>CM045769.1:87772087-88437618 GCA_025200525.1 Camellia lanceoleosa
ATATTTTAATATTAAAAATTATATTTTATATATGTATATATATATTGGTACTATATTATTTTAATATAAATATATTATTGAACTATTATATTTTAATATTAAATTTTTTATTTTTTTATTAAATGAGGGACAAAATAATCATTTCAACTCTATTCTCATATGATTGGATTTTAATACCACCTCTCCATAGGATTATTGGTCCCCTCACTAGAGGGTATTTCTAATCTCATGGGAATGTTAGTCATATGATCATTTCTCTAAACAAAAATGATTTTTGTAGATCTCACCTCATACTAATTCAATCCCATTCCTTATAGGGTATGGCTGCCCTCTATACTCCTATCCTCCATATTTCTTGATACTTCATTTTTTGGACTCTATTTTAGGTCCACAATAATAATCTAAATCGTTCATCTTGTAAATCTCACAATGAATACCGTATGTGTAAAAAATCAGTTTCATCAGATATTGATGAATACATAAATAAATTACTTTTGTTTTATAAAATGAAAAGTTTATATTTAAACTCACAACTGTCCATTTTAAATATATAAGATGCAATTTATTCATATATCTAATGATATTCGATGAAATTAATTTTTTACATAATTCATCTAATTTGTTAGGATTACGAGATAAATAATTTAGATTATCAATATAGGCCTAAAATGAAATCCATAAAAATAAAATTTTCAAAAAATTTTAAAAATAAGAATATGGATGGAAATTATTCCTTTCCCTCTAACCCAAAATAAACCGGGCTAAAGGGACAGATGTTAGACTATCTCCAATTATTGCTCAAATTTGCCATCAATTTTAAATTTGGTGAAAAATTGTTCCTTTTTCTGCTCTAACGATTTCATCAAATGGATATCAAATTTAGGATTTCACTTTTCTTTTATGAAACTGATGACCAATGTGTGTTTCATCAAACACTGTTCATAGCCATTTTATTTTTATTACCAGATGTCTCTTGGATGTCCCTCCGAATGTCCTCCTAAATGATTACCACTACAACAAAAAATAGATTCGGCAACTAATTTTGCCGACTAAACTAAATTTAGTCGCCAAAGGGTTATACATTAGCTACTAAAAATTAGTTGGTTGCCAATGGTTCACACATTAGCTACCAAACAACATTTGGTTGCCAAATGTTCAATTATTAGCTACTAAAGTTTGTGGGTCGGTAAATGTCCCTTATTTCGCTACCAAAATAATGCGTAGTCGGAATTTGTCTTCACTTTTGGCGACTAACTATGTTTTAGTCGTTAAAAATATAATTTTCGGCGACTAAATATGATGTTTGTCGCGAAAAATAACTATATAATTTGTTTAATTCATATTTATTTAATTTTTGGCCACTAATTGTACAATGGTCGTGGAAATTTTGGGTTTGGGCGACTATTTCAATTTTGGTCGCTAATGATTAATTATATACCGACTATAATTCTGTAGCTAAACGTGCCACAAAATTTTGGAGGGAATATTACATTTTTCATAAATTTATTAGCGACGAAAATCTATTTTGGTCGAGAATTATTATTTGTTTGTTTTATTTTTATTGCCAAAGCAGTCCATTTCCCTCCCTCTCGCACTCTCGCGTCTGATTCTACTCTGTCTTCATCTGGATCATCCCCCGAACTCCCTCCCAGTTATGTCCTCTCTCTCTCTCGCTCTCTCTCTATCTCCCTCTCGAAGATAGTCTCCTTCTTATAGAGGCCTCTCCGTTTCCCTCTTTCTCTCTCTCTCTCTCTCTCTCTCTCTCTCTCTACAACTTTGTCTCCATCGCAAGGCTTGCTAGATCATCCCCCAAACTCCCTTCCAGGTTTGTCTTCCATTTCACATTTGTCTCTCCCTCTCTCTGTATCTCCCTCCCGATTTCACTATCTTTGCCTCTGTCTCTGTTTAAACACACACACACACACACTCACACACACACACACATACACACACACACACACACATAGATATATATATAACTGAAAATTAGGGCATTTTTTTTTTTGAAATGTGATTGAAATTAACACTTAGGGCATTGTTATTGCAATGTGATTGAGGCATTTGAGTTGGTAATAAAGTAGTAATAAAAAGAAAAGAATGGGTGAGTTGTGCAGATAGGGTTAGGAATTAGGACACAATTTGTGCATCTACAAATCACAGTGGTCAGTATGTCATTAAGTTGCCCAAAATCTGTCTGGCCAGTTTTTGTACCATTCAACTCAATCATAGTTGTCCTACTTAGGATGGGCATTCTATGGTTAAAACAAGCTCTTAATTACAAAATTGGAATAATAAAAGTGACAGCGAAGATCTATTTCTTTATGTATGAAGTGCTATACAATGAGGTTTGATGTTTGTGTTTTGTGGATATGAGCAATCTCAGCGAAGATCTATTTCATTCCACCATCTATTCTCAATGGATTATGTTTTGTTTTGTTTTTTTAGTGTGCTATTTGCTGAAGCACTTGGCTTTAGATAATGTTACTTGTTCATTGATGAAAGTCATATCTTTCAACAATTGTTAGTTGTGGTTGCTGCATTAATAGATTACAGAGCCAACATTAAGTTTTTATTTTAATTCTCAAGACTCACTCAATTCTAGTTTTCGGGTACATTCTTAAAGTATCAATTGTATCAGCACTTTCAGCACTTGCCTTGAAGCCCAGGTATGCAAAGCGTTGCAGTTCTTCCTTATATCTCGAAATTCGTAAACCTTCTTTATAGTCAGTCACTCTCTTGTTTAAAGAGCATGAAATGTTGGTGAGTTTGTGTGGACAAATTTGTTTATTACCACATTAAATGGTTGAAATTGAAATTCTTTCTCTCCAGTTCATTTAAATAATTTGCTTCTTCTTGATTCTAATTCACATCCTTGATGTATTTTTTATGTTATATTCTCTTGAATTTATGAATATATCTTGAATTCTTTAGTCGCCAAAGGGTTACGTAGGACACGTGATTTGGCAAAATGACATTTTGTATGCCATACAAAAGATCATCCCCCAAACTCCCTTCCAGGTATGTCCTCCATTTCGCATCTGTCTCTCCCTCTCTCTGTATCTCCCTCTCGATTTCACTCTCTTTGCCTTTGTCTCTGTTTAAACACACACACACACATATATATATATATATATCTACGTGCAAACACACAGAAATCATGTAGGAAATGCTGAAAATTAGGGCATTGTTATTGAAATGTGATTGAATTGAAAACTTAGGGCATTGTTATTGAAATGTGATTGAAATTATTTAGTAGGGACATGCTTGGGGTGAATCAAGCAATTTGCTACAAATACTAGGGCAATGTCTTGTAGTACTAGTATGTATAACAATCTATGAATCAAGCAATTTGGTCCAATCTATGTATACCAATCTAATTAGATATGCTTCTTTTTGGTTTTCTTAGGCCTTTTATGATCAGCCCATTCTTTTTGACCATCCTATAATTTTTGTCTCATGAGCTGTAAATGCTAAGATAAGTGCTTAAAACCCCTTCTCTTTTTTCTTTTTCTTTTTTTTTCTTTTGGGTGTTCATGAGAGTGTTCATCCCCACTAATCACCCAATATTTTTGGTCCTAAGAGATGAGTGAAAAATTAAATGGTCACTGATAGAGTGACCTGGGTCAGTGTCTCTGTAAATTTAACTTGAATGAAAGCATCTTTAGGACATCATTGATAAAAATGTCTCTAGTTAGTATCTCTCTAAACAAAGCTCATTGTTAGCCCCAAAAGCAAAACTCATGTTTGAGTTAGTCATTTACAAATTAGTGAATGTTTTTGTTTTGTTTTGTGGTGGGTTTATTTTGTTGGAGTATACTCTGAACTGAGATGAGATTGACGAATCCAAAAAAACAGAACATTGAGGTAATAAGAGACTTAGAAACAACAGAAATGTCAATCTAAACATAATAAAATCAGGTACTTAACTCATTTTGCTTAGGAAAAAAAACACAAAAAATAAAAAGTTTATGTAATTTTGATCACTGGGATTTGCAACTTTGGCTTGCTAAAATGTTTTTATTTTTTATTTTTTTTGAAGTAGCCATGTAATGAATAAAACAACAGATTAATATCATTCTTGAAAGTCGAATGAATATTTTAAAATGAATAAAACTACGGATCACCACTAGCCTTCGCTGTCATTATGTCCTGCAACGAAGTTATAAAAGGTAAATGATACTTGTGATTTGACTAATATAATTATTTAGCCAAAAGGAGAACAAATGCAAGTGTTTCATGTGCAAATTTTAATATTTATAGAAATTTCCAAATTTAGATTAAAAAGAACTTTCATTTAGAGAATAACTTTGTAATTTCATTTTTGGAGAGTTGTGTGTGAATGTTTAATTGCCAAAAAAAAAAAAAAAAAAAAGGTCATACACTGCCTTCTGAATGGGATTTGCAAAAATAGAATTTTAGGGATTAACCATACAAAATTTACTCCAGGTTTATTTACTTACTAGCCAAATAAGAATAAGTTAACTCAAAATGGTTTAAGGACCTAAACAAATAGCTTATGTTTCTTGTTCTTTTCGTTGTTGGTCTGCAACTGCATGATTTATTGTTTTCTACGATTTCATTTGTTCTTGCTTCTTTTTTTTTTGCTCAATTCTTTTCCTTCTTACTTTATGCTAATTAGCTGTCCTGTTTCGTTACATTATGTTTTGTCTATAACGTGACAGGCATTGAAGTTTGTCTGAAGTAGTCACTCAAGAATAATGTGGACCACTCCCCAGTAGCACAAGTGACCTTTACATACTTGTGAACTATCCATAAGCAACTCCAGATCCACAACACTATCTAGGAGTCGAGGAAGCACCAGGTAATTTTTCTACTCTCTTCTTTTTTTTCTTTGGCTGCTCTGTCTCAAATATTCTTCTGTAGTTTTCCCACCACACCTTCTGCCGCGTACACCCTAAGACTGCAGTGATGGAAAACGCAGTGCCAACCAATTTCTTTGGTTGTTGCTCAACATCATCTCGATTGGCCTAAGCTAATAATCACATTTTGCTTAACCTCATCTGTCAAAATAGTCATCCAATTTATTCGAACCTGACTCTTAAGTCTAATTTCCTCCTTTTTTTTTTTTTTTTTTTTTTTTTTGCAATCTCACTAGCCTTTGCCTCCCTCATTGTAGTGAGTTTCACATCACAGCCCAAGCCTTAGAGTGACTTGCTATCTTCTTTGCTGCCACAGCATTTTGCATTACTATTTAATTCCCTACACAGCAGTCCTTACGTGGACCAACTGGTCTGTTTATGCTGTCTCCTTGTATAGTTCTACTTTATGGTTATGCTCATTGATAGTGAAGTTGTAAGGGCTAGCATATGATTGGATTGCTTTGTTGGACATAGTAGGAACTCCAATTTGCAAAATGTTTAGGATTTGGCGTCTGAATTTCATTGGCTTACTTTTGCTTTTCAATTTGCATTGACTGAATTATGGAAATTACGAGATCACATTGACTGTTTACCTGAAAATGTGCATTTCATCGCAATGAGCAATATTATTAATGCAATTTAGTGTTGTGTGAGTGTGATTTTTGTTTGTGTAATTTTTTTTTTTTTTGTCTGTTCTACTGTAATTTTTTTGCCTATGTGAGTGCATTATTAATGCAATTTATTAATGCAATTCAGTGACCATAAAATGCTTATCATGTCATGCACACACACTGTTGAGAACATGAAAATGGTTTTGATTCTTTTGATATATCATTCTATTATTGACCATATGGTTTCACTAGTACTAGTGCTCTACTAGTTATGCTATCTAGTGGTCTAAAATTATGGGCCAGTTCTAAAATTAACTTCCATAATTATGCATTGTTTTAGAACAAATTGTGTCATAAAGTCCCACCCTAAAACATATTTATGTGACAAGCCAAACAGTAAATGAATAAAACATAATATATCTCAACTTGAAATGCGTGTTCTCATTTGTTCCTCGGTTAATCTTTGTGTGAGTTGTAGGTGACAAAATGGACAAGAGTTGGATGACGATAAATAATAGGTTGACAAGTAAAGAGTATCAACAAGGGGTGAAGTCATTCCTTGATTTTGCTACGGCAAATGTAGGCGTAGATGATGAAATTAGGTGTCTGTGTGTCGATTGCATTAATGGCACAAAATATAGCAGACAAGTTGTGTGGATGCACTTGATCCGAAGAGAAATGTCATCTTCGTATATAACTTGGGTGCACCACAGGGAACATGTTCCCGTGTCTCGTCCTAGTGTATCAAATGACCAATGTGGAGGTAGTGGCGAATGTATGACAGATATCGATGATCCGCCCATGGATGAATTGCCTATTATGTTGGAAGAAATTTACGTAAGTGGTGTTATGGATGATCATACCGATGAGGAACCTACTGGTTTGGAGAGGGAGGATTTGCATAAGTTCACTAGGTTATTCGAAGATGCAAAACGCAAAGTTTACCCGACATGTGAAAAGTTTTCTGTGTTATCATTCGTCATTAATATGCTTCATGTGAAAGTGTACAACAAATGGAGCAACAAGTCATTCGATATGGTTATGCAGGTATTCAAGGACATTCTACCAAAATGTGATCAAACAGTTCCATGGACACTCTATGATGCTAAGAAGTTCTTACGTGACTTGGGTTTGGGATATGAAACAATTCATTCGTGCAAGAATGATTGTGCACTATTTTGGAAGGACAGTGCTAATTTGGTGAAATGCCCTACATGTGACACGTGTAGATACAAGTTGAACGATGATGGTGGTAAAAAGATTCCACATAGGGTATCGCGGTACTTTCCTTTGACACCGAGGTTAAAAAGACTGTATATGTCCAAAAAAACAGCCGCAGGTATGAAATGGCACAATGAGAAGCATGTAGATGATGACATATTAAGGCACCCGGCCGATGGTCAAGCATGGAAGGACTTTGATAAGCAACATCCGACGTTTTCTGATGACTCTCGAAATGTAAGGCTAGGGCTGGCAACAGATGGTTTCAATCCATTTGGGAATATGAGCACATCATATAGCATGTGGCCCGTAATCTTAATGCCTTACAATCTCCCACCGTGGAAGTGCATGAAAGAGCCATATTGCATGATGTCATTGCTTATTCCCGGACGTTCGGCACCTGGAAGAGACATTGATGTTTACTTGCAACCACTAATAGAAGAATTGAAGAATTTGTGGGAGCATGGTGTGCAAACATCTGATGTATCAAACGGGCAAATTTTTAGAATGCATGCGGCGGTAATGTGGACTATAAATGACTTCCCTGCGTACAGTAACATGTCAGGGTGGAGTACAAAGGGTTACTTGGCTTGCCCTAATTGTAACAATAATGCATCGTCCCAGGGATTACGGAGTAAAATAGGGTATATGGGTGCTCGTCGCCACTTGCCTGAGAACCACACTTGGCGAACAAGTAAGCTCTTCAATGGTCAAACGGAGCATAGGTCCAAACCTTTGGACTTATCGGAAGGACCAAATACTAGAGCAAATTGATTCTGGGACTTACAAGCCATATGGAAAGCACCCACAAAATCGAACATGACAAAGGAATGAACATCAAAATTTGAATTGGAGCAAGAGAAGCATTATGTTTGACTTGCCCTATTGGAAGACGTTGAAGCTTCGACATAACCTTGATGTCATGCATATTGAAAAGAATATATGTGACAATGTCATTGGGACACTTTTGAGCATAGATGGAAAGAACAAGGACATGGACAAAGCACGCTTAGATTTGATGGACATGAAAATACGTAAAGAGTTACACTTGAAGAGGCGTTCTAATGGGTCCTTTGAAAAGCCTCCCGCATTGTACACATTGTCTGTGAAAGAGAGAGAAGGCTTTTGTGATTTCTTGAAATCAATCAAGTACCCTGATGGCTATGCAGCAAATATCTCCAATTGTGTGACCGCTCAAGCTGGAAAATTATCTGGCCTCAAAAGTCATGACAATCATGTCCTTATACAACGACATCTTCCAATTGAGATGCGTGGCTACCTTAATAAGGAAATCGGAACGACACTTTTTGAGTTGGGAAATTTCTTCAAACAATTGTGTTCAAAGACATTGAGGCGTTCAAATTTGCATAAATTGGATGAACAAATCATACTCATACTTTGTAAGCTTGAGATGATTTTCCCGCCGGCTTTTTTTGATGTCATGGTCCACTTGGCAATTCACTTGCCTCGAGAGGCTATGCTTGGAGGCCCAGTGCAATATCGATGAATGTACCCAATTGAGAGGTATTAAATCAGCCCTCGTATTACTGTCAAATTTTAATTAACGCTTTACTGCTGATATAAAGATTGCAGTATAACATTGTCATCAGCTTGGGATTTAGGTTGCTTGGCCGTCTAAAAGGGTTTGTGGCCAACAAAGCTCATCCTGAAGGTTTTATTGCCAAGGCTTACATTTCCAAAGAATGTACAACATTTTGTTCAATGTATTTGGATGGAGTTGAAACATTGTTTAACCGCCCAGAAAGGAATTATGACATGGGTGACTGTGGCCCAGGGTTGGCGGTATTCACTCAAACTGTACGTCCCTTTGGTCTAATGACAAGGGCGTCCGATGTGTCCGTAGCTGAACGCGAGTTGGCTCATTGGTTTGTCCTACACAATAGCACAAAAGTGGATAAACACGTAGAGTATGAATCCTTCAAATGTATTTATAATGTTTTTGTTGTAAATTGATTAGTCTTTATCTTAGTAAATATTTTTGAATCGCATTTCTTGTAACAAGGGAGCACAAGAACTTGTTACACCCGATGCGTTTGACATCGAAAACAGACATCGGAAAGAATTCCCTAAATGGTTCAAAGATCATGTAAGCTAGTATTCTCATATCCTACCAGAGATCATACATTACGTAAATGTCACGCATGCAAGTAACATGACACATGTTCTTCATGTAGATGAATGAATTGCGGAGCCAAGTTTCCCCCGAAGCAACTGATGATATGTGGTCATTAGCCAATGGTCCTAGTGGCTTAGTGAACACATATTCAGGATGTATTTGTAATGGTGTCCGTTATCATACTATCGACCATGACAGCCGTCGAAAAAGTCAGAATAGTGGATTAGTCGTGGAAGGGGAGCATCAAGGCCAATTGATACACTTCTATGGACACTTGTGCAGAGTGTGGGAACTGAACTATTTGTTCAGACGTCGGATTGTATTGTTCCAATGTGAATGGTTTAACACTGGTAGTAGTAGAACTATGCGTGTAGAACCACATTTCACAACAGTTGATGTAACAAGTCGATGGTACAAAGATGACTCATTTGTATTACCAAGTCATGTTGAACAAGTATTCTATGTTAATGACACCAAATTAGGTGCCAATTGGAGAGTCGTAGAAAAGTTCCAACATCGAGGAATTTGGGATGTGCCAGAGATGGATGTCGTACAACCTGATGATGTGTTCCAACAAGAAGAAACCACCGAGGTCGTACCTGCTATGCCTATTGATGATGATGTGGTTTTGCGTCGACATGATATTGAATTAGAAATTATTCCAATAGAAGTGTTGCAATCTGTCAGAGGTGTAGAAGCCAAGGGTGTTACAGATGATGCCTTTATTTGTGATGATGAAGATGGATTAATGAGGGAGGGTGACGACACAGACAAAGAATATGACCTACAAAGTGATTTTGATACAGATGTTGGTGTAGAATCTTGATGTATATCATGCTTTTGTGCATGTCATAATTAGAGCAATGTGAATGTTCAATTGGTGTACAAATGCAAAGGAAACTCATTTTATAATGAAGAGGGATCTATCTTTGTAAATGTCAATATGTCGTGATATAAAACACTATGATGAATGAGTTTTTTTTTATTATTTTGGAACAATTGGTGCTCGTCAAACTTCTATTATTATGAAAATTCTATAATTATAATAAGAAAATCTGGAAATCTGAAAATTTTGAAAATCTGAGATCTGGAAATCTAGAAATAACTTTGGTCTGCAAATTCTGGAAATCTGGAAAATGTGGAAATCTGAAAATTCTGAAAATTCTATGAAAATACTATAGATAATAAGAAAATCTGGTGCTCGTCAAATAATTTGGTTATTGTCCAAATCTGGAAATCACCTTGGTCTGTATCTACAAATCTGAAAATCTAGAAATCACTCTGAAATCTGGAAATCTGAAAAATGTGGAAATCAGAAAATTTTGAAAATTCTATGAAATTTCTATAGTTATAATAACAAAATCATCAACTTTCAAACCATATGTGTTAGGCTGATAGTACTGGGAAATCTGAAAAATGTGGAAATCAGAAAATTTTGAAAATTCTATGAAATTTCTATAGTTATAATAACAAAATCATCAACTTTCAAACCATATGTGTTAGGGTGATAGTACTGACAGTGCAATTGCAGACTGACAGTGCAATTGCAGGTTCTATTTTCTTGCAGGCTGACAGTGCAATTACTGCTTTGAACTGTAGTGGTGTGGTTTTGGGATCATTGCCTATAAGGTTGGTTTTGTGGATTGTGCACTTTACATACTTTGACTATATATATTCAACACTCGATTGAAGTTTTCTTCTTCGTCTACTTTCTATTGAAGTTTTCATTTCAATTTTCTAAGGAAAAAAATATGGTCCAGTCCATAGGTTGGATGGGTATTTAGCTTCGAAGTTTCAATCAATATGGTATTCATACACATGATGTGTGTAAGAGGACCATCTGGTCCAAGGGCTTGGAAGTATAGATAACTAAGGGAGAAAATAATCAGACCACTGAGCAACATAATTATGATGCCTCAAATTATTACATTTCCCCTTGTCAGAAGTCATGTACTTGGGAGTCCCGTAAGAACTCCTGTACCATAGGTCCATAGGTAAGAAATGGAACTGACAATTGATTGAATAGAAACAGGAGGAATGTAACCTGAAACTTGCGTTTTCTTTAATTGCTCAGCGAGCTCCTTGGCTTTAGCTTCTGCCTTTAGAATCCTATCAGCTTGACTTCCGGCAAACTTCTGCCTAAAGAACTCCACTTCTTCATCTTTCTGCACACCCCAAATTCACACCAAATAAGTAGGTTATCAACCAAATCCATGAAACAATAGCTAATACACAACATATGAATATCTCCATTGCAATATCTCCATTTTCATCAGAAAGCAAAACTTGCATTTTAGGAGGCAAATTGAGCTGCTTAAATACCTGTATTGGCATTCGAGGCAAAAGCATATAGGCATTGATGAAAATAACATATCCCAAAAATTCCAAAAATGTTATATGGAGCCACAGGCAATGAATACCTCAATGGAAAAGGATGGCATAAAAAGGTTCTAACAGACATGCAAGAAGATATACTAGTCCAGCTAAAGTCTTCATAACTACTGAACAAGAAAGTTGGTCCTCCTTGTAAAGCTTCCAGAATTTGCTTTCCTGTATAGCGAATTATGAATATGGTTCATCTTCAAAGGGGTGACAGATACAAACTTCACAAATTGTCAAACTAAACAAGCACCCAAAACAAACTATAGAAAAATGTTGCTGGCTTACTTGCAGATATGCATTTCCCTCACCCAAAATACTCATTGCAATCTTCAATCCTTGCTTTAGTTTAACCTGTATGAAAATACAGATAGGAACATTATCCTCATGCAAACAAATGGATATTCCAGGTCAACTGCATGCAAGAACACCAGATTGGCAAGTAGGGCATCAATCAGATTCTCCATAGCTTCAAAATATTGCACTACATAATCACCAACTTTTTCTCCAAAATGCCTTGGTTAAGGGATGCAATTCTGCTCCTAGAGCATCAGGTATGATAGAATGATATCCTACGCCTTTACTTCCTTCCAAAGTTGTCAATTTGCATTGTGATTAAAGGTCAAACCACGCAATTAGAAGAGAAAACTAAAAATTCCAAAACCCATCAGTCTAGCAACAAATATCCCTCTGAAACACCAGCATAATATATAAATAAATCAATTTTCCACGAAAACACATGACAAAGGAACAAGGATAATGCAAACCAAACATCTAGAATGTCAGACATGAGATTGGTGTGATACAATTTCATAAAGGAGATATTATATATATTTTCTAATTTCAATTACTCATAAGCAAAATAATGACCGTGAGGTATGAATGGAGCATGAAAAAGGCCTATTCTATCATTAGGGATAGCATTTGACCCAAAAACAGGATGCCAAGATGGGATAGGTAAAACCAGTGAAAGGAAATATGAATGTAACCTGAAACAGGTTTGGGAGGGATCAGGATAAGTGGATTTTATACTATACCACGCCATATATGTCCTCACAAGATCATATAAAAATTCATCATCAAGCTAAAATTTCAACAAGAGTTTAGGTAGCCTCCTTCACCCCTATTCTAGTTCTTTTAAGGGCACCTTCCGCTTGGATCAATCTGGCCATCCCAGCCTTGTGAACGGCATGATATATTCCTAATTTCCAATTACGGCTCTAGTTCTACTATTCTACTCCAATTGTTCACAAATAAATCAGCACAATATGAAAAAGTAAGCTGCTTTTTAAGTAGTTATATTACTGTCAAAAATGTCCTATGCTTAGTGAAACTTTAATCCCATGCCCCTTCTGAAAGAGAGTCCTCACAGCCCTCGCCATGCTCACACCAATCTCATGGACAAGCTTACGCAAAGGATATGCATGGAATGTATGCTTGCTATACAGGATCTAAGTTTCATAGGTTCTCATTAGCATTATGTCTTGGTGTATGTAATGCCTACATGGTACAGTTTTAATAATTATTGTTATTGTTTTTTTATGAGTAAAATTATATTAGAAAGAAGGCACCAAGGGAGTGTCACCCATATACACAAGAAGAAAAGTACTATAAGAAATAAAAACAATACACGTATTTATACATTAACTATTTACTCAAAAGACTATGAAATCCAAAAAATGGATCAACACTGGATCAACACTCAAAAGACTATTTATACATTAACTATTTCCTCCTGTTTCTATTCAATCAATTGTCAGTTCCTGCTTCTAGGACCATCCAAAACATTGGATAGGATGCTATGCTTCTAAGTTTGTCACTATACCCTTATCTTATATTCTCCACATCACTGGTATTTTAAATTTTCACTGGGATAGCCCGAATGATATTTCTTTGTCAGAGTTGATTAGAATGCTATGCATAAATGGCAGCAATCAATAGCGAAGATACAAAAAAACCTACATTGAATAATCTTGCTCCTTTTTGGCCTCCTTTTGTAATTTTCTAACATTAGTTATGGTTTGAATTTGTGCAGGAAGATGCTAATATTCTAACAGCTTCAAGTGATCACAGTGTAAGTGACAAAAAAACCTATGTTGAATAGTCTTGCTACAGTATAAGGCTTCATATTATTCAAAACGAAGACACATTAGTAAAATCAGCAAGAAGCTAAAATTATAATCTGCAAACAACTTGCATTTAGTTTATAATCATTCCATGCTTATTGGTCAATTACATATTTCTTTTGCTTGTGGACAGATAAAGGTGTGGGACTCACAAGAAAGAAATGTATTGCAACACTGTTTGAATTCAGAGGAAGTGTGAAATCCATCTGTTCTCATCCAACAAACCCTGGTAAGTTGCTGATTTTATTTTCTTGTTCTTGGTATCCTTATGAGTTTGTTTTTTACTGTTTCTTGCTTGCCATCAAACAAACCTTGTTGTTTTTGGTGCAAGAGATGGATCATTTATGCTTTGGGACTTCAGATGCTGTAGAGGTAGAAATGAGAAGTTATTTGTAACATAAGTTTTGTATTCCTTTACCTGCTTGAGTATACCAGGATTTTTTTGCATAGTAGTAGTTTATTTATTAATTATACTAAGCAATATATGACAGAGTTATACATCTTTCATCCATGTATGTAGACTACATTTAAGCACATTTACCATGGAACAAAGCTTCTGCATACCTTTACATGTTTTGAATGTTCAATGGAATTATGTAAAAGCATTCCTCATTGCATGACGAGATCTTCAATTTATTTATTTATTTATATTTTCTCTCACTCAATTTGTATGTAAATTAGTGAAGCCCTTGAAAAATACTCATCAACAACAGCAAACATATCAGCTTCAACAAATCAGCAAATAGTTCAAGGTCGGTTAACTTATTCCTTCTGTCTCATATTCACACAAGAGTTAGATGCCCTGTTGTGATCCATTCCTTATTCTTGTAGCTTGAAAGTGCAATAATCAAGCATTATTTGGGTGTACTTTTTTCTGTGACGAAGTTTTATTTATTTTTATTGTTTTTGTGTAATTTAGTTCATGTATATTATGCTAAATCATGTAATTAAGCATGTATTAGTTGAGTTAGTTCATGCTTTCTAATTTATTTTTGCCTAATTTATTTTATAGTGTTACTTGTGTTATTGCAGATTGGAAAATGGTTCCTGGCTTAAAGACTGGTTGGCTTCGGAAGAAGACACTCACGCAGCCAGAAACAGACTCGCCAGCTGCTATTTCTTTAGGATCACCCGTTGCTCCGTCTCCTGTTCTCCCCGTCCGATCAAATGTGGGACCATCTCATCATGTCACTATCAAACCAATGGTTGATTCTGATGAGACACAAGCCCCATCCGAAACGCAGCCAAGTGGCGTACGTAAGATTAAAGTGTATCAAATTTGTCAATTATCACTTGCCATTGCCATTGTTTTTTTGTAGCCAATTTTTATGTTGTTATTTTCTTAACAGGGACTTTGAAGCCCCTACGTGTACGCGGACCGACACTTGGCAAAGGCATACAAAAAATAATTAGAGCCAAGAAAGGGGAAAAATGTTATGTTCACATTGATTGGGGGTTGAATGCAATGACTGGCAAGTATGCCACTCCAGCAACTAACTAGTTAGGAATTCAAATTAGAATCATGCGCTCTTTGAAAGATGTGAAGTCATGGCTGGATCTTGATGAGACTACAAAAGCTGCCGTCATCCAAGCTATTCTTGTAACTAATATTACTTGTCCACAAGATGTAATTGTATTATGTATGCTAATAAGAAAGACTATTATTTAATGATTACAATATCAATTTGTTATGCTTGTAGGACAAGTTTCAAATTGGAGACGATTTCCACAATGACTTACAAGCACAAGAGATTGTGAATAAGAATGCCTATGGGTTGTACAAAGATTGGAGGTACACCTTGAAGCAAGAATTCGAATTATTAGAGGGACTTCCACGTGATGAGATCTATGCTCATCCGCCTGTAGGGGTGAATTTAGATGATTGGAAGCATTTGATCGATGTGGCATGGCAAGATGCATCTCACCAAGTAAAATAATAGACTACATAGAGTACATACATCTATGTGAAAATGTGATATGCCTTAATATTTACCAAAAAATTGTTTAACTGCTTGTCTTATTTTTAGAAACGGTCAAAAGCTGGAAAGAGTAATAGGAGTCAATTGCCGTACAATCATACCAATGGGTCTCGCTCATTTCCTATCGCAATGGCTACTATGGTGAGTTTGATTTTTTTTTTAAACTTGAATCCATACATATTTTAAACTAAATATATGTTGAACTCTGTTACTAATTAGTAGACATCCACTGTCTGCAAAAAAACTGTGTGAAAAAAATATGTTAATGATACCCTTGCCACATGTTTGCATTCGAAATCTGTCCAAGGACTACACTCTATTTTTGATTCGAAATCTGTCTCACAAAATCTGTCTGGTAAAATCTGTTTCAATTCTGTTTGAAAAAATCTATAAAAAATCTATACACACACACATAAGGTACTCATAAGCAAAATAGCTCTATTTGTTTTGGATTTAAGTAAATACATTCACAAAAAATAGATATTCCTGTACACACATGTTAGAATACACATAATCTAAAGTGATTATAAGTGGCTATCTGCGAAAATCTGTTTGACAGAATCTGTTTGACAAAATCTGAAAAATGTGTTCGAAAAAATCTGTTGGAACAAAATTTTCAATTCTTAATTTAAAATCTGTTTGAATTCTGGTACAAATGTGTTTGAAAAAATCTGCAAAAGATCTGTCTGAAACACATAAATCTATTAATGATAATCTCTTTGAATTCGAACTCTGTATAAACTACAAATCTACCTGCAACAGATTTCCAAATCTAGCTAGAAATCTGTCTGAAAATATGGCTGCAAATCTGTCTAAAAATCTGTCTCCAAATCTATCTAGAAATTTGTTTAAAAATCTGTTAATGAAAATTTGTCTATACAAATCTGTCTGCAAAGAAATGTGTCTAAACTACTAATATGTCTGCAAAAACTCTGTTATCATACAAATCTGTCTACAACAAATCTGTCTGCAAAAATTTGCTTAAAGTGTCATTGATTTATACGTTGATGTGTTAACAGGTAGCAAAAAATGGAGAGTTGGATTTCCCAAAGTTCTATGAGGACAGCCACACTTCAAAGAAAACGAATGACTGGATCCATCCGAAATGTCGTGAGCTATATGTAAGTATGTGACAAGGAAATATATGTATTCAATATTTTCTTGTACTTAGTACCCAATAATACATATATGTTGCCAAAGTTTTTTTTCGTCTTATTTATTTGCAATAATAGCAAGAGATGGTCAATGTACAAGCGGCTGCCATCGAGTCGGGAACGCCATTGACTCAGGAGAAAATTTCAAGGCAAGTGCTTGGACAGAAGAAAAGGTACTTGCTTGGATTTGGGAGTGGCCCACAACCCTCTACCATATTTGCATCACGAGCACACGATAAGGACATGGAGGCAATACGAGCTGAGGTGGAGGCACTTCGTGAGGAGCGGCAAAAAGATCATGACGAGTTAATGAAAGAGCGAGAGGAGTGCGAGAGATGTTACAATGAGCTGTTGAAAGAGCGAGAGGAGCGCATTCAATTATCCAATGAGATGTTGAAAGAGCGGAAGGAGGGACAAAAGGCAAGGGAGGAGACAAATACAAAGGTCAAGCATCTTAATAACGTAGTTGCCAAACTATCACAACTCTTGGGAATCTAAGTTGGGCATCCGACGTTTGCTTTTTGGTAAGAACAATTTCATTAATGTCACACTTACTTTGTTTAAATATGTTCGCTTATCGAGTTGAAAATGTCATCAATTTGGGAGTTAATCTGCCTCACAAATTCAATGAGAGTTGTTTAAATATGTTCGTTTTACCTTTTGTTCATAAGTTTCTGAGTTAATTCTTTATACTCATTCCTAGATTACAAACCAAGACCGTCATTCACTGAAACCTTTGTTTATACCCACCAACCATCAACAAAAACCTTTGCATTTTCAACTATAATTGACATTGTATCATTACCACCAAAGACCCTCATTCACTGAATAGCCACAAGTCAAAAAGAATACTTCAAATGAGAAGTTGTAAAGGAAGAGCACTGCTAAGTGACAATTAGGAGACATTTAAGATGCCTTGACAATTCATTGAACACTCTACTAACCAAGTTTAAAGTTTCATAAAACGGTCTACTACCTAGAAGTTTAAAGCTTATTTATGAGTTTTTATAAATTAATAAAAACTCAAATCTCCTAAACTACCAAATGTTATTTGTGCAATTGATTTCTTGTGTAGTTACTAGACTTTGGTATTGAGTTTTCTTAACAATGAACTTGTATTTAAAATATGTACTTGATTAAGATTAACTATTGTAGCAACATGTTAAAAAAACATAGCGAATTTCAATCTTCGTTTAAAGTAACATGTAAACTTCAACAGCGTATTTTGAATAGTAACTCGAACCACTATTTTAACGTAATGGTAAGCTCCGATGACAAATGTGACATGTAGGGACAGACAGTACGTAAATAGGACACATACGTTGGGAGTTAGAGTTGAAAATGTCATAAACTTAGTTGAAAAAAGGGGTTCGGGGGGCGAAAATGCAAAACAGCCCCCGAAACATTGTTTTTTTGTAATGGGAAGCTTTCCGGTGAAAATGTGTCATGTAGGGACAAACGGTACGTAAGTATGACACGTACGTTGGGAGTTAGGGTTGAAAATGTCACAAACTTAGTCGAAAAAAGGGGTTCGGGGGCCGAAAATGCAAAACAGCCCCCGAGCCACTATTTTTTTGTAACGGGAAGCTTCCTGGTGATAAATGTGACATGTAGGGATAGACGATATGTAAGTAGGACACGTAAGTTGGGAGTTAGGGTTGATAATGTCATAAACTTAGTCGAAAAAAGGGGTTCGGAGGGCGAAAATGCAAAACTGCCCCCGAGCCACTGTTTTTTTGTAACAGGAAGCTTCCCAGTGATAAATGTGACATGTAGGGATAGACGGTACGTAAATAGGACACCTACATTGGGAGTTAGAGTTGAAAATGTCATAAACTTAGTCGAAAAAAGGGGTTCAGGGTGGGAAAATGCAAAACAAGCCCCAAACCATTGTTTTTTTGTAACGGAAAGCTTCCCGGTGACAAATATGTCATGTAGGGACAGACGGTACATAAGTATGACACGTACGTTGGGAGTCAGGGTTGAAAATGTCACAAACTTAGTCAAAAAAAGGGGTTCGGGGGCCGAAAATGCAAAACAGCCCCCGAGCCACTGTTTTTTCATAACGGGAAGCTTCCCGATGATAAATGTGACATGTAAGGACAGACTTTATGTAAGTAGGACACGTAAGTTGGGAGTTAGGGTTGATGATGTCATAAACTTAGTTGAAAAAAGGGGTTCGGAGGGCAAAAATACAAAACTGCCCCCAAGCCACTATTTTTTTGTAACAGGAAGCTTCTCGGTGATAAATGTGACATGTAGGGATAGATGGTACATAAATAGGACACCTACATTGGTAGTTAGAGTTGAAAATGTCATAAACTTAGTCGGAAAAAGGGGTTCGGGGTGGGAAAATGCAAAACAAGCCCCGAACCATTGTTTTTTTGTAACGAGAAGCTTCTCGGTGACAAATGTGTCATGTTGGGATAGACGATACGTAAGTAGTACACGTATGTTGGGATTTAGGGTTGAAAATGTCATAAACTTAGTCGAAAAAAGGGCTTCGGGGGGAGAAAATGCAAAACAGCCCCCAAGCCACTGTTTTTTCGTAACGAGAAGCTTCCCAGTGATAAATGTGACATGTAGGGACAGACGGTACGTAAGTAGTACACGTACGTTGGGATTTAGGATTGAAAATGTTATAAACTTAGTCGAAAAAAGGGGTTCGGGGGGCGAAAATGCAAAACAAGCCCCAAGCCATTGTTTTTTCGTAACGGGAACCTTCCCGGTGATAAATGTGACATGTAGGGACAGACGGTATGTAAGTAGGACAAGTACGTTGGGAGTTAGAGTTGAAAATGTCATAAACTTAGTCGAAAAAAACGGTTCGGGGGGCACCATTTTGCAAGAACTAAATGTGACGAAGGATATATCTTGTTGACCTAATCGATTGGAAATTCGAATAATGGATTTGTAAAGTTCAGCAAAGGTTTAGGCGCAATTGTGTATTTGATCAGTTTAACTATCACCACTACAAAATGTGCAACAACAGTTGAATACTACACAGTTCATATATATAACATGGCCTCAAGATTTGGCTGATGGGAGGATAATTCCTCAGCAACAAATCAGGGAACTTAGGACTAAAGAAGCTAAGTATTGAAGATATCTATCAAAATTAGATGGTATTATGGAAGAATAGTTAAGCATAATCTTTTTTAACTCTTGTTCCCATAAGCCTATAAAGAACCCAAGGCATTACTCATTCACAAATAGAAGTATATCTACATGTATAAACCCACTAATTAGTTAAATAGAAATGAACAGTATTATGATTTCATTACATTGTTGACTTAATTTCTTCTTTAAGGAAAGCGTTTCCAAACTTTCTATGATTATATCGAATAAATTAGAATATTTATGAAGAAAAAGTGCACACCAATTTCCATCCATGGAGGTCAGAAAAGCACTATTTTAACATAACTGGAAGGTTCATGGAGGTCACAAAAGCATAAGCATAGTGAGTTTTATGGATACCAAACAAACATTCATGATGGGTCCTCTTACATTTTTATAACAAATAATTTTTGGATGAAATGGTAAGTACACCCTAAATAATTTCTATAATTTGGTAGTACCTACACAGTTTAGTTTCACATTTAACTACTAAAATTTACTTAGATAGATTTAGAGATTAAAAAGCTAAAACAAAAACTCATGATGGGTCCATGTTTGGATATCTTTCATTAGTTAATAGATATTACTCTCCTATACATATAATGTTGGAAATTATTACAATGTATATACGTCGTCCAGAAGTGCCTCTACACGCACCAAACTAATGATTTTTTTTCTCCATTTTTGCAGATGTTTTTGGACATACAAATGACATTGTGTTTTTGTTGACAAATACGGGAGGGCATTGTTTTTATATCTCCATCCGTATATCCAGTGGTTTGTACAAATTACTTTTTTGGTGTCGTAAATATCATTTAATTTGGCATGGTACAAATGAACATAGCACGTGGTACAAAATAGTTTTGGAGCGGTACAGAATATAATTTTTGTTGTGGTATAGAAGTTGTAGGTGTACAATTAATTTGGTTATTCCTGTATTATGTATGAAATTAAATTATTGACGTTGGATTAGACTTGGTTCTTATGGAATTTGTAATATATATATAATTGGACGTTCAATATTAATTTTTTGGATGGTTGGAACTGAAATGTGTGCACGTTGTTGAATGCTTGATAACATATTTAGCGTTGATGGATTATAATGTTTATACAGGGTACAGGTTGTATTAATAATGGATACAGGTTGTTTAGAAAATTTTATTTAAAAAAAAAAAAAACACGTTAGAGTATTTGGCTACCAAATATTTTGGTAGCTAAATATATAATCAAATGTTTTGGTGACTAAGAATTTAGTAGCAAAAACATAACCCACTAATTTTTTGTGACCAAATAATTAGTAGCTAAAACAATTGAGAATAAGAGAAAGAAACTATTGACCACTAAATTTTTTAGTCACGGAAAAAAAAGGTATCATTTGGTGACTAAAACATTTGGTGACAAAAAGTGAAGAAGGGAATGTTAAGAGGCTTTTGGCTACGAAACTTTTAGTGAGGAAAAGTAACAACGACAAAAATTAATTAGTCGCTAAAAATATGTATTCTATTGGTGACCAAAATGTTTGGTCTATAATAGTCATTCTCATTTTATGGTAGCACTTTTAGTGACTAACACTTCAGTCGCCGAAATCACCTTTTGTCGACTAAATAATGTTTTGTAGCCAAATGTGTACTTTCGGCGACCAATTATTTAGTAGCTAAAAGTGACACCTTCCCCGACCAAACCAACTTAGTAGCCAAAAAGCCTCATTCGGCGACTAAAGTTTTTAGTGGCGGAAACATAACATTTGCCGATTAAACTAAATTTAGTAGCAAAATGTAGTCCCTTTTAGCGATCAAACAAAGTTTAGTCGCCAATACTATCGCCAACAGGGTATAGGCGACGAGTTTGGCAACAATATATTTTAGTCGTTAAATCGTTTCAGCGACTAAATATTGGACTTTTGGTGACTAATATTTTAGTAACCAAAAGTGACATTTCTTGTAGTGTACCCTAAGTAAAAAATTTATTAAAAAATTAAACTGACCAGTCAATCCCTCAAATGATCACCTTAAAACAAAAAATTATGAAAAATTTATACTGATCGGTCGACTGACCAAACATTCGCCCGATTATTTGCTTGATAGATCGATATTCTAATAAAACTTAGGGTTGGTTTGGAATATTCTAAAAAAGTATACTTTTTGACTTATTGACTTATATAGGTTGAGTTTGGGTTGGATTTGATGTGATGTGTTAGAGAACTGATGTGATTTAAATAAGATGATATGACTTAAATAAGATAGTGATTTTTTGACTTTTTATATTATTTAATTTATATCAAATCAATCCTTAAAAAACTTCCATTAAAATACTTAATACCAAATAAAATTTTTATTTATATTTTTATTTAAATTTAATAAACTATTAAAAATGCTCTTCATTGATATTTCCCGTAGTAAAAAATTATTCCATACCTATGTAGCAATATCTCAAATCAATCCAAATCATTCATTTTGATTTGGATGTTGTACGTCAATGCTTTGAATAATTGCTCGCTGGTGTCTGTGGTGCCTGGGTTATCGTGTAAGATTGTTTGTCTGTTTCCCTTGGCCGTGCAGTACTTAAAAGGTGTTGCACAGAGAAAGTAAGAGTGTGTGTAAGAGAGAGAAGAGAGTGTGAATAGCTCCAAAAATCTTGTGTGGGGAAAAAAAAAAAAGTTGAAGAGACAAAAAGGGAAGTCGAAAGTCAGAGCTCAGTGCCCTTTACTTGAAACACTGCCATCTTTTCTTGGCTTTTATTTTGTACCCTTCCCTTCTCTCTCTGTCAAATGATTTTTCTTTTCTTATTTTTTTTTGAAAAAATTGTAAATCAATAGCAACTTTAAAAATTATTTATATATAATAAAAAGAATTAAAATTTTAATTATTAAAATAAATAAAATTGACCACAAATTTAAAATCATTTTTGAAAATATACACTGATTTACAATTTTTTTTAATAGGGTGTTTGGAAAAAATTTATTTTAATTGACTTTTTAACATTTTAAAAAAAGAAATATAAAAAAATATTAAAAAAATGATGTGATTGAGTGTTTTGACTTATGCCAAGTTTGGCATCTACTAAATAATATAAAAAGTCAAAAAGTCACTATCCTATTTAAGTCGCATCATCTTATTTAAATTATATCGTCTCTCTAACACATCACATCAAATCCAACCCAAATCTAAACCCAATCCAACCCATATAAGTCAATAAGTCATAAAGGGTTCTTTAGCTTGGGAAAAGAGCCACAAAGGGCTCAGAGAGCCACAAAAACAAAATATCACATCCAACCCCATAATCATTACAAAAAGCTCAAAAAGCCAAAAAGTCAAAAAGCCAAAAAAGAGCCCTTATTTCCAAACTAGCCAAAAGCCAAAAAGCAAAGGCAAAGCCGGGTGTCACTTTTTTTAGAATATCTCAAACCAACCCTTGTTAACTATTTAACCCCAACTCAATGTTCCAAACAGGGCCTAAGAGTAACTATAAATCAATGAAAAGAAATTAAAATAATTATAAGAATATATAGGTTTAAAGTGAGGTTTATGTTATGATGTAAGCAAGTTAGAGTTTTCACTTGCATAAAAAATATATATATACACAAAACCCACTAACTTTTCTATATTTTTATCATTTATGACATTAATTTTGAAGTTTTATTTTATTTTATTTTTTAAATCACTTCTTTTTAAAATATTAATTATAATCGATCAAATTAACAAAATTAACTTTGAGTGCCTATTCACCAAAAAAAAAACCTTTGAATGCCAACTTTGTTGGAATATATAATTGAAAAAAATTGAAAAATGTCCACAAAAAAAAAAAAAAAAAATCAAGAATGGAACCTCAAGTTCTAATTTTATTAATCTAATAAATTATAGTTGATTGTTTGCGATGATCTAAATAAATATATTTTTTAAAATTTTTACAAAAAGAAATACAAAAAAAATAGTTAGGTGATGTGACTTAAATAAATATAATTATATAAATAAGTACACTTATTTAAGTAATGTCAAACAAACTCATAAGAGGTGCTTGAGGCAACCTAAAAAAATGAAATTTTTGATAATATAAAATGTACAAACAGCAAGTAAGTAGAGTGAGAGAGAGAATGCAACATGAGATGAGATGAAATGAACTGAGAGTAGACTGAAGAGAGTTTGGGGCCTAAAGCAATAAAACTACTAAGCACATAACATTAGTAAAACTAGAAGATATATTGTAAGACTAATAACTAATTCAATTTTTTTTTTTTAATATCAAAAATTAATATTAGATTTTTGAGGTCCTTAATGAATTTTTACAATTAAATTTCACTTTACCTCCATGTGCAATTTATCCCCTGACATTTAAAAATAAACATGTAACATTTATGATTTGTGAACTAACATGTACTATATGTACTATTAAAAACTTGTAGGAAAATAATTAAAATATTATTGTACATAAGTAACATCATTACGTAAACTATAGTTATTTTCGTAATTTTTTTTAGTATTCAAAATGCACTATATCACTTGTGCTTTTACTCTGTATTCTACACTTAATAGCGGTGCACTTTAATATCTAACCATAGGGAGTTATGTACATATTTTCAAATACTAATAAGAAGCAAATTGCACCAAAGATAAATTATTATAGATAAAATAGTGTTTGCCCAATTTTTATACTCAAAAAGGCGTTTTAGTGTTAATATAAAAATAATAATTATATTTTATTAGTTAGATGGTCTTACTTTTTTTATTTGATGAGGTAAAGATGAGTTTTCTAGCTTATTGATTTACAATTACGACAATATTACGTAACTCAAATTTTGTGGCTCAAAAGTGGCTCAAATAGGCAAAACGACGTCGTTTTGAGTATAGAACAACATAAAAATGGCCAAAACGACGTCGTTTTGGCCATTTGAGCCACTTTTGAGCCACAAAATTTGAGCTACGAGACATTTTCCTTACAATTCGACATTTTCCTTACAATAGTAAAAACTTAGAAAAATTTAAAAATTTAGGGCCCTTTAAAAAAATTTCAAAATTTTGGGGCCTTTTCAAATTTTGAGGCTTAGCTTTAGGAAAAATGCTTTGATCCCGACATAATTACTCAGATTTTTCTAAATAATATATCATGTAGTGAAAATTAAATTTATATAATGTGAAATCTACATATGAAATGAGTCTTAATCATAGATAAGGTATTTTGAATAATTTTAAAATTTTTATGTCTAAAATTATAGCATTACTGTTAGCTTTAGATTTTATTTGAAAAGTGAGTTAATTTTTTAATTTTTTTAACTTAAAGCTAAAAAATTTATTTGAATTAAATTTTTTAACTTTTATAAAAAAATTTTAATTTAAATATAATATTTTATTTTATTAATTTTTAATTTATTTTATGTTTTTATAACTATTTTAATTCTTAACCACATTTTAGCCGCATGTCAAACGAGCGCTTCGTTGCCTTGGGTTCAAGCCAGGACTGAACTGAGAGTGTAAGTGTACCATCCATTTGCTTTGCTGGGTCCACCTACAAGCCCAGCCAAAGCCAATCCACTTTACAGTAGAGTAGAGTAAGGTAGACTAGACTAGTATATACTCTGTTTCAGTTTTTACTTTTTACTTATCTTTCTTGGGTAAATTACCGTTATCGTCCCTGAAATTTTAGATAACTACATGGACTTTCCTTATCATTCCTGAAATTACCTTCTTTTTTTTTTCTTTTTTTTTTAAGATTTTTCCTTCTCTTTAATTTAATCCAAATGGTGTTAACATTTTTTTAAAAAATTAAAAACAGTGTTAATTTGATTGTACAAATGACTATAACATTTTTTAAATACTATTCATAATCTCAAGAGAACTAAGGCCTCATTTGGTAAGTGACTTTTTTAATCAAAAAGTCAAAAAAATCACTAAAAAATTAAAAAGTCAACAATCTATACTAAAAAGTCAAAAAAAAATTTTTCTCTCTACTTTTTGCACATTTTTTTATAAAAAGCCAAAAAGTCATCCCAAAATATATTAGTTTTTTTTTTAATTCATATTTTAACCAAATAGCCAAAAAGTTAATAAATTAACATATTCCCAAACGAGGCCTTATAATTTACTTATATATTAAATTATCATTTTATTACTTACAACTTTATTTTTTATTTTTTTTATTTTTTGTATTTTCTTGACTTTGCAATTTTTTTTTCCGCTATAAGTTTTTGAACTTTTATAAGTTAAAAAAAAAAAAAATTCAACTATTAATGAAATTTGGAATTAATTTTAGGATTTAATTTAATAAAAATAATTTAAATATGAGAAACAAAGATGGAAACATAGATTTTAGATGTAATAAATAACAAATTATTTGAAAATTTTATTATTTACTATTAATTTCTTTATTCAAGTAAAATTCCATTTTAATTAGATGTAAGAAATGACAAATTTAAACAATTTATTATTCTCAAATAATTTCTTTATCTTTCATTTCCTATCAACTAATTTTAGTTTATTGTAATACGATTAAATATTTTTTCACATTACCCATTTTTTTTTAATATCCATCGTCTGGAAATTGAAAGACTCAAAGATGAAAGTTAAAATCTTAGAATAATATAAGATTGTGAAAAGATAAAAATGATAAAATTTTTTTATGTATTTATAAGGTAGCATTTGGTAATTTTTATAAGTCAATTTTTTTTAATTATAAATATGAAATGTTATTAGGTTTATTTTTCTTTAAAAAAATTCAATACACAAATATGTTTACAAAAAAAAAAAAAAAAAAAAATTCATATTTTGTAAGTTGCTATGGTATTGAGTAATGCTAGCAAGCATTGATGAAAGGGAAAAATAATGAAAAAATGGAAGAAAGAGAGAACGAATAATAATAATAATAATAATAATAATAATAATAATAATAATAATAATAATAATAATAATAATAATAATAATAATAAAAAATTATGCAGTATTGTTATTGATTACAGTGACACCATGAAAAAATGAATGAGAGAATAAATAGAAAGAAAAATGAAAGAAATAAAATAAAGAAAATGAAAAAAGAGGGATAATTTCTCCAAATAGGTATTTTTCATACAGAGAAAAACAAATTCAAATACCTATATGTATTTTTAAATTTTTATTCAAACTCTAATTTCTCAAAATAAGTATTCATAAAATTGGTGGTCTTTTTAAAAAATAAAAATTGGTATCTTTTACATTTTGTTTTGTAATTTTTAAATAAAGGATTGTATTTAATTTAGTATAAGATTTGATAGTGATCAATTGTTGACTCTTTTTCTTCTTCTTTTATTTTTTATTTTTAGATAAGGTAATGTGTAGTTATTCTACTGTATATATGCTTGTCATCTTAAAGGTTTTGGTTCTATGGAATGAAATGAGCAATGATTCCCTTTTTACAATAGATTGATTTTTTTTTTAATTGTTTAAACACATTTATTGATCTAAGTTAGGGTTTAATAACAATGTACGGTATAATACGCTAATCTTTAATTTTTTTTTATTATAATATGAAAGGTTTAAACTTTTCTCACGTTATCGAGCAAAACATAGAGCATTGAAAACATATCCAAATTATAGAGTAAAATATGACCCAAGTACAAATATATGCAATATTCAAGGGTTGCTCCACGGATCCAAAAAATTCATTTTGTTTAAAAAATAAAAAATAAAGAAGTTAATTTGTTTTAACTTTCTTGGGAAAAAAAAGGTTCAAACAATAAATACGTTAGTTCAAATAATAAATTTTATATTGTTTATATAGTGTGAAATAAGTCTTATGTGAAATTATTAAGGTATTATTTATAATAACATTAATTTTAGAGATATGGTTTCTTTTTAAATATTTTATCAATGAAAATTATAATTTTTTTGGTTAAATATTTTTATAATATGTTAACAATTTAGAATTGTTTTTAAAATATTGTATAGAAGTTAATAATTTTGTTCAACATTACTAAAAGGTAGAATTGGTCAAAGCCTCCATAATAAAAATTTAATGCATTACAGACAAGTACAAAAAGTTTTCAATGAAAAATCTAAGACATACCACTATTATTAAAATATTAAATTTTAAAATAATATAACTTTTGATCTAAATGCTAATTTTTAATAAAATTAATATGTTTAAAATCCTCTCATTAAGATCTATAAAATATGATCCATATTAACAATGAAATTCTTTAAAAAAAAATTATTACCGTCAAACTGATGTAAACAGTAACATGTTGCTTTGGTAATATTATCAAAAAAAATAAAAGATATTTTACTTTATCATTACTCAATTATGCGTCTCCTCCTTAAAAAATTTATGAAACAAAATAAATTGGACTATCCTTTTCATAAAACAATGGTCCAATAAAGGAGTTTTGGGTAAATTTTTCTTACTAAAATAATGTATGAGTCTTTATTATTTTTTTTTGTAAAACTTTGAGTGAAATTTACTATTTAAATATATAAGGGCAATATTGAAAATTTTTATTCATAATACATGATATCAGCATATTCTGTTAAATAAATTAACAGAAGATTAATGATGGAAAAATTTTGATAATAGTTTCAAAAATAAAAGATATTTCTATAATTATTGAAATTATAAGAGATCATATAATTGTCAAAAATTTCAGGGAGCAAAGTGTAATTTACCCTTCTTTTTTTTATCTGGAGGGAAGGGAGGAATGAACTGTCTGTCTGTCTGTCATTCGTCATGCATGCATGCATGCATGCAATAGCAACACACAGCACAGATAGGTAGGTATATGATACATTGACATCCTACATACATCCAACAATCCACAATACAATACCATTTCACATATCCTGTATTACCTTTAGTCACATTCATAGTCTGTTTTTGGTTCCCAAAATTGCTTCTCAATCCTCTCTCTCTCTCCCCTCTTATTTATTCCTCTCTCTCCATCTTTCACTTTCTCTTTCTCTGCCCTGTTATTTATTCTTCTTCAATATTAATGTGACCATTCATGCTCCCTCAGTGACACATTGCAGACCCTTAATTTATCTCTCTCTCTCTCTCTCTCTCTCTCTCTCTCTCCCTCCTTATTCTCTCCATTCTTCTCAACATGACCATTCATTCTCTCAAAATACATGCCTACTGCCTCCACAACCCTCTCTTTCTCTCTGCACATTAAGATCATGTTTGACATCTACTAAATAATATAAAAAATTAAAAAGTCATTATCCTATTTAAGTTATATCATCTTATTTAAATTACATTACCTCTCTAACACATCATATCAAACTCAATCTAAACCCAATCCATATAAACTAATAAGTCAAAAAGTATACTTTTTTAGAACATTCCAAACCAACCCTAAAAATGTAAATATGTTTTGTTGTCATTTTATTTTCTTGGTCTTCCTTTTCTGTTTTGTTTCTTAGAAATAAAACTAATGAAAAATTTGAAAACAATAGTTACAAATTTTTGGTAGTTTATAAAATTAAAAAAAAAAGTTGATCATTTCTGGAATTTAAAAAAGAAACAATTTACAAATATAATTGGCCTAAGTCATTTGTTAAGAACCAAAATGCTAATGTTAGTTGATCAAAATTAGGTACTTGTCATGGTAACATGATGACTTGACTATATAGTTCTTATTGTCTGCTCATACAATTATCATCATTGTACTTTTATATGCTTCTCTTCATCTTTAACTGTTTTAGAATTCAAAAATGCTTTAGACCACTAATTAGTGGTGGCTCTAATTATGTGGCAGTGGGTCCCATCCACTGCCACATGTGTTTTGTGCCTTGGTTTTTGTGTTTTTTTGTTTTTTTTCAATTGCCACCTCACTAGTGGTGAAGTTAGTGATGATAAATTAGTGGTATGTATCATTGCTCTTTAGAATCAGCTGCCCAATTGTTTTCTCTGCTAATTCAGTTTGTTTGGGGTTACTGTCCTCTATTTGTTTGGTATTGGTTAGGAAACTATTTTAATTTGAGCATGTCTTATTTGTTTGGTTTTCATTCAGTTCTTAAATTTTTTTTTCATTACATTTTTTTCAAATTTAATATTCATATGCATTCTAAAATTTTTAATCTAAAATGCCCACTCCAAGAGGGAGAGGGGAGAAAAAGAAGAATCTTAAGTTATAGTTTGGTATGTTCTTTATTTATTTATTTTTATCTTTATCTTCTATCTATCTATATATCTATATTTATTATTATTAAGTGAAGAGTGGACTTGGTGTCCAAACCTTCTTCTCATGCTATGTGGAATATTTATCAATCTTAAAAAAAATTACACAATGAGACCAATAAGGATTGAACCCAATATCTTATATTTCATTAAGAAGACTCTTATTACTAGGGCAACATATATATTATAACTAATGAAATTTGAAGCATTAGCTCCATATTAGTTTATTATTTATTTTTATTTTTACTTATTTAAATTGTACACGTATCATATGTACCACCCGCTAGTAACCAATGAAATTTGAAGCATTAACTCCATAGTAGTTTTCATACGGATTCCTACTTTTCAATGAAATTCCATGACCAAGACAATTTACTGAATCTTGTGAAATCATTTCATAGTTCATTGATATCTTCTTTTTATAACACAAATTAACTTTGATTCTTGAATAATCTACATCACTTCTCTGCAGTCAATCTTATAGGGAAAATTGACAATTAAATCCAAATTTTCCATTATATTCATGCCCGTAATAATGTGAAAAGAAAGCCTGGCTCTAAGTTGTTCAAAAATAGTGGTGTTCACTCCATAATAGTTTTCATATGTGAGAACTATGTGCAATTGAGAGTGATAAACAAACTAAACAGCTTATGTTTGGTTCGTTAAACACTCATTCGAACTCAGTTCATTAAGTAAACAAGCCAAGCTGAAACACATATTGAAACTCCTTAAAGTTTTCAAACTAATCTTGAACAATCAGTTATTCATTCGGCTCGGTTTTATAAGTCTAAAACTATATAAAAATACCAAACAGCTCTAACTCGATTCGACAAAAATTTGTTTGAGATCGGCTCAAAAGTTTAACAAATCAAACTTAAACAATTAATTGTTCAGTTCGTTCGACTCGTTTATTACCCCTACAGTGCAATGTTTTTTATGTTCTTATATGAAATATAACTGTAACTTTTGATGTTGGCTTGAGAAATTGATGTCTATGTTATAGCTAGAAAAGGAAAAAGTTTGATTAAAAATGCGTTAGGTAAACCCTTATTTAGTTCCTTACCATATCCACAATTTGTGTAGACATGACACCATATGTCCCCAACTTGAATGGGTGCCAGCTTGGTGTGTGTTTTGGTAAAGAGATATATATTTACCCAAAACAAAGGTGTTATCACATTTCATTTTGTAACCATCTAAATTATGAAAAACCCATTATACTTTTGCCTAGTAATTGATGTCTCTGTCCACCTAATTCTCAACTTTGAAGTGGATTGAATTGTTTAGGTATACCTTTTTCTCAGTTTCTAATTAGGTAATGACTCCTAAAAAATAGTCTGTTCAAAATAGAGGTGTTTATTTTATGGGATTGAGATATGAAATTAGACTCTTTATCATTTAGTTAAAAAAATAAAGGTTGAACTAATAATCAAGTATATATTATTTTTAACTAAATAGTTTAGGAACTATTTATTTCAGGATTAATAGTCCATTATATTGCAATCTCCCTAATTCAATTCATCCAAACAAACAAACAGTATTAACATTTTATAGTCTCTATATATTTGGGCATCAGATTCTCTGTTCCAAAATTTCTTTGTCCCTTTGTTCTATGACTGTCTCAATTTTTCGCATGATCAAAAAAATTGTAAATTGTGAATATTTTGGAACATAAGAGAAGAATTTTTACCCAGAGAATCTAGCACTGTCATTTTGTTGTCACATTCAAGAGCGTTTACAATTGCCTACAATGCCAAGTCAATGAGGAATTCAGTCTTGAATTAGCCTAGTAAGGAACTGCAACCTACCTTTGGCAAATGGGATCATATAGTTAGGTACCTGGACTGCTACATCTGTGTTGAATTTCAAGTGTATAGGCCAATGTTTTGAAGAATATACACATTTCAAATGCAAGAAGAAAAAAATTAACAGTAAAACATGAGCTTCTTAACATTCTCACTGAGTTTTGGCAGAGGAGTTGCCTTGGGAGGCGCAGCACGGGAGATTGTGGAAGCGGCATTTCTTGAAAAAGGCGAGATTGAGGATGGATCAGAGCGCTCGAGGTAGAGTCTGCCTCTGTATGCAGCAAGGTGAGCATAGTAAGCTGGTGGAACCAAAGAAACAGGCTTTGTGCACCTCATGAATGTGTAGCAAAGATTGTAAACCAGCTTTTGTAGTTCATCAGAAGTGAATTGGTTTTCATCCCACAAAACATGATAATGTGTTGGTCGGCTCGTTCCCTTCACACCCCAATGGCTGCATAGATAGAAGTCAAATTCCCTCGGATGAGTGATCACCGTGTCCACAACTGTCCCCGGAGGAATGTTTTCATCCAAGAACTGGTCTCTAGTTGAAGATTGTTGGTGAGTTTGAGTTTCATTTGGAAACAGCCTAGTATGGTGCCTTTTCTGAACCACTGCAAATGTAATGGGAGGCTTATAGCTTGGAAATCTTGAACAAGCCGCCTGAATAGCTTGCAACTCCTCCTGAAGCACTTTATAGAATTGGGTTTCACTAACGCCATCTCTGAAAAATATTATTCTTTTGGGGAGTTTGGTTTGTTCCTGACAAAAATCATCAAGAATTTCCCCAACCATTGCAGTGAGGTCCTCAATGATCTCTTGCCGATGTGTTTGGGACCTCATTCGCGAAACATACTTGTTTGCTGCAGGCCAATTGACACTACCCACCACAGCAGCAACAGATGGGCTGAAATCATCTAGCGGGTGAGGATGGGTCACATCAGCTCCCATAAAGATCACTGGATCATCAGCCTGGAAGAGTCGTGGGATTTGAGAAGGTAATGAATTGTACAAAGCAACTGTGCATCCGCCAATCTTGGCGTTGATCTTGATAGCCAAATTTGCAAGAAATTGAGAGCTCAACTTCCCAAGATTCGGGTACAGACAGCACTGACTTAAAACTCCAACGCTTGTCTCTGCAATTCGCTTAAAATCTGCATATCCTTTGTGTCTTCTCTCCATGACACAAATTAGCAGTTGGAGATTATTGGATGCTGCTCGATAGATTTTCTTCAGCTTGGATTCCAAAAGCGATACATTGTTAAGCACTTGAATTGATTCAAATTGGGGGCCAACAACTGTATTCTTGTTGAGAAAGATGCCCAATTGCTCACACCTTTGAGATAGCTGGTTCATGAACTTTGGAATGGCGGATTTTTGGTCAGCGCTGCCTCCAAAACTTATTAATGCCCACCTATCAATTTTAGTGCCTTCAAAGACATGGCTGTCCAGAAGGTTCCACTGGCGGTCATAGCGGGAAGGAATTAGATCTCTTATGAAACCGCCATCGCCAAGCTTTAGCTTGGGAGGTTGAAGTATTCTTCCATTCAATCGCGTCATTTCTCTTGAAACATGGAGTTTGAATTCCCTACCCTGAATGCCACTGTCAAGAAAGAAAATTTTGAAATACTCAGAAACAATTCTAATGAATATTCAAGCTATAATTTTAGTAAATTTTGAAGTTACCTTGTTGGACCAACTGGCCCTGCCATGACTTCATCGATTATTGCTTTTCTTTGTCTCGGTCTTTGGCAACCCATCTTTAGTATCTTTGCAGTCTGATCATCTGAGAGCTTACCAAGAAACTTCTGGCCTTCGCAAATCATACAAAGCTCCATAGGAAGATAACATGGCTTGCTCCTACTAATCTGCAAACATGGCAAATTCCTGAATTGTATATCATAATTGTAGTGATCCTTGAAATAGTTCACCAGTCTCAAAGTCCTCCCATCCCGGTCTGGAAACCAGAGATTCTCTGTAGCTTCCTCAGTTAAGCTTATAAACCCGATACCTCTCAACTCTTTGTCTTTGGCAAACAAAGACTCTGATGTTCTTCAAAGCCTTTTCCACTTCCTTCCTTTCCTCTCCTGCCAAACCTCTTGTCTTCCTCTGAGAAAGATCGCACAGAAACTCCAGACGCTTTTGCAAGTAGGCAATCACTCCAATACTTTCGTGGAAAGCAGTCACGGAGAAATCAACATTGAGAGCAAGTCCTTGTTGGGTTGGCCTAAGGCTTTGAAAGAACCCTCTCAATCCAATAGCTCCTCCTCCAATATCTTTAGTCCCTCCCATTGAACTTGAGTATAGTGATCGTCCCACAGGTATGCACTTCTCCAATGGGCTCTCGCGCAAGACGACATCCAAGGCATGGAGATAGTCCTGAGGAAGTGGTACCCAATCATCTTCCTCCTTGCTCAAGTAGCTACTCAATCCCTTCCATCGAACTTTGACACAAGTTTGATGTTTATGCGGAAGAGCTTAAGTTGAGGATGCATTTCTTGAGAATCAACACTTTCTCTGGATGGCAACAATGACTTGCTTGAGGGGATTGGGAGGCTAATGAAGAATTCAAGCCTATCACTTTGGAATTCCATAGGGCTATAAAGATTCTTTCGCCCATCATAGACTGGAAGAGCACCGGAGAGCACAACTGAGTTGTCCTCTACTAGTTTTTGCTTAATCAATCTAGCAACTTCCTTGGAAGGATTAGGAGATATTTCAACATCGTAGTGGAAAATTCGATCCGAGGATCGAAGTGGACTAGGAAATGATTGGCAAGGAGAGAGATAACAGCCCCTTCGACACCACCCGAATCTGGTCTCCTTACCACCACTAGAGATTGTGGTGTGGAACCCATAATCCTCCTTCCATCTTTCCCTCTAAAGGGTATGCCGGGTTGTTTTCCAAGTCCCTCTGGAGCTGTTTAGGTATTGGGATATAAGAAGATAATTATAAGTACTAATACTGATTCATTTTTATTACTACCCAAGTTCAAGGACTCTAATTTTAATCAACTGAGAAGGTACAATGGCCAAAACTTCTTCTACAGAAGCAAGAAAAATACACAAATTTGAGAATCTTCCAGGTGCAATTAGCAATAATATCGTGTTTTGAAAATAGATTCTCTATTAATTGGATATTGACTATCCCATTAAACACCAGAAATCATTCTTGATTTAATTAGAAATAAGGAAAGAAAATTAAAGGAATACCCTCCTGTCTCAACCTATTCTGTTGTTTCGGCTTCTATAGAGGCATAAGTCTCCTCAAGTTTGCATCAAACTGAGAACATGCAAACTCTCTGGAATCTCTGATATATATATATATATATATGCACTTACAGAAAGGAAAGAAATTTTAAAAAATAAAAATCAAAAAATCAAAAACAACTATGAAAGAACAAAGACAGAAGTGGACATGAATATGCTAGGTTACCTGGTGAGGCTGCAGAATTTTGGGGTTCAGGGTCTGAAGAGGTAGCCAGAGGAGGGTTATTCTGCTTCCATGGATGTTTCTGCAAATGGGTTTTTGATCTGAAAGTTTGGTTTTGAGGAAGAGGGGGAGTTACAGTGAGTTGCAGAGGCATGATAGGAGGCAGAGGGAGGAGAGCTGGGTAAGTTTGGAATTGGTTTTGATTAAAACAATACCCAATCCTATTTGACTGCTGCAACAACAGCTGCTGCTGCTGCTGCTGCTGCTGGTAGTGATGGTGGTGGTGGTGGTGGTGATGGTTGTGAGGGCTGTTCCTCCCCCTGAAACTCCTTGTTTTGGGAGTGCATTTCTTGGTTGTATTGGCCTCTTCTGTTTCTTCCATGACTTAATTGAGAGAGAGACCAAGAGTTGTGTGCATGAAAGGCTGAGAGAGAATATGGGTTCTGTTTCTGATATCAATGGGAAGTTGCCTCAGCAGCAGATGACTGTAGATATTGCAGAGAGAGAGAGAGAGAGAGAGAGAGATGGGGGGTTTTTGGGGTTTAGTCCCTTTGGTTCTCTCTCTGTCCAGTACTAAAAGAGGTTGTGATGCTGATGAAAATATTTAAAGGGCAAAAAGTATAGGGGCCTGGGGGTACCTTCAGAGAAAAGGAAAGCTACATTCATGACTCATGAAGGACTCATGACTCATGAAGGATATGTTCTATTTGGAATTATGCAATCTGTTTCTGTACAATAGTATAGTCTAGTGATATTAAATACTCTTTTATGTTCCATTGACTCTTTTGTCAAACTAGAATGCTATCTTAGCTTCTCTCTCTCTCTCTCTCTCTCTCTCTCTCTCTCTCAGCTTGGTTTAGGACTAATCTATTTTTGAAGTCAAATGAGGAGGGAAAAATGGCTCTCCATTTTCCTCTTGCAAATTAAACTATAATCATGTTGATAGTGATTGGAGTTTTATGACCCATTAGGGCTAAATCTATTAAACAATTAGTTTAATGGATATTTAGAACACCATCTCTTTGTCATTGTCAATTTGTCACCAATCTTCAATTTTTGTGAAATTTAGTATAAATACAACTACATAGATGCATTTACAGGATGGGGACCATTTTGTAGGCCCAAAAAGATGAATGCACAGAAGGTGAAGAAAGTGTTTGCAAATGAAGTAAAAGTCTACTTCAATTATTAGTTAGGAAGGTGGGTCAATGAGAACTTGGAAACGAAGGCAAAGATTTTTACTGATTAAGCTGAATTCAGTATTAAGGAAACCTTCATGAGGTTGGTCCACCTCTGCAGCTAAGTTACTAAATATAGGTGGCAAATTGAACCGGTTGAAATGGGCTACGCATTTAATAAAATGAATTAATTTCAATATACATATTTAATAAATGGGATCGATTATACAGTTTGAGTTGAAGATTGAGTTGAACAGAGAGTAAGTTGACAAATTAATCTAACCAATCCACTTATTTTATTAAATTTTTTTTTTAATGGTGGTGGGGTGGAAGTGGTGGTGCTGGTGATCGTGACAATAACGGTTGCAGTGAAGGAGATAGTACTAGAGAATGTAGTGGTGGTGCGTGGGTGGTGTTAGTGATGGTGACAATAACGGTTGCAGTGGAGATAGTACTAGAGAAGGTAGTGATGGTGCATGAGTAGTGTTGTGTTGATCATGATGGATTCATTACTTCATTTTTTTATATCAAATTTAAATGTATAAGTTTTAAAATGGGCAAAATTAAACGAGTTTATAGTTTTGAGCTTAGTTTGCCAACTTTGAGAATTAGGGATTTTATTTTATTTTTTGTATTTTTTCTTTTGGGCAGGTTGGGGAACAAATGTATTTGGCATTTTTGTTCGACTAGTCCTTAAGTACATATAATCTCTTATTATTTTTTTTAATACATATTAAGTAATTACTAGACATAAGTCTCAGCAATTTAAGTTTACTAATTATTATGAAGTTTTGGATTTGGTAAATAACACTTTGTATCAGTGCAGTTTGTACCAAATTCTACTTTTTTACCTACATATGAAATTGTGAAGTCAACTTTTCATACTTTTCATCAAGTTTCAGTGTTCTCATTTTGTTACTCTATCGTATAAGTCTTTAGCATAAGTCAATAATATAACAAGCAAATGACTACAAAACGAGGACAAATGAGAAAAATCACTTTCATTTCTCGTCTATGCACATTTTGTACCAAAATTGATATCAAATTATGACTGTATTCGGCTAAAACAAAATATAGATTGTGAACGATTAAACAAATGGATTAGGATTTTACAAAAATTGAAATCACGAAACTCTATTTTCCATGGTAACATAGTATTCTGTCTATTCCTCTTCCTTTTCTTTTCAATTTCTTTGTTGTTTTTATTTTTTATTTTTTTTTATTTCAAAAGTTATGTTTTCTTGCCTCTGCCATCCTTATTTTCAGCATATCTATATATATATATATATGTATATATTATATAAATCTCACATGCTTATCACGCGGGACAAAATGTATATTTATGAAAAATTGGAATGATGTTCCTCTCTTAGTCTTAATTCGTAGTCACATGCTTGTCATATGACTAGATTATGTTAAAACTTAAACAATAAAGTTAAAAAAAAGGAATATTAGCACTTGACTAGAAATGCAAGAAGTTTACTATAACAATTTCATATATAAAGACCAAAATACAATTTGATACAGCATGCAGAAGTGCAAAGTATAATTTTCCCTTAGCCTCGTTTGGCAAGAGCTAAATTAACTAAATAAACACACAAAATACAAAATAAACTAAATAAGCTACTAATACAAAATGTCATTTCCAAACAATAATAATTTTATTTTTTCTCTCACAATCATTCCATCGAAACTAAAAAAAAAAATCTAAAATTCTTTTCAAACGAGATTAATTTAACCAAACTAAATTAACCAAAACATCAAAAAGCAAAGCTAAATTAGTTATTCCCAAACCAACGCTTTATCTTACATTGCTTTTTGATAGAATTTAGATTCTTTGATAGGTTCCTTTCAAAACTCCATCTGAAAAAAAAAAAAGGTCAATGTGAAAGCCCCCATGACCTTTCACCACCCTTGCATAAGGAAAATGTGAAAATTGAGAATGAGAATCTTCTATCACCTTCTATTAATCTCTCCCTCTAGCAGGTCATTCTAAAATATATAATATAGAATGACTCGGAGTAGTAGCTTTATGGCTCTACATGGTTCTAGTAAGCAATCAAATGAATTCCAACTCTCAAAACCACTTTTGGCCCAACCTTGAAATATCATAAACAAAGTGCTGATTCCTCAAAAAAAATATATATATATATAAATATAAAAAAGCTAATTCAAATGATTCTTTTTTCATACCAACAACAACATCCTCCTCCTCAAAACAGAACACAGCCTACATTTTCATGTCTCTATAGAGTCATCCTTTTTTCTTGAAACATCATATATCCCAATCCCACTTTTAGCCTCCCTTTTGCCTCATCTTTTCTCAACATGTTTTCATGGCTAGTGGAGTGCTGAGAAGGGAGGGTCATTCATGCACCTGGGTGGGTCTCTCTCTCTCTCTCTCTCTCTCTCTCTCTCTCTCTTCTAATCTTATTATTTTTATTATTAAGGCTTATAAACATTATCAGAATGTAGTGATGGGACAATATGATTAGTTTTGAGGCCTAGGGTTTTCAACCCATTTCAAGTGTTGGACCACATCATATACCCATTTTAGTCTTCTCATTGTTTATGAATTTCTCAGCATGTGGACAAAAACCTTGAGATGTGTCAAACCACACAATTTTCTTGACTTCCACCTAGTTGACATGGGTCTTAATTAGATTCTACAGTGAGCGTGGGTTTATTGATTAGTTAACAAATCAATTACAAATCAGCAATGTTAGGTATCATGAAAAATCTTTCATGAAAATAATCATGAAAGTTTTGTGACCCTTCGATTACACTTAGAATAAAGCATCACACTAATCAAGGTAATCAAAGGATCATAAATTTTTTATGACAAAATTTTTATAATCCCTAACTTTTCCCATTACCAGTATATCATTTGAACTTTTTTTTGTGATTTGAAAAATTATGAATATTTCATAGTCAGAATTTTTTATTTAATAGAATTAACTGAAAAAATGAAATTCATAATTGCTCTTTTATATAATAATAAAATTATCTATATTATTAATTGAAACATATTTATAATATTATTACAACATGTTAATTGATTTGATAATTTATTAATAAAATGGGCGATTTGTTATGAAATTAGAAATCTTAGAGGGTGGAAAGTAATTTTAAAAACCACATGAGGTAATTCGTGTTTCAATCAAATCTCAGGAGTGTATTTGTAATTTATCCATCAACCATTAAGACAATCTCCTGGTATATATTGTGGTGAATTTAAGGGTTCATGTATTTAGGGTCTTTAACATTTCTTGGTGTATATGAGTGGATTTGGTTTGGATTAGTACTAAACTCAGAACTGTATAAATAACAATCGATCCAAGTTTTTAGGCTCCAGACTAAATTAATCTATTAAAAACAAACCAAACTGACTTAATGTAGTCCGAGTTGAATCCACGTTTCCACTACATTTCTAACAATAACCTTTAATTGAAAAAACTAGTTTACATTTCGATTTTGCAACATGATAAATTTTTAAAAATCAATTCAACTAATAAATGTTTACAATAAACATGTCTTGAACATTTTAACATAACAAAAAGAAAATTAAAACTTCTGACACGGCAGGATTAAGTGTAACAATGTCCACCATGGTAAAAATGAAAGAACGAGTATGATTTGTCCTAAAAAAATTTTTTTTGACATGGCAAGATTAAGCGTAACAATGTCCACCGTAGTTTTTACTTTCTATTAATTATATTAAGATAACTTAGTATAAATATAATTTCATGTAATATATATAGGCTTGGGTCTTGGGTTGATTCGATTTAGGCATGGCCTAAACCAATAACCATACCAATCCTATCAGTTCCATAATTTTTAAGACTTCGAATAAAAAAAAGTATTGAAAAAAATCAAATCAACCGACCCCAAGCCATTATGGATGGTTGGTTGGTTGGTTGGTTTTGGTTCATGAGTTTTCTAGGGTTTTGTGCATCCTTACATGACATTAGGGGTGTAATTTGGGCTTAGCCTGACCTGAGCTCGGGCTAGGCCGACCCATCTTTGGGCCTCGCGGGCTCCCGTCATTTTTCAAGCTAGGGCGGGCCAGCCTGAGTTGAAAATTTTGGCCCAAGCTTAGGTCTAAGCCCACTCAAATTAGGGTCGTGGGCCGAGCCTGGCAACTTCTTTTTTTTTTTGCAAAAAATAAATAATATATATATATATATATTCTATGTATAGATTATTTATGAGGAATAAAAACAAAAGAAAAATTGCATTACAATATTTTAGTTAAGATTAATGAGATGTTTCGTTATATTTCATGTGGTGATATTTAATTATATATCACTTAAAAAAATATGAAATTATGTAATTTTCTTCCTTTGAAATGAATAATTTTATATATATCAAAATGAAACGAAATAAATCATTAAATTAAATAGATAACATTTATTTAATGAATAATTTTTATTTCAAAATGAAATAAAAGATAATAAAAATTTATATCATTAAAAAAAATAGATATATACTATTGATGATGGTAGAGAAATTACATCACTATAGGTCAAGTACATCTCAATTAGGTTAGCCTACTAATCATTTGCATTATATTTCATCTCAATAATCTAATAAAAACATTATAAAATGAAATAATAAAAAAAAATAAAAATTATTGATCAATTATCGGAGGAGGCAAACATTTCACTCACGTTGTCCAAGTATATATCATCCAAATAGCTTTGAATTTTCTCATTTTCACTATAATTTTGTCTTCTCGTAAGTGCATGTATATGATCTCTCGATATCATTAGTGCCTCAACCATTTTGGGTGAAAGTCTGTTCCAGTAATCGCTCAACACTCGTCTCCCTGTACTAAAAGCTGTTTCAGAAACAACTGTAGAAATATGAATAGTTAGTTTAACATGGGCTATCTGCGAAAGCACATGCCACATAGGTTCATTTTGTTTCAACCTGAAAAACTACGCGATTCGTCATTCTTAATAGATTTAATTACAACAATTCTTAAACAATCAAAACTAACAATCTAAATCATCTAGCATGTACGATGTGATTTAGATTGTTGTTTCACAAATAATAAATCGACACAAACGATTTTTACGTAGAAAAAACCACAGTTGGAGTATCTCTAATTGTGATAAAAAAAAATTACAGGCGAAACACCACTTATCAATCCACTATGAAGAAAGAAAGAAAGAAAGAACACAAATTTATCAAATAATTTACCTATACTCTGTAAAATTGTCTTCAACAATCCGTGTCTCTTGCACCAACGCCTTCATTTCAAAATTGACCAGCTTGACGTCGAATCCACAACATCCATGTCAAGTCAACGATCACGACTGGCTTCGAACTCCGTCAAAGACTCCATGCTCAAATCTTTGGAATCCACCGAAGAAGAACACTATTGTATTGAACAATCAAATAATCCTTTGATGTGTACTTATCAAACCATGAGTTAAACTCCAACAAACATCAAAGAAACTAGCAAAGATGCTCCAGAATAAAACCTTAATTCCCAAAAAGATGATATGGAAGTTGTGTCCTAAAATCTGACTGAAACTCAATTTTATAGCAAACAAGGTCGTGATGGTCGCTCGAGCGCAGGAACTGTCGCTCGAGCGATAAGACTGATACTCGTGTATTGCCTTAGTGTCTTCGCTCGAGGTACCAAAAGGTTCGCTTGAGCGCACAACAATCCGTCTTAGTATTTTTGTAGATAGTGAAAACTACTGGGACCAAAGTTTCTTTGCTCGAGCCAGACTTCCTTCGCTTGAGCGAGCAAGCCAAATTTCTAGGAAACTTTACAACTTGATATACTATGTTTGTTCGCGGAATTGGCAAAACTAAGGGACCTAACAATCTCCTCTTTCGTCAATTCCCGGATAAAACATTCTAACAAGTTTTCCGAGCAAACACACGCACTAGACCCAACAACTAACCAAACACAAACACTACAGAACTAGTCTAAACCACCACAACTAGTCTAAATCAATCCTGTTGATGCAAACATCCTTGAAGAAACACCTTGCAAAAATACATAATCCAAAGCACTGGGAATAGATTGATCAATCATGATTAAATAAAAAATCAAGATAATCAGATAAAAGAGTTAAATTCAAAACTTGATTTGTTACAAGATCCAATCCCAAAAATAACATATACTCCACCTTTTGACCGGAAGAGACAAAGATAAGAGGAAGCAAAAGAGAATATACAAGCCAGAAGGATACTAAAAGCTGTCCAATAAACAAAAACTGTCCAAAACATAGCAAAAAGAGAGGAGATCAAAAATCATTGCGATGAAGGAGGTGGTTGCTACTACACCTGCAGAAGAGAGAGGATCTGGGTAAGCATGGTGATCTGCTGATCAAGGCGTCCATCAATCGCGTCAAGTCGAGCATCTATTTGATCAAGGCGGTATGTGATGGACAACTTGAACTGGCGGAGCTGGTCACAAAGGGACCAAGGACGCATCTCTGCCACACCTGCAACTGCTACATCAATCTCTACTTCCTCGATGAGTAGATCATCACCTGCATCAGAAGTCCTAGCCCCAAATGACCCACTCTTGATGTGGGCTTGACTTTAGGAGACGATCAATTTGGTGACAGGTTTAACGAAAGAGGCAAACTCGTTATCATCAAAGGTGGGGACACTTAGAGAAATGAGAAACTGATTTAGCAAACATCCGTAGTGGAGACCCAAAGATTTGCGACCCTCAAACACGTCTATCATTTTGGCCACGATCATTTTAGGAAGATCTATAGGAAGATGACGGTCAATGCAATAAAGGACATATCCCTGATCTTGGGTAATGTTAGAGCTGTGGGTCGTGACATGGATGTTGGCACACACTATGATATTCAGAAGGCGGAACCGAGGAAGAAGCTCATTTTGTCGAATCAGCGCCCCAGTAATCCAAGTTCGGGGAGTGCCATATAATTTAGCGGCGATCATCTCGAAATCAGCGGTATTATGGGTAGCAAGAAATGGATAGTGGCAGTTCCAGACTTCAGGAAGGTCAAGAAAATTCCTAATGACCTTTTGATTAATGAAAAGCTTTGTATTGCGAACCCAGGTTTGAAAGGAAGGGACTACCTTGTCTTTGGAATGCATGTTGCAGTAAAATTCCTGGACCCAACTAAGGTTTTGTGGACTAGAGAAATGAAGGACTTGGTCACACCCCCAAAGCATCAAAGACAGACCGGATAGGGATAGAGTCAAAGGTGCTAGGTTGACATTCCATTCTAAATGAACGGTCCAAGATACATAAAAATCCCTATAAAGGTTGGATTTGTCTTTGGATTGGAATTTATTTAGAATTGTAATTAGGACGAGACACAGTAGTTTTGTGGCATTTGGAAGACGCTGCCATGACTGATAGACACAGGAAAGACCACCATAGTGTAACCCCCAAGATACCCCACTAAGATAGAACCAAAACCCCAATAGCAACCCCCAAAATCAAATCACAAAACCAATGAATGTTAGTATCCAGGGTCCAAAACAATGAAGTGCAAGATAATGGTAGCATGGTGAGGACAAATTTAAGCTCAAAAACTAAGGGCATCAAGATAAACCAAAACCAAAATCAAAATCCGACCACAAGCAAAGAGACACAAGTACAATGTGTAATGATCAAGGCATGAGAGGGCATGAGGAGGAAAAGAAAAATAGAACTAAATAGAGCATGCAAAATATTCACATAAGCAACCCCCAATCAGACAAAAAAAATGGAAAAAAAAAAAAAAACAAAACAAAACAAAACTAAAACTAGCAACCCTAGAGGTCCAACCACTGGAAAAAAAAAAAAAAACATCAAAACAAAACAGTGAAGAAGACAATTGCAGATGAGAAAGGGATGAACCGGAGAGAAAAAAAATACCTAACCAAAAAAAACTAGGCAAAAGACATGCAGACAGAGGAGAGAAAACATGAACAAAAAGGAAAGAAAAAAAAAACAAGAAGAGAGACTTACTGAGAATGAGCAATAACAGGGGTGAAAAGAAAAACTCACCCACAATCAAGAGAATGCACAGTCGTAATCGGCAAGAGAAGAGAAATGCCCTAGGAGAAAGAAGGAGATTGAAAAAAAAAAATTGGGGAAAAATAGGGACTGAAAAGACGGGTTGGGGATTTTAAAACAACCGGCTCCCAGTATCTCGACCCCTCTGCAAAAATACTAGAAAAGTGGATTTACTGCTCGAGCGCAAGAAGCTTCGCTCGAGCGGTGGAGAAAAAAAATTACAAGCCTAAAAAACACCCTTCTTAGCATATGAAGACCACTCAAACTATCAAGTATGTCCTGAAACAAGAGAGTATCAGTACGATGGCTATAATGCGATGCTAAAATGAATAATTCACACACCATGAAACCCGTGATCTTGCAATGTTGACAATATGAAGCATAATATCATGAGCACAATAGGTAAACATAGATCAATGAGCATAAGCAACATATGAATGCACAACTCAAGGGCAACATGAGAGCTCACATAATAAATGTGTGTGTGCAAGCCTTGAGAGGCCACAATTGCTAGAGTTAATCCTAGTAGTGATTGGATGATTGTACCTTCGGCAAAAAAAAATCTAAACATCATTGAGGAAAGTCAAACCACTAGTAATCAAGGGATATTTGCTGAGTGAATGTGGAGGCTCCCCCTCAATTACTAAGCCCCCTTTTTATTTTGTTTTTTGTTTTTGTTTTAATTTTTTACTTTTCTTTCTTTTGGGCAGTTACTGGCGGCTTGCACACTCAAGAGTATAGAGACCAAACCAAAGAAACATGAAAAACAATGAGGATGGCTTGGTTGGTGCCTCTGAGGTAGCCTTTTCCTAATGCTCGGACTTCAAAGAAATAAGGGAGAACTTGTGTAAGTGAAAATATATGGTGGATGGTTAAAAGACTTAACATCAGCCATGATACGCTAGTATAGGTCAATTCCTCTAGAAATGCATAAGAGACAATGTTAAAAGTCCATAGAGAAATTTGATCACTTATGTGGAAACGCCTGCATCAGTTTATCTTAAGAATGTGTACAGAAGGAGATCATGAATTCAATGAGCATATATATTCAAAATGAGCTATGGACAAGGATATATGAAATCTTGAAAGCAGCATTAGCGGTGTTCATTTAAGTCTATGTGCAAAGATAACAAGATTCAATGGCAATGAGATTATAGCATCCAGGTACAAGAAAACCAATCACTCTTACCTACTCAAGCAACAAGTCACACTCTAGTTAATGAGTACTACACCCAAGGTCTTTCTAAGGAACTCAAAGCTAAGAAGATCAAGTGTTTTTTTTTTTTTTTTTAAATATCAGCTTTTTGATGCATAGTGGATACATGTTCAAGAACTACAAGGCCCTCCTCAACTAACTCTCGAATAAAATGATGATGAATGTCAATATGTTTAGTGCGAAAGTGTTGGATTGGATTTTTAAAGATGTTGATGGCACTTGTATTATCATAGAAAAGGGTAAGAGTGTCCTGGTCTACACCATAGTCATGAAGCATTTGCTTTATCCACAACATTTGTGCACAACAACTCTCTGCAGCAATGTACTCAGCCTCGACATTTGAAAGAGAGATAGCAATTTGCTTTTTACTATGCTAGGCAACCAAATTATTCCTAAGGTAAAAACACCCTCCGAATGTGCTTTTCTAATCATCATCACACCTTGCCCAGTCGACATTAGAGAAACCAGTGATTTCGGCTGTAGTGTCGGTCGAGAACCAAATCCCATACCCCAATGTCCCACTCACATACTTAATGATGTGTTTGACAGCAAGAAGGTGAGACTCTTTAGGACAGGCTTGGTAATGGGCACAAACACCTACACTAAATGCAATGTCAAACCGACTGGCTGTGAGGTATAGAAGACTTCCTATCATGCTTTTTAAAGAGTAGGATCAACATCAGTGCCAGAGGATTCTTTGGAGAGGTGAAGACTAGTGCTCATGGGGGTTCATGCATGTTTGGTCAACTCGAGACCGAAGTTGGACACAAGATTTTTGGCATATTTGGTCTGAGAAACAAACATACCCGAAGGTGACTGTTTAATTTGAAGACCCAAGAAAAAAGACAATTCCCCCATCATGCTCATTTCAAACTCACGTGTCATGCAATCCAAGAAATATTTCAGAAGAGAATCAGAAGTGGATCCAAACACAATATCATCAACATAAATATGAGCAACAAGTACATGAGACTTAGTATGCTTCACAAATAAAGTTTTGTCCACACTACCCCTTTGAAAGCCATTGTCAACAAGGAAGGTAGTAAGTCTATCGTACCAAGCCCGAAGAGCTTGTTTCAACCCATATAAAGCCTTGTGCACACTACCCCTTTGAAATTTTGGTTTCTCAACATAAGCCTCTTCTTTCAAGTACCCATTTAGAAAGGCATTTTTCACATCCATTTGAAACAGTTTGAATCCTAGAAAGCATGCAACACTAAGCAAAATACTAATAGATTCGAGACGTGCAACAGTGGCAAACGTCTCATCATAGTCAACGCCCTCTACTTGTGTGTAGCCTTGAGTAACCAACCTGGCTTTATTTTTAACCACTGTACAATTCTCATCAAATTTATTTTAATTATCCAATTGGTACCTATTACATTCATGTCTCTAGGTCTGGGAACAAGAGTCCAAACTTTGTTATGGTCAAATTGACCTAATTCTTCATGCATTGCATTGACCCAACTATCATCAAGGAAGGCCTCTTTTATATTCTTTGGTTCAATTAATGAAACATGACACACATGAGATGCCACCTCACAAATTTGTTTTCGAGTTTTCATTTGGTCTGAGACACTTCCAATAACCTGTTGTATTAGATAATCCAACTTCACCTTGGTTGATGGCTTCAGAATAGGATTGGTAGTGACTTGAGCATTGGTGGTGGTGTCTCTTTGTGCACTCTTTAAACTTGGGCTTTCCATAGAAGTTGGTTCACCTTCTTGAGCTTGGTCTTGTTTTTATCCTTGATGTTGTGGTTCAGTATCCAGAATTCTAGGATCGCTATCTTCTTCCTCATGTAGAGATGCAATCGGAGAACCTTTGATTAACTCCATTGAAGTTAAAGTACACATGTTATAGACACAAAAAGCTTTACTAGTAGTTGAATACCCTAGAAAAATACCTTTGTCACTTCGCGAGCCGAATTTGCCCAAAGGCTCTCTATCTTTGAAAATATAACATTTACTCCCAAAAGTTTTAAAGTATCTTACATTAGGTTTTAACCCTTTCAACAATTCATATGGAGTTTGTGAAGTGCTGAGCCTTGAATACACACGATTCACAACATAAACAACAGTATTTATGGCTTTAGCCCAAAACTTGAGAGAAACTTTCTTGTTAAGGAGCATGACTCTAGCCATGTCTTGAACTATCCAGTTTTTCCTCTCAACAACTCCATTTTGCTGTGGAGTAATTGGTGTAGAAAATTCATGCTTAATTCCATGCATATCACAAAAATCTGAGAACGAGCTATTTTCAAATTCACGACCATAATCAGTTTGGATTCTTATGATACACCTAACATAAACACCTTGTTCATTGGATTTTAAGGACTAATGACTTGAAAGCATCAAACGTATCAGATTTTTCTCTTAAAAAGTTAACCTAAGAAAAATGAGTATAATCATCAATAGTTAAAAAAATATATCTTTTACCTTCAATGCTATCAATATGAGTGGGTTTCATAAGATCTATATGAACAAGTTCGAGAGGACGCTTGGTTGTTAAGCTATTTACCTTTTTGTGAGGGGCACGAGTTTGCTTCCCTAATTGACATAGCCCACACATATGGTTCACATTCTTACACATTTTGGTACTTCTCTCACAATCTCCTTGTTGTCAATCTTAGTTAGGTCTTTGAAATTCATATGACCTAATCTTTGATGCCACAAGTCAAGATTACTTATTATGGATGAATGACAAATGAGATCATTTGTGGCAACAATCCCATAGTAGTTATCAGATGTGCGAACCACATGCATGATAGTATTTCCCTTTTAATCCAAAATTTCACATTTATTTTTTGAAAGTTATACTTCATAATGAGAATCACATATTTGACTAATGCTCAAACGATTAGCTTTAAGGCCATTAACAAGTAAGACATTTTCAAGCTTGGGTAGACTGGCCACACATATAGAGCCCTTACCAATGACTCTTGAAGTGCCGCAATCTCCAAATGTAACAATTCCTCCTTCATATTTCTCAAGAGATATGAAGTATGCTTTGTCACTTGACATGTGACGAGAACACCCATTATCAAGATACTACATGTGTGAGTCACGTGCTTTTAGTGCAGTGTGAATAACAAAACAAGTTAGGTCACTCTTTCTCACCCATATCTTTTTGGTCTTAACAGAAACGGGACTGGCAGTCTTGGTGACAGTCTTAGCATTGTGAACATCATCATGAATCTTGGTATTTCGCCTAGACATGTAAGGTTGTCTCCTAACCCATGAAGTATTAGAATTTCTTACTTTTTGGGACACCTTACCAAACAACTCATAACAATAAAGTCTAATGTGGCCATACCTACCACAATGATGACAAACAAAAACAAGTTTTACCTCTCTTTTGTTGATTTTACCCCCTTTAGGTTGATGGAGAGATTTATCATTTTGTTGAACCTTCAGCTTTTCCTTTGCTTGAGTCCTGATGTCATGTGATGTAGAGGCCTTTCCCTTTTAAGGTGTTGCATCACCATAGCCTATCCCACTTTTGTCAAAACTTATTTTTTGAGACCCAATGATGTCTTCTAGTGTCTTTGACCCTCTATTCCGCATATCAATCATGGCTCTATCATCTTTAAGTTCTTCCTCTTTTTAACCAACTAGCTCTTCCAGTGCAACTTGTGTCATCTCAAGAGATTCCATCTTCTCTTCATATGTGGCATAGATTTTCAGAAGTTCATTCCTTTTGGTTTCATAGGTCAAGAGCTTTGCATAGAGATCTTGTCTATCACTTGAGATCTTGATGACATCCTTCCTTGCTGCTGAAATCTCTTCCTTTAATTTGACATTCTCATTCTCACATGCTTTGAATTTGATAGTGAGTTTGTCATTCATCTTGGATAGGTTTAGAGATTCACTATATAGCTTTTCACAGGCTTGTTGAAGTTCATCACCATCACTCTCATCATTATCTTCCGAGGTTTTATCATTTTCTTTTTGGTTCCCTTTTTCCTCGAGCGCATCCAGTCGAGCAACTAAGGCAGGAACATTGCTAGATGGTTGTAAAGATGACTCTCATTTTTCATGAAATTGCATAAGAACATCCTATGCTTCTTTGGCATTCTTGTAGTGAGCAATCCATTGTTGTTCTTCTTCAAAAATTGTTTCACGGATGGTGTTCAGAACTCTTTCACTGCTTTCTATGTCAACTCTTTCAACAACACTCCACTCTTCAATCGGCTTGTTAACCTTTTGGTTGGTGATCGGATTGATTACAAATGGTGCTTTAACATTCTCCTCAATTGTACGCCAACCCTCAGAATCAAAGGCTCGAAGATAGACTCTCATTCTACACTTCTAGTACAGGTAATCGCTCCCATAAAACATAGAAGCACGATGCACACTAGGCCCACAAGCAAACTCAACCGACTTTCTAGTTGATTGAGTGACACAAGAGTATAATGCCATGTAGGTACTATCTCCGTCTTTGCCGGATTCGATTTTTTCAACTTCTTGCTTTGACCTGCTTTCATCATCCCAAGTCACTGTTTAGACTTTCTTTCGGTTCTTTTTCGACGAACATTCAAGTGCGATATACCCAAACCCTTGGCATTCATAGCACTTGACACCTTGACCTCTCACATTCTTCTTTTCAGCTTTCGGAGCATTTTTTGGTGGAAATTTTTTGGATTTTTCATTACCCTTATCTTTTGAACTAGAGTCCTTGAAATTAGGCTTCTTTTTCTTTAATTTTTTTTTTTGGACTGTTTAGTAAACATAGCCGTCATTTTAAACTCTAGATCAATTTCAACCTCAGGGTTCTGAGCAGTCTCATGAACACCAGTAAAAGCCACACTATGCTTTTGTTTTCTCTTAGAAATCTGGTGGGCTTCATAAGTCTGCAAGTTTCTAACCAACTGATCAAGCTTGAGGTTCCCAACCCTGAGCCTCCTTTATAGCTATCACTTTTGATTGGAATCTATTGGGTAAGGACCTCAAAATTTTTCTAACAACGTTAGATTTAGGAATTTTTCACCGAGTGTGAAACAGGAATTCACAATGTCACTAAGTTTGGCATAAAAATCATCAAACGTCTCATCATCTCGCATAAAAAGAGTTTCAAATGAAAATGTGAGACGTTGAAGTTTTGATCTTTTAACAATAGTAGTACCCTCGTGAATTGTTTCAAGAATATCCCAACCCTCTTTTGCTACTTCATGCGTACAAATACAACAAAACTCTTCTGGTGTGACAGAGCAAAAGAGAGAATTGAGTGCTTTACTGTTCCAACTCGAGTTTTGATAATCAATTACGTCGCATTTATCAAGCAGTTTAGGGATATCAATGCCATCAATGGTGACACTAGGTTCACTCCACTATAGATGACACAGTGCCAAACTTTCTCATCAATAGATTTTTAAAATGTCCTCATACGAGATTTCCAAAATGAATAGTTTGTCCCATCAAGTAAAAGAGGTCTATGGGTCGAGTTACCTTCGCGAATTGAATCCATGACATGAATCACACAAAATCACACTTCTATAGTTTTATTAAAAACAAAGAGTGACTTGTTCTGATACCAATTGAAAAACTACGTGCTTCGTGATTCGTAATAGATTTAATTGCAACAGTTCCCAAACAACCGAAACTAACAATATAAATCATCTAGCACGTACGAAAATGATTTAGATTGTTGTTTCATAAATAATAAATTGACACAAATGATTTTTACGTGAAAAAAACCATAATTGGAGCACCTCCAATTGTGATAAAAAAAAAAAACTATCGGCAAAACGCCACTAATCAATCCACTATGAAGAAAGAAAGAACACAAATTTACCCAAACAATTTACCCAAATTCTGTAAAATTGTCTTCAACAATTCGTGTCTCTTTCACCAACGCCTTCGTCTCGAAATTGACCAACTTGATGTCGAATCCACAACATCCATGTCGAATCAACGACCACGAGCAGCTTTGAACTCCTTCAAAGACTCCATGCTCGAATCATCAGAATCCACTGAAGAAGAACACTCTTGTATTAAACAATCAAACTATCTTTTGATATGTACTTATCAAACCATGAGTTAAACTCAAACAAACATTAAAGAAAATAACAAATATGCCCCAGAAGAAAACCCTAATTCCCAAAAAGATGATCTGGAAGTCATGCTCTAAAATCTGACTGAAACTTAGCTTTATAGCAAACAGGGCCGCATTGGTCGCTCGATCATAGGAGCTGTCGCTCAAGCGATGAGACTGATATGCGTGTATTGCCTTAAGTGTCTTTGCTCGAGCCACCAAAAGGTTCACTCGAGCGCACAACAACCCGTCTCAGTATTTTTGTAGATAGTGAAAACTACTGGGACCAAAGTTTCTTCGTTTGAGCTAGACTTCCTTCACTCGAGCGAGCAAGCCAAATTTCCAGGAAACTTTACAATTCGATATGCTATGTTTGTTCACGAAATTGGCAACACTAAGGGACCTAACACCACCAATCCAAAATATCAAAGTCATTATTATCATCCACTGGTGAGTTATCCAAATAACATTGTAATTCAGAACTACTTACGCTTGTGTGTTAAGATATTCTTCTACTTTTTATTGCTGAAAAAATACTTAATCTTCCACCTCGAGATGAGACTGGTGTAGTGTGTATAGGTGTGTGTGTAGATAAAACTTCCCTATATTCTTTAAATAATTTTTTGCGTGTTCTCATAATAGGGGCAAGTTGTTCTTGATCAGCAAAAATACAATCCAAAAATTATTGTAAACCAATTTCTTTACTCTTAGGATCAATTACAATGGCTAAGCCTAAAAGATGAGGCAATGGATTTATGAAAATTTTCTTTTATTGTAGTAATAATGATTATATAATATTCATTACCCATATATTTTGTGAAAACTTTCATTATTTTTGCTAACATATGTAAAACAAATGGTGAAATATAAATATATATATATATATAAGAAAATAATTTTGTTGTAATATCAAAAACTTTTAGAAAATTTTTATATAAGGTTACTTGGTACCAATTAAGTTCTATTGGAGTCAGTATTCCTCATATTGATATTGTTGCAAAAAATAAATTTATTACTTTTCTTTATTTATAAGCTCTCTTTTACATATTACACGTTGAATTCTACCTGCTGTCTATATCTAAAATTAATTTTTTAAATGGCATAACTTCTTGTTGACAATTTTTTTGATATTTTGAAATTCGATTAGCAAAAGACATAATAGTAACAATTTATTACAAGTACCGAAGTCTCATATACATGCATAGCTTCTTTAACAATCAAGTTTAAAATAGGAGCACAACAATGAACATGAAATAAATCACCACTAATAAGTAATTGTAAAGTTGATTTCAAATGCGCTACAGTCTAATTGTAATATGTTACATTATCTAAACTAATGGTAAATATTTTATTTTGTAAAGCACACTCATAATATATTTCTTATTTCTACTCCAAGTAAATGACCAGCGTATGGAAGTTTAACTAATCTAAATGAAATGATTCTTTTATTTAATTTCAATCTTTATAAATAAAATGTGCAGTGATACATTGATATTCTAAACCATTATTTGACAACAGATCAGATGTTAAACAAACTCTTCTATTAAAAATTTTGAAAATGTCAAATAATTCAGTTTTAATATCCTCGAATTTCTTTAAAATCCTGTTTCTAATAGTATTTCTTGAAAAACCTTAATATTGTGGTGCAAAACCTTCGTGAATCATTTTTTTTAAAATCGAGACATTCATTAGTAATAAAAATTTGTTCTTTTTTAATAATATAATCAACTAAAGAATTTTGTGCATGTATAAGATCACATGAAAATGCTTACAAATTACTAGTTGATGAACACTCTAATTGTGTTTGAGTTCTAATATCAGGTTGTTGATTTTTTAAATGTTTGTTAGTATGCATTTTTAACCTACTGCAAATGCAACACTAAGTAAATGTGTACAATATTTACATTTTGCTTTAATAATATTGTACTATCATGATTATTTACAGATTCTCTTTCAAAATGTTCCCAAACACTAATAGTTGTGCCGCTAGATGATGATGCTGCTATTGGAATAGGGATATTAGGTACATTAGAAGGAGAATCAACAGATTCATATTGTGTATATGTATCAATATCGACATAAATATTAGGCATATTATGATCCATAGTAATGTAAGTAAAATAATACATATGAACTAATAATTAATTAAAATAATGAGTAAACAATAACAAGTAATATATGAGTAGCTAATAAATATTAATTCAAATCGCTAATATTACCAACTGACAAATGCAATACAAAAATTAAAATTTCTTTTTGCACAATTACGATTGCCACTTAGGGATGAGATTTGAAAATTAATTGAGAGAGTTAAGAGTTGAGAGAAAATGATAGTTTAAGAGAGAGATTTGTTTGAGAGAAATAAAATGGGAGAGGGGGTGGTATTTATAGGAGTTGGGAGAGAAGGAATAGAAATACATAAAAAAAGAAAAAAGAAAAATTAAGCCGTTGGGTATTTTGTAGGTGTCCCGGGGGTACCTAAGCATGTCCGACTGTAATGACTCGGGTCGAAACCTGACCCTTATTCCCTCTCGTATAATAGAGGTTGTATTAAAAAGGTTTGCTATAAAAAATTTGACTTGGCTTGAAATTTTTCTAAGTGTGAAAAAATTGGGGTTTTCAAAATTTACGATTTTGAAAATAGATTTTGGCGGTAATTGTTCCTTATATTTTAAATAGTCTAAATTGATTTTACGAAATTTTTCTACGAACTATTAACCCCTTTACTTCAGTGTCAAAATTAGAAATTTCAGCCAAAAAATTATTTTTTTTTACTAAAACAGTGGAACTACTTTTTAATTTAATTAGATTTTAATTTTTTTGTATTTTTCTTTGAATCCAAATGGAGGGTATTTCCTTATTTACATTGTAAACTTAAGGAAATGAAATATAAATGTAAGAGACTAAATGAAAGTATTTACATATGGAAATAAGATTAATGTGTTGGGAGTGCCTTAGGAGCTAAGCTGTGTGACTAACTGTGTCCAGGATGACCGCTTGAGTGGTCAAGTGGTCACTCAAGCGAAGATGCGAGGCTTCTAGTATCTTCATTGCACACCTGCAAAACTTCTGAGAGAGAGTTCACCTCTTGAGCGGTGAAATGTTCACTCGAGCAGTCTGTTTGGATCAGTAAACTTAAAAGTCAACTTATACCCATTTTTCTTTCAATTTTTCATCTTCTCTCTCTCTCTCTCTCTCTCTCTCTCTCTCTCTAACACCCATTTTTGAAATCCTAGCCCCCAAAACACTTGATTCCTTTTATTTCCACTAAGAATCCACCTTAGATCTTTCAAGAGAGTTAAAGAACAAGCCTTCATCAAGATTTCTACTAATTGATTCAAGATTTTGTTGGAGCTTCAAGTTGGATTTTCTTCTTTTCATCATCACTTTTGAGGTAAGAATACTTTTAACCTCATATATCGATATTTTGATTTGATTATGTGGTAGTTTTTATAATATATGTATGGTATGAGATAGATGATTTGATTTAATGAGTATTTACGAAAAAGAGAGGTTTTGCCTCAATAATTTTTGTAATGTTTGAATATTCTTGAATAAAACCAACTTTGATTCCATGATTCTTGGATTAGAAGAGAATATGGGGAAAATCCCTAAAATTTACAAAACCCTAGCTGTAGATTTTGGTGTTTAATAGATAATTGGAAATAAATTGATGTTGTGTGATTGTGTTGAGACATTTTGCAATGAGATAAATTTAGGGGTTTGTTGTATACATATGTTGTGTGATGTGCTTGGTACCCACGTGGGAAAATTGAGGTGCCCACTTGTCTGGTCGTGTGAAAATGACAAATGTGAGAATGTTTTGAGGTGTCAATGTGCCCAGTCGTGTGAGGATGACAAATATGGAAGAGTTAAGGTGCTCTCTGGCCATCCGCGTGAGGACAGAAAATTGTTGAATTGGACAACAAATGTGGAAAATGTGAAGTGCCCACTGGCCATTCGTGTAAGGACGGAAAAATGTGGAATTTGTTAATAAATGTGAGATTGTTTGGAAAAGTTTCAAATTCTTATATATATATATATATATATATTCTCATGTGGATTTGTTTTGGACAAAAGTCTTGGAGCAACATATTTTTGGTTACACATGATTATATCAAATGTTTATATACCTTATTAAATGTATTCTGTGCTGGGTATTAGCTCATTCCTATCATAACAAATATTTCAAGTTATGATGATATACCTCCACTCAGTTAGGAATTGATGAAGATCTTGATGAAGCACATAAGCTTATTTTAGATGTTTTATGTGATTACAGCCACCGGGCTTAAGTGTTTGGGATAGAAATTTCACTTATGTGTGTAATCAAAGCCCTAGCCTTGAAAGGTGTAAGCCTTCTTTGGGCATTTTGTTGTATCTCTTTTATTTCTTGTACTATAATGTATTAATATTGATATTGTTAATGTTGTAAAATGAAATGTAACATCTAAGAGAATAATAAACACTGGACTTGTGTAAGGGTTGTACTCTGAGTTATTTTTTATAATCCTTTTTTATATTTTGAAATTGGAGATTGACAATGGATTGGTAATTATAAATGGATTAAAAGAATGGGGCGTTACAACTTGGTATCAAAGCTAACCAGGTTTGAATAGCTTGAGCTCATGGGAAGTGACGTTTGTCACAATAGGTTTACCAAGTTAGGATGGAACGTTTATGTGCTTATATGACTATGTGGGTATGAGATTAAACTCGTAAGATGAAGTTTGTGCCTACGAATTTCTTAGGAGTCTTGTTAGGAGGGGACCTGATCAATGCCATTCTAACTCGAATTCTTTGAATGTTTGTAGGGCAAATTGACATCTTAGGAGGCTAATTCATATGTGCTTTATGTGAATATGTGCTTATGTGATTTTTTGAAATAGGTGGTGAGTTGAACCTTTTGTGGAGTTTATGGTTGAGAGTGATTTAGTGAGGCATGAGGTGCTCTAGGACTTTATAGATGGCGTGGTTGGTTTTGGAGTGGGTGTCCTTGTGGCAAATTGATACAATAAGCTTGTTTAGGGTGGACCTAATGTAACGGTAAGACGTGTCATGAGAACATATCCATAGAAGGAGTGTCTCTGTCGATAACTGAGTTAGAAGTTTTATGTTAACTTTGTTTTATCTTAGCTATATGGAGACTTAGGGTTATCGGTGTGTTGGGCCTAGAATTGTTGTTTAGCATAGGGATAGACTTGTACCTTAATTATAGGAAATGATAATGGAACGTATAATGTGCGTTTGGGTGTTCCCTAAAAGAGGGATGTTGATCACCTGTATTATTTCTTTTGGTTGTGTGTTTGGTAGGTGGTGTCTTTTAAACACCTTATATCATGTTTTCTGGAGTAGTGTAGAGAACCTTTTTTCCAAGTTATACGATCCTAGTTGTTGTGTCTAGGTGTTGGGGGTGTGCACCTCATTTCAGTTTGAGATAAGAGATGCATTGGAATAGTCGGCTGGGCATATAACCCATGGTTGGTGTTGTGATCTATACGTATTATCGTGGTAGTTGGGTATGTTAAGTAGAGAAGGTGGGGATGGCATTGGGATGTGATGGTCCATCAGGGTATGCCATTGACCTTGGCTTATGAAGTGTTATAGGTTGGTTGAAAGGATAGTCGTTGATGGTGCGTTATGGCTTAAAGGGTTGGGAGAATTAAATTCTCCTTTTTGTTATTCCTTGGGGTTGGGATAATATGACTTACTAAGTTTACAGGAGATATGAGGGTTTCTAGGTGATTGTTCGGTAAGTGTTAGCAAACCGGCAAGTTGGCCATAGAAATAGTATTTTTTTTTTTTTTTTTTTTTGTTAGTTACGAGTGTAACATGTGTTGGTATAGTATGTTGAATTGAGGTTTGACCTTATCAGTCATTGAGGAGTTGAGGTAATGTGTTCAACTGTGATAAGGTTGGGTGGCTATGTGGAAATGGCAATTTTGCAGTACGATAACCCTCATGAGTTGGCTTGGAGTGGCAACGTTCGAAAGAAATAATCGTGTGTACTTGGTTATTGTGGATCTGATCTTGATTGTAAGAGAACTCGTGGAACGTAGCATTTAGTCTTATATTAGAACAAACCACTTAGGGGTTAATAGTAAGGTGTGATGTATGATGGTGTTGGAAAGTGTGTTTGTGGGATGAGGTGTAGAGGGAGATTGGTCATAGGACTATCCCGGGGGGTTGCCTTGACTCTAGGCAATGGCATGTTTTACTTTTGGTATGTGATTTAAAGTTGATATCATTGAGTCATGTTTATTGTGTGTGCTTGTTTCTTACTAACCTTGTGTAAAATCCGTGGTGGTGGAATGGTGGATGTGTGGAACTCCGAAGAGTATAGTAATGTGGTGTGGAGCGGGCTTGTGCGAGGAGTGAGTTGTTGTGACTCTAACGGTCTTTGTGCGTCATGCGAGATGTTTAATGGCCATGGGAATATGTGTGAGTTAACCTAAGAGTGTGAGTTGTATGCTTCGACCTTTTGAAGTCCAACTTAAACTCATGTGTGATGTGAGGGTGTATTTCCCGTATACGCATATGGGTGGTGATTTGTTTGGGAACATGATTGGTATGGATTGACCTAAGGAATCCGGTATGAGTTCAAGGAATGTTTGTGTTGTACAAGTATTGGTAGCTGATTTTCCTTACGTGGTGTGTTAGTATTGTTGTGGTGTTAAGAGAGGGTGATAGGAAGTCACTTCAGAACTTACCTTAAGCCTAGAAATGAGGCTTGTGAATGAGAATTTCTTGGTTGGTGTGTGTGTGTCTCTCACGTGAGTGACAAATTATGCAATTTGTTAGATGATGGGGTAGTTAAAATAATAATAATAATAATTAACGAGTAGGCGATGGATTGTAATGGTAATTGGGAGGGAAGTGATTTCCCAATTTTATAAGTAAAGCTTATTCGTTGTTTTATTTAACCTTATCATTATTGTTTGGAATGGTTGTTGCTTGTATTATTGTGATTGGGTTGTGGCATCACCGTCATGGTGATGAGATTGTTGGTTGAGCAACGGTTAGGGGTTTCACTAGTTGAAGTGCTTTAAGAAAAGAGTGAAGAATGAAATTTTCTATTGATTGTGATTTGGTTTTGTCAGAACTGAAATTTATTGTTGGTGTTAGTCATAGAATGAATAACATGATTTTGATGATTTTGTTGTGATTATGTTTTGATTTATTTTGAGGAATTGATTATAATTGAAAACCTTATTGTTTGATTAAATCTTTATAATCTACATTCTCTCTATGTTAACAATGCTTTTAGAGGCCAAAATGAGTTTAAATAGGTCAAAGGGTAGACACTAAGACTGCAAGGGTCGACACTAAAATGAAGTTCACAATGTCTAAGTGTTCGATTACAAGAATTGACACTAAATTTCAAAACTCATTCCAGCTACAAGGGTCGACACAAAAATAGCAAGGGTTGACACCAAGACAGCAAAGGGTCGACACTAAATTTCATAACACAATCTAATAGCAAGGGTCGACACCAAGAACGACAAGGGTCGACACTAAAACTTAGCAAACAAAGTTTAGACCTCTAGTAAACAAAAGGGTCGACACCCAATTACGAAAGGGTCGACATCAGGTACACTTGGAAAGTAACTCGGAGAAGAAAAGAGAGCAAAGGGTCGACACCCAATCTGCAGGGGTCGACACCCTTATGTCTAGGTTACAAAAACCCTAGCAGTGATTCTAGATCTATAAGTGGGATTTTGTGACATCATCAAGAGACAAATCTTATTCATATCAAAAGGGATTTTGGGGCAACGACTTTTGACTTAGTAGAGGAAGAATTTTCCATCCATACCATTCCCAAAACATGGAAAGGCAAAAAGCATAGAAACAACATTATCTACACCCACCAAGATTTGAATCTCAAACATGGGCATCACATCTTTTGAGGAGGTTCCACCTCCAACAGCTAGATGACAGCTTGTACACACCCATGCTCTGCTCCAACAACTAGAAGTTTTCTCCTATGCCCAGCTCCAACGGCTAGAAGACCCACTTGTGCTTCTTCTCTAACGGACATAACATTGAAGGCTATAAAGGGAGAACATCTCCAGATCTGAAGAATCAGAGAACACCACTGCAATATTCTGAGCATTCAAGTATCATTCTCAATCTCTAATGTTCTATTGTACTTTCACTTTCATATCTAAGTGTATCTCAAAACCCTCTCTGCTCTTACACTTTCACCATCTACTTCATCATCACTCTTAGAGGATTCATCATCGGTGACATTCTCAAGTAAAGACCCATCCTCATTTTGTTTCTCTTCCTTCTTGAGAACATCCAATCAAGCAACTAGATCATTAAAGTGAGAAGAGCCAGATGCCTGTGAAGATGACTCTGTTCTTTCATGGAATTGCTTTAGAATAGCCCATGCATCTTTAGCGTTCTCACGATGAGAGATGCATTGCTTCTCTTCTTCAGAAAGTGCTTCTCGAATAATACTCAGAATTCGTTCCCTACTCTCCATGTCAACCCTTTCACTAGCACTCCATCCGTCAATAGGCTTAGCGACCTTTTGATTGGTAATATGATCAATCACAAATGGTGCTTCAATATTCTCCTCAATTGTGCGCCAACGTTTTGAATCCCAAACTCTGAGGTACGCCATCATTTTCACTTCCAGTACAGATAGTTACTCCCATCAAAGGTAGGAGCATGCTGAAGACTAACCCCACGAGCAAACTCAACCGACCTAGGAGTTTGTTGAAGGAAGCTAGAATAGAATGAAGGTACCATCTCCATCTTTACTAGATTTAGTTTCATTAACTTCTTGCTATGACCCACTCTCATCATCCCAAGTAACAGTGTAAACTTTTTTTTTGTTCTTCTTGGAAGCACACTTGAGAGCGATATGCCCAAACCTTTCACATTCATAGCACTTGACTCCCTGTCCTCTCATTATCTTCTTCTTGGGTTGTAGTACAACTTTGAGCTTATCATTACCCTTATCCTTAGAATTAGTGTCCTTAAAATTAGGCTTCTTTTTCTTAAATTTTTTTTTTTGAATTGTTTGGTAAATAAAGCCGTCATTTCAAACTCTAGATCAATCTCAACCTGAGGATTCTTGACAATCTCATGAGCACTAGTAAAAGTCACATTGTCCCTTTGTTTTCTCTTTGAAATCCAATGTGCCTCATAAGTTTGCAAGTTTCCAACCAACTAATCGAGCTTGAGGTTCTCAACATGCTTCCTCCATAGCTGTCACTTTTGATTGAAACCTATCGGGTAATGATCTCAGAATTTTTCTAACAACACAAGATTCAGGGATTTTCTCACCGAGAGTGAAACAAAAATTCACGATGTCACTGTGTTTAGCATAAAAATCATTAAACGTTTCATCTGACGCATTAAAATGGTTTCAAAAGCGGTGAGGCGTTGAAGTTTTATCTCCTAACGAAAGTAGTACCCTCGTGAATCATTTCAAGAATGTCCCAAGCCTCTTTTGTAACCTTAAAAGTGAAAATCGTCGAATTCTTCTGGAGTAATGGAGCAAAAAAGGGAATTGAACGCTTTTCTATTCGAACTTGCATTTTGATAATCATTTCTATCCCATTTATCAATTGACTTTGGAATATCAATACCTTCAATGGTCACAACAGGTTCACTCCATCCATAGATGACGGAATGCCAAACTTTCTCATCAATAGATTTAAAAATGTCCTTAAACGAGTTTTCCAATATGAGTAGTTCGTTCCATCAAGTAACAAAGGTTTATGAGTCAAGTTACCCTCACAAATCGAATCCATTAACAAAAATCACACAAAATCACACTTCTATAGCTTTGAAAAAAAAAATCAATCAAAGAATGAGTGACCCACTCTAATAGCAATTGAAAAAACCTATGTGATTCGTGATTTGAAATAGATTCAATTACAACAAATCCCAAACACACAAAACAAACAATCTAAATCATCTTATATCTACGAAAGTGATTTAGCTTGTTGTTTTACAATCGATAAATCAACACAAAGGATTTTAACGTGGAAAAAAACATAATTGGAGCACCTCCAATTTTGATTTTTTTTTTTTTTTAAAAAAAAAAAAAAAAAAAACCATGGGCTAAAAGCCACTAAACAATCCACTATGAATATAACGGTTCTAGTTTAGACCTGACCCTTTTCATGTTCTTAGATCCGAAATTCCATATCTTAAACTGTAATTATTAACCTCTTACTCTTATTTCTAGTTGAGTTTTGTTGTTCGGGAGTTATTGTTGTGTTTGAAACAGGTCAAGAGTTAGTTTTTCAAAAAATTTATTTTCCAGTTTTCTTCTTGTTCACTCAAGTGGTGTGTTGTTAGCTCAAGCAATCTTTGAGATCTCCAAGTACTTTTGTAGGTTTGCAAAAGTACTTCTAGTAGGGTGTTATTTGCTCGAGCGGTCTTTCTTGAGCTTGAGCAGTCTTTTGTAGTCTACAAAACTTCTAGAAGGGGGTCATTGTGCACTTGAGCGATGTTCTTGGTCGCTCGAGCAGTGTCACTTATTGTGTCAGATGCTCGAGCAGTGTTTTGGTTACTCGAGCAGTCTGTGCATATATCATATTTGAAAAAAAAAGAAATTTGTTCACTTTTTCACTTCCGCTCTCTCTCTCTCTCTCTAAAACATCCCAAACCTAATTTCTTCACTCGCTCTATAATTCTTGCCTTAAAACCCCAAATACTCCCAATCCATTGATTTCTCCACCCTAGTTCCTTGGAGAAAAAGGTAGAGCCCGTGGAAAGCTTCGTTTTAATTGGAGAGGATATCGTTGTTCTGCCAAACTTCAACCCTTGCTCTCTTTTTCTTCTAATCTTGAGATAGGGATTTCTTCAACCTTTGGTATGATTTTTAGCCTAGTTATTTTCTTGTTGAAAGGATTTAGTGATTTTGAGATTTTGGGTTAAACCTAGGGTTTGATTTTGAAATGTAAAAAAGTGGGGTTTTCAAATGAGTGCTTGAGAAAGGTTATAGGGACGTGTTTATGGTTGAGATATGTTGAAATGTTGGAATATCTTTACTTAAATCTGATTTTGAAAGAAAATAAGGTTTTGTTCAAAAATCATTGATATTTGGTTTATGAAAGAAAAGGGAAAAGATGTTAGGTTTTGAAATGATGAAATGAATTTATCTGTTCATAATGAGGGTAGAGTTGGATATGTAATATCACTCCCATTTTGAAAATGATGAGATTATATCTTTTGTTAGAAATTATCTATTGAATAGAAATATCAGTTTTGGGCTTTCAGTGGAGGATATCTTTGATTTTTATAGAAATTGCATGAGAATTAAATGAATTGAAATGAATTACTTATACATCTTGCATTAAGCATTGTTTCATACTTAAGCATTGAAAATGTATTGTTTTGAGAAAAAAAAAAAGGTGAATACCTTGGTGAATTTGGTTAGGGGTGTGGTTGTGGTTGTTATGTTGCCCTGTGTGTCCTTGGTGAAATTCTAGAAATCTATAGGGTTAGGTGCCAATCCTTCCCATTAGGACCAGTAAAATGGCTTTGGTAGTGTTTGTATAGCCTACTAGCAAGCACGTACCTAGAGATTCCTAGTGTTTTGTATCCACTGCCCTGTTTTCTGATGTAAAAGGATATTTTTCATGAATTGATATATAAACATGACATTGCATTGTTTTGAGATTGAAAATGTAAAACGCGTTTGACAAATGGCATGCATATGCATTCAACTTATGACTTCGTTAAGATTTATACATTGTGTTAAAGTAACTCTCTGGGCTTTAGCTCAACCTATATTGAAAATAACTTTCAAGTACTGATGATATGCTTCCACCAAGGGCATAGCTTTGAAGGACTTGGAGCCAAGAGCTTCTTTTATTTCTTTTGATGTAATTGTTTTGTACAAGCCTTGGGCTTAAATTGTATTGAGTTTAACTCATTTTTTGTTGTACCCAAACATTGACTTGGAAAGATATTGAATTACTTGATTATCCTTTTATTTCAATTGATGTACTCATGTCATATGCTATTGATTCAAGATCTAGGATATATGAATGTATATGCACATATGTCATCTTTTGTATGATCAAGGAGTATAAATGGAAATGTTAAATATAATGCTAGTGATCAATTCTACGAAATATTTTGATGTGGGTTGTTATTATCATTATTTCGAGGTGTTACAACTTGGCATCAGAGCTACCGGGTTGAAATACTTTAGGATTATGGGATGTGGTTTTCACCACAATGGGTTATCTCGCTAGATGACATTAGAAATAGACTTGGTATGCTATGTGATAACCTGTTTATGTGACTAGATGAGTATGTGATCTAATTTTTAAGATATTGATCGGGTCTACGAGTTTCTAGAAGTCTTATTAAAATATCACTTGATCACTGCTATTTCTAATTAGAACTCTGGCAATGTCGTGGAACGATCATTATCTAAGAAGGAAGTTCGTTTGTACTTATGTGATTAGGTGCTTATGTGGAATGAATTACTTGTTGTGCATCGTATTAGGACGTGAGTGAATTAGCTTCAGTAGACTTGTAAATATGCTAATCTATTATGTTATCTTTATTAGGTTGTCAGGATGTGGACGTGATGGTGGTAGGCGTGGTAGGCTTAGGCGGTAGGAGATGCCGATACCAGATGAAATTTTGACACAAGTGGAGGGAGTTGGTTAGGCCAACCTGGCCAAGCCAATAGGTCAGCAAGCCATGGATACTTTAGCCTGTGAAATAGCTGGAGCTTTGTGGGAATCTATGGATATTCTCAGGGTTGAGAGTCAAGTTTAGGCCCGTGTTGTAGAAACAGGGCCGTCTTTTTTACAGAGGGATTTTTTCCAGCTGAATTCGGACTAGTTTGTAGGGGATCCAGAAGAGCCACTGAAAGTAGATGAGTGGCTTGTACAGATGATGAAGATGTTTGAGATGCTTGGCATCGAGAACGATGGTTTGAGGGTGACCTTGGCATCTTTCTAGTTAAAAGGAGATGCGGGTCAGTGGTGGAAGTATGTGTAATGGCGTATAGGGGTGACTTAGGAGGCCTTTGTCAACGCCTTCCAGGACAAGTTTTTGCCACCCACCACTAGAGAGAAGTTGAGAGACCAAATCCTAAAGCTCAATTAGCTAAACACACCAGTAGCTGAGTTTAACGTTGCCTTTACTAGCCTATCTAGATTTGCACTGGAACTTGTGGCGACGGAGGAATGTCGTTGCATTGAGTTCGAGAAGAGGTTGAGGATTGGGTTGGTTTTCAAGGTGGCCAAGTCTATGATTAGGGATTAAAGTCATCTTGTGGAGGCAACAACTCACTTAGAGACTATGATCCAAGCAGAGGAGGTGCGAATGAAAGGCTCCAAGAAGAGGAGTCAGGAGGTTCAAGTGGATGTTAGAGGGACCCCACAGTAGTCCCAAGCAGCGCAGTTTAGATCCACCTTTCCCGTATTGGGTTTTGGTTCAGGGAGAGGTAATCAGGGTGGTTTCACTTGCTTCAAGTGTGGTCAGTTAGTCCACAAATCTTCAGTTTGCCCATAGAGAGGAGGAGGCCAACATTTTACACTGTCTTCGGCTTGTCCTCAAAGCTAGAGTTAGGGGAGAGGGTAATTGCCTACCTGTTATCAGTGTGGGTTGTCTGGACACTTGAGAAGGTTTTGCCCTCAAGCAGGTAGCACATCTAGTGTGTCTAGTTCGAGATAGACACAAAGCAATCAGCTTACCCATTCAGCACAGGTCTTGAGAGCCAATTAGAAGCCTCTTTGGCTCAATCTGTGTACCAGACCTATGCTCCGAGGGGTGAGCAAGTAGAGCAGAGACCCACGAGATGTATGTATGCTGTTACTACATCGGATCAGCCACCAGCACCTTCTGTTGTGAGAGGTAACTTTTTGTTGTTCATTTCGTCTGTATTCACATAAGTTTTGGATTAGAAGTGGCTTGGTTAGCATCTTCGCTCAGGGTAGAGTCACCTGTTAGGGGTAAAGTTGTCTTGGACCGGGGACGTCGCGGTTGTGAGATAGAGGTTGTCGGTAACCAACTTCAGTTTGATTTCATTTTGTTAGATATGTCGAGTTTCAATGTCATCTTTGGCATGGATTGGTTGTCTTTATACTGTGCCATCATAGATTGTTATCGTAGAAAAGTTGTGGTGTGCACCTTGAGTGGTGATTGTTTTTATTTTATGGGGGACTGAGTTGATAGATTTTTGTCGCCATTGTATGACTTACGTGGTTGAGACAAGCTTAATTTCCTCCTTGCAACCTTCTTGGGTAATGAGAGTGATGTGGTCTGAGTTCATTTGCCGAGAGTAGTTTGTGAATACTAGGACATTTTTCTTGAAGATCTTACCAGTTTGCCACCCCACCGAGAGATTAAATTCTCCATTGACTTAGTGCCCAGCACGACATTGATTTTCATGGCACCGTATAGATTCTTATCCGCTAAGTTGCATAAGTTGAAGATTCAACTCCAAGAACTGTTAGATAAGGACTTTATCCGCCTTAATACTTCACATTGGGGAGCACCGACTCTCTTTGCTAAGAAGAAAGATGGCAGGTTGTGGTTGTGCATCGATTATCAAAAGTTGAACCAGGAAATTGTTAAGAACAAGTACCCATTACCACGAATAGATGATCTATTTGACTAGTTGAATGGATCTTATTGTTTTTCTAAGATTGATTTAAGATTGGGGTATCACTAGTTGAGGGTCAAGGAGCAAGATATTCAAAAAACTATATTGTGTACGTGGTATGGCCATTATGAGTTTCTGGTGATGCCTTTTGGATTGACCAATGTGCTGGCTTCGTTTATGGACTTGATGAATCAAGTCTTTCGTGAGTTCTTAGATCGATTCATGGTGGTCTTCATTGACGACATCTTAATATACTCACCCTCCAATAAGGAACATGAGGAACACTTGCAGGTTGTACTTAAGTTTCTTAGAGCACATTGGTTATATGCTAAGTTTAGGAAGTGTGAGTTTTGGCTAAAAGAAGTTAAGTTCTTAGACCATGTAGTATTTGGGGAAGGGGTGACTGTAGATTTATTTAAGATAGATGCAATGCAAGATTGAAAGCAATCTAAGAATGCCTTTGAAATCCAGAATTTCTTGGGCTTAGCCGGATATTACTGACGTTTTGTGAAAGATTTCTCTAGACTGGCCTCACCATTGACTAGATTGACGAGGAAGGAAATCAAATTTGTGTGGAATGAGACTCGCAAAAAGTCATTTCAAGAGATTAAGGTTAGACTCATCACTGTTCCAGTCTTGATTATTCCAGAGAGGGGTTTGGGATATTCGGTTTGTTATGATGCATCTCGGGAAGGTTTGGGTTATATGTTGATGCAAAAGAGGGAATGTTATAGCATATTAATTAATAGGGGAAAATGCGCTCACAAGGGAGGACACAGGCTGGCTCACGCTCAAGTGAACCGGGCCGCTTATTCGTATTAGTGATCAAGCTTTCTTTCCGCTCAGTCATAGGTAGAAGATCGGTAGCCAGAAGGACAGTGGAGAATTCTTCAACCAAAAAGAAAAAGAGGGCTCTCTCAAGGTGTACCTATGAATCCAATCAACTATTTGCATTGCACGGAACCTTTACTTAGAAGGGGTTGTTGATCCTGGTTTTTTGAATGTAAGAAGTAGGTCTTCAATCCCCTCTACTAAGTAAGGGGTCTTCTTCTCTTCTGTCCGAATAAGGCAGTAGCGCGTAAGGCCCGCTTGCTGTCCCCTTCGAATAAGCTCTTTCGAAAGCGATCTTCAGGAAGCGAAAGCGAGCTCGCCCTACTCGATTAAGGATAGGAGAGGAAGCGAATCAGTCTAAGATTTTCCTTTCTCGCTTCGGAAGGTTAAAGAAGGGAAAGCCCCCCTCGGAATTTGACCATGAGTTCACAGCTTAGGATAAGAAGGAACCCATCCCGTCTTTCATTAAAGCAATGGTCTACGACTCCGCTGCTTGCTTAGGATAGGAGAGCTCCTTTGTTATTTTTGTTCTACCGTTAAGAGAAGGATCACAAGCCCTAGTCCCAAGCTAAACTATTTATTCATCTGCACCGGAAAGGGATTCATGAGCAAGAGCTTATTTTTAAGCTTCTTCAACAAAAGCAATTCTCTCTCCTTCCGTACCTGTTCAGCCGTGAACCACTTGGCTTCTGTGGCGAGAACATTTCCCACCCCACTCTGTAGAGAGAGCTTTTTCTCTCTTCTTCGGGCTCTCTTTAGTTTGGCCGGTCTTCGGTTAACACCGGCTGTCGATCAGGAATGAGGTCGTCGATCTCCAACTCAACCTCAGGTTCAGCCGCCTCATCCAAGATGGAGGGCTCTTTCAATCTCAGCTGATCAACATTGAAGACGGGGTGGCGGGCAGTTTGAACGCATTCTCCCCGACCTTCTCTTGCAGAGTGAATGGTCCCGCAATGGTTTAAGCTTGCGGTTGGTACCCTTCCTTAAGCAACTTTAACCACAGTCGATCTCCCACCTGGAACTTATGATCGGTTCCGTCTCGGTCGTGCCTTTGCTTCTGTTGCCTCTGCGTTTTCTCCAGAGTATCAGCAACCTGCCCATGGTACCGCCGTTCTCCAGGAAACTAACGGCTCGCAGCTGTTCAGCCGCTTCTCTAGGAGATAGGAGATGTGCCGCTGCGCTGACTGGGTTCAGGACACAACCATCGTCCGAACCGTCTGCTACCAAGTCCATGGGGGCCTTTGGTTGGAACCCATAACAAACTGAAAAAGCACTTCTGCCGGTCGACGAATGCGTGTTCCGGTTGTAGCAGTGTTGAATGAACGGCAGGTTTGGAACCAGACCGGGTAACTTTAAAGGTGGTCCCGATGTTAGATTCTCAAGAACCGACGGTTCTATTGGTGACCCATTCAAAATAAGCTGGCCGCTTTGACTTTGATTAGCCAATCGAGTGCGGGGGGTGCAGTGCTCCTCTTCATTTGTTCCCGTTAACGACCACAAAGCCCTTAACTGCTCCTCCTCGCTACTTGCCCACTTGCCCTTTTTTACTACTTTGACTAGCGCCCGGCAAAGGAATGATTTTTCCCAAAGCCGACTTCCTTTATCGAGCGGCTCTCTCTGTTGACGATAAAAGCGATGGTCCGGGCTGGGCTGTCTGAAATAAGCGGTCATTTTGGTCAGTCCCAATACCACGTGAAACGCGTGATCACCCAGATTCCTAATGCCTTAATTATCTTATATATATAATATATAACTTATCGACGTCAGCCCTTCTATTTTCCTATCTTCACCCTTCCTACTCCAGCTAATGGAAAAATGCCTTTGAATGGTCGTAATCGTCGACAACCCAACCGACGTCCACCATAGGCTCGGCGAGCTGTCCTCCTAGATTTCCCGATGGTAATGCCAGGGCCTTTTCAGTACTGACGACTCTTGATGCCAAGAAGGAGACCGACTAGACGGGACAGACCATTGTTCATAGGTTGGGCCCGGAGATCGAATCTGATTCATCCCCTTTGAGAGGGATTCTCGTGCCAACCATAGGAAGAAGAACTCGGTTACTCATCTTGGATCGCATTGGATCAATAGCTTTGTGCTGATCTACGAACGACCCTTCTATTTATTTGATTTCTACTTCTTTTCTTCAAGTCTCCATCATCCCGATCTCTCTTTCCGGGTTTGCCTGTCCAAAGAAAAACCTCTTCTAGTTCAAGGTCGGAATCCTCAAACCAATCAAAATATGATTTATAGTTCACTATTCTTATGATAAGCAGTTATGTCTCATTCATGTGATGAGAAATATGAGAATGAAAATTATAAAATTTCACATCTACGGCAGATTCTGTGCCCCAAATCATTTATACTTATGAAACTAAGCAGGCGGACCCCTCTCCAATGGAACAAAGGGGATCCGTAGGGCGGACTCACTCACATACTGGATAGGTGGCTCGGAATTCTAGTGCTAGTTCCGTTCCCTCGGGGAAGAGAAAGCACGAATCTATTACAATCTTAGTAGAGAACAGAGGAGGAATAAAAACGTTGGTTCTTCGTTCCGTCCTTGACCTATGATATGATCAATGGCTTAATCCATCCACTGGACCACCTGGAATTCTTAATTAAACCTTTACCCGAAATTGGATTTTATCATTCAGCACGGTGCAGCCTACACTTTGATGAGCACAGCGCAGTTCACGTTACAGCTACTTTCTTGTCTGCAATTATACTACGAGAATTTTCATTTAGCTTAAGAACCCATTTCCGCCGGGGAATAAGATAAGAACGAAGAAATTTTCCCCGGAGAAAGAAAAAGAAAGCAAGAGAAGAGCGGATTCTGCCCATCTATGAATCCAAACCTCCCGAGCAGCTTGCAATTGATCCTTCCGTTCCTGCTCTCTTTCCTGCTTTCGGTTAAAGAGCCCCCTTCAACTCGTCCTTTTACTGCCCAAGGAAATTCGACGGTGCTAGCTTTCCGATAGCATCGGAGTTGAAAACGAAACTGATTGACAAAAGAAGGGGTTTACCACCTCAACCGAAATAGAATAAGCCGAAACCGGAGCCAGGGAATCCGCGGAAGAAAGGGGCGGGGAAGAAGCATCTAGTTCAGAAGCAGGAGCAGGAAGACTTAGTGTAGTGGCAGTTGACAGTAAGAAGACTACACCGGGGAAGAAACCTCTTTCGGAAAAGAAAGAAGAGAATAAAAAGACTGACGATTACTCGATTACCTAAAGGACCCATTTTGTAAGTCTCGAGGTCTTTCTTGTCTCACACAAGAAAAGAAGACAGAAGCTGCTTTCTTTATATAAAAAATTTGCAGTCTAGTTCGCCAAAAGGCATGCTAGCAAGGAAGCTAGCCTATTAGCTATTCTAGCCAAGGAAAGCTGTCCAATCGCTTCAATCACTCCTATGTAAATTTGGTCGAGATCTTGCTACCTTTCCCTCTCCTGCACCTGGGACTCTATTTACTGCGCTTTGATCTGCCGATGATGATTTAGCCAAGTGCTTTGCTGCCACTTCTGAAGCTAGGGACCTAACCTCTTCCTTTTCGATCTTGTACTAAGGCACACTGAACACTAACCCGATATCGATGCAAAAAATAAATTTTTGCAACTACCTCCGCATCAAGATACTTCGCCCAATTGAGAAGAAGAAGAATGGGAGATAGAGAAGGAAAGTAGCGTCTTCGTCTGCTAGATATGAATTACCGGGGTAGAAAAGAGGAGCTAAACCTCTATAAGGTTTTGATTACTTACTTTAGGAGAGTAAGGACTTTTTAACTATCTATATCTCTAGATAGAAGGACTAGGCTAGTCAGGAGAGGAGGGTCCGAAGGAGTCTTGGCAGTCTTCCTTGCTTCTCTTACTCTCAGCCTCTGCTCTTCCCTAGAAGCACTCTTAGCCTCATGGAACTACAGGAAATAGAAAACTAATGAAGATCGCACTCTCGTTCAAAGCCTTAAGGGAGGACCCTTGAGGGAAGATATAAGAGAAAGAGAACGTTGATTTAGTACACTTCCTTATACAACTACCAGAACTTTCACTTTAAGGTAAGGAAGTGAATGCGGAGTCCTAAAAAAAAGCAGGAGAAGACGATCAGACGAAAGATGAGAAGACACAAAATATCGTCTGCTGCTAACGTCTTCGTCTGCTCAATACTAGCTGCTCAAAGGCACGTAGGAAGAATGACAACTAACTAGCGTACGCAGACTCAGATACTCGATATAACTACTCGAGATACTCACAGGCGGGAGGGAAGAACTGCTTTATTTATTTAGTTTTCGAGTTATGACCGTCTGTGGGGGGAGCTCCTTAGGAGGAGTTCACTGCCTTCTGTCCCTCCTTTAGGCCCTGCGCTTACTCGAGCTCCTCTAGCTATAGACGGAGCTCTCCCTCGCTTGCTCATGAGAAAGAGGCCCTAGGAGCATTTCTCAAAGAAAGAATTACATTTCCCCGCCTACAGATAGAATACCAGGCTTAGCTAGCCTATCGGACTATAACCCTATAGGAGAAGACGCAAGAGGAAGCTGCTGAAGCTATCATCTTCGTTTTCTCGTCTTCCCCCCCGGTTCTCCCGATCTGCCTTGTAAGCCCGCTAACTCCTACGCCATTCCCGGTCCCCGGTCATATTTCTTCTAGCTTTTCGTTTTGTCTTAGTTCTGTCTAGCGATTCCTGTAAATAAATATGTCCTACGTTCCCTGTTAGTATTGGTCCTGTCCCGTACTCTATCTATCGGTCTCAACTGGATCAATCGCTTTGTCGGAACTCTTCCCTTGCTTGCTTCATTTCGCCTATAGTTCGATAGTATGGCATTCTTTCTTTAGTAACAAGCTGTAGTAACAAGGCTTGTTAAAAGATCAGAGGCGGTCAATGAACTATTGATTTGAAAGCGTAATCCGGGCTAATATGTGAAAGCGGTCATCTGCGGCAAAGGCTTCTGTAACTGTGGAAAAGGATGTGCCTAAATTCTTTTTTGTAATTGTAAATAGAGCGACTTTCCCTCTTCTGCCTTCTGTCTCCTGCCCTTAAGTATTTGTATACCGGTAATCAGTCCGTAGGCCTTAGTTAGCCAGCTTATAGGAAGGAAGGTAGCATGGTTATAGCATGGGCAGGCAATCGCCTGTTAGCGAATTTTTATCTGTAACGGTAGGAGCATTAGTCAACCATCTGTCGCAGTAGCAGTAGCCTTCCCTGCTCCTTGTACTTATCAAGCCTTAACTTTGATCAATTTCCTCCAACAAGCTCTCCTGCTTCTAGCTCTCGAAATGGAAGGGATGCTCCTGCCTTTACTTCTAGGTCTATAACCGTACGAAGGGAAGCTAAAGGGTACGGGTATCGATAAGGAACTTCAACTGGCTTTGCTCCTACCTTTCTGCTTTTTGTGCTGCTCTTGCTCCTGTCTCTGCCCCTGCCGGGTGGTGGTCAACTGTCTTCTACGTACGCCCTTGCCTCTGTGTCCTTTGCCTTCGCTTTGTAGAATCTTCCTGGTCTAAGTCCGAAAGATTATTTTTGTGAAGTCTACCTGAATACAAGATCGGAAAGTTTGCTTACAAAAGCAGTTCTTGAAGAAGAGAGGTTCTGACTAGACAAAGAGTAAGAATTGAACCAATGACTGATTTTTGTTCACAATCGGTTGTCAGCAAAGAAGATGGTCTTCGTTGGCTAGCTGCTTGAAGCTTCCTCTTCTTCAGTGGCTTTCCCTTAGGCAGCTGCAAGACTAGGGAAGCTTTTTTTTGTAGGTAAGTACGAGACCGGCCCGGCGCCACCAAAGCGTAGCATCATCGATGAGATAGCCGTCTTGACCTTTTCTTCCTCATCCTCCATCTTGGAAGCCTTGAAGTATTGCCCCATCCGCCAAAGAATATTCTCCAAAGCTTTAGCATCCCTCACTCCATTCTATGGCTTGGGTTCGGGGATCCTTGCTCTTGGAGTTGGGAGAGTGCATGACACTCCGTTGGCCACAGCCCTCTCAAGGATTGCAACCTTGATTCTCAGCTCCTCATTAGTAGCTTTGAGCCCCTCTACTTCTTCCTTGAGTGATGTCTCCACACAAGCCATTCCTGCCTTGACCTCCTCCAAGGCAATCGTCGAAGGCACTCTCAAGTCCTTCTTGGTTGGCTTCAAGCTCCTTAAGATCTTCCTCTCCATCCGCCACATTGAGCTTCAATTCTCCCACGCCTGTCTCCAATGCTACACGCTCCGCTGACTTGGACCTCTTCTTAGGTTGATCGTCAGACGGCCTTGGGTCAGTATTGAGGATGCCATGGCTCCAAGCACAACCTCGCTCTGATACCAGTTGTCACGGACTTCTAGCTTGCCTAGCTAACTTGCCCGCGCGGCACTTGTGCAACGGACCTCTCTCCTACACAAGTCAGCCTTGCTCACTCACCCCTCTCTTGAGTAGAGCCCTCAAGCCTATCTAAGACAGAAGAGAAGGAAGTTAGACGACGCAAGGGGCTTAGTATTGGGCTATTGGTTCATTAGTGTCTATTAGGGCTTAGTTGCTAAGCGGCTGTCAGTGCAGGTGAACCGAACTCGTATGGCCAGTATGTATTGTTTCCGTCAGTAGTCTGCGTGCGAGTATAGTTGTCTTTCTGGTAATAGTTTTAGTTGCAGTTATGCTCCCGCCCTTACCTTAAGTGTAAGTGGTGACGAAATGGTTTTCCCTTTAGTTGATGGTATGGGTATTGGAAGTGTTAATTTGGTGATTGTATTGCTAGATCTATTCTTCCTATACCAAATTCTCTAGTCATAGATGTATTGTTTAAAAAACCTCAGTCTCAAGTGTTTGAGGAAGTGAGCGAAGTTCCCAATGTGAGAGGAATAATAGCTTTCGCCCTAAGGCTTCATGAGAGCCTGAAAACAGGGGTTTGGTTCATGACTGTTTCCATCTGTTTCCTCAAACGAAGGATTCTCCTTAGCTATGATTTCGTTTCCTAAGCTTTCTCTTTCATCAGTACGTTTAGTCCTTATAAATTCCCTAAATTGTACTTCCATGTTCCGCCCAAGCTAGCGCAGAATCATCAATTCACTTTTTAGTAACCATATAGAATATGGAATCATCCATAGACATAGCGTAATACAATTCTATAGCCTTTCTGGCTTCTTCCTTCGTCAACTGCACCTGAACTGAAAGAGCTGGGATAGCTTCCCTCCCAGTTCTGGTTCCTTCACCTCGTAAACTCGGTAAAGCGGCTCTTCAAGCACATTAGGGGTACCTTAGCACAAGCGCTAAGCGATAATAATACCTTTGTAAACACTCTACTAAGTATGGATCGGGGTCGGACTCGGATTCTTAGTCGAGTGATCCCGCGCTTCATAACCGATTTCATACCGCTGCCGTAACTGAATTTAGGCTTTCCTCTTCTGATGTCTCGCTAAGCTTTCTTTCAATAGGTCTCTCCAGGGCATTCGAATGCGTTTTCGGGTCTTGATGCGATTGCTCATTTGCTTCCTTTTTCGTGAGATTCTCTTAGCTAAGGTTTTGGATAGGGCGCTTGAGCGCTCCTTCCTCATCTGTATCGTTTCCCACATCGTTATTGTTCTATTCCCTCAAAAAGGAAAGGCGGGAAGAACAAATAGTCTGCTGCTAAGCTATCTTCCCTTCGTTCCAGGAAGAGATGATGGTAGGGCCAAGACCTGTCATTCAAATCAATCTTTTTTCATCTCCTCTCCTTTTAGTCGATCTCTTTACAGATCCTTCTCTTTCTCTTGTTCCTTGTCCGAAGGTTCCCGTAACAGTAGCTATGGTACGCTCTGTAGCTGGTAGTCGGTGGATGCGCTAATGGTAGGTGCGCGAATAGAATAAGAATAATAGTAGAGGTGGAAGGGGTGGTAGGAGGTTTCATCTCTCTTGTTCTATTCCCTCCGGCTGTGAAGCTTTATTTGAGGAATTAGTCGGAGGTGAGTAGTATGCCCACGATTGGTGGGTGCATTAGTATGTCTGTATGCCTGTGATAGTATAGGCAGGAGTGGATAGCTTGCCTGTTCCATGACCGAAGGTTGAAGTAAAGCGATCGAAGGTTTCAGAAATCAAGGGAAAAGCAAGAAGGATAACTACTATGCTACTCTTTTCTCTCTATCCTCAGCTCTTCGCCTAGAAGCACTATTGGATTACAGGAACAACCAGCTTGATCGATATAATGATTCGAATCTATCCTTATACATTATAACCTTCAAAAGAAAGAACAAAGCCGTTACGCGAGTCCCTCTTGCTAGGTGTTTTCCAATCACAAGAGTTTGAAATATCTATTTTCATAGAAAGACTTGAATTTGAGGCAGATGAGTTGGATGAAGTTTATGGAGGATTATGATTTTGAGTTACACTATCATCCTAGAAAGGCCAATGTAGTGGCTGACATTTTGAGTAGGAAATTCTTAAGAAGTGTAGCCAGTTTTGCCATTTGGGAATAGGAGATGTTGGGCGCTATTGGCGAGTTTGACTTGCACCTGGGTGAATCCGTTGAGTTGGCTACCTTATTTACCGCAATTGCACAACCAACTTTAGTTAGTTGAGTTATAGAGGTACAACAATGTGATCATGAAGTAGAGGCTATTCGAGGAAAGATATCTAATAGAAAGGCAAAGAAGGGCTTGAACGTGTATTCTAACTCGAATGTGAGGTATCTAGATTGCCTTTTTGTGCCAGAATCTTGTAGGGAGGAGGTACTCTGAGAGTTCCACCATTCACGCCTTGCGATAGACCCGAGAGGCACAAAGATGTACCACACCTTAGTCGCTAGTTTTAGTGTAGGTGTATGAAGAGAGACGTAGCCTTGATTGTTTCGAGGTACCTTACTTGTCAACAAGTGAAGGTCGAGCATCAACAACCAGCAGGTTTGTTGTAACCCATGCCTATAGCCGAGTAGAAGTGGGAGCATGTCATGATGGATTTTGTCGTGAATCTTCCGAGGACTCAACAGGGTAGTGATGCCGTGTGGGTAATAGTCGACTAGTTAACCAAATCATCACATTTTGTACCTAAGTGCATGAGTGACTCGGTAGATTATAACCTTTATGTTAGGGACATAGTTCGACTTCATGGGGTCCTTTGGATGTCATCTCAGATAAAGATCCACGTTTCACGGCTTGGTTGTAGAAGAGCCTACAAAATGTCTTGGGCACTAGATTAACATTTAGCATCACCTATCATCCTTAGACTGATGGGCAGTCCAAGCGCACCTTTCAGATCTTAGAGGACATGCTTCGGGCTTACATTCTAGATTTTAAAGGGTCGTGGGAGAGACATTTACCTTTGGTAGAGTTTGCCTATAATAACAGTTTTCAAGTGAGTATTGGTATTTTGAGGCCTTGTATGGCCGATCGTCTAGATCTCCAGTGTGTTGGCCGAAGTGGGTGACGCACCTATGTTATGTCCTTAACTAGTCTGAGAGATGACAGAGAAGGTCGTGCTTATTTGTAAGAGGTTGGTTTTGGCTTAGAGTCGCCAAAAGAGCTATGCCGGTCGTAGGAGGAGACCTTTATCTTTTGAGGTAAGAGATCATGTGTTTCCAAAACTATCACCGAGATGGGGTTTGATGAGATTCGAAAAGAGCGGGAAGTTATCTCCTAGATTTATTGGGCCTTTTGAGATTCTGGAGCGGATTGGATAGGTAGCTTATCATTTAGCCTTATTGCCCCAACTTTTCGGGGTCCATGACGTGTTTCATATTTGTATGCTTCAGAAGTATGAACCAGATCCTTCACACATGTTAGATTGGACCGAGTTAGAGGTAAATAAGGATGTCTCGTATAAAGAGAGACTAGTTCAGGTGTTAGATACTCGGGATCAAGTGTTGAGAGACAAGACTATTCCATTGGTTAAGGTGTTGTAGCGACACTGTGGGGTTGAGGAGGTGACTTAGGACTGTAAGACGGAAGTCCATGAGAAGTATCCGAACTTATTTGTTGATGTTTGAGACTTGTATTGAAAATTTTATTCATGTTGTAAAATGTAAACATTGTAAATGTTTTGGAAAGTTGAACTGTAATATTTTGTATTGGAAGACTCTGTTTTATCATTGTTACAAGTGTGGATGGTCAATGGTTTGATGTAAATCTAGTAGTTATTGGTTTGATTCAAATTTCAAGGACAAAATTTCTTAAGGGAGGGAGATTATAACGGTTCCGGTTTAGACTCGACCCTTTTCATGTTCTTAGATTTCGAATTTCATATCTTTAACCGTTATTATTAACCTCATACTCTTATTACTAGTTGAGTTTGGTTGTTCGGGAGTTATTGTTGTGTTTGAAATAGGTTAGAAGTTAGTTTTTCAAAAAGGCTGTTGTCCAGTTTTCTTCTTGTTCACTCGAGCGATCTTTGAGAGCTCCCAGTACTTTTGCAAGTCTGCAAAAGTATTGGCAATATGGTGTTATTTGCTCAAGTGGTCTATATTGTGCTCGAACAGTCTTCAACAGTCTACAAAACTTCTAAGATGAGGTCATTGTTTGCTCAAGCGGTGTCATTTATTGTGTCTGACGCTTGAGCGATGTTTTGGTCGCTTGAGCAGTCTGTGCGTATATTAGATCGGAAAAAAGGAAATTTTGTCACTTTTTCATTTCCTCTCTCTCTCTCTCTCTAAAACATTCCAAACCTTAATTTCTTCACTCTCTCTCTCTCTCTAGTTCTTGTCTTAAAACCCCAAATACTCCCAATCTATTGATTTCTCTACCCTAGTTCCTTGGAGAAAAAGGTAGAGCTCGTAGAAAGCTTCGTTTTAATCGAATAAGATATTGTTTTTGGCTCCACCAAACTTCAACCATTGCTCTTTTCTTATTCTAATCTTCAGGTAAGGATTCTTCAACCTTTGGTATGATTTTTAGCCTAATTATTTTCTTATTAAAAGGATTTAGTGATTTAGGGATTTTGTGTTAAACCTAGGGTTTGATTTTGAAATGTAATAAAAGGGCTTTCAAATAGGTGCTTGTGTTAAACCTAGTGTTACTTCAAAATCACGTGTTGAATCCACAATACCTAAGTCGAATCCACAACACTGAGCTGCTTCGAACTCTTTCAAAGCTTCCAAGCCCAAAATCTTCGAAATCCGCTGATGAAACGCTCTAGAGAAGTTGAATCGTGACAAGCCCCTTAATATATGTAATTTAATCCATGTGAGGTGACAAACTCACAAAATCATCAAGGGAAAACAATAGCTAGGCTCTCTAGATGAATACGCAAAAGTCCTCAAGTCTCAAGTTTCAGATCTGGGAGCCACAACCCTAAAACATGCAACTTACGCAGCTTTATACAAAACAGGGGTTGCAAAAGGCGCCGAGCAATGTGTCTAAGAGGCGGTGGAACAATAAGTGACTTCGCTCGAGTGGAGACTGAATCCTCCAAGTATCTCAGATTAAGTTTGAACTATTGAGCGAACCATTTCAGTGTTCGAGCGGTCAATAAACAAAGTTAGGCACAAACAACACAACTCAAATGTGTTTCTTCACGGAATTGAGAAAATAAGGGACCTAACATATTGACGTAGTAAAAATGACTTCACACAAACTTCAAGTCAAATTAATTTGGTTCAAGCTTTCACTTTGTATTTTTTGACAGGACATTTGACTCATCAGAAGAGATGAATTTGTAAGATGTCTAGTTTTTTTGTTTTTAGATAGTGAAGATGTCTAGTTAAAAAGTAATTTTGACAAAACTTATCAACAGCTACACTTGTCATTAGGAAGTCCGCAAGAAAGAATTTCAGTTGTCCGAATTGAGAGTAAACCCTAGACTTCTTAGTCACTATCCCACTAGAAAAGTTGTGATGATGGTTTTGTCTTTGTTTTTGCTTTTACTATCTTCTTATGTCCAAATGATGAAAATATAGCATGTGCCTTGGTGCCTTTCACCCCTATATACAATTCTTAGTCAAACAAATTTTGAAGATTATCCATTGATGCACATATAGATGTACATGTTTTTTTTATTTACTTATCATAATCACACCAACATTCATATGACCACTTGAACATAAGACTACAGCAAGAAGGGTCCAACAATCACAACTGATATATTATACGGAGTTGTCTTTCTGGATTATATATATATATATATGTTTTAACTTAAGAGAATTTTAGGGGTTCGTGGGACTGACCATGACTCCATTTCATTAATCCAAGTCATTTATTTTGTATGACCCTTAATGTATAACACCCATGAAAAAAATTGGATTGATTTGCTAATTGTAACTATTTTATTTTATCATGCTCGTCTCTAAAAAAATAATAATTTATTTAAGAATATATTTGTCATCTATTGTTTTGGAGATAAATGTAATAAAAATATATATATATGATTATTGGTTCAACCTTTTTTTTTATTATAGATGTTATGTGATCCGAACATTATAAAATGAGCAATTTAAATCATTGTAATGAAAGTTATGATGGAATCCATGTTCCTCTCAAATTTTGTCAAATTGACATGTACGAGCTTTTGAGAAGGTCAACCCTGCTTTTTTGGTTTTTTGATTATTTGGCTATTTTAGTAAGTTATTTTAGTTTTTATGTTTGGAAAGTTTGGTTGAATTTTTTGGTTGATTATTGTATTGAAAAATGTGTTTGAAATGATGTTTGAGACTGGAATGACAAATTTGTCCTTAATCTCACTTTTTTCAATATTGGTCAAAAGGGGCAAAATTGTCATTTACTATATGTGAGACTAGACTATCACTACATTGTTAATGTGACAGTGTAGGCTGCCCCACTGCTGAGTTGCTTTTCTTTTCTTTTCTTTTTAAATATAAATCATTAATTTATGATACTATTTGAGACTATTTGACTTTTTTAATATTTGTTGTTATTTTAACCTCAAACTTGGCTTCTTAAACGAGCCCTATATAAGTAGTAATAGTAGGTAGCTAGTTCTGCGGTTCAATGCTCGTGAATGCAGATAATAAGGCTTGGGAGATCCCTTTCCTTCAGGAGTTTGTGCCATCAAATTAATTTATAGCTTCCAAGCAATTCAATGTCCGCAGCAACAATTAAAAACAAAAATTGATAAATTCTAACAAGTGCCTTAAGGTATTATTTAATATCAAAATTTGAGTAAAACGTGTATTAGAAATGGTAAAAAAGGTTTTATTATTTTTTAAAATTAAATTTAAATGAAAAATGTTTTAAATTAATGAAAGACATTTGTGTGTGTGTGTGTGTGTGTGTGTTTTGTAGGACACTTGTTAGCAAGACTACTTGCTAATTAGTGTTTTGTTTGGTTGGCATACATGACAAGATAACATAAGTTATTTTGATAAGGATATTATCATCAATTTATGATAAAAGCCTTATTTTAGAATAACTTATTTGATAAAAAGGACATCAAGACAAATTATCCCACGTCACAAATTTTAAACTGAACACCAGATAAAATGATTTTTACCCTCTCCCTTATCCATGAATCAAATGTGATTGAAATGTAATTAAATAGTTGTATATTATGAAATAGAACCATTTAAAGCATGTTTATGAGTGCCTTAACAAATCCATTTTACTTTAATCATAGTTTAGGCCATCATGGATAGAGAAAAGAAATGAGTATTAAAGAAAGGACTAATTACATTATTGGCCTCTAAAGTATGTATTTTGTTGTATTTTTGTCTGCAGTCTTTTTTTGTTTTGTTTTACTTGTAAAATTCAAGAAAAAAGAAAAAGAAAAAGAAAAGAAAAGAAAAGAAAGCTAATCAGTTCAAACTACCCTGTTTAGTGTTTACTGTTAATGAGATCATATTATAGTGAAATTTAATGTCTTGGAAGGGATTATTTTATTTTACCAAGGTGAAGGAACATTGAGATGATTAATACCCAAAGTATTGTTTATTGTTGAATTAGTATAATGATGTTTTTGGCATAACATGAAATGGAAGTTGTTCGGTAAGTTTGTGTCTCGATGATTCCAAGATGGGTTAACTTCAGTGGAAATGATGCTTCTTGTGGAGAGTGTGAAACATTCAAACTAGTATCACCCATTATTTTCTCCTTAAATTTCTCTGTTTGTGCCAGTTCTGAACTACTAAAAGATTGCAATAAAATATCATTTGCTTCTTATTCATGGTCAAATGTTATTATTTCATTTGATTTCTTTCTTTCTATTTTATTCCTTCAAAATTTATTGGGAAGGGGTATTAAGAACAGCGGAGGGAAATATATCAAATTCATTTACTACATGAATATAACCAGAAAAAGTTTAGGAATATAAAAACTGATTATAGAATTAAACACAACCGTTTTATATATGAGATGTTTTTTTTCATTTTTGTGAGTCTTATACTTATATGAGAGTGTTGTATCTCATTTTATAATTAATTTTTGTACAAATAAAAGAACTGATATAAGCATTCCAACAACCATGGTGAGATGGCTAGCTATTACTATGACAGGTCCTCAAGTAGGGTCCACACATGTGCGGATCAATCAAAGGCTATCATCATATATGGTTCCCTCACTACTAAAGAAAGGGTCTTTTGAGTCGGTTTTTTGAGTCGGCAAATTTTACCGCCGCAAAAGGTAGTCTTTTTGAGACGGCACAGAATTACCGACTCAAATACCAAACCTTTAGCGTCGGCACCGTTGGCCGACACAAAAAATTAATATTTGATAGCATTATTTGAGTTGATTGAATTTATTGACGCAAAAGATAGACCTTTTGAGTCGGCATAGACCTTTTGTGTCGGCAAATTTGTGCCGACGCAAAAAATTAGACCTTTTTGTGTCGGCAATTGATGCCGTAGCAAAAAAAAAAAAAATTTATAGCCAAGATATATATATTTACTTGATTATATTTAATAAATATATTTATTTATACATATACTTTTATATTAATATTAAGTGTATATACTATAAATAATATATATCTCATTTAATATCTGAAAGAGGTATGGTGGTGAAGTGAACTAAGTGCGGTGACTTTGGGTCAAATCGTTCAAATGGAGTGTGTTCGAAACTTGGGAGCCTCAATAAAAAAATTATGAGTTAAATTTTTTAAAACATTTAACCACTTTTTGAGTCGGCAATCTACCGTCTCAAAAAATTAAAACTTTTTGCGTCAGTAGATTGCCGACTCAAAAACTTTTTGCGACCCCACTATTTTTGTCCCTTGAGTTGCCGTCGAAACGCCGTCGCAAAAAATTTTTGCGTCGGCAAATACGCTATTTGCGACGGCTCGTTGCCGACTCAAAAGTCCTATTTTCTAGTAGTGTTTGCGCTTTATATTTTTTACAATAATGTTATACTTATGATATTTTTATATTATATTATGCTAACTATTTTACTTGTTAATATAATATTAGAGTAATGGATCCCATCACTCATCTATATCTTCAATACAGTGTTAACAACTACACTAACATGTTTTTAAGTTAAGATAATAGAAATAGATGGTCAATATAACATTACACTTTTTCTCAATTTAGTCAACATTTCAGAAGCACTCTTTCACATTGTTCCTACTCAAAATTTTAGGGATAGTAATTTTTCTCTGGAATTACATAATAACAATTCCAAGTCATTGTAATGATCAACAGGAGGCTAATTTAGATTTTATTCAAAGTTCAGTAGAAGAAAATATATTCATTTCTAAGGTATAACTCTCCAAGTGGGAGAGAAAATGCACATGCATGTGAGTGGAGTTAAAATCTTGACTTTCCAATAAGTTGCAATTAGCCTGTCACCCGTGCTATGCACGGGATAATTATAGATATTTATATTTATTTTAGATTTTTTTTAATATATAAATTATGCTTTTTAAGATTTTTTATAAAAATAATTTAACAATTTTATCACTAATCATAATGTATGAAAGAAGTTGAAAATGGTACTGTAATAACTATACACGGATTGTATCTATAATTATAATTTTATCACTGATCAGAGGATTGTATCAATAAATGCAGGCACGTGGAAAGACATGTGGATTGAAAAAAGTTAATAAAAGCTGATCAGGAGATTTTGACAAAATCAATAAATACTGAGTTTTTTTTTTTAATAAAAAATTTAAAAAATTCATATTGGAATATTAAAACTCCCACAGGCTTTGGGGGTTAAAAACTCCCTCTTGCTTAATATATAGTATAGATATAGATAGATAGATATAGATATAGATATAGATATAGATATAGATAATATAATATAGATAGACAGATGTGTTGAAATTTTCAAGGAATTTTGTTTATGTTGGTCTTTAATGCATTAAAATTTAATTAAGAGGATGTTTTGACCAAATCTTCCAAAATGCGTGGGGATTGGGAGAAATTAATAAATGCTGAGGTTTTTTTTTTTTAAATCAAAAATTAAAAAATTAGGATTGGGATATTAGAGCTCCCACAAGCCTTAGGGGTTAAAAACCCCCTTTTGCTTAATATATAGTATAGATAGATAGTTTCACTTTATTTGTTGTATACTCCAAACATCACCAAGTGGGGAAATGCATTTCCACATTATAGAGTATTTTCAATATATTTATTTGTGATTGACTTTCTAAATGTATTTTTAATTGTGACAATCAAACTCCCTATAAGTTCCAATACTAATTTGATAAAACTTGCTATATAAACTAAATGTGACATTTTTTTCCGTTTGTTTATCACCCTACACTTTTATTAGAATCTTATTTTAGTTTTATCACCCTACACTTTTATTAGAATCTTATTTTAGTTCTTACACTTTTACTAAAATCTTCTTCTTCTTCTTCTTCTTCTTCTTCTTCTTCTTAGATTTTATAACACTAATAAAATAGAACAAATAGTCTGTAACAAGATTCTAAATAGGAAGAACTCAACTAGAAATACAGAGTGACGAACTACACGCACCACCAGCGAAGAAAATCTGTACAATTCCTAAAACAATATGCTCCAAAAAGAGCACATGAGACAGTCTTCTTGAGAATACTCAAATCTCTATGAACACAACTTGGATGTCACATCAACAATGATCCTAACAACCACTCGATCAATAAAATCTCACTTTGATACTTTCACTTTTAATTTTCATCAACTTTATTAACGACAAATAGGCAAAATGTGATGTTACAACTTGACTTAAAATGTAAAAAATTGATTGTTACATTGAAAATAAAGAGACTAAAGTGAAATTACGATGAAAGTAACCCTTTGTACTCTTTAAGGTGACTATTATATAAAAGGCATTTTAGTTTTAGGTCTCTGATATTAAAATTTTATAAGATAAAAGACAAGTAACATTTTTATAATAGTTGGAGTCCCTCAACATTTTTACAAGGAAATTTCTTTTTTCACAAAAAAAAAAAAAAAAAAACGAGTTGAAATTTCTCTATAACAAGTTAAAATTTCTCTAATAATATTATTGACGGACCTTAACTAATAAAAAAAAAAGAAAAAAAGAAGACATATTGGACCTCTCCTACTATCCAAAATTTGAGAGGGATGTTTCACTAATTTTTCCTTATATATACTGTGAAAAATGCTATAAACTTCACTCACAAACCCCAAATGTATCTCCAATGAGAGTTGTGTAGTTGAGATTGAATTTGTATAATGTGAGATTCATGTGTAAAATAAATTTAAACCACAATATGATAATTCTAGATAATTTTTGAGTAGTTAAGTTTGAATTTGTAGTATTATTGATAAACTATACACTTAAGTCCAATTTTAACAAATTGTAAAAAATATTTACTAGTGTTTCCCCTCACCTCTTAAGTGAGAGCGATAATAAAAAATTACACAACAAACATTCATTTTATGTTATAATAGTCTAACTGTAAATTATAAAGCATTATAACGCAGCGGATAAAATGTTTAGATCATACCTTTTAGCGAAGAACCTCGTAAGTAAATCACGTGCTTCCTGAATCTTGTCAATCAACCCAGCAATGGAGTGATATTACAATAGTGAATATCATCCACACAAACTACAGTGCAAATGGCTTTGATCGTTGTATTTTGGGAGAGAGTCTTGTAACTAGGAAAAAAAAAAACTGAAACATACGTTGTTTTTCTCTTAATCACCCATATCTCATATCTCAGATATATAATATGTTTTTTTTATCATATATCCATATCAGTTAATGGTGATAATATATGTATCCTGAGTGGTTATCCAAATAGGTTTGAATTCAAACTCAAAACCTATTTGGATAAGGTTCAAAACATTTAAATGGTCATGCCACATGGGCGCTCATTTCTAACATCTCCCACTCGGACTTGAGTTGGCATGACACTGCCATATCTCTATCTCAATCTCCCCCAAAATGAATAATCTCATACTAGCCACTGCATCATGCGACTGCTGAGAACACTTGCATGTGGGAGCTCTATACTAGAAACTCAAAATGAGCCAGCATACAGACATCAACCCAAAAAGAACAGAAATAGTGTCTCATATACTCCAGACCCATCTAATTACACCGGTCCAAAAAAACATCTCTAATCCCTCAAAAAAAGCATGTTTGACCCTCTCAATTATTGCAATATATTCACACTCAATCCGCTTCTCATACAGAGCGATGTGAGTTGCCGGCAGTGAATATACAACAGTGGTGTAATACTAGATGATCTTCCCTTTGCCCTCATGCCATTTAGTTTAGGATTGACCGCTTTCCCAGTGATGTCCCTTAAGGCCGAATCATACATAACCGCAGGCAACATACCAAAGTAGCAGAACATCAACCCCTTACCTTATGACATAGTCAAAAGTTACAAAAGGGTACATAAATGAAAGTCATATCAATAATGACACGTAAGACTCACACGGTGAGGAAACAACGATCCATTCTCTCACCTCATTACTCAGTCGCCAAGCACATGTAGTATGAATACATGTTACGGTGGAGTGACTCTTCCAAAAAGAGTGACGTCATACTCGATGCACCGTACAGATATTAGTCTAGTCGCTTTTTAGCGCCTAAACCGAATTCTCTATTTGCTCGCTGTCCAAGCGCCAAATGAGATCTCACATTTGGCTAATCATAACAAGCATAACATGGAAAGTGGGTACTAACATCCATGTTTGGTCCTTAACACAACCTAATCTTGGTTGTAACCAAGGCGACATATATAGTAGATAATTTAAGCCTCTCTTGGCTCCAAATAAAAATAAACCACTAGTCTCATCCTTGCTCGCTCCCAAGCGCCAAGGGCGATTGCTCGTGTGAGTGAGCCAATCTTGCCTGCTGACATCATTATCTGCTAATCATTACGACACAAACCATAATAGTGTCAACATCCCATCATCTCAAAATAAGTGATCCATTTAAAAAAAAATTTGACCATGGCTTGCACAATTCTGAATTCCAAACATAAGCCTTATCAGCACCTCTTGCGATAAGTATATATAACGGAATCCATCATGTGCGCCTCACATGAAGTGATTCAAGATCACAATTCTAGATTCCAAACATAAGCCTTATCAGCACCTCTTGCGATAAATATATACAACGGAATCCACCATGTGCACCTCACATGAAGTGATTCAAGATCACAATTCTAGATTCCAAACATAAGCCTTATCAGCACCTCTTGCGATAAGTATATACAACGGAATCCATCATGTACGCCTCACATGAAGTGATTTAAGATCACTACCTCTTGCGCAATAACCTCTCTAAAGATATTTTGGTGACCAATTTGCATTCATTCTTAATGCGCCCAACTAGCGCAGATGCGCCCAACTAGCGCATTGAATCTTACAAGGAGCAAATTAATATACTACTAGTAAAGCATTTTATCCACAATCTAATGAGCAAGGTCAATGTCTAAACAACTCAGTTGACCATTTAACGCGATTCAGAATTAAAAAAACAAGCGAGCCTTCAACAATACAGAGCCAAAAAGAAATTGAAACGGCGGCTGACAGCTCAACACGCTGCTCGGCGTTCGGCTCAAAGACGTGGCGCGCAGCGGTGTGGCTGGAGGGCGCGAGATGTGAAGCGCGGGAAGCGGCGGCGTGAAGCGTGCGAGCTGCGTCGTGGCGCGTAACAGCGTGTGATAGCGCGTGGAGGTCGCTGCCGGCGTCAGATGGCGCGTGTAGCCCATGTGTCGCCTTCCACGGTGTTTTCTGGTCCGATTTCGGTACTTCCGGACTCCATTTTCCAAAATAAAATCATTTATGGTCTTAAAAATGACATTAATGATCATAAAAAATGAAATATTTTGGATCTCTTCCTCTTTTATAAATATACACATGATAAAAGAAAGTACGAAAAAATCCATACATGGCTCTGATACCATTGTAAATTATAAAGCATTATAACGCAACAGATAAAATGTTTAGATCATACCGTTTAGCGAAGAACCTCGTAGGTAAATCACGTGCTTCCTGAATCTTGTCAATCAACCCAGCAATGGGGTGATATTACAATAGTGAATATCACCCACATAAACCACAGTGCAAATGGCTTTGATCGTTGTATTTTGGAAGAGTCTTGTATCTAGGAAAAAAAAAACTGAAACATATTTTTCTGTTAATCACCCATATCCCATATCTCACATATATAATATGTTTTTTTTTATCATATATCCATATCAGTTAATGGTGATAATATATGTATCGTGAGTGGTTATCTAAATAGGTTTGAATTCAAACTTAAAACCTATTTGGATAAGGTTCAAAACATTCAAATGGTCATGCCACATGGGCGTCCATTTCTAACACTAACACCATTACATATTTCATTAATATCAATTATGATAAAGAATTTTTATATAAAAATAATAATAAAATTCTAGAATTTCTTAAGAGCACATAATTACCATAAATTTGCGACCATTACATAATTAGCACTACGAATAATATAAGTTTTAAACTCAAGAAAAAAATATCAAAATGAAAAGTGTGACAAAGTAATAAAATCTATATGTGAATTAAACATTTGAAATTGTTCTGTTACAAAAGATTATATATCAAAAGATGTATAAAGAAGAAGATTCATAATTTGGTCCCCTCCAACTGAAATTTCTAATTTTACCCCTGCATATAATCAATAACTCAGAGTTAAATGGTCTTGTGCACCAATGAACCATAAAAATCTTGTTAAATATTAAATACATGTAGTTCCAATAGAGGTTCTAGAAACCTATTCAAACATTACAAAATTTTGCTGAAAAGCCTAAAATATTGGTAGTCTAAAGAAACATTGGTAACTAAAAGCCTAAAACATTGGCAGCTCTCATTCTCTTGGGACACTTGGAAAAAGTCAGAAGGAAAAACCATTCCTTAATCATTGTTTGGGTAAATGGGACTGAATGAACTTTTGACAAATCACAATGAGAAAAATATGTGAAGAAGTTTGAATTGACAGACAAATCTGGATTAAGGTTTTCTATCATTAGTCAAACAGAACATGAGTGCTTTTTTCTAAAAAATGAGAAACTGGGATTTTAAAAAGCCTAAGAACTATGTGCACCAAGAAAAAAAATATTCAAAAAAATTTACAAAAAATAAAGAGTATGGTGCAAATCCCAACTTTGTGTGAAGTTAGTCATACTCATAATCTATGATATATGGAATTTTTAAAATAAATTAAATATCTGTGTCGGACACCCAACACTCACGCAAAAGTGTGTGATATATGTGACCGATACTTTTTATTGGACACTTCTCATATATTTATTTAGCACTATCTTATATGTATCATTTGTTGTATAACTGTTATAAAAATACATTTTTGACATTGTATATCACATATAGTACTATTTTATCTTACATAATAGATTAAAAATATAAAAATACGACTCTTTTTTGCCGATTCCACATACTCTTAAATTTGAGATTTGATGAGTCTGACCTGTAGATACGCACCCGTACTAGCACTTGACACTCGTATCCGAGTCCATCTAACATAACTCACAATGAATTTGATCAATATATTTTATTTTTTTAATATTTATTTTGCATAAGTAATGTTTCGTGTCAAAAAATAGACATCACTTGAGATATGATTCACAAAGTGGTAGATACACTACGCTTAACAAGTATTGCTTCAATTTAAAAATGTTTGACCATAGATATTGCTTTTAAGAACAAATCTATTGGTGTGTTTTGTGTGTGTGAATTGAAATTCGTACAGAACAAAGATTGCTATCAAGTTGGTCAACAATATCTGTTTGTGATTTGGTAGATTATCATTATCTATCACTGATGTGGATATGCTCTTTGATGACGGTTTTATTTTTAGAGTTAAAAAAATATGTTAGTTGGTAGCTTGGAAGGAGAGAGAGTGCTTTGTACTATGCATTGGCAGTTGAAGAAATATATTAATCACTATAAGCTGAGCTTACTCATCCCTAGAAATATCGATAGAAGGTTTAAAAAAGCACCATAATAAATCAAATCGACACATTTAAAGAAGGATGGTTTATGCTATGAACGGGTAAAACAAATTTATTTTTAAAATCATACTTAATATTCATTTTTTTTAATATAAATGTAATTTAATGAAATGATTATCAATTTCTGATCAATTTAATTTTTTGTAATTATGTTGTGCTAGATATATTTTAAAAAGTGAATATTTCAAATTATTCAAATAGGACCTAAAGTGGGCCCAAACAGTCACACAACAATGGCTTCTATGCGGAGTCCACAACAGAACATGTGTTTGAGAATTGAATGGAAACGGAGAATATGAATCTTGGGAATTTTGCACAGATTTCGCACTAGCAATCTACCTAACTTAGCAATTGTTTCTCTATGTTTTGTTTTGAAAGATTCCTAAAGAAGACAAAGATTGGACTATAAGAAAATTTGTCTGCATAATCATGTAAACCTTCTTCTTGCAGTTGAATAATTAATCAAATTAAACTCAGGGGGTGTGGTGGAGTGGAAGGGACTCCTCCTCTCTTAACCAAGTGTCGGGGATTCGATTCTCACCTTGGGCATGGAGCAGCTTTAAATCCCTAGGCCAGCTGTCCCACCCTTCGAGGTGCTTACAAACCAGCGAAGGGATTAGTTTCCGCGGTCGGCGGGAATACCCTGGGGAGACCTAAAAAAAAAAAATAATTAATCAAATTCACTTGATAAAGCTACCAACAAACTACGGCCTGTATAATTGGAGGTCACACTGAAATGTTTCTTATAGAAGGAGAAGACAAATTTTGAAGGGTCATTTTAGATGTGGAGTTTATTTATTTATTTATTTTCATATGTCAAGTCGTTTAATATTCATCACATTTGTTTTGTTGATGAACTATGAGTAGGTGAATGTAAATCATTCTTGTGACAAAAAATTTTCTTGGGAAAATTATTACTTAATGGTACCTTTTAGAAAATTATTACATATTCATAGAAAAGATTGTACTTTTGATTATTAATACTTATAAAGTTTACATTTATCTGTGATTTTTTTTAGAATTTACACTGAATTAAAGTTTCTCTTTTTTTCTTTTGTCAAATGGTAGAAATTATTCTACGTGTTAAGAAGACCGCATGTCCACATGTCCATCCAATGAGATTATACCATTTTCCCACTATTTTGTTATTTTTAATATCATGTAATTCTTAACTCCCTGCTATTGGCTGAATGCACCATCAATGTAAAATTTCTGAAAGTCAGATAATTCCTCGTCAAATGGTCTTTAGTTTAGATGTAGCCTTTTATAAATTTCTCCTAGAATCATGTTGTGGTGTGTCTACAACTCTAAAATGGACTGGGCCGGGCCGGACTGGGCAGACATGCTCTCTTTTTGGACCAAGACCTGTTATGGGCCATGCAGCCTGGAATAGGAGCAATTTTTCCAGGTTGGGTAAAGGTGATGCCTTCTTCCCTTTTGATTGACCGAAAGAGTAATACTATACGAATAAAAATAAAGAAAAAAAGAAAAAGAAAAATTACAAATATATTCTTGAGATATATTTAAAATACGGATTGCTCTTTATAATTTGAAAAATTAGAAATACCCATTGTAAAAAAATTTATTTAACAAAATTAATTTGAAAAATGAAATTTCTAACTGTTCTCCTATTCAATAATAAAATTATCTGAATTATTAATTAAAATATATTTATGACGTCATTAAACTTCAGAAAGTGAAATGTAATTTCTAAAACTACAAAGAACAATTTATATTTTAAATAAATCTCAAGAGATATATTTATAATTTATCCTAAATAATTTATACATATATATAATGAGGTGACAGATATATAGGAATTTACTTTAAATCAAAAGATCGATTAAAATGATTTCCAACCTTCAAAAAGTCACAACAACATCAATCTTGTAAAATTTCTTATATAGAAGTTTGGTTTGCAGATTACTTTCAATCTTGAAAATGGGTTCATCATTTATGTTGGTGTACAGGGAGACAATACAGTGGCTAGTGAATTGTGATTGATTATACGCGGGATATGTTGACTCATTTTATTATATGAATATTTACATATAAGTTTTAATTTATAAATTTATATTTTATTAAATTTTAATTAAAATTTTTTAGATTTTTAAGTTTTATTAAATTTTTAATAGTTAGAATTACTTTTTAAATAATAATTGTTGATCATTTATAATTATCTATAAAGGAATATAATGATTTGATTTTCAAAACTTTAAAACATCAATTTTCAAATTTTAAAAAAAAAATTTATGTGAAAAAAAAAACTATCATTTTTTTTTTAAAAAAAAAACTGAATTATTTTTTTTTGTAAAAAACAAAAAATTTTGTGTCTATAAAAGATCATGGTGATAAAACATTGATATGCAAAACTAAAGAAAAAAAAAATTTTAAAAAAAAATGATAATGCCCTTAGTTTTAAAATTAGAAAAAAATTGATAATATTCTCAGTTTTATTCTATAGTTAAATCAAACCAATAAATAGAAAAGTAAAAACGTTTAGGTGCCGTTTGGTAATATTTACGTTTTCAGTTTATATTTACAAAAATTTTAAAAACTCAAATTTTTGATTTATAAATCAGTGGTCTCAGTTTATAAATTTGGCCAAAAAATATGTTTCTGTTTTGAGTTTTGAGTTTTTTTTTTTTTTACCACCCAATACTAACCATCACCCGCCACTATTTTCTAACACCGTCTTCCGTCACCACCACCCTCCACCACCTCCTGCCACCACCACTCACCACACACAACCCGCCACCACCACCCACCTGCCACCCACTAGCCACCACCCACCACCGCCACCACCACCCACCACCACCACTCACCACCCACCACCCACCACCACCACCACCACCCACTCGCTACCACCCACCACCCGCGCACCGTCACCCACTCGCTACCACCCACCATCCACCACCACCACCACCACCACCACCCACTCGCTACCACCCACCACCTGCCAGCCACCTACCACCACTACCACCCACCACCACCACCCAACACCTACTACCACCACCCACTCAAGTATCACCCACCACCACTACCACCACCACCCACCCACCCACCACCACCACCCACCACCACCCACCACCACTTTCACCACACCACCACCACGCCACCACTTGCCATTTCTCACTCTTTTTTATATTTTTAAAATTTTTTAAACATTTTGTCAATTACCAAACGTGTTAGTAGTTTATGTTTTTCTAAAATAAACAAAAAATCAACAAAAACCAGTTTATAAAATTTTTGTAAATATAAACTGAAAATGTAAATGTTGCCAAACAGATAATCTCTCATGCTCTGTTTTTTTTATTAGTTAGTGAAACAATTATCTGAAATTTTACTATGCAAAATTAATAACGTTCTTAGTTTTAAAAATTGAAAAAAATTAATAATATTCTCAGTTTTATTAAATAGTACTTACTAGTTTAAAAAATTTTAGATAGAACCTAAGCTACTATAACATTTGTAAATAAATTTTTTAAGTAATTAACTCTATTAAAAATTGGGTAAATTACACTAGTGGCTATCTTTATATTTTGTCACTCATGTCATTTTAATCTTTACAATTTTAATTGACTTAATTTTAACTCTTAATTTTAAATTTATTTCAATTTGGTCCATTGATAACACCGTTGGAGTTTCTGAGGAAAAATGGTCATTGAGTTTATTCAAGTTAAATCACTAAATTGATCAAGTAAACAATTTTATCCTAAAAATACGAAACATGCTACTGATGTGGATTTTGTCATAAAAATTGTTAATGATTAGCATCAATTGCACAAATTTTATACAAAGTAAAAAATGAAAAATGCATTGACTTTTAATTCTTGAGCTCTAAATTCAATTTTAATGAATTGGTAGTAAGTCTCATCCATTATGATGTGATGTTTTAATATTAATTTATTTTTTTATTTTTTTTTTCCTTGCCATATTATTAATACTCCATTAAAATATTAAAATTAGTATTCTGAACCATTACTGGTAAAAAATTTACTATCACTATTGGTTCTTACTTTTGCTTTTCGTTATACTGCTGTACAATTGTATTTAGATATTGATTTGTGCAAGCATTTAACGGATGGTAATACCAGTAATTGCAAAAGTGAATTTATTAGTACTATAGAATAAAGGTTGAGACTCCCTTTGGGGGTCACCCTCTTCACCCTCTTTAGTTTTGATTGGTTAATTTTTCTTTTTTTTTTTTTCTTTTTTTCTTCTCACCCAATCCCCAACCTCCATGTGTGAGAGGGGGTTGTGGGGTGGGTGCTTTAAGGGGGTCTAAATCAATATCCAGTACTATATTAGTGTGTTTGGTCTAAGCTTTTTAGATTAAATTTTTTGAAAATTAAATTTTTTAGTTTTTGTTTTTTTAGTGAATATTTTTAAAATTTTAAACATTTTTTTTTTTACTTTTTTAAATACACATTACTTAGATGTATCTAAAAAGTAAAAAAGTTGTGAAAAATATTTTTAAAATTTAATAAATACATAAAAATATAAAAAATATACTGAATTCTTGTATTTTTTTATTTTTGGTATTTAGTGAATTTTTAAAAGGTTTTTTTCACAAATTTTTTACTTTTTAGGTATATTTATGTTAGATATGTCTAAAAAAAAAAAAAAACTTAAAATATTAAAAAATTCAATAAAAACAAAAAAAAAAATAAAAAATAAAAAAGCATTTTTGAAAAACTGTAACTAAACAAAGTGATTGTTTCTTATTTATGCTTTTCCTTATACTTCTGTACAATTGTATTTAGATTTTGATTTGTGCAAGAATTTATGAGAAAAGAAATTTAAAAATTTTATAAAAAAAAATGAATATTCAAACACTTTTCACTGTTGTTAATTTTTTTTTAATTTTTTTCTTTTATGCACAAATTATATTGAAACATAGCTACATGCTCTTTCAATCGATTATTAATCGATTGACGTGTCAAACAAAACAACTACTTCACAAATGTAGCTACGTTTTCACTCCTACTTCACAATCGATTATTAATCGATTGACGTGTCAAAAAATTATTTAGGCTCGCTCAAAGCCTGAGCCCAGGGGCCCGGCCCGAGGCTTAGCCCATTGGCCTGCCCAAAACCCGAATACCCCTGAGTCTGGGCCTAGTTTTTTAGTCCGTGAGCCGGCCCAGCCCGACTCGATTTTTGGTGGGAACCCGCAAGATCCGACATGGGCTCGGCCCGATCCAACCTGAGCCCGAATGGACCGGGCCAAAATTACTCCTCTATTCACAAAACACAACCAATTTTTTTTTTTTTTTGACACCAAATCCAATACCCAAAAAGTAGGAATGGCAACGGGGCGGGGCGGGGCTGGGGATCACCCTCCCCGTCCCCGATCCCCGATGGCAGAACTCCCCCCCGTCCCCGTCCCCGATCCCCGATGGCAGAACTCCCCCCCGTCCCTCGTCTCACGGGAACCAACCCCACCCCCCACCTCCTCGCCCGAACGAGCGGGTTTCGATTCAAAAAATCCGCAAAAATACAACAACAACATCAAAAAAAAAAAAAAAAAAAAAAATCAACATCAAGAACATCAAAAAAAAAATCAACAACAAGAACAGATTTCATCACCATCAAGAACAGATCTGAAAGCAACATCAAGAACAGATCTGAGAGAGAGAGAGAGAGAGAGAGAGAGAGAGAGAGAGAGAGAGATACCGTGTGGAGAGAAGAAGGTGGCGGTGAGGGAGCTGACGGTGAGACAAGAGAAGCCGGCGGTGGTAGCTTCAGATCGATTGAACCACTTGGTCATCCATCACCATCTTGGATCGATCGATCGATCAAACCACGATCCGTCTGTCTTTGGGTGGGAGGAGAGTGGTGGGTGGGAGGAGGTGGGAGGCTGTGGTGAAGAGGACGATCGGTGTGGTCGCGACTTCATGACGGTGGTGAGAGTGAGAGAGAGTAGAGCGAAGAGAGAGAGGAGAGACATTTGGACGAGGATGGAACAAAAATCGGAAATTAGTATGTGTGTATGTGTTGTGTATATATATATAGGGGGTAAATTAGTAAATTCATTCCGGGGAAAAACCGGGCCGGAGAACGGGCGGCGGGACGGCCGGCTTGAACATTGATCCCCGCCCCCGAATCGTCGGGATTAAATTTTAAATACCATCCCCGTCCCCGCGGGGGTATTTTTTGGGAAAAACCCGCTTAAATCGGGGTCGGGATCGGGGATCCCCGTCGGGCCGATTTCAAATTGCCATCCCTACCAAAAAGATGTGGACAAGCCATATCACCCAGGTTAATACACAACATCAAAGTCACTTCAAATAAGTTTTAACTCTTATACTCCAATATAATTTTATGGTTAAATTTTTTATTTTTTAGTTAAATTTTAATATAATTGATTAATATTTAAATATCACTTGTAAAACTGTGTGAGACACTCAATCTTGGTATCAAGGTATAGAAATCGAATAATCTAAAAATAATTTTAAATATGAACATTCAATGTTTAATACGTGATATAATAAATGCAAAAAACTTCATATTTTGATCATGTCATAGAAATAGTAAAGACTGAAACTGCATGATTATTAAATAGTTTAACCAATGAGAGTAAATAAATTTTAAATATTTATAGAAATCAAAATATTAGAATTACTGAAATATCTAAGAAATTAAAGGAAATAAATTTCCCTTACAAACCAAAAGAAAGTTTTATAAAAAAAATTTGGAATTTCTTTTTATGTTATTGAACAAACTACAAAAACTATCTGAACCCAAAAAAAAAAAAAAAAAACCCCTTTAGAAGGATTAACAGCAGATATCCAAAAATATTCAAATCTAGGAAAAATTACTCAAAAATCCTGTTTAGAAAAATGTTGTTCTATTTAGTTCTGGAAGTTCTCTTTCAAACCTGTAACGCCCCAAAATTTCTCCAACATAATCTAGGTACATCAACTAACATTCATTATAGAATAATAGCAATTCCCAAATCATCATAACATTGATCATTAAAGTTTGTATCCCATATGCGAATTATACATTTAATGACATTACATACATGAATCTATAGCATGTGGAACGTCAAATTCAAAAGTAAATAAAATGCCCTCGAGGGCTTACAAATTCCAAGGATTAAGCCCGGTTATACAAAAATAGTCTCTCGGACTCAAACAGTTATAGCCCTAAGCTTACAAAATACAATCACAACAAAATAGAGCCTTGTGCTCTATATATATATCCACGCTCTAGATTGGCGGGTTCACCACGTCTTTTCTTGCACCAAAATCTCATAGAGGTGAGCATAACACCCAGTAGAGAATCCTTAACAAAGTATATACATTTATGCAAGATTCCCAATATGAAATGCAAATGTCATGCTATGCCATTTAAAAGAAGATTACGTTTTTTCATATTGTGAAAACCACCATGCTCAATGATAATTTGAGATCTCAACAATTTAGAAATTTATAATTTATTTCAAAGGGGCGGTAAATACAATTCAGGTAATCCCTAAGTTGGTGTTTGCAAGTAGACATAACTAGCACTACCAAAACCCCACTTTATCAGTTGTTAATCGGAAGGGAAGTGGTACCTCATCCGCGTGTGTTTTCGGTTTTTCACCCCGGATATTTAGGCCAACTTAATCAATTTCATCTACACCTCCTATTAAGACTTACCAACGTATTTACCCCAAAACATTTTAATAATTCTCATTTCGAAATATATATATATATATTTTTCAATGTAAACGTTTCCAAACTAGATTCAAAATGTATAATGATCAATTGAATGAGTATGTAAAGAAATAACTATCAATGCTTCTTAGCATTTTCTCTATTTATAAGTATCTCAACAATAATACGATAATAACCACACGTTCAATTAAATCTATCAACACGTGGCAACATTTTCTCATTTTGTACAATTCTCAACATCTTAGTCATTTCAAGACTATATGCAATCTTTTGAACATCAACTTCCAAAATCACAATTCTCATATATCATGGAACTCAACAATGTGCCATTTCATAACAACATATGTGTATGCAGCAATAAATTCAAGTAAGGTCTCCAAATCCTCATACATCAAGAAGTTGTCATATTTGCAAACAACAATATGAAATTTTCACTCACTCCTTTATTTAACCCAAGAAAACTCATAAATCCCCAACATTTTTCCAAAACCCCCAATTTCTAGGTTTTTCACAAAAACTAGACATTTCTTCATCTCTTAGTAAAACCTCACTAAAAACATCATTCTTAAGCCAATGTGATTTAACTATTCAAGAAAATTTTTAAAAAGAAACAAAAGATGATTTCCTTTTACAAAGCCACCAATTTCTTGAACCAAAAATCAATTTTCAAAACAATCAAGGAGGAACTCTCAAGATCAACCAAAAACTTGCAAAACATATATATAACTGTAGACACCTCATTTTTGACTACCCTTAAGACTTGGGTGCCACTGATTGTTTCCTTGGTGATGAAAAGTGTGCAGGCTATGCTATGCGAAGATTCGATTTCTTCGGCAAAGAGAGCGTCAAATTCCAACATCACACCCCATTTTTGGACCAAAATGATTTTGACCAAAATATTTTTTTTTTAGACCTTAAAACCCTCTCTTTCAAAATATTTTTGAAAAAGTTTCTATGATGCTCCGAGGCTCGCATTTTGTTAAATGTTGCGCTTTTCGGCAAACCGAGCAAGGACAAAGTGGAAATGAATAAAAGAGAGGTGAACTCTTTGAAAAATATTTCAAAACACCTTATTCAGGGGTTTGGGGTTGAAGAAAAGAGGAGAGGAGGGAAGAAAACTAGCTGAGGAGAAGTTAGGCATGAAACCGGTTAAATCGAAACTGAGTAGTCTTCATCAAAATGAGCATACGTTTTTACACACCTAGAATTTTGATGTGAGGCTTCCACCATTGGAAAGAGGACTTCCAGGGCTTCAATTTAGGCATAAGAATGACCTGAAAAGGAGTCCAGATGAAGGAGTTATGACCATTTGAAATTGAACCTAGAGAGCAGATTTTTGTTGTCGGCCAGAAATGTGGGCTATCGGCCACTTTAAGTGGCCGGTCGGTCACCAGGAGTGGCCGGTCGGCCGCTAATGTCCCAAACTCAGATATTTTGTAGATATTTCCCCTCCAGCTGTTTTCACAATGTGCCAGCAGTCCTGTATGGATATTTTCGACCAAAGCTCATGGTTTTGCTATATATTGAGGCCATTCTCTCATATTGAAAGGTTGGAAAAAAGTTTAGGAGCCTCTCTCTCTAAAACCTCTCTCTCTACAATTCTCTCTCTCCTCTTGTTTATGCTTGAAAGTTAGAATTCTCTACATATTTGTATACAACCCCTTACCAAATTGGACCACCTTGGAGCTGAGGCATCTTGGGACTTATTTTGGGCAGTTGAAGGGTTAGTTGAGCCAAGAAAGTGGTTGTTTAAGTGATGTGCTTCAAAGGTATAAGTCTTATCTCTTTTAAGCTCTTTGTACATAGTTGCTTCGTCATCTTTTTGTACTGTTTTGAGCCTAGTTTTCAACTACAAAAAGTTCTGAATTTTAGGCCTAAACATGTTGGTTTAAAGCCATTTTGTGCTAAGGGGTTGTCTACCCCTCTTTGTTGCATATTTGTATGAGCCTTTGCATCATCTTTTAGCATGTTAAAGTCAAACTTTTTTGGGCCTTTAAACCACTGAAATTCAGAGTTATTTTAGTAGTAAAAAGTGTGTTTTGAAATCCAAAAATAGAGGGGTTAGCTTCCATGCCAAGTTAGCATTACAAAGTAGCATGTTTTTGTGGCTTGTGTTAGCTTATTTCAATCATGTTTTAGGCCTTATTTTGACATGTCTCAACTCTGTTTTTGGTTGGTTGGAGCACTTGTTGCTTACTTCTTGCACTTGTAGTGCAATTATGCTTACTAGTCTAGCATGCCTAATGATTTAGCCTATTATTCTAGCTTGCGTTAGCTTGATTCCAGCCCATTTTAGCTACTGTTTTGGCATGCTTTAAATCTGTTTTGGGACGGTTAAGTCCTTCGAGGCTTGGTTTGCGTGGCTATAGTGTAACGGTCTTCACTAGTCCATTGCTTTGAGGCCTTGAGTATGAAGTGTTTGAGTTATTTGCATGTTATAGCCTCATTTTGCATGTAATTTCAGTACCATAACCTCTGTCATGTGCGCATGTATTTCACTCTTTTATTACTTTTAAGAGTTGTGCTTTGAGCCTTGCTTGCGAGCTAACAAATGAGCATATTTTTCTTGCCTTCTATGCTTCGATCTCAACATGTTTTAGCCACTGTTTTGGCACGTCTTAGCTCTGTTTTGAGCTGGTTTGGTCATTTGAGGTTGATATTGCATGCCTCTAGTGTAGTGCTCTTCACTAGCTTTGATGCTTTTGGCTCTTAACATGTTGTGCATGTGTTGCTTGCATGTTATAGCACTATTTTTCATGCCATTTCAGCACTAAAAATTCTGCAACCTCCCTTTATTCTTCACTTTTTAATTTGTTTTGAAAGTGGTCTTGAGCCCCTTGTTGGCTTGAGTATGAACTTGAGGCTCTCATGTCTAATGGTTTTAACCCTCTCTTCAGGGTTCCTCCTAACCAACAGCATGAGGCCTCTTTCATGCTCAAGACACTTGTGGCTTAGGCCATCTTTCCAATTAGAGGACTTTCACATTGGACTTAATCGGTAATGTAAAATGTGTAAACAAAATGAGCAAAGTAAAACATGTGCAAGATAAGCATTTGTGTTGCATTGCATGTGTTTGGATCGGACGTTAATTCAAACACAAGAAATGTGGGATGTTTCATACTCAAAGTGATGAAATGTGTCACGTTTCTTGGTCGCCGCCACCCTTGACCATACATGATAGGGTGGTGGCCCTTTGAGTCTTATTTGTGCATTCATTCAGCTTATGCAAGCTTGGTTCTTTGGCCATCATGCATGAAGATGCTTGATTGGTGGCTTGAGAGCCAAGTGCCACACTTCTTTGAGCTTGAGAAATGATAAGGAGAGTGGTAGTACACACATTCCTTGAAAAATGCATTGCTTTGCCTCTGTTGTTCTCTGCTGTAGCAAAACCAGAAGCCTGGAAAAATTAGATCCAAAATGTATAACGATCAATTGAATGAGTATGTAAATCAATAACTATCAATGCCTCCTAGCATTTTCTCCATTTTTAAGCATCTCAACAATAATACGATAATAACCACACGTTCAACACGTGGCAATATTTCCTCATCTTGTACAATTCTCAACATCTTAGTCATTTCAAGACTATATGCCTGCTTTTGAACATCAACTTCCAAAATCACAATTCTCATATATCATGGAACTCAACAATGTGCCATTTCATAACAACATATGTGTATGCATTTAACAATAATTCAAGTAAGGTCTCCAAATCCTCATACATCAAGAAGTTTCCATATTTGCAAACAACAATATGAAATTTCCACTTACTCCTTCATTTAACCCAAGAAAACTCATAAATCCCCAACATTTTTCCAAAACCCCAAATTTCTAGGTTTTTCACAAAAACTAGACATTTCTTCATCTCTTAGTAAAACCTCACTAAAAACATCATTCTTAAGCCAATGTGATTCAACTATTCAAGAAAATCTTTAAAAAAAAAACAAAAGATGAATTCCTTTTACAAAGCCACTAATTTCTTGAGCCAAAAATCAATTTTCAAAACAATCAAGGAGGAACTCTCAAGATCAACCAAAAACTTGCAAAACATATATATAACTCTAAAAAAATCCCTACCTTAAGTTCTTGGAGAGAAAGAGATGAAAGCCCCAAGATCAACGGTGATGAAACCCTATCTTCATCGCACACAATGAAGCTCTAGCTTAGCTCTCCAACTTTAATCAAGGAACCAAGGTCAAAATGTTTGAGGATTTGGAGAAATCAAGGATTTAGTGGGTGTTGATATAGGAAATATAGAGAGAATGAGGAGAAAAGGGTTTTTCGAGGGAGGGAGAGGTGTATAAAATGTTATACACTCAACCCAAAAAAGGAAGAAAAAGAAAATTTTTGGACACAGCGACTCACGCACGTGTGGCCCTCACTCCCGCACGTGTGGAGCGTGCTTCCCACACGTGCGACCCTCCGAATCAGCAACTCTTCCCTCACTTGCATATAATGTAGTGTGCTAGCTAGAATTCCTCAGATTCTAGCACATGCAGCCTCACCTGCCGCACGTGTGCGGCCCCTCTCCGTACGTGCGGCCCAAGGCCACAAGTGGACTTGCCTTTTTCTGCACCCCCACCTTTCGAAAAGGGTTTGAAAAGAAGGCCTCATAGTTCGGACTCTACCTGCAGTTCTGAATCTAGTCTCATAAGTGTAATGTGAAACTGATAATCACAAATGAGTCGAAATTCGACAAATCGTTTTGAAAAATTGATTTTCAATCAAATAATACCAAAATTGGACTGCTTTGCCAGATTACAGAGTTGCCACCTAAATATTTTATTTTGGGAAAATTTAGGAAACCCTGACTCGTGCCAAAGGCCACATGTCCGTCATCACCAAAGTTGCCTCGGCTCGGGAACTTAGGTACGAGAGTGAAAGGTCCTAAAATGAGCACTCTTGCTCGCCTGATCAAAGATCGGCCTCTACTAATCATGATATGTTCTTTTATAAGCCTCATGTGTTCTTATTCCGATTATTAGCTAGTTTTACTATGTGGTGCATACAAGTAAGTATAGACTAAAATTGCAAGAATTAAAACAACTCAACTCATGTTTGTTTTCAAAAAAGGTTTGAATTTGCCACCTCAAGTGGGCTTAAAAGTGCGGATTTGCCACCGAACACAGTGGGCTTAAAACATGATTTGCCACTTCGCAAAGTGGGCTTAAAACGCACATTTGTTGAATTGCTCCAATTCAAATAATAAAGCTTTCATCCATAGGCATTCATGCAATTTTGCATTTAAGCACATAGCCTCATGGCAAGCATGCTAATCATGGCAATATGGCAATCACACTCATGCAAGTATGCTAAAGTATAAAACTCACCGAGTACTCCGAGCGAAAACAAAAACTAGTTAGAAAAATGCATGATCCTAACTATAAAAGATGCCTAATGTAACACATGCAATATGCAATTAATAGGCTCGGTTACTAATATGGCACATGATTTGCAACACTTTGATAGCATGCTTTAAAACACGTATTCAAAGAAGTATTGAAATGACTATGCAGTTTGAATGATGCGCCGAGCCTCGGTGCATGCAAGACAAATGAATGGATGCAAGCATAAGGTATGCTAATCAAAACATGTCCCTAATCTAACCATCAAAAGCGATTAAATAAAAGGGAGAAAGACATGGGGTTGTAAAACATACACACACGCACGCACACTTATTACAACATTACGCCCTCGGGAAGGAGGGTCCGAATGAATAAGCTAACTAGCTATGCTAATTAAGCTAACTATTTACAACACGAAACTAATTAACTATTATAAGCTAATTATTACAATAATTGGAACAAATTAACTAGCTTACTCTAAGCTAATTTCAATATTACAAACCGAAATTGAAGAATTAGTTACACTAACTAATTAAGTACGACATTTGAATTAACTAGCTATTCGAAGCTAACTAAAGCAATCAAATGGCCTCGAGGGCAAGACACTCATGCACGCTTGGTTGGTTTCTTCTCGAAAATCCACCACCTTGTCATTGCAGCCTCTGTTTGCACATTTTTGATCACCAACAATGCTGCCAACTTCCAGAATGCCTCTGCTCCAACTCAGGAGCACACTTGTGCAATTTTTCATTTCTAGCCAATCAGCTACCAATGGTGGCTGTCGGCTACCATTGGTGGCCGGTTGGCTGCTACTGGTGGCTGGTCAGCCACTGCTGGTGGCCGATCGGCCACCCCTTTCCTGAACTTCCTTTTTTAGCTATAACAGGGAGCAAACAGAGGCAAAACAGTGTATTCTTATGGAATGTATATACTATTACTCTCCTTATCATTACATAAGCTCAAAGAAGTGTAACTTTTGGTCCTCAAACCATTAACCAAGCATTTCAATGCATGATGGCTAAGGAACCAAACTTGTACAAGCTTAATGAGTGCCAAATAAGACTAAACAAAACCACAACCCTATCATACATGATCAAGGGTGATGCTAACCAAGAAAAGTGGCACGTTTCATCACTTTGAGTATGAAACGTCCCATTTTTCTCGTGTTCGAATTAATGTCCGATCTGATCACATGCAATGCAACACGAAGATGCTTAATCTTGCCTCTTTTACTTTGTTCATTTTATTTACACATTTTAACTTACCAATCCATTCTTTAATTGATTAGTCCAAAAGCTGAGTGTCCTCTAATGGAAAGAGGGATCAAACCGCAAGTACCTTGAGCATGAAAGAGATCTCATACTGTTGGTAATGAACTCTTGAAGGAATTAAACCATTAGGCATGAGGGTCTCTATTTCACACTCAAGCCAACAAGAGGTTCAAAGCCACTTTCAAAATAAATGAAAAAGTAAAGAATAGAGGGAGATTGCAGAGATTTCAGTGCTGAAATGGAGTGCAAAATTACACTAAATCATGCCATTAACTCAAAAGAAAGATGATCAAAGCATTGAAACAACAAATTAGTGAAGGAAATTGCACTACAACCATGCCATACAAGACTCAAAGGACCTAACTAGCCCAAAATAGAGCTAAAATAGTCCAAAACAGTAGCAAAAACATGCTGAGATCAAGTTACAAAATGCTAGAAAAACATGCTCTCATGTTAAGCTATCTAGGCATGCAAACAAGATACAAGGAGGGGAGACTAACCCCTCCAATTTTGGACTTCAAAACAAGGTTTTTACCATTGAAATAACTCTGATTTTCAGTGGTTAAAAGGCCCAAAAATTTTGATTTAAAGGTGATGAAAGATTGCACAAAAAGCTTAACAACAAGGGAGTGAGAAGGGTGAACCACCCCCTAACTTGAAATGGCCTTAAACCAAGACTTTTAACCCACAAAAATAGAGGTTTTTTTCAGTTCAAAACCACCCCAAAAATAGTACAAAAAAGATGACAAAAACAAGTATGAAAAACAAACTTAAAGGGTAAAGGTTATACCTCTTGAAGCCAAGCACACTTTAGGCACAAAGGAGGCACCAAATCAAGATAAAATCACCTTCTAAAGCTCAAAGAAGGTCCCAAGGAATCTCATCCCAAAGATAAGCAACTTTGGTTAAAGGTTGATAGGCAAAGTAAAAGTGTATCTCTACTTGTATACACAAAAGGACAAGAGAGAGAGAATTTTAGAGAGAGAGGCTCCCAAAAATTTTCCAATCTTGAAAACAGTCGAGAATGGCCTCTATATATAGAAAAATATGGCTTCAGGTTGAAAATATCTGAATTAGAGACAGCTGGAGCAGTGTGATACAGCTGGAGGAAAATATCTGCAAAATCAGAGCTTTCTGGACACTTGTGGCCGACCGGCCACCATTGGTGGCCGACAAGGGTCACTCTTGGCCAATGTACGGCTGTCAAACTCCATTTTTGGCTGACACATGGCCGACAAGTTTCACTAGTGGCTGGAAAACAAAAACTGGTTTCTGGCCCCAACTTCAATTAGGCATATCTCCTTCATCTGGACTCCTTTGTAGGTCATTCTTGAGTCTAAATTGTAGCCCCGGAAGTCTTCCTTCCAATGGTGGCAGCCTCACATCAAAATAATAACTGTGCAATGAGATATGCTCATTTTAGTGAAGACTGCTCAGTTTTGGTCCAATCGGATTGATGCCTAACTTCAATCAGCAATATCTCCCTCATTCGGACTCGATTTTAGGAGATTTTTGAGTGTAAAATGAAGCCCCAGAAGTTCAATTTCCAACAATGTTGGCCTCATAGCTGAAATCCAAGTGTACAAAAGGATAGGCTTGGTTTAGCGAGGGCTGCTCGACTCTCTTTTAACGGTTCATGCCCAACTTCTTCCCCAATTTGGTTTCTTCCCTCTCCTCCAATTTTCTTCAACTCCAAACCCATAAATAAGGTGTTTTAAAGATTTTTTCCAAAGATTTCACCTCTCTTTCATTCATTTCCACTTTTTCCTTGCTCGGTTTACCGAAAAGCGCAACATTTAACGAAATGCGAGCTTCGAAACATCGTAGGAACTTTTTTCAAAAATATTTTTGAAAGAAAGGGTTTTAAGGTCTAAAAATCATTTTAGTCAAAAGGCTTTGGTCCAAAAAGGGGTTGTGGGTTGGGATTTGATGCTGTCCTTGCCGGAGAAATCGAACCTTTGCACAAGATAGCCTGCGCCATCAAGTAAGCAATCAGTGGCGCCCAAGTCTTAAGGGCAGTAAAAAATGGGGTGTCTACACCACGCACGTGCGGCCCTGGTCCTCCAACTCAGAATTTCCTCGGCTCAATCCCTAGCACTCCGGATCGAACCCTTAGCCTCCGAAACAAGTGGAATTCAACACCAGAATAAACAAGAACAAAGTTTTGAGAAAAACTCCTGAACACAACAAACCCAAACAATTAACAAGATTCTGAGTCAAACAGACACCCTAACATGACCAACCCAAAGTTAAACGAGGGAAAACGAAACGAGTAGCGCACTCAGTCGTCACAAAACCATTTGGTCCTTTTTATTTTTGGTATGTTATATTTGTTTGATTTGAGGATTGTGGAGTTTACTTATTTGCCCTTGGATGTGATTATGTTTTTGATTTTTTCCCAATGTTTGGGTGGGTTTGTTAAAGTATGGTGTTAGTTTCTAATTTATTTATTTGGGATTGCGTGGAGTAATTTGAAGGGTTGAACAATGTTACCCATTTGGTGTGTGTTTTTGATGTGGAATCGTGGGTTGTTGTTGTAGGGTTTGTAGTTTTTTGAAAATTCAATTATTGCATCTGGTGTTGTGTGGCAATTTGCAGGTCAGTGTCATTGCTGTGTAATGAGTGTGACATATTGCCGGATGATGAAACAAATGAATATTGCATAGTTCAACCTGCATGTAAACACGGAAAACACCACGTAACACTCATTACATTGCGTCTGGTGTTGTGTGGCAATTTGCAGGTCAGTGTCGTTGCTGTGTAATAAGTGTGACATATTGTCGGATGATGAAACAAACGAATATTGCATAGTCTGACATGCATGTAAACACGCAAAGCACCACATCACACTCATTACAATACAACATAATTAACCGGAAAGACAACATCAAAAGCACTTACGAGTCTGATCCTTGTCGTAGGCAGTCTACAACTGACAAAAGTGTTCCATCAAAATTTTTTATCAGCGCATTGTTGGTTGCCAACCTTGGTTTCACAAAGCTATTATGGTGGTCGCCCACCCACTCTTTTTGATTAATCAAAGTTAATTTTTTTAGTGGCATAAACCATGTGACATATTCTTAAAATAGCAACAACAATGATCAAACAAGCTGAGGAAGGTTTTAAAATTGTTGGCTAGTTGTCAATTTAAAAGTCACAAATATTACACACCTAAAAATTACACCAGGCTTTTTCAAATATTGGATCACTTTAGAAGAGATTTGACTAACGTTCGGACACTGTCTCTGTATGAAATTAGACATAGCTTTCACCCCATGTACACATTGTATCCCAAAAGGCAATCGGATGTCATTGTTTCTCAACGGGAGATCGCTTCCCCCACTGTAAAACTTCTCGTCTCTCGGGTTGTATGTCTATATTATTCAGCACACCGTGGCATCACACTTTTTATAAGCCTTCGGATCCAACTAATGCACACGGATTACCTCAATCATCAGCCAAAATGGGGTCTTCTACAATTGTCGGATATGTCCTTCACATAACTCTAACTCAAGCACCATCTTTATCACACTAGCGACATTGGATAGATACATTAGCCTTGACGGGCTGACGCTAGGCTTTTTACCACTGCTGGTTCGAGCTTTCTGTTTCTTGAAAGGCAATTGAGTTTGTTTCTTCGCAGCCACCCGGGTGGACGTTTGGATGGTCAAATTTGAGCGAGGTATTCTCCTACCCGTCCTACATTTACATTATTGCCACCCTACACTACATGCCACAACATTAACTTCATATTATTAGTCCAACTGATAGCAGGAAAACAAATTTTTTAAAAAAAATGAACAACCCAACACATAAATTAGCATGAACATCACACCAAATCACGTATGTGCTTAAGTTCTTATCGACAAAGTCGCAGCATGCAATATACATTATAAATGTGAAACAACTACATTCACACGTGAAAACTCAACCACGGATGCATAACAACTTGAAACACCACCAAGTTAAGGACCAATTTATAGCATTTTCAAAACATATTGCCATATTTTACCAAATCTATCTACAAAAACGACAAGACTTTACAAACATGATGAGCATGTCAATCAATCATCCACCACCCAACATGGACAATGGTTTGGCAGTTTTGAACAAGCCATCCCACAACAACACCTCAAAAAAAAAAAAAAAAAAAAAAAAACCCCATGTAAAAAAAAAACCCGCGTCACGCATATCGAATTATTCAAAAGTAAAAAACAATCAACAATACCCAAACCTTGCAACCAAACGCATACTTCGCCGTATTGACAACAAAAATTTCAGCATGTATATAAATTTATCTCTAACAAACAACATACCGCACGTTGATTACTTATGAACACTGATATGAATGCCATTACACATTACGAAACATTGACATATTGCACACAACAAAACAACATTAATATGGACAATTTCACCAAAAAATGACCCAACAATTTAACACTATCCGCAATACCAAACCCACTTTGTAAATGTGACTAACATTGTACTACATTAACATGTACACCACTCACAACACATTCACACTATCACATATGTCATTAACATTTCCAAATCAACTGCAACACACCTACAATTGGACATTCTGACGTAATGAAAGCATTTATTTCAACATGTACTTAAATGTCATTCAAACACTTGACATACCACTACCTGTAATATTTACTAACATGTATGTGAATACCAAGTCACACTTCCTAACATTTACGTGTAACTAAACTCAAAACAAAAGGCAACCCAAACATTTACTAACACTATGACAAACCCACTCAAAACAAACAAATCTTATATGACTGACATTTGTCATCATTAACATATACATCACCAAAAGATCCCACTACCCTAACATGGACATCCCAAACATTCCACATCATTACCGACACATATACTATTGGAAAAATAGGGGAATCATTGTGTCATTACAACAAATCAACACAACCAACATTGCAATGGCACCATTGGTAAATTGATGTCAATATATGATAACAACACACACAAATTACTACAAACACCAAACGAATGTTATACCCAAATGTTACATTACCAGAAATACAGATGAGACATTACACGACTATAACCCCAATGCAATTCCAAACCCACCCATACATTAGCATCAAATAACATCATAGACAACGAACAAACATTGCTGCATACCCATCATATACAAACACATACTCTAACATTAACCAAATACACTCAAACATCACAACGAGAATAAACCATAAAAAATAAGGAAATCAAAAATCAGATACGACATACCTGATACCATCATTCACTAACACAATCAAAGACACCGATGATGGGTGGAGGCAAACTTGAAGCCGCTGGAGTGAGGTCGCTAACGCCAACCAAGACAGTAAATGCCACGATCCAAACCCGCCCCTAAAAGTTTAAGTCATGACCGCCTTGTGCTCAGGCCTTAGAAACAAAATTTCGCAATATTAAAATCATATTGGGGCCTAAAGCGGAAGCAAAGTAAAAATAATAATGTCCATTGAGCTTGTGCATACGTGATGACTAAAATAATTAAAACATTTAACTATCATTTCCATATTTACATATACAGATCTCACACACATACATAAACTCAATAAAATACAAGATTCTAACAATACAAGGTTAAAGCCTCGACACAGAGGCGCATCTTGGGTGACTTGGCATAGCAGGTTCACAAAAGAACTCCTGAGGCTGACGTAAGGTTGGTCTTCAGATTGATCACCAACATACATATAAAATATGAAGTGAGCGAAGCTCAATGAATAATAATAAAGTGAAGAGAATCAAGTGAATAATCTAGATTTAAAGAAGCATAACACAATACTCTTCCACAATTACATCATTCACAACATTATTTATAATCATTTTTACAAAACAGCCTTAGGCCCACCATATAACAAAACGGCCTCGGGCCCTCATATATCAAAATTGCCTCAGGCCCAATCATATATCAAAACGGCCTTGGGCCTGCATATATCAAAACGGCGTCACGCCCAATCATATGAAATCATATCACTATATCTTATCATGGAGTAGATGGAACATCGACATGTCTCCACCTCTCCTTAGGCCCAATCATGTGTGTCTGGACCCAAGATGTGATTCGTACGGATTCTAGAGGTGACTTCCACTGTAGCACGTAGTTCCGTACAACATTTTATTCCATACCAGAAATCAATATGTCTTAAAGACCCAACAATTCATATCATGCCATTGCATAAGTGGAACGGATAAACAGAACGGCCTTGGGCCCACCATATCATATTACAAACAATTCACATTTCTTGTTCATAACTCATTTCACATTTCTTGGATACTTGTGCATTTTGATAAAATGCAATATTTAGAAAATCATGTCATACCTAAATCAAAATAGATAATGAAAACATGTCTTTACTATACTATTACTCACAGTGATGGGCTTCTGATAGCAGTTGGACGATGTCCTCGTCTTGACCTACAACCACAATTACATATCACAATATATGAATATAACCGATCCATTTCTTTGCTCTTTAATCAATTAGTTATGTTGGTTCTAAACTCATTAGTCTTCAATAGTTCATAATCCGTGTCTAGGAAAAAAGGAGGAAACGAAAGGAAACCGGGTTAGATGAAGAAATAACATGAAACCGGTAGACAGAAAGTAAAAAACCTTCACTAATTTGGGCATATCTATTTGTGTACTTAGAATTTGGAGGTGAGAACACCACCATTGAAAACTAGACTTCCGGTGCTTGAATTTAGGCTCAAGAATCACTTAAAACGGAGTTTGGATGAGAAAGATATGCTTATTTGAAGTTGAGTTGAAACAGGAAAGTGCCGCACGTGCGGGAAATCCAAGGCACGTACGGGGGCACGTGCTTTTATTTTAGAATGTAACTTTGTCGGGGACACTATTGGCTGCACGTGTGGGAAATCCCAGGGCACGTGCGGGATTGGGTAAAAATCAGTCTGAAAATGGCTTATTGACTTGGAACCCCTCATTTTCAAAGTTAAACTTCAATTTCATATAAATCAAAGCCCAAAACTCTTTAACACATGTTAAATTTTGCATCCTTAGTTCCCATCAAAAATCATAACTCCAAAACAATAATCAATTCCCCATTCATAAGAACAAGGTTGAGAATCAAAACACAAAATCATGAAGTATACATGGTTGTGAGTTCCAAGCTCACTTACATGGTGAAATCCTCTTTAGCCTCTTTAAGAACCATAAAACTCCTACAAGGAATCAAGTTGTGAACATAAATTCATACAATGTACAAAGATTCAACAGCTTCTTGCTTGATGAAACAAAACAGATACATATAATCATATAAAACCCATAAAACTCACTCTTTAGCTTATGATCTTCAAGTATTGAGAGGGAAAATCTTACCTTAAGCCTTTAACACCACTTGTTCTTGCATAATCATGATGAATTCAAACTAAATCTTGGATTTTCTTTTTCATTCCTACACTTTCTCTCTTCTTCTCTTTGAGTTCTCTCTCTTTCTCTCTCTCTCTCTCTCTCTCTCTCTCTCTCTTGTCTTTCCCTCTCCCTCAGATATTTTTGGGCTCAAAAAGTGATGAGTTCAACTTATATATCACACACACATATATATATATATAAGCTTACCACAATTAGGGAGAGCCAAACACACCCTCACGAATCAAATGAAATCAATTTTCAATTAAACTTCCTAAATGGCTCTAAAAATCATGTTGATCTCAAATATGTGGTCAGTTTCGGTTTATCGCGCCTTTAAGGCTTTCAATTTTTAGTCCAAAAATCACAATTTCAACCGATTTTCTTATAACCAACAGATACAACTTCAAATCCTTAATATGTACATCCTTAAACATGCAATTCCACATCAACAACATAAAATCATGACTAATCATAAGTCACACCTAATTTAATTAACCTAATTTGACTTCCATTAAAGCCCAATTAATTATATTTAAATTTATCCATCCGAATCAGATTTTTAATCAAACTCTCAAAAGGCCCTAAATATCAAATTAAGCTTATTCTCATCATCAATTGTGATTTTTCACATCAGTAAGGCCCCTAATTTCAGGTCAGCTCAAGGTCTTCAGTAATAAATTATATACTCAGATTAAATACCTCATAAATAAATTTAATCCACAATAACCTTAAGGGTAAAGCACCAATAAATCCCAAATCTAGGTCTTATGAACTATTTAGTCATACCTTTTTTTCTTGTAGACTAATAAGTCACATTTCAATGTTAAAGACCCTTTTGTACATCATTGCACCATTTGTTTCTCAAAAATTGAGGGGGAAAAGGGGGTCTTTGTGACGTTGATTTTATTGATTTGTCCAAAAGCGTACCATATAGTTTTTTGGTTTTCCCTCTCACCCAATTATTCCAGAAGAGATAAAGATGGCAAGTTTTGGGCTTGCAATGTTAGTGCAATGAATAATATTCCATTTACACTGTTTGTGGTTTTGGTAATATTAAATCATAATTTGTTGTTGCCCCAAATAATATTTGGTTTCCCTCCCAAACCCTAGAAATACGAAAATCATATATTGTAACATAGAATTGTCAAAAGTGAGTGGAACTGTGTAATTTTACTATAACAACCCCATTGTGTAATACTTTATATTTAATTAATGACGGAGATTTGAATTTTATGGCCTATTATTCTGATTTAATTTGGGAATAATGAAAATTATGGAGACTGATTTGTATACGATTTTATGGGTGATTTATTTTGCAATTAGAGCTTGAAAGTCCAAGTGGTTCAAGAAAGAATAATTAATGAGTTGCTTTCTTTAATTTCGAGTAAAAGATCATATGGGGGGTTTAATTAAATATTCAATTCAGATTTATAAAATTGAGATTTGATTAACTGAGTTCAAATTGGAGTTAATTACGTTATGAGGAGTGGGAATTAAGGTTAGGGTGATGCACCAATAAATCCCAATTTTGTAACTTATACACTGTTTAGTCCCAAATGTTTTCTTATGAACCGAACAGTCCCATTACATTAGAAATTACCATAGAGGACATACACATTATGGACGGTGCTGCTAAGATTAAGGGGCAACATCGGTAAATTTAAAATGTGAAATTACGTTGATAGGCAAGCAGTTGGGTATGCTGTTACATTAGATCTTCCTGATTCGGCGGTGGAGCGGTACGATTTGAAGGAAAGATTTGGGGTTCGAAAAAGGAAATCAACATCCGAAACGGAAGGGAAATCTGTTTGGGCGCAGGGTTTCTACATTAGAGAAACCCTAGAATTGAAAGGAGTTGTCAACGTTGTGGTGGTGACGGTTTGTGGGAAGACGTTGTTGTTCAAGCTTAGGGACGTCGTGTAGTTGAGTTTCCGACTGCGATTGCGATAACGTTTGGAAGTCGGTGTTACGAGTGGGGACTGTTGAGAATGACTAAGCAAAGTGGTGGTACGTTACTGTTAATTTTTTTGTTGTGGTTTTCTGATGTTGTTGTCGTTTATACGGACAACATTCTTGTAGGGTTACAATGTCGATGTTGTTGTGTGGGATAATGAAAGGAGAATGTGGTTGTTGATGGGGTTTAAGTTTGTTTTTATGTTTGAAATTGGGTGTGGGTGTGTAGTTTCGGGTATGTTTTGTTGGATTTCATGATGGTTTTGGAGTGCGATGGTGGGGTTAATCCTATGTCTGGTGGCCAATGTTTCTGTGTTAATGTGTTTGTTGATTATTGGAATGTAATATGATGTTATGTGATGGTAGTTAGTGTTTACATGTCTACGATGTTGTAATGATCTGTGTGTTTACATTTGGTACACAATGATTGTTGATTTTATTCTGTTAAGAATATGTCTAGGACGTTGATGTTTGTTGAAAGTGGTAAGTGTGTAATCTAAATGTCCCAATGTTGTGCCAATGGTGTTGTGGATTTTGTTGGTTAGCAATGGTTATGTGGTTGATATGATGATGTTGTTTTTAAGGCAATTTTTTTTTTTTAAACATGCTAGCAATTTCTGGGTTTTTCTGCACGATGTTTAATGCCTCTGTTTTGTTCATGCTCTTCGATTTAGCACTGTGTAGTTGTGATTTTAACGTTTCAAGTATGGGTTGGTGATGTGGTTTGGGTGCATTGGTAATGTGATGTTATTCTGTTAAATGCCATGGTGTTATTGGTTGAGGTAGTGTGACAGTGGGATGGTGTGTACGTTGTTAGCTTTGTTGTTATGTCTGTTAAACATTCTAATTTGCGTAGTTGTTCATGTTAATGTAGAGTATTTGTATGTTTCAGAGTGTAGGGTAAATGTTATGTTATGAACCTCTGTTGTGTGTATTATTCGTGACTGGTCTTCATTTTTTGTGCAGGTGTGATTTTGAGGCAGTCACCACGGAGAAGAAGTGTTGATGTGTCACGTGACGTTGGTGACTCTGATTTCACGTCAGAGCCGATTGTTGTGAAAAAACAGGGGAAAATACCATTTAAGAGGAAAAAAGAACATGCCCATGTTAAGGATAAAGTGGTAGTAGACACTTCCCGGCTGGCGTATCGTTCAAATATAAATGGCGTTATCAAAACTGTGCTTGAAATAAATTTCACAGCAGGGCATGAACGACAATTGCGAAGAACCCCGTTCTGGGCGATGATTAATGCCATCCGCAAACACAACTTGTCGCCGAATGCTTACAAAAAATGTGATGAGACAGTGTTCCGCATACTGCAGACGTACAATCATCAGGATGAAAATTCTACATCGGGGGGAAAGGAGTTCCATTGCGTCGTAGTGATATCCGACTTGTTTTTGGCATTCAATGCGGCGTGGACCAGCTTGATTTAGCTCATGGGTCGAGGCCACCATCAGATTTCATTCAGCGTCGGTGCGACATTGTCGGGAGGATATCGTGTAAAAAAATTAAAGAACTTCTGGATGTGGCAATGCAGGGGAAAAGTGTTCATGACGAGGAAGATGTGGCGAAGCTGCTGTGTTTATATATTTGTGCGAAACTATTTTTCACAACAACGGGAGAGTCTATCGGGTGGGCGTTTGTCTGAGTAGTAGACAAACCAAGTACGATACAGCTGTATGATTGGGCTGCTGCAATACGGGGCGCGTTAATTTCATCGCTGAACGAGTTTCATGACAGGCCTGAAAGGGTAACCGGATGTGTTGTCGTATTACTCGTAAGTGTTTTTTTGTAATGTGCTTGTTATGTTGTAAATGGCATGTTTGGATTAATTTGTTAGCATGTAATGTTATTGAAAGTGCTTACGAATGTCCTGTAATTTTTTATTTGTGAGCACACCAACCTGATCGAAGCAGAACGACACAGTGTGCTGCCAAGGTTCTGCAGATGGAACATTGCAAATTTGACGATGAAAATGAAAGGGGTGGACTTGAGTAGCGGAAGGCAGTTTGAGGTATGAAATGGTAGGATGAGTTGTGTGGTTTTGGTGGGTGGTGCGTGTTGGAGTCGCTAATGATTTTGCAATGTGTTTTGTCAGGTTAGGTGTGGTAAACTGGAGGGCGCAATTTTGGAACGGTACAAAGTTGGAACGACATTGTTAAGTGGGGAATGTATGAGGGCAGAAGACCAAGTGTTGGACGTGCAGCCAGTGTCAGTGCATGTCGGTGTGGCACGTAAAGATGTCGATGCTGAACTTGTAGAGCCAAGTTTGGATTGCTGGCAAGTGCACTCGTCTACAGAGGCCCATGTTGATAAAGGCAAATTGACGGACGAGGCAGACACGTACGTTGGAGGCAGCAAGTGTGTTAATAAGCGTGGAGTGGCTGCGGTTGTAGGAGGTGAAGGGTGGCCAGTACTGTTCCCAGATCTGCTAGATTTGTCAACTACGCAACCAGCTAAGGAGGTGGATACAGCAGGAGGCAGTGGAATCAATAAAAAAAGTGGATCGCTTGACAGGGTTGCTGAGTTGGAGGCAGAATTGAGGCTGATATCGGAACGTGTGCATGAACTTGAATGTAAGGTTACGAGCATGGAACGCGCACTTGGTTCGCAAGCTGCGAATTTGTGTATGGGGTTTGAAGCTGTCATCAGTGTAAAGGATGCAGAAATTGCACGTTTGAATGCCCTAATGTCGGAGATGAAAACAACAGTAGCGCGATTGGAGGAACAGGTTGATGAGTACGAGGCGCACGAGGTAACACAACTGGTTCGCAACGAAACTAAAAGTCATGGGACGTCGACAGAACAACAAGTTGGAAAACAGACAGACTGTCCGGTGAAAAACATGGCAACTGTAGTAGGCACGACTACCGAAGTGAAAGATGCAAGCGTAGTTGATGTTGATGTAGGTAACACATTTGGTGGTGGAGAGAACGTATTACTGGGGAGCAGTGATGGCTTTGTGAAACAGGGGATGACGTTATTTTGGGGGGTATGTACTCCAGTGGAGGTGAAAAGTAAATGCAACTCTGCTGGCCCAGGTAATGTAGCAACGTCAGAGAACAAAAAGAACATTACACATGTTCTTGATTAGCCAGGGAGTGAGGTAGTTGACAGGGTAATCGACTTTGTGAATCTGGAGGAACCAAACATCACATCGTTGGTGCGGCGTGTGAAGAGCAAAGCAAGGCGGGAGTGGAGGCTACAGGATTATGAGTATCCGGGGTTGGTGAAACGTTGCAAACAGTCAAAGGATGACGGCGACATAGACAAAATTGCAATTGAGAAAGAACTTAACATTGAACATGACGATGGAGAGCTCAAAACATGGGCTGGATTTGGAATGAAAAATCGGTATCCTGTTTGGAAATTATTAGCAGAAGATGAACAGAAACTGTTGGAGGTGGTTTATACATTTGAAGGCGACAGGTAACATACCAATTTCGAATTTGTAGTTGTTCAGTGACATTGTAAAATTACATTTTAAAGGTGATAATGTGATTGTGTTTTGGTGTAGGGCTGTAATATGGAGTGCAGCAGAATATGGGGTGCGCGTTAATTTCAAAGACATCCAATCGCTTGTACAAGGGAGGGCAATAGCCGGTAATGTAAGTATGAAGTGATTTTGCCGATGTGAAAATGTAATTGTTAAAGCCATTTGTTGCCTGTATTGGTTTTTTGAAAAGGGGTTGGACGATCATTTTGTACGCGTAATCTGTTTACGACATCTTAATACTTTGTGCTTGTAGGTTATTGACGCATATGCTGAAATTTTAAAAAGTGAACAGAACGTAGCGGCTATTAGTTGTGCTAATTTCAGCAAATCGTACTTCCACAGCAGTGTGTGTTCGGTATGTATATGCTATTATGAGTATTGTGACGTTGTCGGATAGTGTGGATTTATGTTTTCACCACAGCTGGCTAGTCAAATTGTGGGTTTGTAATTGGTTTTTTTTTTTTTGGTTGTAGGATATGATGAGGAATCGAAGCATAACGTCGAAAGACGGTTACCTGAACGTAGACGTCAATGCTGCATTTGGATGCAGATACGTCCATTACCCTATATACCATGCGAATCATTGGACGATCATGGTGTACGATTCAGATTCGGGGACATGGACACACTACAACTCAATCAAAACACGTAAAGGAAGCCGAGATGATCATTTTGCGGAGGCGGTGAAAGTGGTAAGTACGAGTTGGTGGTTATTACATGTATGTGTTCGGTTTTGCGTGTGTTGCATGAATGCTGATTGGGTTTATGTAGTGTGACTGATTGGGTGTTTTACATTACACAGAAACAGTGGGTCGTCGATTATGCGAAGCGGATGCAAGGGAAAGTGCAATCCATTGCCGGTGTCACAACGGAGAATATCGACGGGCCATTGGAGGCTTTGGGTGACTGTCCTCAGCAACACCCGGAATTTAACCTCCGGCTTAAATTTGTATTTAACCTCCGGCTTAAATTTGTTCCATCTTCTGTTATGTTATGTTTTTGGTTTGATTGTCTTGCTGAACCTGTTAACATGTTTGCAATTGGCAGTCCGGATTGTGCTATCATGGTATGCTTCATCATGCTGCAGTACGCTAATAACGTGGAGGTCGAAGGGTCGATGGATGGGATGACAGCCAGCGCGTTCAGAGCAGAAATGGCTAAGGCTTTCATAAACGATCCACGTAGAGGTCTCCGAAATCGACCTCTGCCCTGACAGTTTTGGTGGAACACACATTTTAGCTTTGGTTACTGTTTTTGGTTTTTTGGTTGGACGTACAAATGTTTTGATTATATGGTAGTATTTTTTTGATGTTCCATTAGCTTCGTGAATGGATAAAAACAGACTAGTTTACGTCAACATTGAAAGACATTGGCAAACTGGGATTGTTTTGTTTGGCTGGGTTACTACATATTAATAATTTTTGGATGTGTTGTTTAAATTTGTTTCTGTATGATGTGAGTGATGGGTTTGACAAATTCATATGTGTAGGTGTGGCTTGTGATTATGTGTGGGATGTTGTTAAGCCCAGAAATTGACCAAGAGCACGGTGTGTTCAGCTTGAAAGGTTTGTTCCGGAAAATGTGTAATGTGTTCTTCGTGATGGTACATTACTTTTATTTTTTTTGTTGTGGTTTTCTGATGTTGTTGTTGTTTATGCGGACAACATTCTGTCCGGGTTACAATGTCGATGTTGTTGTGTGGGATTATGAAAGGAGTTTGTGGTTGTTGATGGGGTTTAAGTTTGTTTTTATGTTTGGAATTGGGTGTGGGTGTGTAGTTTCGGGTATGTTTTGTTGGCTTTCATGGTGGTTTTGGGTATGATATTGGGGTTAATGGTATGTCGTGCCCAATGTTTCGGTGTTAATGTGTTTGTTGATTGCTGGAATGTAATATGATGTTATGTGATGTTACGTAGTGTTTATATGTCTATGATGTTGTAATGATCTGTGTGTTTACATTTGGTGCACAATGTTGTTGATGTTATTCTGTTAAGAATATGTGTAGGACGTTGCTGTTTGTTGAAAGTGGTGTGTGTGTAATCTAAATGTTCCAATGGTGTTGTGGATTTTGTTGGTTGGCAATGGTTATGTGGTTGATATGATGATGTTGTTTTTTAAGGCAATGGTTTTTGTTTTTTTTACCTGCTGGCGATTTCTGGGTTTTTTTGCACGATGTTTAATGCCTCTGTTTTGTTCATGCTCTTTGCTTTAGCACTGTGTAGTTGAGATTTTAACGTTTCAATTATGGGTTGGTGATGTGGTTTGGGTGCATTGGGAATGTGATGTTATTGTGTTAAATGTAATGGTGTTATTGATTGAGGCAATGTGACAGTGGGATGGTGTGTACGTTGTTGGCTTTGTTGTGACAATCTCTGCAGCGTGTCGATTGTGTTTTAGGTATGGTGTTGGTGTTTGAAAATGTGTGTAATTGTGTGCTATGAACATTTTTTTTGGAAACAGGTTCGTTGTTACCTGAAAACATTATACATTGAGCTTGTATTGTGACATATTCATGTATCAGAATCGAGTGTAACAGGAAACGCACAGCAGACAGCTTTGGGTAGTGGTAAAAAAAGGGAATTGATTTGGGTAATGTGTTTTTTGGAAATTTAATTGAAATGTTAAATGCAGTGGCTGGTGGTGGGGAAGAATACGTTTGTGAAAATGGCGTGCAATTTGGAATTGAACCAACATGTGCGATCTGTATGTAGTTGTAACGTAATGGAAAACATTGTCAACTTTAAACTTAAATCAACGGGAATAAAAATCTTGAATTAAAAAGATAAATTGTACGAAAGTTTAATGAATATGGAAAACTCGGAAGAAAAACATAACATCAATTTGCCATAACATTATCAAATAGGTTCCTTGCATGTCTTCCTATTGTGGTTGCCTATTTTTCCACAACGACCACAACGGATCCGTTGCACAACCTCGCCCTTCGATGGAATTCGTTTGCATTTCGGCCTGCCAGGTGGACGTTTCACCCTCGGGGGCGCTATCATAAAATCATTGGGCGAAAATGAAGGCTTCTCAACAGTTGGAATGGGGAAAATTGTTCCGCTGTACGCAACTTGAAATTTTTCAATACGATAGTACGTTTCAATGGAATCGTATATATTATGCCCACTATTACGGAAAGCGACAACAGCATGAGAACACGGAAACCCATTCAGCTGCCACTGGAAACATGAACATGATCGCCTTACCACATCAACTAGAACAGATGGTTGACTATGCACCTCGTAAACATTATCATCAGCCTGACTAACACTCCACCCCCTGCTGTCATTATACGATTTTACCAATTTCTTCTCCATTTTCGGGCATAACACGCCAGTCCACTCTCTAGCTTTCACTCTACGCTCTGCCATTTGTTCCATTATTTGACCCCTAACCATGTTGACCAACCTAGTAATGGGAAGATGACGAGCCTCTCGTATCCAATTGTTAAAAGATTCAGCTGCACTCGACCACATCTCACCGTAACGTTGTCCCCTGCAAAAAGGAAAAAAACATTAACAAAAAAATTACATTGAACAAGATACTTTTTAGCATGTTAATGTGTGTAACAAATTGGAAAACCTTGAATGCAATAACGTAATACGTAGGAAAAATTGCAATCCAACTTACATGAAATACGCATTAGCCCAATGGGATGGATGCAAGTCTTTCAAGAAGCTGTCAACCACAACGGGGCTACACTCTTTCAACACCTCTATTTTTTGATTATAAGATGGTATTGTAGGGGCATAAGCACATTCTCGGAGCTTCCGCATCAACCCAACCTTATGAGATGCGTTAACGTATTTCATTCGGTCTCTCAAATTCATTTGAAGATGTAGCAAACAAAATGCGTGATGTGCTGAAGGAAATATAATTGGCATAGATTGTAATAGCCCTGCATGCCGATCCGAAACGAATGTCAACGTCCGCTCATCACCGACAACTTCTTAAAGATTTTGTAAAAACCACTCCCAGTTTTGTTGATTTTCAGAATCAACAATGGCAAATGCCACCGGAAACAAACCTGTGAACAGTACATGAAATATGTAATTGATTCATTAAAAACATTCGGAACTTATATGTGAGTCATAATTTAGTTAGCCAAGATTGAGGCAAAAAAAAAAAGGATACGTCACCTTTATTGCCATCTTTCGCGGTAGCAGCTAATAAATTCCCCTTGAATCTGCCTTTCAGAAACGTGCCATCCAAAAAAAGTAACGGGCGACAATGGTTAAACCCATCTATACATGCACGGAATGATATAAAATACCGAACGAACCTCCCAGTTTGTTGTTGAAATTCAAGGTTAATGTAACTGTTTGTATTCTTTTCCATAACAGAATCACTATACCACTTAAGTTGGTCGAATGACATAGCATGATCTCGATAGACTTCGCCTCTTGCTTTCTCAACCCCTAACCACGCCACTCGGTAACTAATATCCAAACCGTAGTCATTTTTCATATCGAACACAATGTCCGTAGGGCGTGTCAGTGGCTTAGCACGCACCCGATCTGCGACAACGCTTGAAACCAAATCGGACCCCGTACGTGGGTTTGTATGTGTTCGAACAGCAGCTCCACAATTGTGCACACTATCCAACTTCTTAACGCATAAAAGGCCATTCGTTGACAAGACCCGCGCATGCACTATCCACGAGCATCCTGTGGACTCTGTAAACTTACAAACCGCCGTAATGCGAACTGAATCATTCTTCAAATATTTGAATTGAAACCCACGTTCAACGGCATACTTGCATAATATTTCCCGAAATTCAGTTACGCCACCAGCGAAACATTGTCCAACATGGGTAATCCCGAATGCCCACTGAGCAGACAAGAACGTCTTTGTTTTGTTAGGACAATATGTTGGTAACAGATCCGTCTGATCATCCACACCGAACGTGTGATTACCAAAAATGACATTACGAACTTCACGGCAGTACGCACCCCCGTAGTTACCCCCTATTGGGACGTCACGGATCTGAATGAGAACATCAAAATGTTTCAAACCAAATGACTCCGCAAGGCAGAACATGTTTTCGATATCGTCATCGCTATCAACCTTAAACTTGTTATACCCGGGGACATCCCATAACATGTACACCGCATCCCGTACTAAATCGTCGAACTTGCCACAAATATCATCGAGCAGCTGCGTGAATGTCATCCCTCGGTGACACCGAACAGCAACATTTGTTTGCCCGTATGCGCACAACAACAACACCCCATCCATACCTGTCACACAACCCATACTTGAATCATTAAATGGCTAACGCGTACAACAATGATGCAAATATGAAAATCTTCACGTGCACATAACATCAACTACACATTGTGCTGCAGACATGTAAAATACGAATGTAATATTTGCATGAGTGAGACACACGAACGCAATGTTAAATGATACGACATTGATAACACATCCACATACACAAATATTTGCAACAACAAAACATCAAGAACGCAAATAACACAGCCACAATAATAGGACATTGATTTTTCAGGAATCGACTTTGATGTTGATGCAGTTACGACGGCAACATTGCAGACATCCACAATATTTTAAACCCGGGGCAAATTTACACGACAATGTTACGCTGTTACACTACAATGTTAATCCAACGCAAAACATGAACAAACAATGTGATGAAGATATGTGACAGAGGCACAATACAACATACGTTATGTTCCCAAGAACGACAATGACAACACACCAACGAACACAAAAAAAAAAAAAAAACAACGAAACAACAACACAGATGCACTGTATATTTGTGAAACATTCACAAGAAACACAAAGTAGATGTTACCAGAAACGGGCTGATGTTAACGTCGTTAATCCCGTAACATGACATACACACACAGTCAGGGAAAACAAATGCAGGAAAAATCAGCAGGAACAAACAGAACCTATGTGACAAAACCGATCCACACACCCAACTATGAACCACCCACAAAAAATCAACAAACAAAGTGATGAAATTCATATATAAAAATAGACAGAATCAGACAAAACGAAACGTAACCAGAACCGACGTTCACTTCATGAACTTCATGCAATAACATGCAAAACCATAGACAATCTGGAAAAAAAAATACAGAAATAATCAGAAACCAGAGAGACAAACCTCTGTCACAAGTTCCCAGAAACCCGTTTTCACCAAACCCTTGCATTCGTAACATTATGAATCCCCCAAATCACAAAAACCGAATTCCCACCATTTTAGGAAACAACCAGCCAACATAATGGGTATAATTGTAATCTTCAAATAATCAAAATTAAATAAATAACATTGCCAAAATAAAAGGGGACTAAATGGTGCATAAGAAAACATTTAGGACTAAATGGTTCAACTTTCCAGAAAGTAGGATTTATAGGTAAATTTTCCATAAATAAAACGTTTGAAAATTTTGATTTTTGGAGAAATTCAGATTTTATGAGTATTTTTGGAGATCAATAAAAAAAGAACCTTCTAAAGGAAATAAAATTCGGAAAAAGAGGGCCATTAAAAACATGTAAAATATAACTTTATTCCTAAAATTACAAAAAATAAGCTTGTTACTAAATATAGAATATATTTTGATCTAAACTGTGTAACTAACATATAAGAGGTTATAAATAATTAGGTTCAAGCAGTAAAAATTATCATAGCGGGACAAGCTATAGATGCATGATGTCTAAATGTTTTTTGTAAAAGTTACTCTAAGGTCAAGTCACAAAATTTTGGGATACTTCATTAGATAATGATAATCTAAGGGCTCAATGATTAGCATTGACTACAACAAAAGAGGGTATCATGTTTATGGTAGCTAATTTTAAACGAGAATTTTGTAGAACAATTCTTACCTTATTCGGAATTCAAGAAAAAATACTCTTCACAAATATAACTAAGATACGAATGTGATATGTATTATTTTGAAAACTTTGCTTGTGAATATGAAAAATAGTTTTATAAACTAAACATAAAGTTACTATTCGCTAGCAAAAGCAATTTATAACCAAACTTCATAAACCATGAGATGAATTATCTCAAAAATAGTTGATAGGCTATTAGAAACAATCAAATCTGTGATACTTCAGGTTTAATAATAACTTTTGTAAGTTATAAAGAAATGTTGTGTAGAAAGACAAACTATAAAAGATATAGAAAAGGCATATGGATTATAATTGCTGTTAAAAAACAAAAGGATAATATGAAACTACGGTTGTGATAAAAAATATATATATATCCAAACCATTGGTTAGAAAGAAAAACAATAAATAAATAAATAAATAAAAATAATAAAAACAAATCCAAAAAGGAAAATTTAATCCTGATAGAGAAAAAATAAAATATTGGAATAAATATATTATAAAGAAATCTAATAAATTCACAAAAAAAAAGAAGAAAAAGCCTCCATGTCCAAAAGAAAAATCTTTTGAAGAATATAAATGTTGGCTTTGTGGAGAAAAATGACATTTTACAAATAAATGTCCTAACAAACAAAGAAAACATGTTATACAAATATTATTTTTGAAAAAAAAAATATGAATCAGTACAGGGATATGAAATAGAATCTAACGATGAAGTAGAAGAACTCATGTCAGAATATGAATCATAATCTAATATAGTTCTGATGAAGATGATGAAGAAAGCTTAGAAGAAGTTTTAACTAGAATTATTTTTATGATGAAAATAGATTCAAATGGTGAAAATGAAATGATCACTTTTCCTGGTATAGGAGAAACTGAATCATTTGACATTAAAGAACAAAAATTTTCCTTAAACAATTGAAAAATGTCAAAAAATTTCAATTAAGAAAATTTATAAAAATTCAATCTTCAATTGTTGAAGCAAAATGAATGTAGAAATTTTTTGAGGAAGAACTTTAGTTGATAATATAGAATAATCATCTATACATATACGATTGTTTGATATGAATAAAATCAAACAATAGTCAAAAATATATTTACATTCATTTAGGACATATACAAACTAGAATATGCATTTTATTTTCAAGTGGAAAAGACATTCCAGTGTTAACATATCATGGATAATTTGTATAATGGACCAATTTGATTCACTATTAAACCAAATTATTTCTTGGCATTGGATGATCATATTCTTAATCGAGCATTAGAATTGACAACACAAACTCAGTGTATGAAAGACCTTGACACCAAAACCAAAAATATTACTATTAATTATAGGCTTATGTATAAAGTGGTTAATACAATTAATCCTCTTAGTAAACACTGAAGTAGTGAAATTTGAAAAAAATGAGTACCCACACTCAAAAAATTTTAATCCAAAAGGTTAATGTAATACAATTATCATGGCAAAAGAAATGGATTATTGGAGAAACTTTAGACTGAAAAAATCTTGAAAATTTAACAATTTGAGAAAAAAATATATATATATATATATGTGTTGTTTATCTAGAAGAACCTAGAAGAAAATCAACAAGTGATCTTCTTACTAGATCTAGCTCTATGAGTGGCCTAGGAAAAACAAAAAATAAAGATAATGTTATAATAGATGAATCTAGTATATACAAGAAAGTTTAGATAAAGAAATAATAGGATACAAAATAATAAGTATACATATTACAAATAAATTTTCATAAAAGATATCAATACAAGAACACTAGAACATAAAGATGATAAGTGTAAGGCTAACACCGCAACAACAAAAAGAAGAAGTCTGAATTTTAAACAAAAAAAATTTAAAGATTCTTAACAATAAAATTATCAAAGGAGCAAAAAGATGAGGTACCTTGCAAACTTGAAGAGGTGAATATAGTAGAAACTCATGTTATAATTGAAAACCCATTTTACAACCCCAGACTAGCACAAAAGAAAAGATGTACGCAGAATTATTGGTTCCATTAAAGATTATGTTGGGTTTCTAGAAAGTGAACTTAACAACTTCTGCAATGATGATAAGATGATGGAAGAAATGGAATATATATATATGTTTTAAAAGAAATATAAATACTGTATGTTAAATATAAATATGTTTTTTTTTCAAAAGAACTTGCTGAAAAATTAAACTAATTGCCAAAAAAGATAATGAACACGAAGAAATACTTTGTATGCCATACATAACAGAAGCCTTAAACAAGGATCATGACTAGTCAAGTCTTAAGTTACTAGTGAATACAGTTAATACACATTGGATTGAACTTGGAATTATTGACACTGTGGAAATTAATAGAGATGATTTTCATATCTTCAATGAATTTGTAGTAATAGTCAAATATGCTATTACAGTTATGAGAGCAAGCCCAAGAATTATTGCAGCACATATTTTGTCTACTTTGGCTGAAAGAATAGTTTTATCAACCATATCATATCTGGTATCTTTACCTATCAACTAGATCAAATCTTCTCTACAAGAGAGGAAAAATCATGGAAGAGATCATTGAGAAAATTGATAGACTCGTGTTTTTTCATAATAAAATGGAGTATCTTCTCCAACATTTAAAACCAACAATTTACTATGATGAGAAGACGGTTGTAATCATAAGAAGCAAACATGTTTTCATAAAACCCTCCAAACTAGGGGATAACAAAGTAGAAGAAATGCTCAACATGTTCAAGAAAGAGTTAATTGAAATACCAAACATCCTTTCAACTGTTTGGGAACTCTACAAGATCAAAAGAACAACCTAAATCCACTACGAGTCAATGTAAGAAATGAACATCTGCACTTTTGAAAAATAAGCAGGAGGTCACATGACAAATCAGGCCAAAAAAGGAAAAAATCTTGCAAATAGGTCACATGAAAAACAAAGCCAACAAGGCTCACATGACAAAACAAGCCAAGACAGATGAAGCCAAAGGAAGCTCACATGATGGATATAGCCAAAAAGACAACCAATGAGACACAAAATGAGTAGATGTAACACTTGTGCTCTATAAGCCAATAAGATGTGTTTAATTTCATTATTTTGTTATTGAGATGTTTCTGGTGGTGTAATATTGTAATAGTAGAGTGGAAATCCGATATGAACGGGATTGTTGAATTGCGATCAAATTTGTCAGAAACTTGAATTTTGATATGGAGGTCAACACTTGGGTTCTGGCCCACACATTCATTTCTTTTGTTTCTCTTGTTGTTTTTACTTTCTGGTGTCAACACCTCTTATTTCTAGTGTCGACACTGCTAGACATAAGTCTTGTGTAATGCAGCACATTGCTTTCTAGTGTTGATGCTAGGGCTTGTTGATGTTGCTGCCAAGCTTGATTCACACTTGCTTGGAACACCACTGTTGTAGAGTGTCGACACTCCTCCTAGAGGTGTCGACACTTGACAAAAAATTCAGATTTTCTTGTTGCGTTTTGGTCATTTCTTTTTGGGACTTTCTGAATTTTACTTTATTTGACTTTAAGGCTAACAACCCCCTTTTGTCCTTAGGCCATAAATAGACCCCTATACACTTTCTTTCCTCACTTTTTTTTGACACTTTCTGAATTTTACTTTATTTGACTTTAAGGCTAACAACCCCCTTTTGTCCTTAGGCTATAAATAGACCCCTATACACTTTCTTTCCTCTCTTTCTCTCTCTTTACATCGTAACCCACCATCCTCTCTCTCTCTCTCTCTCTCTCTCTCTCTCCAATTGTAGGTTTTTTTTTTTTTTTTTTTTTTTGGGAGGGGGGGTTCTAGATCTATCCATTTTAAGTCATTCCCTTACCTTGCTCCTTTGAGATAGATTGTAAAACGCGTTGAGGGCTAATCTGAGCAAATCATTGGTTTAGCACTTTCGGCTTTTAGGGTTTTTAATCCTCTTCTTCTTATTCTTTTTGCTTTGAGGTAGGAATTTTTTTGATTCTCTTCAATACTTCGTTATGGATAGACATGTGGTACTTTTATTACATGAAAACATGATTTGTTTTGAGATTTTCTAAAAGAATGAAGATGGGGGTTATGGTTTGAGCTTTATGTGTTTTAACTTGTGTTTGTGGTTGATTACGAGAGGTTATAGGTTATGTGAGCATGCTTAGGATGCTAGAATTGGAATGCCCTAATAATTTTTTTTATAAATGATTTTTGGAAAGTTAAAAAGGATTAATGTTGTGTATGTTTGGGATTATGTTTATATGACATCAATTTGGGGTTTTTATAATAAAAAAGGGTATTAGTTATTTTTTTTATAGAATTGGAGATTTGGATTATCGAAATTTGGTTTTGGAAGTAACAAGGCTATTGAGGACGTTGATGATTTGAAATCATGGGTTCAATTATGGAATTAAGTCGTAGGAGTTGTAGAATATTGTGGGATTCAATGCTATTTAAATGTTAGAGATTTTGTCCTTGGCCATCGATGGAAGATGGTATTGCTTGTTGTAGAATAAATTATGAGTCTTATGTAGTTGATTAAATGTGTAATCACACGATTAGATGGGAGTGCATGGAAATGATTTGAGTAGTCATGTGTGGTGGAATGTGAAAGTACTATATGGAGGTTTCACTTTCCTTCCGATTAACACCCGGTAAAGCGTGGTTCCATGACATAGGTTTTGTTTCCTTCCGACTTGCACTTGACAAAGTGTGCTGAGGTTTCGTTTCCTTTCGGTTAAGGTCCAATAAAGCATGACACTTTGAGATAGGTTTCGTTTGATTCCGGCTCGCGCCTGGTAAAGTGTGTTGTGGTGGTTGTGGCTTGACGAAATCGAGGTAGCTTATGTGTTAGTATTGTTAGTTTATTTTCGTATATGTATTGTTTTATGAGGGATGCACCATTTGCCTTCCATACCAGCGATGGGTGAAACATGGGACTACGTGTTGATGTTATTGTTGTTTCTTTTTTTTGTTTATATTGTTGTGGGTGCTCCATTTTTTCTTGTGCGTGAGACCATAAAACATGGTAGATGCCCTTAGGAGTGTGGTGAGTTGGAATGCAAGATGAGAGTATGATTTGAATGTGTGAACTTGTTTTCGAAAAGAAATGTTAATATGAGATTCTTTTGAATTAAAATGGAAATGTTAGAAAGATAAGGAATGGTTTTGTTTCTTGTAATATTAAAGAGTATCTTTTTGAAAAATGAACTTATGTAAGTATATGAAAAGTCACATTACTATTATATTTATAATGTGGAGCATTCATATTCATAACTATTCATGTGTTGTTATTGTTTAGGATCATTGGGATTCCAACTAGACTATATGTTTATCCCATCTTGCTAATCACATTTCAGGTATGGAGTTGAAAACTTGTTGAAGACTGTAGAGTCTTTTAATTGTTGGCTAAGAGGCCTGATATTTGTAGGCGGAATGCATGTTATGTAAAAGGCGTTAACTCCTATTTTATTTGTTTTGTTTCCAATGTAAGTCTAAGGGCATTGTAACTATTTGTATCAATACATCATCATTATTTATCAAGAGAGAACATTTATTGTTTATCTTTTATTTTGCTTCAACATTTATGTTATAGATAATGGTTTCTAATAAAGGTTTTGATAATGGATTTAGATAATAAAAGTCGGGACGTTATAGTATAGACAAAAGAGTCACATCCTGAATAGACCCAAAGTGGTGTAGATGCCTCAGTTTGTTGTCTTTTAGTCTTAAAAAATTGGATATGTAAAAGGTTCCTTGTCATGTTGCAAGAACTTTATCTTATCTTTTAATTTTATGCCAATTTCGAAATTGAAATCTTTTCTTTGCCTATAAATGGGTGTGACTGTTGTGACGCCCCAAAATTTTTGAAACATCAAGGAAAATTAAATAAACAAGGTAACTCACTAAATTAAAAACTTAGCATTTTAATTGGAAATTCCAACGCTCATACAAAACAAAAGTTCAACCAATGCAAAATAAAAAATAAAAAATAAAAAAGTCCAAGTACAACATTAAATAATATCATAAAATCCTTAATTGTTAATGCATAAGATAATAAAATTTATTCCGGTCTAGTCATGACTTCAAGTCAGCAAAGGCTTTATGTTAGTATCAACTCCATTTTTGGCTTCCAATCCTTCATTGTCAAAATCTGACACAAAATGCCAAGTGTAGACACCCATTTTGACCGCCCTTAAGACTTGGGCGCCTCATGCTGAACGCTCAATGATGAAATGTTACGCTGTGCAAATCGTTCAATTTTTTTTTTCTTTAGTAAAAGGCTTTGGTCTCAAGCTTCAGAACCTAAATCTTGCACCCTTTTTGAATCAAAACCTATTTGTTTTCTATCCTAACCACTTAGAGAAGAGCCGCCAACCAATGTGCCATTTTTGATTTGCTGGTCGTACCTCTTCATGATCGGCCTGTCATGTTTAGCGCATTAGATATTTTGGGTTCTTTTGGAATGTGGGTTGGCTTTTTGGCTATTTTAGCCTGGGGGCTAAAAAGTCTCATTTGGGATGGGCTTTTTGGCTTTTTACTTTTGTGAGAGGAAAATGAAATGATTATGGTTTGATGTGACATTTTGTCTTATTGGCTTTTTAGTCTATTTTGTTTTTACGTGGCTATTTTAGCCAAAAAGCCCTGTGCTTTTTCTTCCCAAGCGAGCTCTTTGTTTTGCCACACTGTCCTGCATATCTTTCACCAAATTGTCTCTATATAGATATTTCCTGTGAGAAGGTGTTTTTCTATAAATACAAGCCCCCCCTTTTATGGTTTGGGGTTAGAAAATTTTGGCCAAAACTATAACTTGTCCAACATATTTGCATCTTCTCTTGCAATTTACATACACGATACATGCACCTTACAAGTTGGAACTTGGGACCTTTTGTTGAGATTTGTGAAGATAATTTTAGCCTCTTGAGAGTGTTCAACTTGTGGTTTTTGAACTAGAAACTCTTCCCCTCTTTAAAGGGGTAATCCTTGAGCTTTTGTACCATCTTTTCTCTTTCTTTTCTTTGCCTTTTCATACTGTTTTCAGATTGTTTTGAGGCCTAAAATATGTGATTTTAAGTCACAAAAAAGATGAGGGGTTAGCCACCCTTCCTTATGCTTGTTTGTTGGTTGAAACCCCTTGGCTTTATTCCATTTTTTCTCACTTTTTTAACCTCTAAAACCTGATTTTTAGCACTGTTTTTGTGTTGTTTCAGAGCTTTTTAGTGTGTTAAATTATGCTTTGAATATTGTAGATATGTTGTTGTAAGTCCTCATGGATTGATGTATAGGCTTTGGCTTCCAATCCATTTGAGTTGATAGTCTTTTCTTGCTCTTTTTTATATAGCTTTCATACATACTCATGTCATTGTATTCACCCACTTTCCATTAGCACTCTACAATCTCCCTCATTTTTATTTTTATTTTTGTTTCTTTTGATTAAAGAGTTGAATCAAACAAAAGATTACTACTCAAGGCATAAGAAAGAGACCCTCCATGCTAAATAGTTTAATCTCTTCGAAGGTTCATTACCAGGGAATTACATCTCTCTTATGCTAAGCGTGATCTCTTGTTTGATACCTCTCTTTATTGCCGGTGCATTTACTTCTATGGGACTAATTTTCCAATTAGACCCTTGGAAATCACAAAGGAAATGTTCATTATAGCTTATCATCAAGTTTGGATTTGGAGTCATTATTGCTCATTTTGGGTTTGACTAGTCATTATCGCTCTTTTCGAGTTTGACTAGCCATTATCGCTCATTTTGGGTTTAACTCCGAATTCATTATCGCTTGTAAATGAGTTTGATTCTTCCTTTGTAATTTCCCCCCATAGAAAAGGGCTTGAAAAGCTCATTTCTCAGGTTAAGTCGTGCTTGCTATTCTTTATTGCTTTGGATTTCGTGGAATTAATCATCACCTTTGGACAAAAAAGAAGAAAAGATTTATAAAAAATAAAATAAAATAAAATAAAATGGTAAGGTAAAGTAAAAAGGGTTAATAAAATTGGAGTAAAAGAGGTAAATAGGTAATAAAATTTGGTTAGGTTCAGTCGAACGTTATACTGAACCTATTGCATCTTGAATCATCGTATACTATTCAAGTGATGTTTGATGATTCATGAAGCAAATCTACCATATCCTTTGAGGTAACTCCATAATAAGGATGAGGTATTGTTTGTCTTTTGTTTCATTTTATTGAGCTCTTGTCGTATTGCTTCTAAGATCATCATGCAACAAATTTGTAATGATTGATGATTTGAGAATCGACTCTACTCCTCCCTTGAACATCTTCATGATAGGGAAAGGCAAAGAGGATAAATATCTCCTGGAAACACTCTCTTTTTGCTCTGTTTCAGCTCAGTTGCAGCAGGGTATTTTCCAAGAAAAGTGGCCGGCCGACCACTTCTCAGGCCCGACCAGCCACCTATTTTGTACAGGCAGTGGCATTTTTACAGCAGAACAGAGCAGAATCTGAGCCCAAAACAAAATAATTTTCTAATTGCAAATAGAGCAGATTCTGACAACAAACAGAGAGGTTTCCAGAGGGTGTTCTCGGTTGTGTGCATGCGGTTCGTCACCTTCCGTTCGATTCCATTAGATTAGTCGCGTTAATATTCATATTCGTATGTTGTACCTAATTAATTAATTAGTTTATTTGTGTTTGTAATAGTTAGTTAATTCATTCAGATTTGTAATAATTAGTTTAATTAGGGCATTCATTCGGACCCTCTTGTACGAGGGCAAACTTGTAATATTTGTATGTCTTCCAATCTCCATTTTTTTTTCCCTTTTACTTGCATGCTCACTGTGGTAGTATTATGTTTTCATTTCATATCATTGCCATGCTTAATATCCTTTTTTTTTTTTTTTTTTGGGTTCAGTTTTTCATTCTAACATTGTTGTCATTTCCTACTTACTTGAATACATGTGTTGCCGCATGCTTTGAGTTGATCCATATGACATGTTAAATAAACCAAACCTAGTAGTTGTATTTTGTATGTGTCTCATTAGTCACTTGCATATTAGAGCTTACATTTTTCTAATTATTTTCGTCTCTTTGGCTTGCCTCGGTTGAGTACTAGGTAAGCGTTTTTGCTTTAGCATATTCCATGTGTGTTTGTGTTTCCATATCAAGCATACTATCATGAGGCTACTTGCTTATTTGAAATACCTCTTTGAATGCCTGTGGGTGAAGGCTATTTTGCTCAAGTTGGAACGACTTTGATAAATATACATACGAGCTTGCTTTTCAAGTAGCACGTATTCAAAACTCCTTTCAAACAAACATGAAATCAAAGCCTTTCAAAGTGGGTGACGCAGTCTATACTTGTATGCCTCACATAGTAAGTTAACATTAATAATCAGAACAATAGCATATAATGTACATAAAAATGACATCATGATTAGTAAAGGCCGATCTTTGATCGGATGAGTGGACTACTCAATTCATGACCTTCCCCTCTCATACTTAAGTTCTTGAGTTGAGACACTTTGGTTATGACGGACAAGTGGCCTTTGGCATGAGTCACGGGTTTTCTAAATTTTTCAAAAATATTTAGGTAGTGACTTTGAAATCTGGCAATGCAGTCCATTTTTAGCATCTCTGATGATTAAATGGATTTTCTAAAGATTTGCCAGATTTGGACTCTCATTCATTTTTCTGTTTCACATTACACTTGTGAAACTAGATTCAGAACCATGAGAGTCCGAACTGTAGGGCTATTGTACCCAAGAAGACTAAACCCCTCCGAAGAACACGAAAAACCATCTACACCAAGGCAATAGAAATATATGCCATGAGCTTTTCAGCACAGAAAGAAAACGCAATAGACCCCTTTATTTTTACAAGAAAAATAACGAGATTATAAAAATGATATAACAATATAATTGAAAACATAAATTACAACCATTAAAATAGTTTCAACAATTTTAATAAATTATGTGACATTCGAAATCTAACCAAAGACATTTAACTTACCAACTACTAAGCCATGACCACAGTTAATTTAAAACCCCCTATTGGTCAAATATTCTAGTGTTACTAACTGTAACTACCAGGGATGCCCACATCCAGAGTTATATACCCAAGCAGTGACATCCATGGTCTAACCCAAGAGAATGGTCTGCCATGGATACATAACCTCCCTGTGTGTCACCAGCACATCTATCCTTATTCCAAAACCGAATACCAATAAGGGTTTAAATAAGTCTCGTGCCATCTTAGGGTTTCGTGACACAGACTAAATAAAAATTCTCAAAAGCAAGACCTGAACAACCGGTATTAACCGTCAACTGTTAATTTTGACCACTCAGTTGATTAAGGTTTTCAACTAAAGTATTTAGTAAGGGTAATTATTGACTCCTTGTTAAAAATAATTACAAACGACAAATATTGAATACCCACAAAATTATTATTCTTAGTAATATTTTTGTTAGTGATTTAAATTGGAATAGTTTTTACCTAATTTACTTAATATTGATTTTATTAAATAGTTTAGATAAGGTTAAATTTTGTTATTCACATCCTATAATGCATGTATAAGAATAATTAAATATGGGTTCTCACAACCCATCCCCTAAAAAAAATAAATAAATAAATAAAATAAAATAAAATTCGTCCTCGAAATTAATTTGTACCTTTAGATTGAAAAGTTAAGGGTAGTTAACGCGTATCATAGCTTCTCATTCCCACGTTGACTCCTCCAACCCACACCATCACTAGAGAAGTCCAACCAATGGTACGGTTTTACCTCGTACATTCTTCTTGTGACGATTTAAAATTTTGACAGGTTTGTCTTTGAATATTGCATCTTGGTCAAGATTAATTTCTTCCCAGTTGATGATGTCAGAAGGGTGCGGCTCATATTTTCATAGCATAGAGATCCGAAAAACATTATGTAACCCCAGTTAGTTGAGGTGGTAGAGCCAAACGATACACCATCTCTTCTACTTTATCCAAAATTTTGAAAGGTTCAATAAAGCGAGGCAAGCACTTCCCATTCTTTCCGAAATGAACAACTCCTCAACAAGATTGTATTTTCAGAAACACATGATCTCCAATTTAAATGCTAAATGTCTTCTCTTCTAATTCGCATAACTTTTCTGCCTACTTTAAGTGGTTTCAAGTATTTGTCTATAATTTCACTTTCTCTGTAATTTTTTGAACTAACTCTGGCTTTAAAAGAGGTGCTTCTCCAAATTCCGTCCAACATATTGGTGATCGACAAGGTCGTTCATACAAAGTCTCATAAGGTGCCATACCAATACTTGCTTGAAAACTATTATTGTAAGCGAACTTGACTAATGGTAAATATCACTACAACATTTTCTTAGTTTAGTGACATTTGAAAGTGCCACAAAACTATTCTTCTAATGGCATTTTTTGGTCTTGTGGCATTTTGAACAAGTGCCACTTCTATCGGTGCCACGGTAAATACGAGTGCCACGGTAGATACTTGCAAGTGCCACTGCACCATCATGACTAAAAACTTTCAATGACATTTTAATGTCATGGTAGATATTATTTGTGGCACTATCAAGCGCCATTGAAAAAAGAGTTAGTGACACTTATAAGTGTCATTACACCATCAAGACTAAAACCTTTCAGTGGCACTATTCGTGACGCTATCAAGTGCCATTCGTGACAATAATTCGTTGTAGAACGATTTGATCCACTCTTGTAGAGACTTGAACCGCAAACCTCCCGCACCATAAACCTTATACACCACACTCTTCCCACTACACCTCTATAGCACCATATGATTATATATGCAACATATATTATTTATATAGTACATACATCTATATTAATATAAAAGTATATGTATAAACATAATTATTTTATTGAACATAATTTATGTAAAATAAACTATTTACTAGTAAAATAAAAAAAGACCACTTTTGGCGACTAAAAATATTTTTTAGTCGCTAATTTTATACTTTTGGCTACTAATTGTTTTTTAGTTGCTAAAAAACTTAACTTTTGACGACCAAAATCGGATTTGGTCACCGAAGATGCACTTTCAGCTACCAAAATTTTAGTCGCCAAAAAATTTAATTCCCGCCTTAGGATTTTAGTTCTTCCGTGCTAAAAATAACCACTTTTTGCGACTAAACTTATTTTTTAGTCGCCAATTGTAGACTTTTGGCTACTAAAATCTTTTTAGTCACCAAAAAGCTTTACTTTTGACTACTAAAATTTTTTTAGTCGGTAAAACCCATATAATCAGTGACCAAACTTATTTTTAGTCGCCAATTATAGACTTTTGGCTACTAAATTTTTTGTCACCAAAAAGCTTTACTTTGGGCTACTAAATTTTTTTTTGTCACTAAAACCCATATAATCAGCGACCAAACTTAGTTTTGGTCGCCAATTGTAGACCTTTGGCTACTAAAATTGTTTAGTCGCCAAAACTTTTTGGCTACTATTTTTGGTTAAAGCTATACTTTCAAATAATCAAATTTTTTTTTCGTGAAATTTAGTCGCCGAATATGCTTTTTCCTGTAGTGTATATTGAGTTTTATTTATTTATTTTTAATTATTTACTGCATTCTAAAAATTTTAAAAATATATTGGCATTTTTTGTTTTTTCAAAAATGCCATTATAAGCTTGGAAAGTTTTTCACTTAGTGGCATTTCTCAAAATGCTATAAAATATTTGTTTATGAAACTTTTCACCTAAGTGCCATAAAAAGTAATTTGCACCTACCTAGTGTCCTGACATTTTTTAAAAAATGCTATCGCTACTAAAATTTAGTGGCATCTGTTGGTAAATGTCACGAATATAATTTTTTGTGTCATTATTTTATAAAATACCATAAAATTGATGTGACATTTCTTTATTGAAATGCCACTAGAGCCTTACATGTTTGTGGCTTTGTGGCATTTATCTAAATGTGTCACCAAATATTATTTTTTTTCTAAAAACATGCCACTAGTATAGTGTCACGTATTTTTGTTGTAGTTTTATGACACTTGTTCATTGAAATGTCACTAGAGCCTTTTATGTTTGTCGTTTTGTGGCATTTTTAAAAAACGTGCCACTAAATATCATTTTTGTAGCATTTTCTAAAAATATGCTACTAGTGTAGTGCCACTAAAGTATGTTTTTGTTGTAGTTTTGTGACACTTGTTCATTGAAATGTCACTAGAGCCTTTTATGTTTGTCTATGCCACTAGTGCCACTAAAATATGTTTCTCCCAACTACCCTTGAAATGCATCACACAAGCTCAAAGCATGTCTTCCAGTGTCTGAATTATTCTTTTTGATTGACTATCAGTTTGAGGGTGAAAAGCCATATGATTTTCAAACACGAAGCAAAATCCATCTAAAAATTCAGATTTAATTAAAATCATCGGAATCTGCCGATGAAACGGTCTGGATAAGTTGAATTGTGACAAGCCCCTTAATATATGTAATTTAATCCATGTGAGGTGACAAACTCACAAAATCATCAATGGAAAACAATAGCTAGGCTCTTCAGATGAATACACAAAAGTCCTCAAGTCTCAAGTTTCAGATCTGGGAACCGCAACCCTAAAACATGCAACTTACGCAACTTTATACAAAATAGGGTTGCAAAGACAGCTCGAGCAGTGTGTCTAAGAGGCGGTGGAACAATAAGTGATTTCGCTCGAGCGGTAGAAAGTTTGCTCCAGTGAAGAATGAATCCTTCCAGTGTCTCAGATTAAGTTTGAACTATCGAGTGAACCATTTTAGTGTTCAAGCGATTAGTAAACAAAGTTAGGTACAAACAATACAACTCAAATGTGTTTCTTGGGGGAATTGAGAAAATAAGGGACCTGACATATTGACGTAGTAAAAATGACTTCGCACAAACTTCAAGTCAAATTAATTTGGTTCAAGATTTCACTTTGTATTTTTTGACAGGACATTTGACTCATCAGAAAAGATGAATTTGTAAGATATCTAGTTTTTTTGTTTTTGTTTTAAGATAGTGAAGATGCCTAGTTAAAAAGTAATTTTGACAAAACTTATCAAACAGCTACGCTTGTCATTAGGAAGGCTGCAAGAGAGAATTTCAGTTATCCGAATTGAGAGTAAACCCTAGACTTCTTAGTCACTATCCCACTAGAAAAGTTGTGATGATGGTTTTATCTTTGTTTTTGCTTTTACTATCTTCTTATGTCCAAATGATGAAAATATAGCATGTGCCTAGGTGCCATTTACCCCAATATACAATTCTTAGTCAAACAAATTTTGAAGATTATCCACTGATGCACATATAGATGTACATGTTTTTTTTATTTACTTCTCATAATCACACCAACATTCATATGACTTCTTGAACAAACAAGAAGGATCCAGCAATCAGATCATAGGGGTTGGTCTGTGATATTTGTTGCTAAAGAATTACAAATTGATCCTCATAAATGTTACTGTTTCTAGCCATTTACGCTCTTAAGATACAACTGATATTTTATATAGAGTTGTCTTTCTTTGGAATTTTATACATTTCAACTTAAGAGGATTTGAGGGGTTTGTGGGGCTCACTATGACTCCCCTTTCATTAATCCGAGTTGTTTATTTTGTAAGACCCTTTATGTATATCATCCATGAAATTTTTTTGATCAATTTGCTAATTGTAACCATTTTATTTTATCATGTTGGTCTCTAAAAAGATAATAATTTATTTAAGGATATATTTATCATCTATTTTTTTAAGATAAATGCGATAAAATAAAAAATGTTATGATTATTGATTCAACCTATTTATTTATTTTTATAGATGTTATACGATGCGGGTATTATAAAATAAACAGTTCAAATTATTAAAATGAAAGATATGATGGAGTCCATGTACCTCTCAAATGTTGTCAAATTGGTATGTACAAACTTTAGAGGTCAATCCTAATATGTGGTGTTTTGAGAAGATGATAAAAAAATTGATTTTTTGATTTTTGATTTTTTGTTTTTATATAAAAAAATAAAGATGTGACGGGACCCAAAAAACCAAAAAACTAATCTTCCCAAATTGCCCCTATCTAAGTAGTAATAGTAGGTAGCTAGTTCTGCGGTTCAATGCTCGTGAATGCAGACGATAAGGCTTGGGAGATCCCTTTCCTTCAGGAGTTTGTGCCATCAAATTAATTTATAGCTTCCGAGCAATTCAATGTCCACAGCAACAATTAAGAAAAATATATATATATATATAAATTTTTTATTTACATATATATTTTTTTTGGGCTTTCGTTAATGATAAATTCTAGCAAGTGCCTTAAGGTATTATTTAATATCAAAATTTGAGTAAAACGTGTATTAGAAATGGTAAAAAGGTTTTTCTTATTTTTTTAAATTAAATTTAATGAAAAGTGTTTTAAATTAGTGAAAGACATGTTGTGTTATTTTTTTATTTTTTTCCTGTGTTTGTAGGACAATTGTTAGCAAGACTACTTGCTAATTAGTGTTTTGTGACTTGGTAGCATACATGACAAGATAACATAAGTTATCTTTTTTTGATCAGCAAAGAAAAATTTCATTTAACAGTATGAAATTAAAGGTACAGGAAGATGACATGCATCGAGAGAGATTCGAAAGTATAAAAATACCCCTACTACTGCTACTCGCACCCATACAACCAACCCCTAAGCCTCTCGATTTTTTAAACAACCAAGTTAAAAAGAATTTAACTGGAAAATTAAACTACATGAATTACCACATAATCATCCCACCAAAACCCCCCAAAACAAACTAAAAGAAACTATACAACACCCCAAAGAAATTTCAACCATCCAAAACAAAATCTAGTCTAATCTAGTCAACCCACCAAATCAAAGCAATGACCACGCCTGCCAAGACCCACTCCACTGCTGCTATAACTCCCAAAGCCCCACGCTCACCGCTAACTCACGCTACCCCTAGGCTGTTGCAACTCCCATCTTCCCATGCCCACACCGGCCGAGAATACTCCATAGCCACCATCGGGAAAGCTCCATGCTTCAACACCCCTATTGCAACACAAGGAAACTCCAAGTCGCTGCAACTCATGCCAAGACAGATCTACACCCACTGCCAAGAAGACTCCAAGCTTCAACACCCACTGCTGATGACACCACACCCACAAATCACCACCCCCTGCTGAAAACACAACACCCACTGCCACCACACCCACATAACAACTCCCACTAGGTCACCAAACAAATGAAAGAAGATCACCCCTCAAACTCTTACACGAAGTGGAGCGCTCGAGTGACAACTGGACAGAACAGGACGACCCCTCAAACTCTGAACCAGAATGCACCGCTTAAGCTCCAACTCGCCAAAAGCGCACGAATGAAATATCTAAACGACTGTGGACAAACCTGGACGGCCCCCGAAGAAGACCCTGGACAGCAAAGAAAGACACACCTAGGTGGAGAAAATGGGGGAGTCAAGTTTATTGAATGAAAAAACTAACAGGCAAACCGAAACGAGTTAGGCCAGCCGACCGCCATAGCCAAAGGCGGTGGCCAGCCATAACATAAGTTATCTTGATAAGGGTATTACAATCATTTTATAACAAAAGCCTTATTCCGGAATAACTTATTTGATAAAAAAGGACATCGAGACAAATTATCCAACATCACAAATTTTAAACTAAACCCTAGATAAAATGGTTTTTACCCACTCCTTTATCCATGAATCAAATGTAATTAAAATGTAATTAAATAGTTGTATATTATGAAATAAAACTATTTAAAGCATGTTTATGAGTGCCTTAACAAAACCATTTTACTTTAATCATAGTTTAGGTCATCATGGATAGAGAAAAGAGATGAGTACTAAAGAAGGACTAATTACATTATTGGCCTCTAAATTATGTATTTTGTTGTATTTTTGTCCTCAGTCTTTTTTTGTTTTGTTTTATTTGTAAAAAGAAAAAAAAGAAAAAGAAAAAAAACCGCATTGTTAATTAGTGTTTTGTGACTTTGTTTTGTTTTATTGTTTAATGTTGAATTAGTATAATTATGTTTTTGGCATAACATGAAATGGAAGTTGTTCGATAAGTTTGTGTCTCGATGATTCCAAGATGGGTTAACTTTAGTGGAAATGATGCTTCTTGTGGAGGGTATGAAACATTCAAACTAGTATCACTCATTATTTTCTCCTTAAACTTCTCTGTTTGTGCCAGTTCTGAACTACTAAAAGATTGCAATAAAATATCATTTGCTTCTTATTCATGGTCAAATGTTATTATTTGATTTGATTTCTTTCTTTCTTTTTTATTCCTTCAAAATTTATTGGGAAGGGGTATTTAGAACAAAGGAGGGAAACATATCAAATTCATTTACTACATGAATATAAGGGGGGAAAAGTTTAGGAATATTAAAACTAATTATAGAATTAAACACAATATTTTTATATATGAGATGTTTTTTACTTTTTGTGAGTCTTATACCAATATGAGAGTGTTGTATCTCATTTTATAATTAATTTTTGTACAAATAAAAGAACTGATATAAGCATTCTAACCACCATAGTGAGATGGCTAGCTATTACTATGATAGGTCCTCATGTAGGGTCCACACATGTGCGGATCAATCAAAGGCTACCACCATATATGGTTCCCACATAGCAATGGTTTGCGCTTTATATTTTTTACGATAATGTAATACTTATCACATTTTTTTTATTATATTATGCTTACTATTTTACTTGCCAATATAATATTAGAGTAATGGATCACATCACTCCTGTATATCTCCAATTCAGTGTTAACAACTACACTAACATGTTTATAAGTTAAGATAATAGCAATAGATGGTCAATATAACATTACACTTTTTATTAATTTTAGTTAACATTTCAGAAGCACTCTTTCACATTGTTCCTACTCAAAATTTTAGGGATAGTAATTTTTCTCTGGAATTACATAATAACTGATAATACAATGAGTCCTCGTGGATGGACTGGACCGATCCAAGCTCCGAGCCCAATTGGATAACCAAACAAACAAGTTCAATCGGGAACGGGTAGTCCTCCGCCCTCTCCGTGTAGGAATTAGAGGAGGTGATAACGTAGAAGAAATGTAGAGAGAGAGAGATAGAGATAGAAAAACTTAACCTTCTTTCTTTTCCTTGAGTTTAGCTTATATCCAACTCGTAATCATTTCATTGTGTCGCTGCGATTGTCCGTCCGAAAAGCTTGAGGCGGTTTCGGCTTGGGGTGTATTCGCTTGTTAGGGTGTGATCTACCGAGAGGTAAATCGCAATAAATGCCGTGATGGGCTGCATTAATGATGTGGCAATAACTTTGCAGATCTTTTGTTGACGTCGGGTTCTGCGCTACCGCCACTTGTCCGAGCATCATTGGTCTTTCTGTCTAGTTAGTTGGACTCAAATGTGTGTTGGGTTTGGCCAACCGGGTTGTATAATGGGGTTTGAATGGTGGGCCGTGGGCTCTATGGGCCTATCCCTGTCAATAACAATTCCAAGTCATTGTAATGATCAATAGGAGGCCAAATCTTTTTAGATTTTATATAAAATTAAGTAGAAGAAAATATTTCTAAGGTATAACTCTCCAAGTGGAAGAGAAAATGGGGTTAAAATCTTGGCTTTCCAGTAAGTTGCAATAGCTCACTTCATTTGTTGTATCCTCTAAACATCACCAAGTGGGGAAATGCATTTCCACATTATATAGAGTATTTTTCAATACATTTATTTGTGATTGACTCTTAAAGGCATTTTTAATTGTGACAATCAACTCCCTATACATTAAGTCAAGTTCCAATATCAATTTGATAAAACTTGCTAGATGTGACAATTTTTTCCGTTTATTCATCACCCTACGCTTTTATTAAAATCTTACTCTAGTTCTTACATTTTCACTAAAATCTCTCCCCTTTTTTTTCTATATATATATATATATATATTTGTAACTTAGATTTTATAACACTAACAAAATAGAACAAACAGTCTATAACAAGATTCTAAACATGAAGAACTCAACTAGAAATACAGAGTGAAGAACTACCCACACCACTACTGAAGAAAATTTATACGATTACTAAAACAATATGCTCCAAAAAGAGCACATGAGACAGTCTGCCTGAGAATACTCAACTCTCTATGAACACAACTTGGATGTCACATCAACAATAAAATTTCACTTTGCTACTTTTACTTTTAATTTTCATCAAGTTTATTAACAACAAATAGGCAAAATGTGATATTACAACTTGACTTAAAATGTAAAGAGTTGATTGTTACAATTGAAAATAAAGAGGCTAAAATGAAATTATGATGAAAGTAACCCTTTGTACTATTTAAAGTTATTATTATATAAAGGGGTTTTTAGTTTTAGATCTTTGATATTAGAATTTTATAAGATAAATGACATACAATATTTTTATAATAGTTGGAGTCCTTCAACGTTTTTATAAAGAAATTTCTTTTTTCAAAGAAAAAAAAAACAAATTGAAATTTCTTTATGACGAATTAAAATTTCTCTAATAATATTATTGACGGATCTTAACTAATAAATAAAAAGACATATTGGACCTCTCCTACTACCCAAAATTTGAAAGGGATGCTTCACTAATTTTTCCTTATATATAACCATGAAAAATGCTATAAACCCCACTTACAAACCCTGAATGTATACTGAATGAGAGTTGTGTGGTTGAGATTGAATTTGTATAATGTGGGGTTCATGTGTAAAATAAATTTGAACTACAATATGACAATTCTAGGTAATTTCTAGGTAATTTCTAGGTAATTAAGTTTGAATTTGTAGTATTATTGATAAACAACTTTGCTACAGACCCCCACTGGGAGTCGACCCCCAGTGAGGTGGCAACGTGCCATTCGTCCAAATCACAAAAAAAAAAAAAAAAAAAAAAAAAAAAACAGCTTATTTTTTACTAATGGGAAGCCTTCGTACATGACCCCCAGTGACCCCCACTGGGGTCTTAGGCATTTTTCTATTGATAAACTATACATTTAAGTCCAATTGTAACAAATTGTAAAAATTATTTACAAGTGTTTCCCTTCACCTCTTAAGTGAGAGCGATAATAAAAAATTACACAACAAACATTCATTTTATGTTATAATAGTCTAACACCATTACATATTTCATTAATATCAATTATGATAAAGAATTTTTATATAAAAAAAATAATAAAATTCTAGAATTTCTTAAGAGCACATAATTACCATAAATTTGCAACCATTACATAATTAGCGCTATGAATAATGTAAGTTTTAAACTCAAGAAAAAAATATCAAAACGAAAAGTGTGACAAAGTAATAAAATCTATATGTGAATTAAACATTTGACATTGTTCTGTTACAAAAGATTATATATCAAAAGATGTATAAAGAAGAAGATTCATAATTTGGTCCCCTTCAACTAAAATTTCTAATTTTACCCCTGCATATAATCAATAACTCAGAGTTAAATGTTCTTCTGCTCCAATGAACCATAAAAATTTTGTTAAAAATTAAATACATATAGTTCCAATAGAGGTTCTAGAAACCTATTCAAACATTACAAGATTTTGCTGAAATGCCTAAAATATTGGTAGTCTAAAGAAACATTGGCAACAAAAAGCCTAAAACATTGGCAGCTCTCATTCTCTTGGGACACTTGGACAAAGTCAGAAGGAAAAACCATTCCTTAATGATTGTTTGGGTAAATGGGACTGAATGAACTTTTGACAAATCACAATGAGAAAAATATGTGAAGAAGTTTGAATTGACAGACAAATATGGATTAAGGTTTTCTATCATTAGTCAAACAGAACATGAGTGCTTTTTTCTAAAAAATGAAAAACTGGGATTTTAAAAAGCCTAAGAACTATGTGCACCAAGAAAAAAAATATTCAAAAAAATTTACAAAAAATAAAGAGTATGGTGCAAATCCCAACTTTGTGTGAAGTTAGTCATACTCATAATCTATGATATATGGAATTTTTAAAATAAATTAAATATCTGTGTCGGACACTCACACAAAAGTGTGTGATATATGTGACCAATACTTTTTATTGACACTTCTCATATATTTATTTAGCACTACCTTATATGTATCATTTGTTGTATAATTGTTATAAAATACATTTTTGACGTTGTATGTTACATATAGTATTATTTTATCTCAAATAATAGATTAAAAATATAAAAATATGACTCTTTTTTGTCTAGTTCGTAAACCCTTAAATTTGAGATTTGATGAGTTCGACTTCTAAATACGACTCATACCAACACTTGACCCTCGTATCCGAGTCCATCTAACATAGCTCATAATGAATTTGATCAATATATTTTATTTGTTTAATATTTTTTCTACGTAAGTAAGGTTTTGGGTAAAAAAATAGGTATCACTTGAGATATGATTCACAAAGTGGTAGATACACTACGGTTAACAAGTATTGCTTTAATTTAAAAATGTTTGACCATAGATATTGCTTTTGAGAACAAATCTATTGGTGTGTTTTGTGTGTGTGAATTGAAATTCGTACAGAACAAAGATTGCTATCGAGTTGGTCAACAATATCTGTTTGTGATTTGGTAGATTATCATTATCTATCACTGATGTGGATATGCTCTTTGATGACGGTTTTATTTTTAGAGTTAAAAAAAATATGTTAGTTGGTAGCTTGGAAGGAGAGAGAGTGCTTTGTACTATGCATTGGCAGTTGAAGAAATATATTAATCACTATAAGTTGAGCTTAGTCATCCCTAAAAATATCAATAGAAAGCTTAAAAAAGCACCATAATAAATTGAAGCGACACATTTACAGAAGAGTGCTTAGTGCTATGAACGGGTAAAAGAAATTTATTTTTAAAATCATACTTATCATTTATTATTTTAATACAAATGTAATTTAATGAAATAATTATTAATTTTTGATCAATTTGATTTTCTACAAGTATGTTGCACTCGATATATTTTAAAAAATGAACAATTTAAATTATTAAAATAGGACCTAAAGCGGGCCCAAACAGCCACACAACAGTGACTTCTATGTGGAGTGCACAACAGAAGACGTGTTTGAGAATTAATTGGAAACAGGAAAAATGAATCTTGGGAATTCTGCGCAAATTTCACAGTGGCAATCTACCTAACATAGCAATTGTTTCTCTGAGTTTTGTTTTGAAAGATTCCTAAAGAAGACAAAGATTGGACTATAAGAAAATTTGTCTGCATAATCATGTAAACCTTCTTCTTTTTTTTTTTTTTGATCGGCGTCATGTAAACCTTCTTCTTGCAGTTGAATAATTAATCAAATTCTATCACTCACTTGATAAAGCTACCAACAAACTACGGTCTGTATAATTGGAGGTCACACTGAAATGTTTCTTATTGCAGGAGAAGACAAATTTTGAAAGGTCATTTTAGATGTGGAGTTATTTATTTATTTATTTTCATATGTCAAGTCGTTTAATATTCATCACATTTGTTTTGTTGATGAACTATGAGTAGGTGAATGTAAATCATTCTTGTGACAATTTTTTCTTGGGAAAATTATTACTTAATGGTACCTTTTAGAAAATTATTAAAGACTCATAGAAAAGATTGTACTTTTAATTATTAATACTCATAAAGTTTACATTTATCCGTGATTTTTTTTTTAGAATTTACACTGAATTTAAATTTCTCTTTTTTTCTTCTGTCAAATGGTAAAAATTATTCTACGTGTTAAGAAGATTGCGTGGCCATGCGTCCATCCAATGAGATTATGTCATTTTTTCACTTTTTTTTTTATTTTTAGTATCATGTAATTCTTAACCTCCTGCTATTGGTTGAATACACCACCAACATAAAATTTCTGAAAGGCAGGATAATTCCTCGTCAAATGGTCTTTAGTTTAGATGTAGCCTTTCCAAATTTCTCCTAGAATCATGTTGTGTGGTGTCTACAACTCTAAAATGGACTGGACCGGGAAGGACTGGGCAGACATGCTCTCTTTTTGGACCAAGACTTGTTATGGGCCATGCAGCCTGGAATAGGAGCAATTTTTCCAGGTTGGGTAAAGGTGATGCCTTCTTCCCTTTTGATTGATCGAAGGAGTAATATTATAGGAATAAAAAAATTAAAAAAAAGAAGATAAATTACAAATATGTTTTTGAGATATATTTAAAATACGGATTACTCCTTATGATTTGAAAAATTAGAAATACCTCTTATAAAAAAAAAATTATTTAACATAATTAATTAGAAAAATGAAATTTTTAACTATTCTCCTATTCAATAATAAAATTATCTGAATTATTAATTAAAATATATTTCTAACATCAAATATTAAACTTCAGAAGGTCAAATATAATTTATAGAACTATAAAGAACATTTCGTATTTTAAATAAATCTCAAAAGGTATTTTTGTAATTTATTCTAAATAATTTATAATATATATATATATATATAGAATGAGGTGACAGATATATATATGAATTTACTTTAAATCAAAAGATCTAGTAAAATGATTTACAATTTTCAAAAAGTCACTGCAACATCAATCTTGTGAAAGTTTTTATATAGAAGTTTGGTTTGCAAATTACATTCGCAAAATGTTTTAGTACTCTAATTCTTGAGCTCTAGTAGAGCTCTAAATAAGTGGGTCTCCTTTATGATGTGATGTGTGTTTTTGTTTTGTTTTATTTTTTAGGGCATGCTTCTTCCACCCAAATCGACTGACGATTTGGGCCGTCCGCCCTTGGGGATCCACTACGGGTCGTGTTTCGAGAATCTAAACCGTTTAATGTAGAACTCGTCGAGTACTATATGTTTGTAAAAAATCACGTTGATCGGATATTAATAGCTATATGATCAAATCAGTTTTTTGTAAGCCGTTTATTTTTTGCCGTCCTTTTTTTTCTATAAAAAACTGATTTGATCATATAGCTATCGATATCTGATCAACGTGATTTTTCACAGGCATATAGTACTCGACGAGTTCTACATATTGGACGATTTAGATTATCGAAATACGACCTGCCAGAGCCCCCAAAGGTCAAATAGTACCGTCCGTGTCGATTTAAATTGGAGAGAGCTGTGGCCTTTTTAAAGAGGGGGTTGGCTGCCATATCATTGGAGCTCTAATTAGAGCTTTCTATTATTGATGATTACTTTCAATCTTGAAAATGGGTTCATCCATTTATTGTTGGTGTACAGGGAGACAATACAGGGGCTAGTGATTTGTGATTTGATTATACGTGGGATATGTTGACTCACTTTATTATATGGGCATTTATACAAATTTTATTTATCAACTTATATTTTATTAAATCTTAATTAAGATTTTTTAGATTTTTAAATCTAATTAAATTTTTCATAGTCAGAATTACCTTTCAAATAATAATTGTTCATCATTTATGATTATCTATAAAGGAACATAATGATTTGATTTTCAAAACTTTAAAACTTTCAAATTGTAAAAAAACTATAAAGAAATATATATTATCAATTTTTTTTTTGAAAAACTGAATTATTTTTTTGTGTAAACAAAAAAAAAAAATTTGTGTCTATAAAGGATCACAGTGATGGAACATTGATATGCAACCATCGCAAAAAAAAAAAAAAAAAAAACAAACAAACAAATTTTAAAAAACGAAAAAACTGATAATGTTTTCAGTTTTATTCTATAGTTAAATCAAACCACTAAGTAGGATAAAAACGTTTAATCTCTCACACTCTATTTTTTTATCAGTTAGTGAAACAATTATTTGGAATATTACTGTGTAAAATTGATAATATTCTTAGTTTTAAAAATTGAAAAAAAAAACCTAATAATATTCTCAATTTTACTAAATAGGACTTATTGGTTAAAAAAATTTTAGATAGGACCTAAGATACCATAACATTTGTAAATAAGATTTTTAGGTAATTAACTCTATTAAATATTAGGTAAATTACACTAGTGGCTGTCTTTATATTTTGTCACTCGTGTCATTTTAATCTTTACGATTTTAATTGACTCAATTTTAACTCTTAATTTTAGATTTGTTTCAATTTGGTCCGTTGATAACGCCATTACAGTTTCTGACGAAAAATAGTCATTGAGTTTGTTCAAGTTGAATTACTGAATTGATCAAGTGTATAATTTTATCCCTAAAAATATGAAATATGCTACTGCTGTCCATTTTGTCATAAAAATTGTTAATGATTAGAATCAATTGGACGAATTTTATACAGAGTAAAAAATTTATTATCAGTATTGTTTCTTACTTTTGCTTTTCGATATACTGCTGTACAATTGTATTTAGATATTGATTTGTGCAAGCATTTAACGGAGGGTAATACCAGTAATTGCAAAAGTGAATTTATTAGTACTATTGTTTCTTATTTATGCTTTTCCTGTACAATTGTATTTAGATTTTGATTTGTGCAAGAATTTATGAGAAAACAAATTTAAAAAAAAATGAATATTTAAACACTTGTTTTTTTTTTTTTCCTGCATAAATTCTATTGAAACGTAGCTACATGCTCTTTCAATCGATTATTAATTGACCGACGCGTCAAACAAAACAACTGCTTCACAAAACACAATCATTTTTTTTTTTTTTTTGAGTAATTTCTTGACGAAAAATGTTTGAGGGCCCGAAATCAACGGCTCGAATTTGACTCGAAACTCAAAACGACGTCATTTTAGATTTCATTTTTTTTTTCCTTTCTTTTCTTTCTTTCTTTTCTTCTTCTTCCTTTTGAACACAGAGCCGAGAGAGAGAAACAGAGGCGAGAGGTGAGAGAGAGAAAGGAGAGAGAGAGAGAGAGAGAGAGAGAGAGAAGAGGAAGGAAGAGAGGAGGGAGGAGAACAACAGTGATGGCGACAAAGAAGGGAGAAGAACGACGGGCTATGTAAACAGTGACGGCGACGGAGAGACGGAATGACGGGCTATGTAAACGGTGATGGCGACGGAGAGACGTGGCTTCTTCATCTGTTCTTCTTCTTTCTTCCTCTGCTGCTGTGGATTTTTTTGAGTTGTTGATTTTGATTTTCATGTGGGTTTTCTGGTGGGTTTGCTTGGTTTGTTGATTTTGATTTTCATGTGGGTTGTTGATTTTGATTTTCATGTGGGTTTGTTGGTGGGTTTACTGGGTTTGTTGAATTTTTTTGCTGGGTTTGTTGATTTTTTTTTTTTTTTTGAGTTTTTGTTTTTGATTTTGATTCAATAACTCTCTCAATTGAAAGTTTAAAACGGAAGGAAGAAGGGAAGGTAAGAAAGAAGGCAGAAGAGAAGGGAAGGAAGAAGGCAGGGGGAGGAAGAAGAAAAGAAAAAAAAAAAAAAAAAATTCAAAATGGCGTAGTTTTGAAAATTCAGGGCAATCGAGCTGTGGGGCATTATTCCTTGACACTAATCCAATACCCAAAAAGACTTGGACAAGCCACATCACCCAGGTTAATCCACAACATCAAAGTCACTTCAAATAAGTTTTAACTCTTAAAATTCAATATAATTTTATGGTTAAATTTTTTTTTAGTTAAACTTTAATATAATTTATTAATATTTAAATATCAATTGTCAAACTCTATGAGACACTCAATCTTGGCATCACGGTAGAACAATTGAATCTAAAAATAATTTTAAATATTAACATTCAATGTTTAATACGTGATATAATAGATGTAAAAAACTTCATATATTTTGATCATGTCATGGAAATAGTAAGACTCAAATCACATGATTATTAAATAGTTTAATGAATGAGAGTAAATAAACTTTAAATATTTACAGAAGTCAAAATATTACGATTATTGAAATATCTAAGTAATTAAAGGAAATAAAAGATGTTTTCCTTACAAACCAAAAGAAAGTTCTATAAAAAAAATTTGGAATTTCTTTTATGGTTATTGAACAAACTGCAGAAATTGCAAAATATGAAAAAGATCAAGTTGGTAATAGTACCAAAAAAAAAAAAAACTTTAGAAGGATTAACCACAGATATTCAAAAATATTTAAATCTAGGAAAAATTACTCAAAAATCCTATTTGGGAAAATGTTGTTCCATTTAATTCTGCAAGTTTTCTTTCAAACGATTTGGTCATTTTTATTTTTGGTATGTTATATTTGTTTGATTTGAGAATTGCAAGTTTACTTGTTTGCCCTTTGATGTGATTTTATTTTTGTTTTTTTCCCAATGTTAGGATGGGTTTGTTAAGGTATGGTGTTAGTTTCTAATTTATTTTTATTTTTTTTGGGGATTATGTGGAGTGATTTGTAGGATTGAACGATGTTACCCGTTTGGTGTGTGTTTTTGTTGTGGAATCATGGGTTGTTGCTGTAGGGGTTGTAGTTTTTTGAAAATTCAATTGTTACGTATAACGCCCTAAAAAAAATACATAAAACCCATTATTTTAGACATACAGAGGTATAAGAGAAATAAACATCTTTCTATTCATCAGAGTAGTTCTTACAAAAGTATTACATGTTAACAACAAAAGCAAATGCCCTACTAAGCTTAAATTTTCCAAGTCAACACTTGGTTACAAAAGAAGAGTGCTAACTCAATTACATATTAAGCCATTGGCTTGAATTTACATGTAATACATCAAAAGAAAGCAAAATAACAACACAGTCTGCCTGCCTCTAGCCTCCCAAGCTATGTCCTTGGAGGTGGCATGTTACCTGTATCTGAAAATGATGTCCCATATAGGGTGAGCCAACGCCCAGTAGAGATATACTAAACATAGCATGAGCAGTAACTAAGACATTAGCAATTGATAACAGTTTGACTCACATAAATCAATTTATAAACTATTTCCATTACATGACAAATGTGTCCATAATTCATCCCATTTTCCATTTCTTATCCAATTCTCAATTCATAACTATGGCTCAGAACCTGGCCTAACAATTCAGATGAGTTAGTAATTCATATTAAACATTTCCCACTTCACAATAGGTAAGCATACTAGCTGTATCAACATATCAACAGATAAGCATATGAGTTGTATCAACACTTCAACAGATAAGCATATGAGCTGTATCAACACTTCAAGAGATAAGCATATGAGCTGTATCTATGGAGTCCATCCCCCATCTTCTCCCAAACACTATCCGGTTTAGAGGTCCATCCCCTATCTTCCCCTAAACCGCGGAGTACATCCCATATCTCCTCCCACACAACACAATGTATATAAACATAGATCATGTACACATTCAATCAATATATAAAGTTAATGTATTATTTCAACCGTCATATTCTATGACACATTCAATCGATCAGGTCTAGTTTGCCTAATTATCATGCATTGTCTACAACAATCAAGACTACCCTCCACCAGTAGCCCAAGGCAATTATTTCTAAACAGATAATAAAAGCACTAACAAATAAATTATCCACATTTTCATAAGTAGATGATTTATAAATCCAACTCCACTATCCCATCTCATAATGAGCCAGTTTCACTATATTCAACTCAATTTCACAAACCCACCACTTTCCCAAATTAATTACACCAATTAATTTATGCACAATTTAGGGCTTTCTTCCCCATCTCTCAATATTAACCCCAAGGGTCTAAATATTACCAATGACATCAGTATACTCATTTTGAAACCCAGATACATGTTTATGGTTCAAAATAAACATAACCCTCTTTTCAAAATTTCACATTTGCAACCCTAACTTTCAAAGCCCAAAACCATTTATACAAAAGCTCAAAATCTAGGTCAAAGCCCATAAGAGTGAGTAGGAATCCCTACCTCAAGAGATGAATACCAATGAAGAAGATGAGGAAAACGAAGATGCTCCAAATCCCAAAATTCTCGGATCAAAATGTAGCCCTTAACGATCAAAACACTTTTTACAAAGGCCAAAGGGTGAGAGATTACTCTAACTAGATCAATACCTAGAGAGAAGTGGAGGTTTTAGTGAGAGAGGCTCTCCAATGGCGTTTTTGAAAAGTAAGAGAGAGAGTGGAGATGTAAAAAGTGATTTAAAATAGCCTAGCTGCCATCTGATATACGACAGGTCCGTTCGAGCGGATAACAGGACACTCGAGCGTCAGGAACAAAAACTGGATCCGCTCGAGTGCAAGAAGTCCCGCTCGAGCGCCAAGACACAAGAATAAAGTACATCCGCTTGAGCGTGAAACCAGTCCGCTCAAGCGTAGATTTCCTCCTCCCAAAACTTTCACAGACAAAGCACTACCCGCTCGAGCGTCAACATACCCGCCGGCGAAAGAAACCCGCCGGCGTGAAAAACACACTTGCAGAAGTTTTGCAGAGGCACAAAATACTGGAAGTATGGAATCTCCGCTCGAGCGCACAAGGACTCGCTCGAGCGGACCACTCAAAAACTGGGCAACAAGAATTTGAACTAAGGTTCAACCCACCTGTTCAAAACACGCTTAACACATCCTAAAACTCAAACATATGGAATTAAAGGATGACAACAAGGTATACAACCACCAGCTCCACTGAACCAACGTTCGGAACACAACAAATACAAAAAGGGAAAACTGGAATCGCTACAACCTTCCCCCCTTAAAGAATTTCGTCCCCAAAATTAAATACAAGTTTTTCAAAAACAAGATTTTCTCAATTCCCAACGTTATTTCAAAGCGAAATTCAACGACTCGACCTATTACTGGTCATCTCATCTCTTTTCAAGAGGCAAATTACAACATTTCTCACAACATGCATTATAGATATGCATTCCCTGAAATTCCACAAATTTCAATACCACATTCCACAATTGTATATCATATTCAGTATTCATGATATATTTTCATTTATACAATACATTCAACATATGCAATGTCATGTTAAACTTCCATTTCAAGGCAAGTTTCAAAATACTTCCATTAACCAAAACATATATCATGTTTTACAACCTAAGACATATATAATGCTCTTAAAGTTCAACAATATTACAAAATTACCAATGTATGGTTACACATCAACAAACAAGTCCGGATATTTCTCACGGACTTCTAACTCACGTTCCCAAGTGGCTTCTTCCACTCCGTGATGTTTCCACAAAACTTTTACCAAGGGAATGGTCTTGCCTTGCAAGACTTGATCCCGCCTATCCAAGACCCAAACTGGTCTCTCCTCATACGAGGCATCCTCATCTACCTCTAAGTCGGTCCAATCCAACACGTGCGATGGATTTGGTTCGTACTTCCGAAGCATACTAACAAGAAAGACGTCATGAACCCCGGACAACTGCGGTGGCAAAGCCAAACGATAAGCAACCTCCCCAATCCTCTCAAGGATCTCAAAGGAACCGATAAACCGTGGGGATAACTTCCCATTCTTCCCAAACCTCATCAAACCTCACCTCGGTGATATTTTCAAGAAAACACGATCACCTGTTTCAAATGCCAAAGGCCTCCTCCTATGGTCAGCATAACTCTTTTGGCGACTGGTCAGAATAAGCCTCCTACGGATAAGCCCAACTTTCTCCGTTGTTTCCCTCACTAACTCCGGGCCCAACAAAGGTGCATCACCCACCTCGGCCCAACAAACCGGAGACCTACACAGTCGGCCATACAAGGCCTCAAACGGTGCCATACCGATGCTCGACTGAAAACTGTTGTTGGCATAAACTCCACCAAGGGCAAGTGCCTCTCACGTCCCCACTAAAGTCAATGACACAACCTCGAAGCATATCCTCAAAGATCTGGATAGTATGCTCGACCGCCCATCAGTCTGAGGATGATAAGCCATACTAAAGGTCAACTTGGTGCCCAAGGCACCCTGCAAACTCTGCCACAATCTAGCAGTAAAACGAGGGTCTCTATCTGAGACGATCATCACTGGGACCCCGTGCAAACCTCACTATGTCCCGAATATACAAATCGGCAAGATGATCTACTGAATCTCTCACACGCATAGGGATAAAGTGCGCCGACTTAGTCAACTGGTCTACAACCACCCAAATGGCATCACTACCCCGTTGAGTCCTCGGAAGACCTACAACGAAGTCCATAGTGACATGCTCCCACTTCCACTCGGCAATAGGCAGGGGTTGCAACAAACTCGCTGGCCTCTGATGCTCTGCCTTCACTTGCTGACAAGTAAGGCATTTAGACACGAAAACCGCCACATCCTTCTTCATACCCCACCACCAAAACTGGCGACCCAAATCCCGATACATCTTAGTGCCTCCCAGATGCACCGCAAGGCGTGAATGGTGAAACTCTCGAAGTACCTCCTCTCGGCAAGACTCTGACACAAACAAACGGTCTCGGTATCTCACACTCAGGTCGAGATACACCGTCAAACCCTTCTCAACCTTCCCATTGGAGATCTTCTCTCAGAGGGATTCTATCTCATGGTCACCTTGCTGTGCCTCTAACACTCGAGTCACAAGTGTAGGCTGCGCAACAATAGAAAACAGGGCCACAGCCTCAACGGATTCGCCCAAAAGCAAATCGAACTCGCCAAGTGCCCCCAACATCTCCCACTCCCGGATGGCTATACACGCTACATCACTAATGGATTTTCTGCTAAGGGCATCGGCCACAACATTGGCCTTTCCCGAGTGATAGTGCAACTCAAAATCGTAGTCCTCAATGAACTCCATCCACCTTCTCTGTCTCAAATTCAAGTCCCTCTGTGAAAATAGGTACTTCAAACTCTTATGGTTCGAGAATACCTCGAACCTCTCACCATAAAGGTAGTGCCTCCAAATCTTCAAGGCAAAAATCACGGCTGCTAGTTTTAGGTCATGTGTAGGGTAATTCTTCTCGTGTATTTTCAACTAACGTGAGCCGTAGGCTACCACTTTCCCCTCTTGCATCAACACACAACCCAAACCCTCTCGTGAAGCATCATAATAAACGGCATAACCCAAGCCTCTCTCCAGAATAATCAAGACCGAAGCGGTGGTCAATCTAACCTTCAACTCCTGGAACGACTTTTCACAAGTCTCACTCCACACAAACTTGACCCCTTTCCGCATCAATCTAGTCAATGGCAAAGCTAGCCTGGAGAAATCTTTCACAAACCGGCGATAATACCCAGCTAATCCCAGAAAACTGCGGATCTCAAAAACACTCTTAGGCTGTGCCCAATCTTGCACTGCCTCAATCTTGGATGTATCAACAGACACCCCTTCCCCGGAAACCACATGGCCTAAGAACTTGACTTCTCCTAGCCATAACTCACATTTCCCAAACTTGGCATACAGCCTATGGGCTCTAAGCAATTCAAGCACCACTTTCAAGTGTTCTTCGTGCTCTTTCTCAGAAGGCGAATAGATTAGAATGTCGTCCACGAAAACGACCACAAAGCGATCTAAGAATTCCTGGAAGATCCGGCTCATCAAATCCATAAAGACTACCGATGCATTAGTGAGCCCAAATGCGCGTCACCAAAAACTCATAATGGCCATACCGCGTAAGGAATGCCGTCTTAGGAATATCCTCCTCCCTGACCCTTAACTGGTGGTAACCCGATCTCAAGTCTATGTTAGAGAAACAACGGGAACCCTTCAACTGGTCAAACAAATCATCTATACGGGGCATACGGTACTTATTCTTAACCGTAGCCCGATTCAACTTCCGGTAGTCGATACAAAGTCTCAAGGCACCATCTTTCTTTTTAGCAAAGAGGGCCAGTGCTCCCTACGGCGAAACACTAAGGCAAATAAAGCCCTTGTCTAGCAATTCTTGGAGCTGAATCTTCAACTCACTCAACTCGGCTGGGGCAAAACGATAAGGTGCCATAGAAATCGGCGCCGTGCCGGGCACTAAATCAATAGAGAACTCGATCTCTCGGTGAGGTGGCAAACTAACGAGATCCTTGGGAAAAACATCCGAATACTCACAAACCACTCTCGGTAATACAATCTGGGTCTCATCACACTCACTACTCAAAAGGCTAGTGAGAAGACCGCTAAGCTCACTCCGCCCTCGCGGATCATACACCGGTGGCAACAGACTACCAACCCAATCCCCCAAGAAATGGAAACACTCCCCGCTCGAGGTACATACTGTGACCCTCTGGCGGTAGCAATCAATAACAGCCCGGTATGACGATAGCCAGTCCATACCCAAAATAACATCAAATCCCGATATGGGCATAACTACAAAAGGAAACGAAAGCCGACGATCGGTGACCTCTATATCACAACCTCTACATCCTTGTTTCAAAATCAATTCACCCCCAACAGGTGATACAACACATATAGGAGATGCTAATTGTGCCAACTCCAACCCTAAAACAGATGCAAATGCAGCAGATACAAAGGAATGAGACGCACTCGTATCAATCAACACACTAGCAACCGAGTTGCAAAACAGAAAGATACCTCTCACAACTGATGGAGCTAGATTAGGTCCTCATGTAGCAAAGATACACGCTTCTATAGGCCCCTAATCAACCTGCTCACCTCTAGGAGCAAAAGACTGCTGCACAGATTGGGACGATGAAGCCCCCTGATTGGCCCTCGAGGCTCAGATTAACCGAGCATTTGAAAACTCGCCTTCGCCAGATGCACCAGATGTGCCACTCAACTGCGGGCAAAACCTCTTCAGGTGCCCCCGCCTGACCACACTGATAACAAGACAGTGGTTGACCCCTGCCCTGACTCTGGCTCTATGGTCTAGCTGAAGATGAAGCAGCTCTCTGACCTCCTCCCCTCTGCGGGCAAATTGAAGACTTGTGGCCCAGCTGACCACACTTGTAACAGGTGATATCTCCCTGATTGCCTCTCCCCGAGCTCGTGACGCAGACCGAAAGGTCGATCTAGCAACACCACCCTGAGACTGCTGAGGGTTAGAACCCCTTTGTCTCCTGCCATCACCCTGGCCATCCTGGCTCCTCTTGGAGCCTCTCCGCCCCTCCTCTTCCTCCTACATCATAATCTCCATATGGGCTGCAGCATCAACCAAACACCCAAAATCCCGGGTCATCGAACCCCCAACTCTCATCTTGAGTCCACACCTCATCTTCTTCTCAAACTCGAGGCAACGGCGTTCCTCGGACGCCACAAGTTCAGGTGCAAACCTGGACAAGCTAGTAAAAGCAGCCTCAAACTCGGCCACTGACAAACCCATCTACCTAAGCTGACAAAACTAGTCCCTCAGCTTCTCCCTAACAGCTGGAGATAAATACTTCTCCTGGAAGGCATCCACGAAGGCCTCCCACGTGCCACCAATACGACTCTTCATGTACTTTCACCACTGACCCGTATCTTTTTTAAGCTAGAAAGATGCCAAGGTCACTTTCAACGCTCCGTCCTCGATGCCAAGCATCTCGAACATCTTTGTTATCTGTTCCAACCACTCATCTGCCTTAAGTGGCTCCTTTGGGTCCCCAACAAAATCATCCGGATTAGATCGGAAAATTCTCTTTAAGAAAGAAGGCCCCAGATCAACAACTCCGGGCTCAGACTGGATTCTTAGCTCTGAGAATACCTATAGACTCCCTCAAAGCATCGGCTATCCTACGGGCTAAAGCACCCATAGCCTCGACTCACTGCCTGGCCACGTTGGCACGACCAACCCTCTCACAGCTTGGGAATATCATCCCAAAAGGCATCTCGCCTACCACTCCTACCACGCCTACCACCTCGCCCTCGCCCCGACATCCTAATAAAGGTAACGAAGAACGTTAGCACATTCACAAATGTGCCGGTTATAACACTCAAGCGCCCTAATGCATGGACATTTGTAATTCACTCCACGTAAGCACATAAATACATAAGCACTTACGAATTTCGTTTCTGGATAATGATAGTCCCGAGGCGTTACTAGAGTTCCGGTTAGAAACAGCATTAATCAAGTGCTTTTCCAACAAGACTCACATAAACCCAAGGATCCAATCAACATCCTAGAAACTAAATCCCACACCCAAGTAGTCACATAAACATGTTATCATATAGGCACATAACACTACACACAAGTCTCTAACAAACGAGACAAACCCATTGTGATACTAATCACTTCCCACGTACCCAAAGTATTCGAACCCGGTAAGTTCTGTTACCAAGTTGTAACGCCCTAAAAAAATACATAAAACCCATTATTTTAGACATGCAGAGGTATAAGAGAAATAAACATCTTTCTATTCATCAGAGTAGTTCTTACAAAAGTATTACATGTTAACAACAAAAGCAAATGCCTTACGGGCTTACAGCTTTCCAAGTCAACACTTGGTTACAAAAGAAGAGTGCTAACTCAATTACATATTAAGCCATTGGCTTGAATTTACATGTAATACATCAAAAGAAAGCAAAATAACAACACAGTCTGCCTGCCTCTAGCCTCCTAAGCTATGTCCTTGGAGGTGGCATGCTACCTGTACCTGAAAATGATGTCCCATATAGGGTGAGCCAACCCCCAGTAGAGATATACTAAACATAGTATGAGCAGTAACTAAGATATTAGCAATTGATAACTGTTTGACTCACATAACTCAATTCATAAACTATTTCCATTACATGACAAATGTGTCCATAATTCATCCCATTTTCCATTTCTTATCCAATTCTCAATTCATAACTATGGCTTAGAACCTGGCCTAACAATTCAGATGAGTTAGTAACTCATATTAAACATTTCCCACTTCACAATAGGTAAGCATACTAGCTGTATCAACACATCAACAGATAAGCATATGAGCTATATCAACACTTCAACAGATAAGCATATGAGCTGTATCAACACTTCAACAGATAAGCATATGAGCTGTATCTACGGAGTCCATCCCCTATCTTCTCCCAAACACTATCCGGTTTAGAGGTCCATCCCCTATCTTCCCCTAAACTGCGGAGTACATCCCTTATCTCCTCCCACACAACACAATGTATATAAACATAGATCATATACACATTCAATCAATACATAAAGTTAATGTATTATTTCAACTGTCATATTCTATGACACATTCAATCGATCAGGTCTAGTTTGCCTAATCATCATGCATTGTCTACAACAATCAAGACTACCCTCCATCGGTAGCCCAAGGCAATTATTTCTAAACAGATAATAAAAGCACTAACAGATAAATTATCCGCCTTTTCATAAGTAGATGATTTATAAATCCAACTCCACTATCTCATCTCATAATGAGCCAATTTCATTATATTCAACTCAATTTCACAAACCCACCACTTTCCCAAATTAATTACACCAATTAATTTACGCACAATTTAGGGCTTTCTTCCCCATCTCCCAATATTAACCCCAAGGGTCTAAATATTACCAATGACATAAATATACTCATTTTGAAACCCAGATACATGTTTATGGTTCAAAATAAACATAACCCTCTTTTCAAAATTTCACATTTGCAACCCTAACTTTCAAAACCTAAAACCATTTATACAAAAGCTCAAAATCTAGGTCAAAGCCCATAAGAGTGAGTAGGAATCCCTACCTCAAGAGATGAGGAAAACGAAGATGCTCCAAATCCCAAAATTCTCGGATCAAAATGTAGCCCTCAACGATCAAAACACTTTTTACAAAGGCCAAAGGGTGAGAGATTACTCTAACTAGATCAATACCTAGAGAGAAGTGGAGGTTTTAGTGATAGAGGCTCTCCAATGGCGTTTTTGAAAAGTAAGAGAGAGAGTGGAGATGTAAAAACTGATTTAAAATAGCCTAGCTGCCATCTGATATACGACAGGTCCGCTCGAGTGGATAACACGACGCTCGAGCGTCAGGAACAAAAACTGGATTCGCTCGAGTGCAAGAAGTCTCGCTCGAGCGCCAAGACACAAGAATAAAGTACATCCGCTCGAGCGTGAAAACCACCGCCGGCGAGATTTCCTCCCAGAACTTTCACAGACAAAGCACTACCCGCTCGAGCGTGAAAAACACACTTGCAGCAGTTTTGCAGAGGCACGAAATACTGGAAGTATGGAATCTCCGCTCGAGCGCACAAGGACCCGCTTGAGCGGACCACTCAAAAACTAGGCAACAAGAATTTGAACTAAGGCTCAACCCACCTGTTCACAACACGCTCAACACATCCTAAAACTCAAACATATGGAATTAAAGGATGACAACAAGGTATACAACCACCAACTCCACGGAACCAACGTCCGGAACACAACAAATACAGAAAGGGAAAACTGGAATCGCTATAACGTCTGGTGTTGTGTGGCACTGCAAGTTAGTGTTGTTGTTGTGTAATGAGTATGACATATTGTCGGATGATGAAACAAACGAATATAGCATAGTCTAACCTGCATGTAAACACGCAAAGCATCACGTCACACTCATTACAATACAAAATAATTAACTAGAAAGACAACATCAAAAACACTTACTAGTCCAGTCCTTGTTGTGGGGTAGTCTACAACCTACACAAGTGTTCCATTGAAATTTTTTGTCAGCGCATTGTTGGTTGTCAACCTTGGTTTCACAAAGCTATTATGGTGGTTGACCACCCACTCTTTTTGATTAATCAAAGTTATTTTTTTTAGTGGCATAAACCATGTGACATATTCATAAAATAACAACAACAATGATCAAAAAAGTTGAGGAAGGTTTTAAAATTGTTGGCTAGTTGTCAATTTAATAGTCACAAATATTACACACCTAAAAGTTACACTACGCTACTTCAAATCTTGGATCACTTTAGAAGAGATCCGATTAACATTTGGACATCGTCTCTGTATGAAATTAGATGGAGCTTTCACCCCATGTGCCAAATCCAACTTCTCATTCCCACATTGTACCACAAACGACAACCGGATGTCGTTGTTTCTCAACGGGAGATCGCTCCCCCCACTGTGAAACCTCTCGTCTCTCAGGTTGTATGTCTATATTATTCAGCACACCGTGGCATCACACTTTTTATAAGCCTTCGGATCTTACTAATGCACACGGATTGCCTCAATCATCAGCCGAAATGGAGGTCTTCTGCAATTGCCGGACATGTCCTTCTCATAACTCTAACTCAAGCACCATCTTTATCACACCAGTGACATTGGATCCATACATTAGCCTCGACGGGTTGATGACAGGTTTTTTTTACCATTGTTGGTTCGAGCTTTTTTGTTTCTTGAAGGGCTGTTGAATTTGTTTCTTAGCAGCCAACTGGGTGGATGTTTAGATGGTCAAATTTGAGTGGGGTATTCTTCCACCCGTCCTACGTTTACATTCTTGCCTCTCTACACTACCTGCCACAACATTAACTGCATATTATTAGTCCAACTGATGGCAGGAAAAAAGATTTTTAAAAAAAATGAACCTAACACATAAATTAGCATGAACATCACACCAAATCACGTATGTGCTTAAGTTCTTACCAACAAAATCGCAGCATGCAATATATATTATAAATGTAAAACAACTACATTCACACGTGAAAACTCAACCACAAAGGCATAACAACTTGAAACACCATCAAGTTAAGGACCAATTTATAGCATTTTCAAAACATATTGCCATATTTTACCATATCTATCTACAAAAACGACACGACTTTACAAACATGATGAGCACATCAATCATCCACCAGCCAACATGGACAATGGTTTAGCAGTTTTAAACAAGCCATCCCACAACAACACCTTAACAAAAAAAAAAAAAAAAAAAACCTTTGTCACGCATATCGAATTATTCAAAAGTAAAAAACAATAACACAAAACAATCAAGAATACTGTACCTTGTAACCAAACGCTACATTGCCAGATCGACAACAAAAATTTCAGCATGTATATAAATTTTTCTCTAACAAACAATATACTGCTCATTGATTACTTACGAACACTAATATGAATGCCATTACACATTACCAAACATTGACATATTGCACACAACAAAACAACATTAATATGGACAATTTCACCAAAAAAAGACCCAACAATTTAACACTATCCGCAATACCAAACCCATTTAGTAAATATGACTGACATTGTACTACATTAACATGTACACCACTCACAACACATTCACACTATCACAGAAGTCATTAACATTTCGAAATCAACTACAACACACCTACAATTGGACATTCTGACGTAATGAAAGCAGTTATTTCAGCATGTACTTAAATTCCATTCAAACACTTGATGTGCCAATATACCAGGTCACACTTCCTAACATTTACGTGTAACTAAACTCAAAACAAAAGGCAACCCAACCATTTACCAACACTATGACAAACCAGTCAAAACAGACAAATTTATATTACTGACATTTGTCATCATTAACATATTACATCACCAAAAGATCCCACTACCCTAGCATGGACATCCAAACATTCCACATCATTACTGACACATATACAATTGGAAAAATAGGGGAATCATTGTGTCATTACAACAAATCAACACAACTAACACTGCAATGGCACCATTGTTAAATTGATGTCAATAAATGATAACAACACACACAAATCACTACAAACACCAAACGAATGTCATACCCAAATGTTACATTACCATAAATACAAATGAGACATTCACGATTATAGCCCCAATGCAATTCCAAACCCACCCAACCATTAGCATCAAACAACATCATAGACAAGGAACAAACAGTGCTACATACCTATCATATACAGACAAATACTCTAAGATTAACCAAACACACTCAAACATCACAACGAGAATAAACCATAAAAAAACAAGCAAATCAAAAATCAAATACTACATACCTGATACCATCATTCACCAACACAATCAAAGACACCGATGATGGGTGGAGGTAAACTTGAAGCTGTCGGAGTGACGTCACTAACGTCAACTAAGACAATAAAATTACACACTCACTTCCGACAATTCTATGTTACAATACATTAAGAGGATTTTTGTATTTCTAGGGTTTGGGAGGGAAACCAAATGTTATTTGGGGTAACTACGAATTATGATTTAACATTACCAAAACTAGAAATAGTGTAAATGGAAGATTATTCATTGCACTAACATTGCGAGCCCACAACTTGCCATCTTTATCTCTTTCGGAATGATTAGGTGAGAGGGAAAACCAAAAAACTATACAGTACGCTTTTGGACAAATTGATAAAATCAACGTCACAGAGACCCCCTTTTTACCCCTCAATTTTCGAGAAACGAACGGTGCAAGAATGTACAAAAGGGTTTTTAACATTGAAATGTGACTTATTAGTCTACAAGAAAAAAGGTAGGACTAAGTAGTTCATAAGACCTAGATTTGGGATTTATTGGTGCTTTACCCTTAAGTCTATATATATAAATATGACGGAGAGAAAATATTTAAAAAATCAATAAGCGATTCTAATGATATAGCAAAGTTATAAGAACAACACTATCAATTAGAAAGGAAAACATATTTATTTGAAATAAATAAAGCGTTTGAAAATTTTGATTTTTGGGGAAATTCAGATTTTATGAGTATTTTTGGAGATCAAGAAAAAAAGAACCTTCTAAGAAGGAAATAAAATTAGGAAAAAGAGGGCCATTAAAAACATGTAAAATATAACTTTATTCCTAAATTTGCAAAAAAAAAAAAAAAGAAAAAAAAAAGAAGCTTGTTACTAAATATAGAATATATTTTGATCTAAACAGTGTAACTAACATATAAGAGGTTATAAATAATTAGGTTCAAGCAGTAAAAATTATAGTAGCGGGACAAGCTATAGATGCATGATGTCTAAATATTTTTGTAAAAGTTACTCTAAGAGGTGAAGTTACAAAATTTTGGAATACTCTATTAGATAATGATAATCTAAGGGCTCAATGATCAGCATTGACTACAACAAAAGAGGGTATCATGTTTATGGTAGATAACTTTAAATGAGAATTTTGTAGAACAACTCTTACCGTATTGGGAATTCAAGAAAAAATAGTCTTAACAAATCTAACTAAGATATGAATGTGATATGTGTTATTTTGAAAACTATGCTTGTGAATATGAAAAATAGTTCTATAAACTAAACATAAAGTTAATATTCACTAGCAAAAGCAATTTATAACCAAACTTCATAAACCATGAGATGAATTATCTCAAAAATAGTTGATAAGCTATTAGAACAATCAAATCTGTGATACTTTAGGTGGAAGAATAACTTCTGTAAGTTATAAAGAAGTATTGTGAAGAAAGACAAACTATAAAAGATATGGAAAAGGCATATGGATTATAGTTGCTGTTAAAAAACAAAAGGATAATATGAAACTATGGTTGTGATATATATATATATATCCAAACCATTGGTTAGAAAGAAAAAAAAAAAAATCCATAAAGGAAAACTTAATCCTTATAGAGAAAAATCAAAATATTGGGGTAGATATATTATAAAGAAATCTAATAAATTCACAAAAAAATAAAAAGCCTCCATGTCAAAAAGAAAAATCTTTTGAAGAATATAAATGTTAGCTTTGTGGAGAAAAATGACATTTTACAAATAAATGTCCTAACAAACAAAGAAATCATGTTATACAAACATTATTTTTTGAAGAAAAATATGAATCAGTATGGGGATATGAAATAGAATATAATGATGTAGTAGAAGAACTCATGTTAGAATATGAATCAGAATCTAATATAGTTCTGATGAAGACAATGAATAAAGCTTAGAAGAACAAAGCTTAGAAGAAGTTTTAATTGGAATTATCTTTATGATGAAAATACATTTAGATGGTGAAAATGAAATGATCACTTTTCCTAGTACAGGAGAAACTGAATCATTTGACATTGAAGAACCAAAATTTTCCTTGAACGATTGAAAAATGTCAAAAAATTTCAATTAAGAAATTTATAAAAATTCAATCTTCAATTCTCGAAGCAAAATGAACGTAGAAATTTTTGAAGGAAGAACTTTAGTTGGTAATGTAGAATCATCATCTATACATATACAATTGTTTGATATGAATAAAATCAAACAATAGTCAAAAATATAATTTCATTCATTTAGGATATATACAAACTAGTATATGCATTTTATTTTCAAGTGGAAACGACATTCCAGTGTTAAAATATCATGGATAATTTGTATAATGGACCAATTTGATTCACTATCAAACCAAATTATTTTTTGGCATTGGATGATCGTATTCTTAATCGAGCATTAGAATTGACAATACAAACTCAATGTATGAAAGACCTTGACGCCAAAAGCACAAATATTACTATTAATTATAGGCTTATGTATAGAGTGGTTAATACAGTTAATCCTCTTAGTAAACACTGAAGTAGTGGTATTTGAAAAAATGAGTACCCACACTCAAAAACTTTTAATCCAAAAAGGTTAATGTAATACAAGTATCATGGCAAAAGAAATGGATTATTGGAGAAGCTTCAGATTGAAAAAATCTTGGAAATTTAACATTTCGAGAAAAAATATGTGTTGTTTATCTAGAAGAACCTAGAAGAAAATCAACAAGTGATCTTCTTACTAGATCTAGCTCTATGAGTGGCCCAGGAAAAACAAAAAATAAAGATAATGTTATAATAGACGAAACTAGTATATACATGAAAGTTCAGATAGAGAAATAATAGGATACAAAATAATAAGTACACATATTACAAATAAATTTTCATAAAAAATATCGATAAAAGAACACCATAACATAAAGATGATAAGTGTACGACTGATAGCACAAAAGAAAAGATGTAAGCGGAATTATCAGTTCCATTAAAGATTATGTTGGGTTTCTAGAAAAGGAACTTAACAACTTTTGCAATGAAGATAAGATGATGGAAGAAATGGGAAAAAAAATTATGCTTTAAAAGAAATATAAATACTATATTTTAAATATAAATATATTTTTTTTCAAAAGAACTTGCTGAAAAATTAAACAAATTGCCAAAAAAGATAATGAACACGAAGAAATACTTTGTATGCCATAGTTAAGTAATCTTTATACTAGGATCATGGCTAGTCAAGTCCTAAGTTACTAGTGAATATGGTTAATATACATTGGATTGAACTTGGAATTATTGACATTTTGGAGATTAATAGAGATGATTTTCATATCTTCAATTAATTTGTAGTAATAGTCAAATATGTTATTACATTTATGAGAGCAAGCCCAAGAATTATTGTAGCACATATCATATCTGGTATCTTTACCTATCAACCAGATCAAATCTTCTCTACAAGAGAGAAGAAAAATCATGGAAGAGATCATTGAGAAAATTGATAGACTCGTGTTCTTTCATAATATAATGGATTATCTTCTCCAAAATTTAAAACCAACAATTTACTATGATCAGAAGAGAGTTGTAATCATAAGAAGTGGACATACTTTCATAAAACCCTCCAAACTAAGGGATAACAAAGAAGAAGAAATGCTCAACATGTTCAAGAAAAAGTTAATTGAAATACCAAACATCCCTTCAATTGTTTGGGAACTCTACAAAATCAAAAGAACAACCTAAATCCACTACGAGTCAATGCAAGAAATGAACATTTGCACTTTTCAAAAATAAGTAGGAGTTCACATGACAAATTAGGCCAAAAAAAGGCAAAAATCTTGCAAATAGGTCACATGAAAAACAAAGCCAACAAGGCTCACATGACAAAACAAGCCAAGACAGATGAAGCCAAAGGAAGCTCACATGATGGATACAGCCAAAAAGACATCCAATGAGACACAAAATGAGTAGATGTAACATTTGTGCTCTATAAGTCAATAAGATGTGTTTAATTTCATTATTTTATTATTGAGATGTTTCGGGTGGTGTAATATTGTAATAGTAGAGTGGAAATCGATATGAACAGGATTGTTGAATTTCATTCAGATTTGTCAGAAAAATGCCTTAGAACCTTGAATTTTGATATGGGGGTCAACACTTGGGTTCCTAGGGTCGACACCTTCATTTCTTTTATTTATCTTGTTGTTTATGCTTTCTGGTGTCAACACCTTCTATTTCTAATGTCGACATTGCTGGACCTAAGTCTTGCATAATACGGCACACTATTTTTTGGTGTTGACACCAGGGCTTGTTGATGTCGACGCCGAGCTTGATTCACACTTGCTTGGAACACCACTGCTGTGAAGTGTCGACACTCCTGGAGGTGTCGACACTTGACAGAAAATTCAGATTTTCTTGTTGCGTTTTAACCGTTTCTTTTTGGGACTTTTTGAATTTGACTTTAAGGCTAACAACCAACTTTTGTCCTTGGGCTATAAATAGACCCTTATACACTCTCTTTCCTCACTTTTTCTTTCTTTCTCTCTCTCTCTCTCTCTACACCGTAACTCACATTCTCTCTCTCTCTCTCTCTCTCTCTCTCCAAATGTAGTTTTTTTTTTGGATTCCAAATCTACTCATTTCGAGTCATTCCCTTACGTTGCTCCTTTGAGATAGATTGTAAAACGCGTTGAAGGCTTCATTCTAATTTGAAAAAATCATTGGTTTGGTACTTTTGACTTTTGGGGTTTTTACTCCTCTTCTTCTTCTTCTTCTTCTTTTTGCTTTGAGGTAGGAATTTTTTTGATTCTCTTCAATACCTCGTTATGGATAGACATGTGGTACTTTTATTACATGGAAACATGATTTGTTTTGGGATTTTCTAAAAGCATGAAGATGGGGGTTAGGGTTTGAGCTTTATATGCTTTAACTTGTGTTTGTGGTTGATTACGAGAGGTTATGGATTGTGTGAGCATGCTTAGGATGCTAGAATTGGAATGCCCTAATAATTTTTTTTTTTTTATAAATGATTTTTGGAAAGTTAAAAAGGATTAATGTTGTGTATGTTTTGGATTATGTTTATATGACATCAATTTGGGGTTTTTATAATAAAAAGAGTATTGGTTATTTGTTATAAGAATTGGAGATTTGGATTATCGAAATTTGGTTTTGGAAGTAACAAGGCTATTGAGGATGTTGATGATTTGAAATCATGGGTTTAGTTATGGAATTAAGTCATAGGAGTAATAAAATATTGTGGTTTCAATGCTATCTAAATGCTAGAGATTTTGTCCTTGGCCATCGGTGGAGGATGGTATTGTTTGTTGTAGAATAAATTATATGAGTCTTATGTAGTTGATTAAATGTGTAATCACATGATTAGATGGGACTGCATGGAAATAATTTGAGTAGTTATGTGTGGTGGAATGTGAAAGTACTATATGGAGGTTCCACTTTCCTTCTGGTTAACACCCGATAAAGCGTAGTGCCTTGACATAGGTTTTGTTTCCTTCTGGCTTGCCCTTGGCAAAGTGTGTGGAGGTTCTGTTTCCTTCCGGTTGAGGTCCAATATAGCATGACACTTTGAGATAGGTTTCGTTTCATTCTGGCTCACGCCCGGTAAAATGTGTTATGGTGGTTATGGCTTGATGAAATTGAGGTAGCTTATGTGTTAGAATTGTTAGTTTATTTTCATATATGTATTGTTTTATGAGGGATGCACCATTTGCCTTCCACGCCAGCGATGGGTAAAACATAAGACTACATGTTGATGTTATTGTTGTTTCTTTTTTTGTTTATATTATTGTGGGTACTCCATTTTTTTCTTGTGCTTAAGACCATAAAACGTGGTAGATGTCCTTGGGAGTGTGGTGAGTTGGAATGCAAGACGAGAGTATGATTTAAATGTGTGAACTTGTTTTCGAAAAGAAATGTTATTATGAGATTGTTTTGAATTACAATGGAAATGTTAGAAAGATAAGGAATGGTTTTGTTTCTTGTTATATTAAAGAGTATCTTTTGGAAAAATGAACTTATATAAGTATATTTTGTATATGAAAAGCCACATTACTATTATATTTATAATGTGGAGCATTTATAATCATAACTAGCCATGTGTTGTTATTGTTTAGGATCATTGGGAATCCTATTAGACTATATGTTCATCCCACGTTGCTAATCATATTTCAGGTATGGAGTTGAAAACTTGTTGCAGATCGTAGAGTCTTTTAATTTTTGGCTAAGAGGCCTGATATTTGTAGATGGAATTCCATGTTATGTACAGGGGGTTAACTCCTATTTTATTTGTTTTGTTTCCAATGTAAGTCTAAGGGCATTATAACTATTTGTATCAATACATCATCATTATTTATTGAGAGAAAACATTTATTGTTTATCTTTTATTTTGCTTCAACATTTATGTTATAGATAATGGATTCGGATAATAAAAATCGGGACATTATAGTTAAGACAAAAGAGTCACATTCTGAATAAACCTAAAGTGGTGGAGATACCTAAGTTTCTTGTCTTTTAGTCTTTAAAAATCGGATATGTAAAAGGTTCATTGTCATGTTGCAAGAACTTTATCTTATCTTTTAATTTTTTGTCAATTTCTAAATTAAAGTCTTTTCTTTACCTATAAAAGGGTGTGACTACTGTGACACCCCAAAATTTTTGAAACATCAAGGAAAATTAAATAAACAAGGTAACTCACTAAATTAAAAACTTAACATTTTAATTGGAAATTCTAGCGCTCATATAAAACAAAAGTTCAACCATCGCAAAATAAGAAATTAAAATGTCCAAATACAACATTAAATAAGATCATAAAATCCTTAATTGTTAATACATTAGCTAATAAAATTTGTTCTGGTCTAGTCATGGCTTCAAGTCAGCTAAGGCTCTATGTTAGTATCAACTCCATTTTCGTCTTCCAGTCCTTCCTCATCAAAATTTGGCATAAAATGCCAAGGCAACAGAAATATATTCCATGAGCTTTTTAGCACAGAAAAAAAAAAATACAACAAACCCCTTTATTTTTACAAGAAAAATAATGAGATTATAAACATGATATAACAATATAATTGCAAAAATAAATTACAACCATTAAAATAATTTCAACAATTTTAATAAATTAGGTGACATTCGAAATCTCACCAGACATTTAACTTACCAACCACTAAGCCATGACCACAGTTACTTTGAAACCCCCCATTGGTCAATATTCTAGTGTTACCAACGGTAACTGCCAGGGATGCCCACATCTAGAGTTACATACCAAAGCAGTGACATCCGTGGTCTGCCCTAAGAGAATGGTTTGCCATGGATACATAACCTCGCTGTGTGTCACTAGCACATCTACCCTTATTCCAAAACCGAATACCAATAAGGGTTCAAATAAGTCCCATGCCATCTTAAGGTTTTGTGACATAGATTACATAAGAATTCTCAAAAACAGGACCTGAACAACCGTTATTAACTGTCAACCATTAATTTTGTACACTCAGTTGATTAAGGTTTTCAACTAAAATACTTAGCAAGGGTAATTATTGACTCCTTGTCAAAAATAATTACAAACGATAAATATTAAATATCCACAAAATTATTATTCTTAGTAATATTTTTGTTCGTGATTTAAAGTCCAATAGTTTTTACCTAATTTACTTAATATTGGTTTTATTAAATAGTTTAGATAAGATTAAATTTATTATTCACATCCTATAATGCATTTATAAGAATAATTAAATATGGGTTCTCACAACCCATCCCCCTTAAAAAAAAAATTCATCCTCAAAATTAATTCGTACTTTTAGATTCGAAAAGTTGAGGGTAGTGTGGACGCGCTCCGCGTGAGGGCCTCACCCCATAGTTCGGACTCGATTATTGTCACAGTTCTAAATCTGAACCAAAGAGTCCAAATCTGGCAAATCGTTTTGAGAAAAACATATTTTTTGAAAGAAGTGTCAAACATGGACTGCTTTGCCAGATACAGAGTCGCCACCTAAATAGTTTTTATGGGAGAGTTTAGGAAACCCTGACTCATTTGCCTAAGGCCATGTGTCCGTCATCACCAAACTTGCCTCGGCTCGACAACTTGCGTACGATTGGAGAAAGTCAGCTATGAGCACCCCCTCTCGCCCGATCTGAAGATTGGCCTCTACTAATCATGATACCCGATTTTGAAAACGTTATGTGTTCTTAATCTGGTTAATTAGCTAGAATTACTATGTGATGCGCACAACACAAAAGTATAGACTAGATCGCCTAATTTGGAACGAAGCATTGCATATCCGTTTGTTTGGAAAATGCTTTGAGATTTGCTACTCGCAAGTAGGCTAAAACACGGATTTCAGCGAGTTGTTCCAACTCAAACAATCCAACCTTCACCCACAGGCATTCAGGCAGTTTAAATCATATAAGCATCTAGCTACATGGTAAGCATGCTGTCATGTTAACATTCACACTCATGCGAGATGCTAAAGCATAAATACTTACATCAGACTCGAGCCAAAACAAAGAACATGTTAGCAATCATACATGATCCAAGTCCATGTTAAGTGGCTAATGCAACACATACAGAATGTCACTAGAATAGGCTCGGCTAATCCTAGGATGGCATGTGGAATGCAACAAGTAGCACGTATTCAAGTTAGATTTGAAATACTATGCAGTTAGTACGATGCGCCGAGCCCGGTGCATGCAATACTGATGAATGATGCACGCATGCATAGCATAAGGATGCTAAATTAAACATGTCCTAATACTAACCATCAAAAGTAGGTAAGTAAAAGGGAGAAAGAAGTGGGGGTTAGAAGACATGCACACACGCACCCACATTTATTACAAATTTGCCCTCGCTCGGAGGGACCAAAAGAATGATACAATTTAACTAACTATCAAGCTAATTAAAATATTACAGACCAATTAAACTAGTTAAGAAAATTAACCAATCTAATTAAACAGTAAACAGCCTCGGGAAGAGGGCTCAATGCAATGCGTGCTCGGCTCCGCTCGGAAAGCCACTACCATGCACAAGTTGCCTCTGCTTTGACTGTTATCCTCCTTTGAAGACTGTACAAGTCCTAGGGTTGCTTCTCTGAGTGCTGTGGAACACCACTGGCTAAGGGAAATGGTCACCGGCCATGGGGAATGCTCACCGGCCACTGATTGAGCCATCGCCACCAATTGTTGGTCAGTCAGCACTGTATGTAGCCGACCGGCCAAAACTTCCTGCAAAATTTGTTTTTGATAGCAATAGAGGGAAAAACATAGCATGGCAATGCATTTCAAGCAAATGTGTGCACCACCACATCCCTTATTATGTTTATGACTCAAAGGGACATGGTTCTCGATTCTCGGACCACCAATCACACATTTCCATGCGTGATGGCCCAAGAATCCGAATTTGCATTTTGATAACAAATGAAATGCAATGCACAAAACAAACAAATGAGGCCCAACCTCAATCATGGATAGTCAAGAGGCAAGGCATGCATGTCAATACAATGCATCCTAGGCATGTTAACTAAGTATGCAACATGGGCATGCAATGTACAATGCATACTAGGCATACAACCTATGCAAGCAAGCATGCAAAGCATGATGCAATCAAAGCATGCAAGGTGTAAGTAAGTCCAAAACAGTGGCTAAGTGCTATGGAAATGAAGGCAAGATGACATGCAAGCATGCATGCACACAAGGACCAACACTTAGGCATTGAAGAGCAACTCTCAAGCACACTTAAGAGGATGAAAACATGGACAAATGGCATGCATTATAAGCTCTGAAAATCAAGTCATGCAAGGTGCCAAACCAACTGGACAAGACAAACAAGGCATGCAAGCAAAGCCAAAATCCAAGGCAAGCCAAAGGTGTATTGAACTACACTTAGCAAAATCGAACATGGCATGAATTAAATAACCAAAATTAGAGTTTTAGCATATTAAGACAAAGCCAATAACACATCTAGATGGCATCTAAATCGTCTAAACATGCAAGCATACAAGGAGGCCAAACATAGAGCATAAGATGACAACCTTATAAAGCATTAAAGGGGCATCAAATGCAAGCATACACGCATGCCATGAGGACTGAAATGATGCTATAAGTGGTTCTAAGCCATTGAAATGATGCAAGGATAGCATGCCAGAGGATCCGATACTTAAGGCCTACAAGAGGGATTACATGGTAGCTATATGAAGCGAAGCATGGATGACCCAAATGACCAAAAACAGACCTCAAGCACACTAAAACAAGCATAAAAGCTTCACAAAGCTAGGCCAAAACATATGAGCATGGTAGTCTAGATGCTTGACACATGTTAAGGTAAATCATGGCATTACAAGACATGTATGCTAAACAAGCATGGTGTGCCTTAACCAAGTTAAAACAGTGCTATATTATGACATAATAAGCACGAAAAATAGTTAAGGCATGGCCATCATACAATTAAACAAGATGCTCTCTCAAGAGGCTAAAATGGCCCTTTTCAAGGACAACAAGGAGAGGGGGTGGCCCTCTCCTTCTTGGGACCCCAAGGAACCATCCTCACCACTGAAATCTCTCAAGATTTCAGTGGTGAGGAGGCCCAAACACAATGGTCCCGGAGCTCACCAAAAATGCACAAAAATGGAGCTTAACAAGGCTTAAGAGGGGTCAAACAACCTCAAAGCTCAAAACAATCTTAAACAATTATTTAGAGTAGAAAAAAACAAGACTTTTATATTTTATACACCAAGTCTAAAAATAGTTGCAAGGTAATCAAAAAAGCCATGCAAAAATGGGGTAAAAATAGCAAGAATGTTACCCTTGAAGTCCCTCTTCACAAATGGTGGACCAGCTGCTTCTTTGAGCTCAAAACCACCCAAGAACACTAAGAACAGACCTCTGGCCCCTCAGCAACCAAGATAAGGTGTAATGGTGGGTGTTTGTGTGCAATAGTAAAGCTAAACACACACAAATACACAAGAGAGAGAGAGAGAGAGAGAGAGATATAGGAGATGGAGGATATGCAAACCCTAACCCTAAAACTCAAAGCTCTCTGAAAATGTTGTTTAACCTAAAAGAGGGAGAAGAGGCCTCCTCTTATAGAAGATTCAATCTTGTAAAGCTTCCAAGGCAAGCTAACAAGGTTGAAATCCCTCCATACACGTGTATGGAGAGGAGCAAATGTGGGTGCTAGCTATCACAGCTGGCACAAAAATATCTGCAAAAGCAGATGAACAGTGGTCGGCCGGCCAAAAATGTAATTTGACCAAAAAAGATGGCCGGTCGACCATCTATAGTGTCGGCCGGCCAAACATTTGGCCAGTAGAAACAAAACATAGCCGGTGGCCTCAAGCCATGGCCGGTGATGTGTGGGGATGGCCAACAAGCCATTCCCTGCCCCTCAAAGGCAAAACACAAGTGTTTGATGCAAAACCAAACACAAAATAGTCGAGTTGAGAGATCCTGAGGCAAGGCGCGTAGCCGAGACCTCCAGGAACTCAAAACGAACACAAACATGAATGATCACCGAGTGTTCAAACGGTGATGTCCAAGTCTTGAGGACGGTCAAAAATGGGGTGTCTATAGGTAGGTAACGCGTATCATATCTTCTCATTCGCACGTTGACTCCTCCAACCCACGACGTCACTAGAGAAGTCGAACCAACAGTATGGTTTTACCTCGTAAATTCTTCTTGTGAAGATTTAAAATTTTGACAAATTTTTCTTTGAATATCACATCTTGATCAAGAATAATTTCTTCCCAGTTGGTGATGTTAGAAGGGTGTGTTCATATTTTCGTAGCATATAGATGCGAAAAAATTATGTACCCCTAACTAATGGAGGTGGTAGAGCCAAACGATAAACCACCTCTCCGACTCTATCCAAAATTTCGAAAGGTTCAATAAGGCAAGGCAATAGCTTCCCATTCTTTCCGAAATAAACAACTCCTTAACAAGATTGTATTTTTAGAAACACATGATCTCCAACTTTAAATGCTAAAGGTCTTCTCCTCTGATCCGCATAACTTTTCTGCCTACTCTGAGCGGTTTCAAGTATTTGGCTCTAAAAGAGGTGCTTCTCCAAATTCCATCCAACATATTGGCGATCGACAAGGCCTTCCATACAAAGCCTCATAAGTTGCCATACCAATACTTGTTTCAAAACTATTATTGTAAGTGAATTTGACTAGTGGTAAATATCTCTCCCAACTACCCTTGAAATCCATCACACGAGCTTGAAACATGTCTTCCAGTGTCTGAATTATTCTTTTTGATTGACCATCAGTTTGAGGGCGAAAAGTCGTATGATTTTCAAACATGAAGCAAAATCTATCTAACAATTTAGATTTAATTAAAATTTCATATAAATTCTATAAAGCTAAAATAATTGATACACAAAATTTTGGATGATCTAGACATCATTCTTAACAATTTTGTAGAAGAAACTATCTCTAAATTTTGAATATAATATTGTCTAAAAATTCGAACAAAATTTTGGCAAATTTAAAAATCATATGATCAAATCAAATAAAATATTCAATCATCTATTTAATATCACAAATTACACATGCAAGCCTAAATTCAAGATATATCGTGATTTTAAGTCTACTAATATAATCTTCGAACATCTAATATATATATATATCACAAATTTACATGCAACTACAAACAAAGCTCTATCTAGATTTTTTAAACCTTATTAGCATATGAATATAATCTGAAATTTGAACAAAAAGAATGAGAGGATTGAGAGAGTTTTCTTTCCTGGTAGTAAGACTGAAATGGGATGGTGAAATGGTAGGAAAAATTCTAGCCTTCTTATTCTTTTATCATTCTTCTTTCTTTTTCCTAACTCTAACTTGCTTTCACAATATATATATATATATATATATATTACTTTGCTCTCGTTCGTTCTCGCCGATCAGCCAAGAGCTAGCATATATAGATTTGTATCCACCCTCTGGTGTCTCATTATTGTAGATGATTTCAAATCTCTCACAAACCAAGAATCTCATGATAACCTATTGCTAGCTTATCATGCGACGAAACAAGTGGTGGGGTGATTAAACCTCCACAGGCCACTTAACTCGTTAATTTTTTTTTGAAGTGTCATAAATTTATATAATTATGTATTTGTGTGGGTTTCTTAAAATCAGTTAATTAAGGTTTTCAACTATTTAGCATGGGTAATTATTAAGTTGAACCCTTGTCAAAAATAATTACAAACTACAAATATTGAATACTCACAAAATTATTATTCTTACTAATATTTTTGTTAGTGATTTAGATTGGAATAGTTTTTAGGGTGAAGCACCAATAAATCTCAAGTTGTGAACTTATGCACTAATTAGTCCTACGTCTTTTCTTTTGAGCTGAAAAGTCTTGAAATAGTTGGAATGACACGTTTGACCTCCTCTATGTGCTTGTTGATGTTTATAGTGGGGGCGAATGTGGGTTTTTGGTTATGGTGAAATTACACTTGTGGACAACAAGCACACTATAGGCTTTTTTTTTTCCTCATTTTCTATTGAATATTACAATCCATATAAGGAAACATTGGTAAGCAACATTTCCATGTTTGAACATTTCCATGTTAGTGGATTGAAAACCTGAATGTTGTTGAGGGATTTTTGAAGAGGGATTGTGCGAATTCCACATTTGTGTTTTTGGCTAGGAAACCTAATTGGAGGAATCTCTAACTGGATGGACCACCTTCACTACTGCAGACACTCCATTTTTGGCTAGTCTTAAGACTTGGGCGCTTTTCCGAGCACTCGTGTAGTAACCAGATATTTTATATCATTTTTACATCTATTTAATTGCATGGATTTTATATTTGATTGCGTTTATATGTGATTTGATTGTTTGATTTGCAATTGCTATGAATTTATTTAATTAGAAATTTAGAATTCGAAATTGAAAGCTCAAATGTTTTTAGAAATAAAAAAAAAAAAAAAATTATGAGTTTAAGTGGCTTAGTCTAATATTTGGAGCATTAGAGTAAGTGTGGGGGTGTGTTGAGAAATCTGTGTTGGACATTTTGTGATGTTGGGTGTAAAGGATTAAATCCTTGAGTGTGTGTTGTGCTGGAGCAATTTTATATAGGGTGTGTATGCACGTGTTCAACATAGTAAGAAGTGATGTGTGTGTGAGTGTATAGTTTGATGGGTTGGAGTGAGTGAGCATCATTCCGTTTGTTTCATTTTGTTCTTTGTGCTGAGAGTTCTAGAGAGAGAGAGAGAGAGAGAGAGAGAGAGAGAGAGAGGAGAAGAAGAAGAGGGCTAAGGTAGAATCATCTCATATTTTCTGGAATCAAAGCTCTAGGTAAGGATTCTATGTCTAATTTCTGTAGTAAATCCTCCATGAATCATGATTTCATCAAGTTATTGACTACTTTCATGAAATTTGTAAGAGAATGGGTTTTTGAACATGAAGATGACTTGTATGTACATTCATGGTAGTTAATCTTTGATTTCATCATTTTTGGTTTGAGTTTTTTAATTCTTACATGCATGTGAGTTCACATCTTGCATAATGTTTAAGAAATTCATGAGTTTGTTGGTCACCATTTGCATGTTTTGAAGAACCATGAAAAGAGTTGAAAAATCTTACATGCATGGGTTTTTGTTCAAATCTTTGACAAATTGATGAGGTTTTGAATAAAGGATGTTTTAAGGGTCTTGTATTTGAGTTTTCTAAAGCTATTCCATATTTTTGAACAAGCCATGCAAATCACCAAGTTTTGAAAAGTTGTTTGGAAGCCATTTTTGTTGAGCTCAGTGCCTAGAATTTTGTAGACAGCTTGAGTGACCATTTGGTGGATCGAGCGAACTTCGCGGGCTTCCAGTACTTTTGCAGACTTTACAGACTGCTCGAGTGACCAGTGGCTTGAGTGAACCAATTGCATGTTGTTGGACCGCTCGATCGATGGAGTGATGGCTGGAGCGTAGATCAGACCTTCCCAGTACTTTTGTAGTCAGTGTAATCCGCTCGAGCGACCATTTGGTGGCTCGAGTAGTCAGGCCATTTTCAACACATTTTGACATGTTGTGCTAAGTTCGCATCTTCGTTCCCATCTTCTTCTAAGGATTCCTAGGCATGGATTGTGACTCATTAAGGAGCTATAAGCTAGGAAACTAACATAAGAATTGATTAGAAGAGGAGCAAGTTTTGTTTAAAGGAATGTTGTATTTCAATATGTGCATGTTTATGTGTTTTGTGTAGGTTGGACTCGGGGAATACCATTAGACCAATTCACTGCGAGTAATATCTCTATAAAGTTATGTTTGAAAGTATATTTTGAAAATGTTTTGAGATTAATGTTTTATGAAATCTATTTTGTACAAATGAATGGATGTCTCTTTTGATAAATGTATTCGTGACATCCCTTAGCAGCCTATCCCAGCCATTGGGGGACGCATAAGCGCCATGACCTTTGATTACAGAGATCTCTAGTAATATTGACTTACGTTGGTCCTTTATTTCGTTGACCCTTGTTGGTCCTTCGCTATTGACCTATGATGGTCCTTTGTTTCGCTCTATTGGATGTTACCACATATCATATTTCGATCATGGAAATTGTTTGTATCAAATGCTTTGTTCAGGAATATAAGAATTGTTTTGTTTCGACAAGTACTTCATTTTTTGAATTTGATAAATGATATATTTTGCAAATTGGACTCCATTCATTAACCACTTTACTCTGATATTACTCATTGGGCTTTAGCTCACTCCCTTCCCCTATATATATGTAGGTGAGCTATTCGAAGATCAGCTGTAGTGTTTCATGGGAGTCCAACCGTTGGTTAAGCCACTCGTTGTAGTGCCTCCGCGATGGGGCCTTTGCTTTTGTCTTTGTTTTGTCAAACCATGCCAAACTTTGTTTTCTTAAGCTTCTACTTTTGGGTCAAGCTATGTTAAGCTTGTTTTTGTTAAGTCCTGTTTTTGAACTTATGTTTTGTGCAAGATAATATTTGTACTCCATGTATTATTATTACGTATCTATGTGTTCTTGGGTAATTTCATTTATGTCATTTATGCACCGCTCAATGGAGAATTTTATTATCTGTTTTGCTTTCGCTTTTAGCCCCGATATCTAATAAATATTTTGTATTTTAGGAAGAGGTCGTAGGTAACCTATGGTTACTAGCCGGTCACTATTCTAACCTCTAGGAGCGAGTTGGGGTCGCGACAACCTGATGATGAAAGTTGGGATGTGTTATTTTACGAATTCCTTAGCAGGAGAATTGGGTTCAAGCTTTAATCCTAACCTTACACCCATTTTGGCCAAACTATTTTTACCTTTGTTTTTTAAAATCTCTTGGTTGTGCAATTTCAAACATTTCTACAAAGTTCCGAGACTCACATTTTCAAAATTCAAGTGTTATACTTTTTTAGTAAATTGAGGATGGACACGGTGGGAATGAATGGAAGAGTTGAAATCCTCTGAAATACTTGTTTCTCCTTTCAATTTGTGCTAACTTTACCTTGTTGTTCCAACGATTTATTTTTTGTCTGGTCAAACAACATTTCATGGCTAGCTCAAAATATATTCAGCCGGACACCAAAGGGTACGGCCAGCCAAATTGTTTGGGTATAGAGCATTTTCGGAAATTTTGACTTTTTTTTGCAAATATCTAAGATATTTTTACATTTGGCTTCCTTTGCAAGCTTCGCACAAATATCTTGGTTATTTTGCATTTGGCTTCCTATGTAAACTTTGCTCTAAAAGTCTATATATACACCTCTCCATTTCATTTCAAAGGGTTGAAAAATATTGGCTAAGAGGTTGGAAAATTGTTTTCAAAGGCGTAGAACTTGGAGGAGATTCTACACCAACTTGAACCTAAAAACTTCCAACTTCTTTACCTCTCTCTTAGCACTTATACAACACAAACACCATTGAAACTTGAAATTGGAGCTTCTTGCTGAGGATTCAAGCCATATCCTAGAATCTTGAGGGTGTTTAGAAGCAAGTTCGATAATCAAAAGTTCGTCCTTGCTTTGAAAATTTCTTGTGTTGTTAAATAAGGGTTGAGGTCAATCTACCACTTCCTTGGATGTTTTTTGCAAGAGGGGAGAGGGTAGAAGGGATGAGCACACCTTAGAAGATGTATTTTGCTTCTGTTTTAGACCTTTTTGGTTGAACATCTTTATGGTCACCTGGACCAATTTGTGTGAGGCCGGATGATTTTTCTAGAGCAGAACAGACAGTTTCTGGAGAGTGCTCTCCCGGGTGTTTCTGGGGCTTTTGGTTAAATTCTTTTGTCTATGCAGTATGATTTGTTAGATTCAACAGTAATTTGGCTGGATCTATTCGTTGTTGTAATAACTCATCTAACCCCACTTCTTTCCTTTTTTTTATATTATTCATTCAAATTGTTGTAATAATTTCTTCCCCCCCATTTATTTTCTTTTTTTTTTCCCCTTTCTTTTTATTCTAATTGTTGCAATAACTTCCAACTCCACATCTTTCTATCCCTTTTATTTATACGTTCTGTCTATATAGCATCATGTTTTATTTATCATATTTAGATTAAGATTCGACCAATTTGCATCTATGGGTTTTTATGAAATTCTTATGTGCCTTTGTGCACTAATTCATGTCTTGAGATACAATATTAGTAGCCAAATCTTTAGTTACATTTTGTGTATGTATTGCATTATGTATTTGCATATAGGATCATGCCTATGTATATAGCATGTTCTTTTTGGCCAAGCACAGATGAATGCTAGGTGAGTATTTACAGTTTTAGCATTCCGATTGTATATGTTATTTTACCATGTTTAGCACTTTACCATGCAGGTAAGTGCTTAAATGATATACCTCCTTGAATTCCAGTGGATGAAGGTTGTATTGCTTAGGTTGGAATGATGTTGATTGTTATGCATGTGAGCTTAGTTTTCTTTGAGTTGTCCATTTATCCAAAACGTCTTTCAAAAATGCATGAAATCAAACCATAACAAAAATGAGCAACATGATCAACATGATCTATAATTGCATACCTCACATAGTAATGTTAGCATTAGTAAGATAAATCAAAACATGAGCACATAATGTTTATAAAACTCATATCATGGTTTAGCAAAGGCCGATCTTTTGATTGGGTGAGTGGGAGTACTCAATCATCACCTTTCCCCCTTGTATCTAAGGTTTGGTGTCACACCCCAACTCCGGGCATGACCGGCTGTGGCCCACAGGGACTAAGCCCAAGGCACACGTAAGCCTTAAACACGAACCCAAAATCACAAAGAATAAATATGACGATAGCCTAGAAATAAATAAATCAAAACCTAATCCACTGACATGTCACAAGTATAAATGGTAAAACCAACCACAACCAACTTCCAAAAATATATACTAAATGTGACACAAGCTGCCCACAAAATAAAATAATTCCAAATCAAACCCAACCACAATGTATGCACAAAACTCGACATAACAAGCTAAAACAAAATAAATGAATGTCCTAGAGGTCCATGCAATTGAGTCCCCGCTACGCCATGAGTCCACTCTAAATCCTTCTAACACCTGGAAGTGATAAACAACTAAGCCAGCTGATAGCTCAGTGAGTAGCAACATGGAAAGTAGATACTATTTTGAAAACAAGGATCAATTCAAAAATAAGATATATATCGCAGAAACTTGATTGGCATACAATTTGGTAAAGAGAATCTGTTTCAAAAAGAAGGTTCAACAGTTCAATAATTAAAATACTCATGTCTCTCAAGAACATGATAAATGACATTTTTCACTTAAAAATAGATTACAACATGAACACCAATAATTTTCTAGGTACCAAGAAATAACAAATAATATGCCACACAGTTCTCAAGGCTATAAGCCCCTTTGGATCCAATACTGAACTAAGAGTCATCCTCAGGGTGGCAATCTGGGCCTTTTCTCAAAGACCATCCGATTGAAGGTCACCCAGCTTAACCTAGGTCTTTTCCTTACAATTGTTGAGCACTAGAGTCATCACGACCCAACCCGAATCTGTTCCCTAGTGGCCAGAGTCACCACACACAGTGGAATAATTTCCCTGGACTAAATACACAGATGGTCCCAATATTCAATACACATCAATTTCACAAAACATGGTAGTTCACCATTATAAATAGTAGGCCAAAACAAATAGTTTACAGTATGCCAAGTTCACACATGTTTCATAAATAATTTGATTCCATTGATAATATAATAATTTATCAAAACAGTGTAGTCTTGAAATAACAATTTAATTTTCTAACAGTTCAGGATAGGGGAACATTTATAAAAATATGTAGCATGAAACTACTCACCTGGAAACGAAATAATGTAATCCTCGAATAGAGTATAAAAGTCCAACTAGTGCCCTGAACCAAGTATAAAAACTACACATCACTACTAATTTAAAAATACTAAAGAATAAGAACTAAGTAACCCCAAACTACAGCGCACTAACACGGCTCAACCCAACTCACTGTTACTCTTAAATATTACCTAAGTTCATGTTCTTCAAGGTCTAAAATCACCCAAGACATGGGTTCAAATCGAAACTTAACTAAAAGTAACTTTAAGATAAAACAGAATTCTAAACTAGTTTTCCCAATTTATTCGCTAACTTTGAAAATTAAAAACCCACTCCATGTTGTTCGAAAAATTCTAAAACCCTCCAGATATCAACTTATATATCCTAAGTTTCAAACCTAATTGGTTTCACTTGATTTTCTTATCAAAATAATTATTTGCAATTAATTATATCCAAATAGGTTGGTTTCTGCAGCACTTTAAAGAAATTGACAGTTCTCTTATTATACACGAGCAATCAATGCAAGGCCAAAAATGTAAGAAACTAGACTCGTAACCAGTTCTAATGACGCTGATTTGATAATTTTTGGATTTATACCCAAAGAGAACAATACTCCCGAATTTACTATTTTAAACCAGTTTTCTGGACAGATTTGAACGCATAGTTTATAGGGATTTTGAATCCCAAAAATTATGAAAAAAAAATCAGATATGCAATTCAATATGTAATTAATCTACTGTAAAAATTTTAGTTCAAAATTTATCCGTTTGATATGGTTTCTTGATTTTTAAAGTTTGTGGTTCTGTGCGGAATTTCATACTCATAGATTGTACCCTCAACTATATGTACCCATTTAATTCCTCAAACTACATAAAAGAAAAATGATATTCACAAATATTGGTGGCCAAGTACTCCTACCTAAACCACATTTCACTCACAAGATCCACCATTACAAGCAAAAACATCCATTGAATATAACCCATGCCATGTACTTGTTCTTCATACATCCACTATACCCATTACACTCTTTCACACCAACTATTAATCTGATAGATATTCAAGCCACCTAATCAGTTAAGATTTCATTCCTTCTTCTTCCAATGAATGCACAGAAACATATATACAAAATAACTATATTCACAGAATATTGGTTTCTACCTTGGAGATGGAGTTATTCAAGCACCAAACTAGTTCTTCAATTTTCACCAAAAGCTACTCCTATCTCCTATTCACGGCTGCTAGTTGAATAATATGAGAGTGTAGGGTTTTTGTTAGGAAAACTAGGGTTGCTTATATATATATATATATATCTAAACTTAAAAGATTCTAAATTAATATTCTGTTTTATTTTATTATATTACCTCTCATCATTAATTTAAATAAAATACAACTATTATTAGACCAAAATATACTTACTAACTTGCCCCCCCCCCCTTCATTTTTTTTTAAATAATAAATCTTACCTCTAAATTAGAGATTTCCACCATAAATTTTTTTAGGTTTAAAATTAATTGAAAGACCCTTCAACAATATTTAATTTGCACTTTAGGATTCACCACCAAAATATTTTGAGATTGTAATATTATTATTATTTAATTATTTACTTTATTTGTATATTCGAGTTCTCACATTTGGCATGAATCACGAGTTTTCTAATTTTTCCAAAAGATTAGGTGGCTACTCTAAGATCTGGTGATGTAGTCCATTTCTGGCATATTTTGCAATAAATGGATTTTTTTTCTATAAAAGTTGCAGGATTTGGACTCTTATTTTCTATTTCACATTACACTAGTGATATCAAATGAGAAATTGGGAGTCTAAACTGTCGAGCGCGCATGGGTACCCCCGAGACTCCCATAGTTTCTGGCAAATCTACTGGGAAAACTAACAGACCTTGACTTAAATTCCATGATATGAGATTTATTTACATATAAATGTTCATTGCATTTCATGCATAGGGCATAAGTCACTGCATTTGCCATCTGATATCCCAGATGGCTTGCCGTATGTGAGCTTGGTTATGATGGGAACACAAGCTTCGGATATGGACCACCAGCGTAGTACTTAATCCTTTATACACTTATAGGTGTTAGGTAGTCTAGGTATATCGGTGTCTTACTGAGGTATCTTTTTTGACCAGACTGGCCTAGTGCATATATTGACCTATGGCAACTTTCCAACCTAGGACATGATGCTTCCCCATTTCTAAGATGTGATGATACTACTTGTTTAAATAGTGAAGCTCTAGATCTATTCAAAACTAGGACAGGGAAACCCTAACCTCTAGAGGTGTTTGGAATGATTGTTTATGTGCGAATTTGAAATGCTTACTGTACGAATATGAAATCTTGGGAAAAATGGCACCCAATCCTTAGGAGGATCTCTTTCAAAATGTAGGGTCATATCAAAATCAGAATTTGGGCTTAGAATCTAGGGGGTTGCGTTTGTTTGGTGGAGGATCAGAATTTGGGGATTGTACTTGAATGGTTGAATTTATAGTAAGATCAGAACTAAGAAGGTTAAATTGTGTCTTACTTTATTTTGACCGTCATGTCCAGTACTATGATTTGATGGGGTATTTGTTTTGATGCTAAGATTCATTGAGGTCAAGAGAACTTGATTTTGTATGCTTTAGTGGGTCGCCTGCAAGGAGTCATCCCCAATTTAGAAATAGCCATAACCAATCTAGAACATGCCCAATCTAATCCAGCTCAGAAAAATCTGAACCGATCCGACTGCATATAATCCGACCTATCCAAATCAAAAAACATTCCAATCCATCAAATCCCAGAAAAGCCATCTTTGACATGGTTACATCCACCCAGTTCTGCAATTGCTAATTCACTAGATCCCATAATGGCCTAAAATCTAGTTGATCTAGTAAATATGCTTACAGCTCTCCAATGGACTATAGATACTCTTAATCACACAGTAGCCACTCAGGCGATACCGTTGCTAGGATGTAACAACCAGTCGGGGCAGTTGCTACACATCCGCTGCCAATCAATCATCTGGTTCTAGACCCACCTTCGTCAATCGAAAATTTCCCAGGTCTTGGCCAACTAGAAGAGCCAGCCCAGGCTCCAGCTTTTAAAGCTCTAGCACATCCTATCGAGAGGCTCTTTCCTCTTGATCTTACTAAGTTTGATATGGCTATGCTAAAGATAGCCAAGTTAGAGAAGTTATTAAAAAAGTCACAAGGGATCGATTCTATCCCGGATATCTAGGATTGGTATACCGAAACTATTGTTAGATTACCAAAAAGATTCAAGATGCCACATGTAGACCGGTTTGATGGATCAGGGGACCCCATGGTGCATATCTAGTTATTCTCAGATGTCTTAAAGCCGATAGGTTTAGCTCGAGCCTGAAATCTATCTCTATTCAGGAAAACTTTGTCGTGTATAGATACCACTGGTATGCTAAATTGAAGGATTTAGGAAACAAAGTTAGAAGGAGCTGGCTGAGGCCTTCATCACTCAGTACTCCTACAACGTACAAATTGAAATAACCACTCAAGACTTAGAAGTAACCCATCAGGAGCCCAGAGAGAGCTTTGTGGAATTTATAACAAGATGGAGAGCCAAGGTAGCCATGATGACAAACAAGCCTTCAGAGAAATATCAGATTCGAATGGTTGTGAAAAATCTACATGGCAATATGCTACAAAAGATGATAGTTCTTTCTTTTTTTACCTTTAAAGAGCTGTATGAAATAGGGGTCCAGATTGAAGATGCCATGAAGCAAGGGATCATATTAGACGAGCAAGAACCCATGAGGAAGACCTTTGTTCACGGTTCCAATGCTACTAGCAGTGGTAGCACAATTGCAAAACCTTCATAAGTCAGCACTGTTACCACCTTGTAGCTCGCCTTTTCATGCCCCTTTTCGGAAGACGAATAAGCCTTACAATATCGGACTCCCGCGGTTCTGAATCTAATCTCACAAGTGCAATGTGAAATAGATAAACACCAAAGAGTCCAAATCCGACAAATCTTTTGGAAAATCAATTTTGAATCAAATTGCCAAAAATGGACTGCCTTGCCAGATACAGAGTCGCCACCTAAATATTTTTGGGAAATATAGGAAACCCATGACTCGTGCCAAAGGCCACATGTCCGTTATCACCAAGATTGTCTTGGCTCTGGAAATTAGGTACGAGAGGAGAAGGTCATGAATTGAGCACCCCCGCTCGCCCGATCAAAGATCGGCCTATAATAATCATGATGTGAATCTTATTTACATTATATGTTCTTGTTTCAATTATTATGCTAACTTACTATGTGATGCGCACACAAGTATACACTAATTTGTAAAAATTGAAACATTTTATTCATGTTTGTTTTTGAAAATTGTTTGGAATATGTACCACTCGATAAAGTGATTGCACATGAACATTTACTCAAATTGTTCCAATTCAAGCGACTAGCCTTCATCCACAGGCATTCAAACAGTTTATCAATTAAGCAATTAGCCTTATGGCAAGCATGCTAAACATGGTAACAATCACACTCATACAATATGCTAAAGCAAAAAAATGCTCACCTAGTACTCCAAGCCAAAAGAGAAACTAGTTAGAAAAATGCATGATTCCTAACTATACAATATGACTAATACAACACATGTGATATACAATTACTAGGCTCAGCTACTAATATGACATATGAATCAAGTTGATAGCATGCGGTCTAAGCACGTATTCAAAGAAGTATTTAAACAATGCAAGTTAGAATGATGCGCCGAGCCTCAATGCATGCAAGACAAATGTATGTAAATATGAAATATGCTAAATTAAACATGATGCCCTAAACTAACCATCATAAGCTAGTAAATAAAAGGGAGAAAGACTTGGGGTTGGAAGACATACACGTTATTACAACATTTACGCCCTCACGCAGGAGGGTCCGAATAGCTAAGCTAATTAACTAGCTATCACAAAACCAAATGAATAAATTAGCTAAGCAACTTAACAAATTATTACAACAACAAATTAATTAACTATTCTAGCTAACTAATTATTTATAACACTTTACAAAATTAACTAGGTACAACTAATTAATTACAACAAATATCTAAGCTACAAATATCTAAGCTAAGTAATTGGATTAAACAGCCCTGGGAAGCGAGGAGTGCTCATGCATGCGCGCGGATTTCCACTCGAAAAAGCCACTGTTCTGCTGTTAGGAAGCCTCTGTTGCATAGTTAGAATACTTGCACTATTTTTCCTCCTCAAAACAACTTTGTTCTATTTCAAAAGTACACTGCTGGATTTTGCACTGGTGGCCGACAGATGGCCGACCATCCACTAATGGTGGTCTGCCAGCTATAGGAGGTGGCCTGCTGGCCACAGATGGTGGTCTGCTGACCACTGATGACTGCATTCTCCTATTATAACAGAGAGCAAACAGAGTAGAGACAGGGTATTCTCGAGGGTGTGTTTGCACAATTTACCTCTTCTTATCATTTGAACAGCTCAAAGGAGTAGTAAAACTTGATTCACAAACCATCAATCAATGCAATTTCATTGCATGATGACTTATGAACCAAAGTGTGCAAGTTCAATAAATGCAACAAAACAAGACTCTGAAAACCACCTCCCTATCATGAATGATCAAGACAGGTAGTTGACAATGAATCTTGAACCGTTTACATCACTAATGAGTATGTGTAGACACCCCATTTTTGACCGTCCTCAAGACTTGGACGTCACCGTTTGAACACTCGGTGATTATCCATGTTTGTGTTTGTTTAGAGTTCCCGGAGGTCTCGGCTACGCGCCCTGCCTCAGGATCTCTGAACTCGACCGTTTTGTGTCTGGTTTTGCACCAAACACTTGTGTTTTTTTGCCTTGGAGGGGCAGGGAATGCCTTGTAAGGCATCCCCACACACCACCGGCAGTGGCTAGAGGCCACCGGCTGGTTTTTGTTGCCACCGGCATTGTATGTTGCCGGTCGGCACTCTTTGTTGCCGGTCGGCAGTCAATTTTGTCAAAATGACATTTTTGGCCGGCCGACTACTGTTCAGCTGCTTTTGGAGATATTTTGAAACAGCTGGCTGGCATTTGCTTCCCCTCCACACACGTGTATGGAGGGATGCCCCTCTTGTTAGCTTACATTGTAAGTTTACAAGATTGGCTCCTCTATAAGAGGAGCCCTTCTCTCCTTTGCTCAAGGGTTAGAGAATTTTGGAGAGAAAAACACAGAGAGAAGCTCTAGTTTTAGGGTTAGGGTTGATACATATCTCCTATATCTCTTTTTCTCTTTTTATGTTCTAGGTGTTTTAGTCCATATTATTGCACACAAACACCTAGTGCTTCACCTTCCTTTGGCTACTGAGGTTCTAAGGGCTTGTCCTTGCTATTTTTGACTGGATTGAAGCTTAAGGAGGCAACAAGATCACCATTGTTGAAGAAAGGCTTCAAGGGTAAGAAACTAGTCCTTTTTACCCCATTTTTGCATCCTATTTCTACCTATCTTAGAGCTGTTTTTGTGTTTAGTGTATAACATAAAAAAGTTCTATTTTTAGGCCCTCTTGATTGTTTGTTAAGAGTGTTTTGTGGTTTGGGTGTGTTTGACCACCCTTAGGCCTTGAAAGGCCCCATTTTTGTGCTATTTTGTGCAAGTTTCGAGACTTTGGTGTTTGGGCCTCTTCACTACTGAAATCTTGAAGGATTTCAGTGGTGAAGATGGTGCCTTGAAGTCTCCAAAAGGGGAGGGCCACCCCCTCTCCTTGTTGTCCTTGAAAGGGACCATTTTTGGTCTCTTAAGGGAGCTTATGTTTGAGTGTTTATTAGTCATGCCTTGGCTACATTTTATGTTTATATTGCTTTAATATAACATGGTTGTGTGTTGGTTTTGGTACACCATGCATGCTTAGCATACTTACCATGTAATGCCTTGTTATTGCCTTAATATGCCTTGGGTTGTAAACCATTATTCTAGCATGTTTTAGGCTTAGTCTTGTGAAGCTTTTGTGCTTGTTTTGCCATGTATAAGGTCTGTCCTAGGTTGTTTGGGTCGACCCTAGCATGAATTGTATAGCTCCTTTGTATTGTGGCTTGTATGCTTCAAGTATGTGAATGTGTAGCATGTGTTGCTTGCATCATTTTGATGGTTTGGAACCACCCTACATGCCATCTCAGTCCCTAAGACATGCTTGTATGCTTGCCTTGGTTGCCTCTTTGTTGCCTCTTGAGCATGTGTTATATGCTTCTTGAAAGAGCACTCATGCATGCCTTCATATTTGAGCCACTTAGATGCCATCTAAGTGGTCCTTTGGCCTTGTTTTAACATGCTAAAAATTTGTTTTTAATTGTTTAGTGCATGCCATGTCTGTTATGCTAAGTGTGCTTCAAAGCTTCATTACCTTGCTTCAAGTATTTGGGCCATTTGCATGCTAATGTTTGCTTCATTTGAGTTGGTTTGGCACCACATTCTAGCATGATTTTCAGAGCTAATATCGCATGCTAATTATCCATCATAGCCTCTTTTAAGTGTGCTTGAAAGTTGCTAGTTTAATGCTTAAGTTTGGACCATCACATGTGCATGTGTGCATGTGTGTTTAGCCTTCATTTTTGGGCATTTTGGCCACTGTTTTAGGCCTATTTAGAGCCGCCTAAATCATGTTTAAGTCCACCTTTTCATTAGTTTGCATTGCCTCATGTTTGCTTGTATGTTTTCATAAGTGCTTTGCCATGCCATGTTGCATCCTTAGCTTGCATACCTAGGTTGCATTGCATCTTGCATGCATGCCTTGTTCCTTGATTTGGTGATAGGAATTGGGCCTTGTTTTGTTTGATTGGTTTGCATTTCATTTGACATGAAAGTGCACACTTGATTCTTTAGGCCATCATGCATGGAAATGCGTGATTGGTGGCCCGAGAATCGAGGCACATACCCCTTTGAGTCGCAAACATGATAGGGGGCATGATTGGTGCATACATTGTTTGAATTGTATTGCCATGCAAGTTTTGCCCTCTGCTGCTGTGAGTTGCAGGTTCTGCAGGCATTGTTTGCCGACCGGCAACATTTGGTGCCGGCCGGCAGTAAGTCATCAGCCGATGGATTCATTTTGTGCCGATGGCCACATCCTATTGCCGGTGGTAATTCTACTCAGCCGGTGGTATCCCCCAGTGTCCTGAGAGGCATTCCTGAGACTTTGGCAGTTTTCAGAGGAGCAAAGCAGGGAAAACAGAGGCAGACTATGCATGGCAGTGCGATTCCGAGCAAGTCCCGAGCATGCGCTGCATCTGACTCGCTTCCCGAGGGCTTTACTGTTTTAATTAGATTAATTAATTTGTTTAGTTAATTTAATTGATCTGTAATATTTAATTAGCTTGCATAGTTAATTAATTTGTATATTCTTTTGGTCCCTCCGGGCGAGGGCAAATCTGTAATAAGCGTGTGTGAGTGGTGTGCATGTCTTCCAACCCCCACTTCTTTCTTCCCTTTTATTTACCCGCTTACAATGGTTAGTATTAGGGCACGTTTATTTTAGCATACCTTATGCTATGCATGCGTGCATCCATGCATTTGTTGACATGCACCGGGCTCGGTACATCATGCTAATTGCATTTGTACTTCAAATCTAACTTGAATACGTGCACCGAATGATTGCATTTCACATGCCATTTTAGGGTTAGCCGAGCCTATCCTAATCACATTCTGTATGCGGTGCATTAGTCACTTTAACATGAACTAGGACATGCATGATTGCTAACTAGTTTTTATTTTGGCATGGAGTACAATGTAAGTATTTATGCTTTAGCATATCGCATGCGTGTGAATGTTAACATAATAGTATGCTTACCATGTGGCTAAGTGCTTATATGAGATAAACTGTTTGAATGCCTGTGGGTGAAGGTTGGATTGTTTGAGTTGGAAAACTCATTGAAATCCGTGTTTTAGCCTACTTACGAGTAGCAAATTCCAAAGCGCTTTTCAAAACAAACGGATATGCAATGTTTGTTTCCAAATTAGGCAATCTAGTCTATACTTGTTTGCTGTGCGTATAACATAGTAATTCTAGGCTAATAACCGGAATAAGAACACATAACGTTTTCAAAATCGAATATCATGGTTAGTAGAGGCCGGTCTTCGGACCGGGCGAAAGGGGGTGCTCATAGCTGACCTTCCCCGATCGTACCCAAGCTCCCGAGCCAAGTCAACTTTGGTGATGACAGACACGTGGCCTTCGGCACCGAGTCAGGGTTTCCTAAATTTCCCATTTTAAAAAAATATTTAGGTGGCGACTCTGTATCTGGCAAAGCAGTCCATGTTTGGCACTTCTTTTCAAAATCTGTTTTTCTCAAAACGATTTGCCAAAGTTGGACTCTTTGGTTCAGATTAAGAACCGCAACAAACAAAAAAGGGAGTCCTAATCAGTAGATCGAGGTCCCAACGCCAAGCATAAAGATGAAATGACTCAAAACTCAAGGATTCAATTAACGTTCGATTGAACCCAAAACAAGTTGTTATCTTGCACATTTTTTAGCCTCAATTTTGTTACTCCATTTTAGATAACCATCCATTCTTTAATCAATTGAGTCCAAAAAGTGAATTTAAGTCCTCTAATGGAAAGAGGGCTCAAACCAAGAGTTGCTTTAGGCATGAAAGAGATATCATACCGTTGGTGATGAACCCCCAAAGGGATTAAACCATTAAGCATGACATCTCAATCTCATGCTTAAATAAACAAGTAGCTTTAAACCACTTTCAAAGCAAATCAAAAGCCAAGAAAGGAGGGAGGTTACAGAGGTGATTAAGAGTGATCACAAGTATGGAAAGCCACAAATAAATGCAATCAACTCAAACAAGATGGTGTCTAAGGCCTAAAACACCAAACTCATGAGGACAATTACACTACAAGCATACAAAACAAAGCTCAAATGCAACAAGCACTTAGAAACAGTCCTAAAACAGTCCCAAATAAGTCCTAAAACATGCTGGAATTAAGACAAAAAATAGCTAGGCTAGTAAGCAAAACACAAGGAGGGGAGGCTAACTCGTCCAATTTTGGACTTCAAAACATGATTTTAGCCACTGAAATAACTCTAAAAATCGGTGTTTAAAAGCTCAAAAAAAGATAGTGCAAAGGTGGGAAGCACAAGGGTAAATGCGTTAAGAACAAGGTGTAAAGAAGGGTGAACCACCCCTCAACCTTTGGTGACCTTAAAACCCAAGTTTCAACCCAAAAATACAGAGTTCTTACAGCCCAAAAATAGTTGGAAAATAGCAAGAAAATGAGTGAATAAAGCAAGTAAATAGGCAAAGCTTTTTTACCTTTGAAGAGAAGAACCAATTCTAGGCAATAGAACAAGGCAAACACACCCTCAAGAGCTCAAACAAGGCTCAAAGATACCTCAACTCAAAGATGGAGAGGTTTGGTTAAGAGTTTATAGGCAAAGGTGAAGGATATGTAGGCAAAGGTTAAGAAATTTGCTTTAGAGAGAAAGAGAGAGGAAAAATTTTGCTAAAAAATTTTTCTTACCCCAAAATAAGAGGGGAGGCTCTCTATATATAGAAAACATGAATTTCCCTCACAAACATCCAACCATACATGTGGGAGCAGATGCATGCATCTGTGAAACAGCTAGCACAACTATCACAAAATATCTGCAAAAGACATTTGGTGGTCGACCATCCATCACTGGTGGCTAGCAGGCCATATTAGTGGACGGCACCTAGAAGCCAAGGTCGACAGCCCATAGCAGTGGCTAGCAGGCCACCAGAGGTTGCAGGCTTGAAGACCCAAGGGTTTGGTCCAAAACAAAGCAACAGGGGTGTAGGGTTTGAAAGGCTCAAAGCTGTGGCATTTCACTAAGGACTTCGAGCACTTGACAACCATATACACTTATCATTGGGTGTGCAAGGGATGACGTCCAAGTCGTAAGGGCTGTCAAAAATGGGGTGCCTACATTTGCCCCTCTGTGACAGAACTCGGAGTCATGAAATAATGTGAGTGAATGTCAAAGCCCGAAGACAACCCAGTTTAATGACACCGTAAGACTTAGACGAACAATCAAGACAGAAATAAATGGTTGCGCCCGCGGGCTGCCTACGTATCCCTTTGCAAGGAATCAAACCAGCGTAGTTCTGAAGCAAGATGCAAATGATATGCACAATGCAACTTTGAAAGCTAAACTCACACACTTCGTGAAGCTGGCTATTTTGAAAACTCATGATCATGCAAGATGATGCAATATGCAATAACAAGATAATGACAAGTAAGATAACAATATATGAATGAACAACTTCAAGCTTAAAACCAACATAGGTTCCCTGCATAAAGATACTCTAAAACACATTCTAACCACATCAAAACAAGAGACAAAGAAAGAAAACACCGCTCAGGATTGCGTTTCACGCATCCTAAGAAATAGAGAAACGAAAATCGCTTGGGGTCGTGCTTCACACATCCCAAGGGTTGCGTGTCATGCGTCCAGAGAAATAGAGGAACAGAAACCACTCGGGGTCGCGTTTCACACGTCCTGAGATAAAACCCGCCCAGAGCTGTACCTCATGCGTCCTGAGATAAGATAAACCGCTAGGGCTCGTGCTTCATGCGTCCCGAGATACAAGAGAAATCACTCGGGCTCGCGCTTTATGCGTCCCGAGACAAAACCCACCCATGGCCGTGTTAGATGCTTCTTGAGATACAAAAGAAACCGCTCGAGCTCATGCTTCACGTGTCCCAAGATACAACCTGCCCCAGGCCGTGCTGCACTCGTCCTGAGATAAGAGAAAACTGCTTGGACTCACGCTTCACGTGTCTTGAGATAAAACCCGCCTAGGGCCACGTTACATACGTCTTGGGATACAAAAGAAACCACTCAGGCTCACACTTCACGCGTCCCGAGATACAAGAGAAACTTCTCTGGCTCGCATTTCATGTGTCCAGAGATAAAACACGCCCATGGCTGCACTTCATGTGTCCTGAGATACAAGAGAAAAGTCGCCAAAGCTCGCTTCACGCGTCCCAAGATAAAACACACCCAGGGCCGCGCTTCACGCGTCTTGAGATACAATCAAAGGTACGAGATTGTACCACAAAGACCCAATGCAGTGAAACTGTGTGATAGATGCACAAAGTAAACAAGTGCGATAGATGCATTCATAACCATACTTGCAAAGTCGTGTAGGTTCTCATTACATGACACAAATGCCTTCATCTGGAGCTCCTATGAATGAACCGTACATATAATATTGTTTGCCTGTGTTGGCAAAGCAAATCATAGCTAAAAAAATAAACAAGTGCAATAGACGTACAAAGTGGACAAGTGTGATAGATGCACAAAGTGGACATGTGGGATAGATGCACAAAATGGACATGTGCGATAGAGGCACAAAGTGGACATGTGTGATAGATGTAGAAAGTGAATGTGTACGATAGATGCACAAAGTATATTTCATGCAAGATGGACAACCAACGTATGATGTTAATTGAAGGCATGTTCTATGAAAGAAACAAAAGCATATTTTGTGCGAAATTGATAGCATTCTCTTACAAAATTGACAGCGTGTTCTATGAAAGTGGGAAGCATATTCTAGGCATGATTGAGAAGCATATTCTATGCAAGAATCATAAATGATGCAAGACACGCGTGCAGCATACATGTATGTGAAATGCATATTCTACGCGACGGAAAAGTACAAAAGCGTAATTTGACAAAATGAATAAAACGAATATTTGGTGACATCCTCCGATTTACCTCTCGAAGATGTTGCAACAAGTTTACAAAGGATACACCTCATTCATGTTGGCAATTGAGGAACATCAAGCGCGAAAACAAAGTTTTGAGCTCCCTTAGAAACAATATGGACCCAACAACAAACCTCCCCTACACTTCTTGGGAAACAAAAGACACAAAACAGCATCAGGACACAGAGGAGGGCCACCGGCCACTCGCCGGCCACAAGGAGAGAGCGCCGGCCAGCTGTCGGCCATCAAAACATCTTGCTGGCCACCAATGTGGCTTGCCAACCACCAACCGGCCACCGATGGCAGATCGGGGCATTTTGGTCTTTCCACACACGGCTCTTTAAGTATAGACCAAGACTCCTCATTTCCACACACCCACACTTCTGAAAAACCTCTCCCTCTCTCTCTAGGTGCTCATTCTCTCTAGATTTGCACTTTACTCGCGTTTTCCAATGCCCTACGCACACTTTTTTCGTAAAATCCTCTTAGTTCTCTACATTTTGAACCGATCAGATTTTGATTTCAACGCTTTTTCTTAGATTCTCACCACTTTAGTCTTGTTCCCCTCGAGTTTCTCTCAGGTTTCGTGAACTTTTCCGAGCTTTGAGTTTTCTTTCATTTTCTCTCTCCTAGGGTTGACTTTTTCTAAGTTTACCATCTTTTCTACATTTTTCTTCACTTTTCACCTACTTTTCACCCATTTTCCAAATGGCAGATGAGAATCCACACGACAGGGCTCCTGCAGAGGTTCCACCTGTGTTCCCATCTGCTGCCGAGGTAGAGGGGTCTGTAGTTTTTGAGGGCATTGAGGCTGACCTTAAGGTGGAGTTTGAGCCCGAGCTCGAGCTAGAGCCGCTGCCATTAAGAGTGCGACCCTTCGACCCAAAGAGATATCATCCCCGCATACACATCTTGTCGCCTGGAGGCATTAGGCACTTCGGTGACTTTGCTTGCAGTGTACCAGAGGACCTCCTGCTGAGGGAGCCGGCCTTCCACCTTTCATCCAGCGCTGTTGAGGTATGAACTCTATTTTCATGCATTCCTGCCTTTCTTTTAACTATATTTCTTGAACTGCCTTTCATTTTACTGTACTTTAATCACTGTCTTTCTTTTGATTCATCTGTTTTTTGCCACAGGAAGACTCTCGTGTCTATAGAGGGTATGAAGCGACGACAGGGAGGGATTGGTATGACAAGCTCCCTGCTGGGGTCCGAGACATCGTTGACAAGACTGGCTTTGGCCTCTTTTTCTCTGCGTTGACGTATGTCATTGCGAGCCATCCCTTTCTAGGAACGTTAGTGGAGAGGTGGTGGGACACCACCAACTCCTTCCACTTCTCCACTATCAGGGAGATGCCGATGACTCTTTACAACTTTGCTATGGTCACAGGCTTAGGAGTAGGGGCGATTCGATAGAGTGGAAAGCTTCCTGGATCGATCTGTTGGGAGCGCGCCCAACTCTCTACCTTCCAGCCATGGTGAGATATAGTTAGTTTGCTGAGTAGTTCCGAGGGAGGGAGCCTGAGACGCTAGACGAGACAAAGCAGTATACCCGGGGCTTCCTAATGTTTGTCCTTGGTACCACCTTGTTTTCGAACAGGTGGATCACCGTAGGTTTATATTTGTTGAGCGCCCTGGTGATCCTTCCTTAGGTAAGCTTCTACGACTGGGGCGGAGCTGGTCTCCCCACTCTATGGCTATATGAGCTTTACCTCCCGCAGGAGGAGAGAGTGGATCAGTGGCTACTAGCGAGTCTGGGAGGTATGCATTTCAGTTCCTCTTTGCACTCCACACTTTCTGCTTTACGTTTTCTGCTTTATATCTGTTCAATACTTGTGCTTTCTTCTTTGCACTTTCTATATCTGTTCATGCTATGTGCTTTCTGCTTTGCACTTTTTATATCTGTTCATACTCTGTGCTTTCTGCTTTGCACTTTCTATATCTATTCATGTTGTGTGCTTTCCACTTTGCACTTTTTATATTTGTTCATTCTGTGTGCTTTCTACTTTGCATTTTCTATATCTGTTCATGCTATTGATAACCACTGCCCTTTCCTTGCGGCTATGGGTTTATGCATATTTTCCAACACTTGCTCTAGAGCCTATGGAGGAGCTTCTCTTGATGGTTCCCTACTCGAGGCGATACGATGGTCGACACCAGCGCTAGAGTTGCGAGTCCTTTACCTTCTTCCACTACTCCTTTGACATAGTGGCCACCCATGAGGTAACCCAAAACTCAGTCACTTTTGCTTTATAACTATTCTGATTTACACTTTAGCAACTAACAACACTTAACAATTTGCACACTCACTATTTGCAGATTGTGTGGCAGCCCTAGGCCATGATGCCGACTGGTGTGAGAGACCTGTATGTAGGAGCGTGGGGCACATCACGCTTTCGGATTCTGCTATAGGGTCCAATATGTCAGGCCTGGTTCTTGAGCAAGAGGTTCGTTCGCTAGACCGTGGGCTTATTGGATCTGGTCATTCCGATGCCACCTCCAGAGTCTATGAGGTTAGGAGACAGCCTATCTATTGGCATAGTCACACAGTTCATGGTGGGCTTGGATGTTGATTTCCTCAAAGATGAGGGCGACTGCACCACATTTATTCAAACCCTCCTTATGCCTCCTTTGACAGGTGCTCATATAGGTGAGGGGGCAGGGCCTTTTGTGGCAAGCAAGGCAACTTGGGCGACTTGGGCAACTAGGGCAATTGGGGCCGATACCAGAGGGGCCTCTCCTATTGGACAGATGATCAGTTGGCCAGAGATTCCCGCCACGATCATATGTTGGCGGCTAACTGGGATGGCCTACCAGATTCTGATTCAGCCAGCAGAGGCAAGACACGGATTTGTTAGGGCTCCGGGCGCATCGCAGGTATGGACTGCACTTTAAAATTTGCACCCCATATTTCCATGTCAAATAGGTCTGTTCTAGACTTTGATAATTTGAATGCACTTGCAGGAGCTACAGAGTATACAGAGGGCCTCTATGAGCTGGCTGCTTCCCTGATAGGCATGGTGCAGAGGAGCGTGAGCCTGCTCAGTCTCCACAGTATTCAGGTACTTAGTTTTTCACTTCATGCTGATACATTGGCATTCCAACTGTAGTCTTTCCCAAATTGCACTGACACACTGTACTCATACACTGTATCTGTTGTCTGCATGGCACTTATTTTGCATACTATACCTGTATTTGATACACATACTGTAGCTGATATGTTGACAACTGTCTTTCAGGTTCTAGGGGCACTAGTGGCAGTAGTACTAGCATCGGCAACACCTCTTCCACCAGCGGTGAGAAGAGAGAGACAGGCCGCAGTTCGTGGCCGAGGTGTGAGCCGCGGTGGAGGCAGAGACAGAGGCACCCGAGGCCGGAGTAGTCCTTTAGAGCCCATCTTGAGCGATGATGATGCTGAGACTAGTGTCTCCGAGGAGGCAGTGAGTCAGCATTCTAAGTCGTTCGAGAGTGAAGACGATGGTGCAAGCTCAGATGCCGAGAGCGGAGGCGACGCCAAGGAGGACTCTGAGGCAGAGTGCGGAGATGATACCGGCTCTGGTTCAGAGACTGATTCGGACAACGATGCTGATGAAGATAGTGCTCCTGAGTCCTCCCATCTGAGGAAGATGACGAAGAGGGCCTCTCGGTCCTAAGATGACCGACGTTGGTTTTTTGTACTTTTGCTTAATTTTTTTTTTTATTTGGTAGCATTAGAACATGTATAGCTTCAGATAGGTTTTATTTTGCTTTTGAAACTTGTACTACTCTTTTATAAAAAAAAACCATGATCGAAATAAAACCTCGTAGTTTATTTATTTATTTATTTATTTATGAAAAGTGTTGTTTATTTTGCATCATGAGCACCGTTTGCATGAAGTGGACATGGAATCGAATTGACCATGAGAGCACTTGATTGAAACAATATTCTTAATTGGCTAATGAACCGACCAACAACGATAATACAAAATACAACATACAACTTGATACAAAATATAACATACAACTCGATATACAACTCGATAAACAACTCAAATACAAATAAACAAACTTGCTAAAACTAAAAAGACTGAAAAAAAGACCTTAAAACACTCAAAGATCAAGACAAAACACATGCTACCAACACCACCCAACACATAGATGGACGGCAGACCAAAAAGAAGGACTACCGGCTAGAGACAGAGATTGTCAACCAGAGAAGATAGCCGGCCACCACTGTAAGCAACCTTTAGATTGTTGACAGCTGGCTTTCACTCATAGCCTTATCTTCTACAAAAGGTTCAGCTTTGTGATTTCTCCTCCAGAACCTCATTTAAGCTGCAAATTCTTCCACAAATGGAGCCATTTCTTGCCGAAAGACTCACGGATTGGATAACGACTTTAGACGGTATAGAAAAGGTAAACTTTTGGCGAGGTTTCGGCAACATGCACTCTGCTTATGTTTGCTTGCTCATTTCCTTCTTGCCCCTAGTTTTGGTTGGTCCAGTATTCGGTTGATCAAAGTGGCCCAAGGTTTGAAAGAAGGCAAGAGTTGCATTGGTTTGGCACTGGCCGAGACTTTGATGGGCTTAGATGCCTTTCATCGATGAGAGACTACCAGATTTGCGGGGAGTCTGCTACTTCTTCAGGTATTATTTCCCACCCTTCCTCATATGCGTTTCTCACATCACTTGGCACTCATGCTCTATTTTCCTCTCAAAGCCCTTCTCTCACATTTCTGTCTACGCACACCTCTCTATTCTTTAATCACTCTTTTTTTTCATCCCTTCCCAGGTGTGGCTTATGGATAAGTTGAAAGTAGTGGACTCTTGCCCTGAGTACTCAGCTCGAGGTTACTTCTTCCACCACCGATTAACGGATTTCCCGAATGAGGGATGGTGGTGTAACTGGAGGTGCAACAGGTCCGCAACTGACATAGCTTGGCGTTGCCCTTGGCTTAACTTGGGTGAGAAGAGCTATAGCATATCTCAACAGTCGGGTGTAGAGTTGATTGGGTTCACACATTGCGTATTCTATTTTCCTCTCCGGTTCCAATGCCAATTTGGGCACGATCAGATACATCCAAATGAGGGCATGGAATACTCGGCTTCATTTCCGATTTGTGCTTCGCACTTAGCTAGGTACCTCGTTGCTTAGCGGATGAGAGAGCTTCTTGTCCCTGCTCCTAGTTTTAGTTCTGCCCTTTCTAGTGAGTGCTTAGCTTGGCTTGAAGATGAGGCACAAGTTGGGCCAACTTTAGCTATAAAAGCTTCCACAAGCATGAGAAGAGGACGCAGGAGCACCTGATTCATCTATGCCCCTAATTTATTACTGTGACCCTTTTTCTTTTCTTTTTTTCAAGTTTTATGATGTAAAAGCAACTTTGATTTGTATCAGAAAGTTTGAGAACTTTATGTTTGAAATTAATGGAATTAAAGTTGTGAGCACTAAAAATTTTCCTTTTGGTCCAAAAATGGTCTAAGTTGTAAAAGATAAATTTTGAACAAAATCAACTTTTATTATAACTTTTCAAAACTATTTTTGAAAAGGATCACCACCTGACATGTACAGAATCAATCCTCAAGATGTACAACTCCGAATCAGAAGATCATAGCTATCCCTGATTGAAGACCATTACTCGCATTGTAACCAAATTTTTTTTCCCAAATTGAGGATCACAACCGAACTTTCGGATGACGGACGAGATTACCGATTAGACACATGGACAGGACAATTGCATTGAGGTGATTATGGACTAACTTCATAATGAAGTTGCCACGATCCCAAATGTGGGAATCAGCCTTACGAGTTCGGTTCGGATTCACTTGAGTATTAACACTCTTCTTTTGTGCTCTAACTTTTGCTAAAGTCACCTTTTTAGGTTTTCAACCTTGCGAGCTTAGTTTTTCTTTATTTCTAATTTTTCATGCTCTAATTTTTGTCTAGGTCGCTTTCCCAAGTTTTTCAAATTTAATGAGACTCTCAAGGATAATATTTCTTTAACTTGTCCATGTTGATCGGTTGTGAAAATTCTAGGCCATCTAAGTCCATGAGAATAACAAATCCACCACCAGATAGCTTTTGATGAAGTAAGGACCATCAATTGATCCGAACTTGCCCCTAGGGTCATGGATGGGAACTCGGTTGTCTTTCAAGACTATGTCCCTTCCTTGAGATTCCCGGACTTAACTTTCTTGTTAAAAGCCCTAGCAACTCGCGTTGGTAGCCCCGAATATGGTACAATGCTTTCACCTTCTCTCATCAAACAATCTCATCAAACAACATTAACTCCTCAAATCGCTTATTGCCACCGCCTCCGCTTATCTCGACACTCACCATAACTCACACGATGAGACTTCTATTTCAATTGGCAAAACGATTTCCATCCTTGACAAGAGAATAAGGAGTTGCCCTTGTAGATGTGCGGATCGAAGTCCTATAACCTTAGAGTGCGAATGGCAATTTATCTGGCCAGTCCTTGTAGGTCTCAACCATCTTCTGCAAGATATTCGTGATGTTCTTGTTGGCGGCTTGAACAGCTCCATTAGTTTGTGGCCTGTATGTAGATGACTTATGGAAAGCCACATTGTATATGTCTAACAAGTCTATCACCACTTTCTTGAAATGGGAGCCATTATCTGATATAATCTCATTGGGCACTCCATATCGGCAAATGATGTTGTTTCTGATAAACTTAGCCACATGTGATGCCTTTAACATTGCATAGGACTGGGCTTCCACCCATTTTGTAAAACAGTCAATTGCCACCAAGATATATTCATCTCCATTAGACCCTTTTGGTGTGACTGCATTGATGACGTCGATTCCCTGGACTGAGAAAGGCCATGGTGAAGTCATGTTGTACAGTTTTGATGGCGGGATATTCATGCTATTAGTATGAACTTGGCATTTGTGGCATCGTCGAATAAAACCAATACAATCCTCCTCCATGGTGGACTAGTAGAAACCTTGCCTGAGAATCTTTCGGGCTAACATCACTCCGTTCATGTACGCTCCGCACTCTCCTCCATGGATGGCCTCCATCAGGCGCTTTGACTCCTTTTCTTTGACACATAACTTGTGCATTCCCAGATGACCTCTTTTATGTAGTTTATCTCTACAGATGATAAATTAGACGGCTATTCACCATATTCCCCGTTTGTCCTTGGCATTTGCCTCTGGTGGATAAATATCCTTTTCCAAGAAGTTCCAAATATCGTAGTACTAGGGGTTTTTGTCTTGCGCTTCATCTATCGTGGCAATAGTCTCATAAGCCGGCTTGTATTTCTACTCGATGATAATCAGACGCATCCAGACTCCAAGTGGGATGTCTACCATAGAAGATAGAGTTGCTAAAGCATCAGCGAACCTGTTGTTTTCTCTTAGTAGATGCGTGAATGTCATCTTTTCAAACCTAGGAACCAGAGCATCTAGGGTCTGGTGATAAACCTTCATATTTTGTTCTTTGACTTTTCAGTCTCCATTTTCTTGAGAAACAACTAAGTTCGAGTCCCCGATAACATCCAATCTTTTTGCCCCTAGTTCTAGGGCGGCTTTTAAGCCAGCAATACAAGTCAAGGTTAATTTGAAGACCAAATAGAAGTTCACAAGTCAAGGTTGGAAATCAACCGTCTTATGAATTGCACTTTCCCAGAAAGTCTCGCACCTCCTTTTTAGTCCTCGGCGGTGGCATTTCTAGGATGGCCTTGAATTTGGAAGGATATACTTCAATGCCCCTCTGTGTGATAAAAAAGCTGAGCATTTTTCCTGTCGTTACGTCGAAGGTGCATTTCTGCGGATTTAACCTCAATCTGTATTCCCCGATCCATTGAAAGAATTTCTCCAAGGCGGTGTAGTGGCCCTCTCGTTCTTTGGACTTGACAATCATGTCATCCACATACACTCCGACCTCTTTGATAGGTAGCTTCAGCATTTTTCAACCCAAACGGCATAACCCGATAGCAGTAGGTGCCCCACGGCGTAGTGAATATGATCTTCTCTCTGTTCCCGGGCGCCATCAGAATCTGGTTATACTCAGAAAACCCGTCCATAAAGGATAGCAATGCATGGCCTGCAGTGAAGTCCACTCACTCGTCAATGTGCTGTAGAGGAAAGTCGTCCTTCGAACTTGCTCTGTTCAAATCTCGGAAGTCTACACACACTTGGATTCTACCACCCTTTTTCGGCACTGGGACAATGTTGGCCAACCAAGTTAGACACTCAGATACTAACCAGAACCCTACATCAATTTGCTTGGTGACCTCTTCAATGATTTTCAGCACCCAATCTGGATGGATTCTACGCAACTTCTACTTGATGGGTCGCACTGGGGTCAAGAGGATCGACACTATACAATCTCAGATTGATTCCAAGCATGTCTTCAGAGGACCACGAAAAACATCTTTGAAATCTTTTAATACTGACTAAACGCCGCTTCCTCCAAGACAGCGTGGACCCAATTCGATCGACGTGATCCTTCTCAAGACTCCACATTAATGGCAATGATTTCATCAACACAAGGTTTAGCGAACCTCTCCTCCTCTTAATCAATCAAGTTTTTCAAAACCAAAGAATTCCTTCCTCTTGGTTTTCTTTAAAATTCTGAAAATCTTGGTCAATATAATAAATAAGCGACATAGAGAAATACTTAGAATCAGTAGCATTCTCATTTATAAGATCCAGATCTTCGGTTACAACCGACTCAAAAGCAAAAGAAAAAGAGGACCTAGACAAAACCTTGGCATCTGGGTTATCACCCCCAAGAATACCGGACTCAGACTCAGAAGAACTGGAATCTGATTCCGACTCCACAGACTCGATGGAATCAAATTCTAGCTCATCACCCAACTCAGAACTGGATAGATAGCCTTCCACCAGTTGCCAGATAAGAGATGGTGCCACTGATGCATCCAAAATGCTACTAGATAGGTTCACACCTGGTTGTTCCTCGATCATGGAGATGGCAAGGTTATCCTCCAAATTCTCTAGATCAGCCGCAGGATCTGTCTGTAGATAAGCCAGTGTTGCCCTTACTCAAAGTTTGCTGTTGTCTAATTAACTTTCCATGCTCTGTTCAGCTTCATTACCTAGTTCAGCCTTTTCCTCAGCATCACTAACTTGCAGCTGCAGGTCAAAGATGATTTCGAACCTGGGAACACGTTGCTTCGTAGAATTCACCCAAGGCTCAGAAAAACCGCAAAAGGGGAAATCTTCTCCCTCCCAAACGAAGCGGCCATTCAGTGTACCCCGAATCGGCCTATGGGTGAGCTCATAGTATTTCCCGGCTTGCTTGGCTTTGGTTCTACCCTTCATCTCTTCTCTCTTCGATCCAAATTGCAGGGCACATAGCCTAATCCAAAGGCATGTGGGTTCTGTGGCACATCCGTCAATGCCTCAACGCCTTTACCACTTCTTCCAAGTCCCATTCTCGCATATGTCAGAGTTTGTTCATAAAATAAATAGATCAAGGCCGACATACATGCCCTCATCAGCGGCCAGAATGGTCTGCACTACCCGGGCCTCGGCTAGAGTGAACCTTGAGAGAAATACATCCTCATCTCCATGAGGGATCTCCAGTACTGGTGTAGTTACCTCCGGCGGGGGATGGATGGATGAATTCCTGAAAACAATTGCCACTCCTTTCCTATGAAGGTATTTCAGCATTTGGTGGAGAGTGGAGGATACAACTTTCACATGATGCAACTAGGCCCTTCCTAGCAATAAGTTGAAGGTGGCCGGAACATCTAGGACATAGAACTTGACATCTTGCTGTGCTAGGCCTACCTGGACTCTGATTTGCACCGTGCCCATGAGCTCCTTGCTTGTATTATCATAGGCCCGAATTACTTGGGTTTTGGGCACAAAGTCTATTGGTCTAAGGCGATTGCATAAGCTGTGCGAGAAGGACATGAATTGATGGCCGAACCGGTGTCTATCAACACCACCGGCACCCATTTTTCCCTGCACTTAACAGATATGTACAAGGATTTGTTGTGAGCTGAGCCTTTCGGCGGTAGTTCTTTGTCAGAAAAGGTTAGGATTGGCCCAGCGCCACCTGGAAAGACCAATCCCACAAGTTGTTCAGAGGTAGTGTCAATAGATAATTTAGCCTTGTCCATTGCTGATAGTATTACATGTTGATGTACTCAGGTGGCCATGAGAAGACCCCAAATCGAGATATCAGCCGTGATTTTCTTAAGTCTTCAACACTACCTCTTCTTTCACCGCTTCTATTTCTGTTTCTCAACCTCTCTGTCTTTCCCAGATGCCTCAGCTTGATCTAAGTGTGGTGGCTTAAACTACTACCCACTTTTTGTCATGTGATCAATCTCTTCTGCGTACCACGTATTGTCTATAAGGCACTTACTCCAATCTTTGCAGTGTGAGCCGACATGCATCATCATCATCCCATCATACACCTTCAAAGAATTTTACACATAGTTGTTCTGCCTGGCCGATCACTTTTACATCACAGGTATCTCTCACGGGAAATTAGGCCATTGCAGCTTCCTGGTTGCCTTCTAACCTCTCTTGTTCAAACTGCTTTAGTGCAGCTTCCTATTCTGTGTCCACAGGGCTTACAAATACCAGCCTCGAGTTGAATTTTCCATGTTAGCGTTCTCTAGCAGCTTTCCCTTCTCGTCGGCCCTTCCGGCAACTACGCCAATTCCTGCTTTCTTTCCTCTCGGTTTCATTTCAGTTCCTTCCTCCTTATTGGGCTCATCACTCAGCCACCCAGAGTTGTGGGTTGATCGCCTCAAGTTTAACTAGCTAATCAGACATCCCATTGATCTTGCTCATCAAAGAACTACAGGTTATCCAAGTCCTCCTCGTGTTCTACTAGATCATCTAGTGCTTGGCTCAGGCTATCCTCTCTGACCACGTTAACCTCTGCTACAGTTGGCAACACCAATCCCAGATTGTTTTGATCAGTCGATACAATGTAGCAGATCATACACCCCTTTAGACAAATCCTTAGAGCTCTCCGGCAATGGACTCAAACCTTCCTCCAAGGCCAGCCTCCCTTCTACTGTAACTGTCACCACCATGGGCTTAGGTTAAAGTGCGGACGTGTCCATCATGCACAACTCTGTGCTTTCAGGAATGAACATCGTCGGTCTTGAAAAGTAGGAAGGGGTAATATATACGTTGGGGTCGTAGGGGATGGCTAGTGTATGGATTAGGTTTAGATTTTGAGGTAGAGGGACATGATTGTGGGCTGGGAGTGGGTTTATAGTCACATTGGGTTTTTGAGGGGATGCAATCACTTTGTTGTTAATGAGATCTTGAATCTCATGACGCAGTCGGAAGCATTGGTTGGTATTGTGACCATGCTACTAGTGAAACGCGTAGTCATTTGCTGGGTTGTGTTTCGGTGGAAGAGGATCAGGTAGCGGGCGAGGCTCTAATGGTTTGAGGTGCCCTTTTTCGACCAGTACCTTCATGGCTTGAGATAGGGTCATGTAGAGTTGGGTAAAGGTCCTCTAGGATTGGACAGAGTTGTTTGAAGTTTGTGGAGCTGTGTTAGCAAAGGGATTGGCGGTCTTGGTTGTGGTGGTGACAACATTCACATCTGGCCTCGCAGCTGTGCTACCACTGGTGGTAGCATTGGAACTGCGCACAAAAGGCCTCTTTGCTTGCTCTTTCTCATCTGTAATCAGCCCTTGTTTCATGGAGTCTTTAATCTGCACCCCTATTTCGTGGAGTTCTGTGAATGTGAATAGAGGTAGGATGATCATCTTCTATAATAGTTTTCCATGTAAGTTCTGGACAATCATCCTAATCTGATCTTTCTTGGACAGCCTTGTGGTCATCATTGAGGCCTTAGCTTTCCACCTCGTCACAAATTCAAAAAAGCCCTCCTTCGGCTCTTGGCGCGTTGCCTCAAGATTACAAGTTGTGACCTCGATTTACATGTTATACGAGTACTATGCGATGAAGGCCTCAGCTATTTCCTTCCAGTTCTGCTTGACAAAGTCATCTAACTTCGCATACCAAATAGCCGCTATACCAGACTAGTATGGCCAAAAAGCAATAGCTTCTATGATCTAGACAGGCCAATCGGTCGCAAGATGTCCGAGAATAGTCGAAGGTGAACCATTGGGTCTCCAGAGCCGTCGAATCAATCAATGTGTGGCATTTTGAATCAATCCGGCAACGTCACTGCAGAATCTGTATACCCATCCTCTGTATCTGGGATATATTTAACCCCTTGTGATTTCTTGAATGGCTTCTCGAGTTTGTTTACCTTGAGCACAGTGGGGTCAACCTCAAACTCAAATAGAGGCTCAGTCTGATACACAGGTGCTTTGGAGGCCTATGTTGGAATCAGTTCTGTCAGATTGCCCTGATTCTCTTGGTTATTAGCGGTCTGCTCAGTGGCTCCGGGTGCTGGGATACCCGTAGGAGGTGCATGGGATGCAAAAGCCGCAGCTGCTTGTGGTGGTTGTTGTTGTTGTTGTAACTTGTTTATTACCTCAGCCTGACAGGCCGTGACTTCAGCTTGACGGACTGCATCTTGTTGTAGGGTTTCAATGGTTTACTGTAGATGATGTATCAATTCCTCCATACTAACTGAGGGATACTATGTCATCGGAATAGACGAGTGATCTCGTGTTGGTCTAGAAGTAGAAGACTGTCCCTGAACCTGACTGGATATAGGTGAACCCAGGGGTGATTGCTGTAGGAACTGGATTGGTGAATTCTACCTGACTCTCCTCCGTCTTATAACCAGTGAAAGTGAAGTAAACACGGGTTGTCCCCGAACAAGATCCACGGCTTTGTAAAGCCCTCTAACACGGGTCCAGAGCACTTGGGGGATATCCGAACTTTTTGAAACTATTGTGTTAAACAACCTACTAAAAGAAATAAAGCAAAAAGAAAGCAGTAATCAGAAACCGTACAGCACCTCAGCTCAGATATTTAGTAACACAGATGTAATCAAAACTGTAGGACTACACTCAACACTAAATTCTTCCCCCAAAACGGATATCAAACTTGCAACTAGTGTGCACATTCTCGCATAATTTCACCGTAAAGGACATACCAGCTTAAGAGAGCCAAAACACCCCTATGAGGGGTAGGGTTACCTCGTCTGAAGTTTCGTCAAGAACCTGGGTTCACTATTCTAACGAAGTGGTTTCAGACAATCCTGAATTTTGGGTAAGCATCCTGTCCTAGTTTGGAACAGTCTTTATAGCTTTACTACATGCAACTAGGTCGAATGGTCAAAAGGGTACCTCAGTAAGACTACCTAATATACCTCTCACACCTAACACTGAGAAGTGAAAAGAGGATCAAACGGTACAGTGGTAGTCCAGATCCAAGGGTTGTGTTCCCAACATGGCAAAGCCTATGACCGGTCAGCCTTTTGGCAAGCCTTTTGGGCGAGGCTCCGGCAAACTGTCCAAGAATAGCAGATGGCAAACACAGTGACTTAGGCGCACCAATGCAAATGCAATGCAGAGAAACATATAAGTGTAGATAAAATTTTACATCATGAAATTCAAGTCAAGTTCTTTAAGGTCTCCAGTAGAGTCGCCAGAAATAGTAGCTCACCTTTTCATGCCCCCTTTTGGTAGTCGAATAAGCCTTACAGTATCAGACTCCCGCGGTTCTAAATCTAATCTCATAAGTGCAATGTGAAATAGATAAACACCAAATAGTCCAAATCCGACAAATCTTTTGAAAAATCGATTTTGAATCAAATTGTCAAAAATTGAGTGCTTTGCCAGAAACAGAGTCACCACCTAAATATTTTTCAAAAATTTAGGAAACCCATGACTCGTGCCAAAGGCCACATGTTCGTCATCACTAAGATTGTCTCAGCTCGGGAACTTAGGTACGAGAGGGGAAGGTTATGAATTGAGCACCCTGCTCGCCCGATCAAAGATCGGCCTTTACTAATCATGATGTGAATCTTATTTACATTATATGCTCTTGTTCCAATTATTAGGCTAGCTTACTATGTGATGCGCACAAAAGTATAGACTAATTTGCAAAAATTGAAACATTTGATTCATGTTTGTTTTTGAAAATTGTTTGGAATATGTACCACTTGAAAAAGTGATCGCATATGAACCTTTACTCAAATTATTCCAATTCAAGCGACTAGCCTTCATCCACAGGCATTCAAACAGTTTATCAATTAAGAAATTAGCTTCATGGCAAGCATGCTAAACATGGCAACGATCACACTTATGCAAAATACTAAAGCAAAAAAATACTCACCTAGTACTCCAAGCCAAAAGAGAAACTAGTTAGAAATATGTATGATTCCTAACCATACAATATGACTAATGCAACACATGCGATATGCAATTACTAAGCTCGGCTACTAATATGGCATATGAATCAATTTGATAGCATGCGGTCTAAGCATGTATTCAAAGAAGTATTTAAACAATGCAAGTTAGAATAGTGCGCCGAGCCTCAATGCATGCAAGACAAATGTATGCAAACATGAAATATGTTAAATTAAACATGTTGCCCTAAACTAGCCATCATTAGCTAGTAAATAAAAGGGAGAAAGACATGGGATTGGAAGACATACACGTTAGTACAATACTTACGGCCTCAGTAAGAAGGGTCCGAATAGCTAAGCTAATTAAATAGCTATTACAAAGCCAAATGAATAAATTAGATAAGCTACTTAAGTAATTATTACAATAACACATTAATTAACTATTCAAGCTAACTAATTATTTGCGACACTTTACAAAATTAACTACCTACAACTAATTAATTACAACAAATATCTAAGCCACAAATATCTAAGCTAACTAATTAGAAAACAACCAGGGGAGTGAGGAGTGCTCATGCATGCACGCGGATTTTTGCCCAAAAAAAAACCACTGTTCTGCTACCAGGAAGCCTCTGTTGCACAGTTAGAACACTTGCACTATTTTCCCTTCTCAAAACAACTCTATTTTGTTTCAAAAGTACATTGCTAGATTTTGCACTATTGGTCGGCAGATGGACTGCCGTCCACTGATGGTGGTTTGCCGGCCACTGATGACTAGATTGTCCTGCTGCAGCAGAAAGCAAATGGAGCAGAGACTGGGTATTCTCGAGGGTGTGTTTGCACAATTTACCTCTCCTTATCATTTGAACAGCTCAAAGGAGTAGTAAAACTTGTTTCACAAACCATTAATCGATGCAATTTCATTGCATGATGGCCTATGAACCAAAATGTGCAAGTTCAATAAATGCAACAAAACATGACTCTCAAAACCACCTCCCTATCATGAATGATTAAGGAAAGTAGTTGACAATGAATCTTGAACCATTTACATTGCTAATGAGTATGAAACGACTCAAGACTCAAGGATTCAATTAACGTTTGATTGAACCCAAAACAAGTTGTTATCTTGCACCTTTTTTAGCCTCAATTTTATTACTCCATTTTAGATAACCATCCATTCTTTAATCAATTGAGTCCAAAAAAATGAATTTAAGTCCTCTAATGGAAAGAGGGCTCAAACCAAGAGTTTCTTTGGGCATGAAAGAGATATCATACCGTTGGTAATGAACCCCCAAAGGAATTAAACCATTAAGCATGACATCTCAATCTCATGCTTAAATAAACAAGTAGCTTGAAACCACTTTCAAAGAAAATCAAAAGCGAAGAAAGGAGGGAGGTTACAGAGGTGATTAAGAGTGATCACAAGTATAGAAAGCCATAAATAAATGCAATCAACTCAAACAAGATGGTGTCTAAGGCCTAAAACACCAAACTCATGAGGACAATTACACTACAAGCATACAAAAAAAAGCTCAAACGCAGCAAGTACTTAGAAACAGTCCTAAAATAGTCCCCAAATAAGTCCTAAAACATGCTGGAATCAAGACAAAAAATAGCTAGATTAATAAGCTAAAACATGGAGCATGCTAGGCTAGTAAGCAAAACACAAGGAGGGGAGGCCAACCCCTCCAATTTTGGACGTCAAAACATGATTTTAGCCACTAAAATAACTCGAAAATCGGTTTAAAAGCCCAAAAAAGATAGTGCAAAGGTGGAAACACAAGAGTAAAGGCCTTAAGAACAAAGTGTAAAGAAAGGTGAACCACCCCTCAACCTTTGGTGACCTTAAAACCCAAGTTTTAGCCCAAAAATACAGAGTTCTTATAGCCCAAAAATAGCTAGAAAATAATAAGAAAAAGAGTGAATAAAGCAAGTAAATAGGCAAAGTTTTTTTTACCTTTGAAGAGAAAAACCAATTCTAGGCAATAGAACAAGGCAAACACACCCTCAAGAGCTCAAACAAGGCTCAAAGATACCTCAACTCAAAGATGGAGAGGTTCGGTTAAGAGTGTATAGGCAAAGGTGAAGGATATGTAGGCAAAAGTTAAGCCATTTGCTTAGAGAGAGAGGAAAAATTGTGCTCCAAATTTTTTCTAACCCCAAAGCAAGAGGGGAGGCTTTCTATATAGAAAACATGAATTTCCCTCACAAACATCCAACCATTCACGTAGAAGCAGATGCATGCATCTGTGCAAACAATTGGCACAACTGTCACAAAAAATCTGCAAAAGACATTTGTGGGCAGCAACCAGAAGCCAAGGCCGGCAACCCATAGCAGTGACCGGCAGGCCACCAGAGATTGCAGGCTTAAAGACCCAAGGGTTTGGTACAAAACAAAGCAACAGGGGTGTACGGTTTGAAATGCTCAAAGTTGTGGCATTCCGTTGAGGACTTCAAGCACTTGACAAGCATGTACACTCATCATTGGGTGTGCAAGCAATAACATCCAAGTTGTAAGGGCCGTAAAAAATGGGGTGTCTACACACCTCAGCCAAAACAACCAAACCCATTTACTGAAACCAACCGATAACCCAACAATTCAACCTAACCCCAAACCCGAAGCTTTTACCTTCGTTACATAGTCCTATCCCAAGCCATGAAAGTGCTGTTGGATAAGGGACACCTCAAACTCCTAGGTCCTAGACCCTTTCTTGACCCTCTTCCACCCAAGTATGACACATTCAAATACCATTCCTTCCACCAGAAACATGGCCATAGTACTGACTGATGTATCTACATCCGTCATAAGATTCAAGATCTTATTGATGACAAAATCATAGCTCTATGGCAAAGGTCAAATGTCATCACTAACCCACTACGTACCTATAACTGAGTACCACCACCTCCTCACCTTAACCTTATCCATACACTGTCATCTATATTCAATCCCAGTGTATATATCACTATGTCTCATCTACCCAAGCCTGAGGTGTTCATTCCAGAGGGTACCAACTTGTGCATGTTGGACGTACCTGGGCCCCAATCCTCTCAAAACCCAAAATGTAAACTCCGGAAAGACCAAACTCAGTCAATCCATCCAGACCAATCCAGTTCAGATACACCAAGTGCATTAAGAGAATGGTGGCAAATTTAACCTTTGGGGTTTTGGCCCTGTCATCAACCACATCTTATGTTGGGAATTTCACAGCAAAGAACCCTTCAAGCTTGGGGCAAGCCAAAAATGGAATGGGCCAACCCACAGTTGAAACTATGATGAAGAATGATGGTGATAGTAGAAAGGTAGCCTAATTGGACACATTATTCAAAGACATCTCGAGTTTGGATGATACCATGTCAAAAGTAAATGGGTCTTGCCTAGATATAGCCATTCAATTCCTTGACAAGGCTAAAACAAGTAGTGAGAATCAATCTCGAGCAAGTATTGATCCTTATGCACATCTTTGAGGGGTTATTAAGATGCTGAAGATCAAAGGATTAAACAAGGAGCAAGTCCTTATGGATAAAAATTTTTCCACTCAATACCCCAATGCCCAAATGGGGGTCACCGCAAGTGAATTTAGTGTGAGAGGCTAGGTTGAAGGCCCTTTGAATCAAGGGTCAACAAACAAAGGAACGCCAAGCCATGGAAAGAGGCGCCTTACCAGAAATACCCATCCCAGCTCCAATCCCAAATCTATAGGAGTCCTTCCCATGAGTACCTAGTCTACATCCACTAACTCCTTTGCTAATACTTCTAGGACTGGTGCTCGTTGCTTCAAAAATCGCACCTTCAATCCCCTCTACATGGCCTCTTGTAAAGTTCTTCAAATCCTCACAAATGAAGGCCACCTCAAACCCCTTGACCCCCAATCTCTCCCTGATATTCTCACAGCCCGACATGACCCTACCAAATATTGTACCTGTCACCAACAGCACTGTCATGACACCGATCGTTGCTATCGCCTTTGTCAGGAGATTTAAGATCTCATTGACAACAAAACAATAGCTCCACCTTAAAAACCCAATGTCACTACAATCCCATTGCCACCTCACAACATAAATTCTATTCATGTCTGGCCAACAATCAACTAAGGGCAATTGTTGAAAGCACTTGGAAAGGACCTTCTGAACTAGGGGCATGGTTTGAGAAATTTCATGAACTACATGATTGGTTGTTTTAGCTCTCGACTTTGTTTTGTACTTGTAAATATCAATAATTGAGTTGTGTTGAGTTGCCTTAATTTGTGTTTAGGTTTAACCTAGGGAGTTGATTTTGCTTCAATATGTTGCATAAATTGGTGTGCTTCATCGCATAATGCGGTGTGACCTACACACTGCCTTGCATTCATTTCATGAGATATGTGGTGCACCACTCTCCATATTTCTCATCTCATAAGTTGCATCATGCATCACTGCATACACTATGCATATTTTACATCATTTATTGCACACTACTTTCCAGGACTTAAGATATGTATCATGCACCCTTTTCACTTTTAGTGTTTTTTGAATAAAGTGCATCCCTTTGCATGATTCCTTTTGCATTCAAAAAAGGTTGCGTTACTTATATCTACAACTTTCGTTACACTTCATCATTTTTTGCATGGGGTTTCCCTCACATATTGTCATCTTCGCACTTTATCATCAATCTGTTGCACTACATTGCATAAATCATCAGCTCTCAAGGCAGTGCGAAAACATGTAAGTGTAACGACCCCAATGTGCATATTAATTCTATATATTATTTTATTAAGAGAAATTGCATAATCATGTGTTTATTTTTGTGCTTTTCTTCTTGTTCATGGAATATCTATTTTATTGCTTACTTTGAATAAGAAATTGGAAGCCTGAACGGATTCAGAAATCGAAATTGACTAGTTCAATAGGCTAATTGGAATATTTAAAATCATTTGGTGAGTTTGATTAAAATTTGATTCAGGTGAAAATAATTAGAATAAATCAATTAGAATTAATTAGGATTAATTAGACTTAAGTTAGATTAATTAACCTTAATCCTACTTAATTAGCCTAACTTAATCTACCATATATGTATATGATATAAGCTTAATTAACTCTTATTCTTCAACAAGTTTGAGTTGAAATTATAGAGAAAGAGTGAGAGAAACACTTTTAGAGAGAGAAAGAGAAACAATTGTAGAGATTGTAGAGGGATTGAAGAGATTAAGTAAGCTTACACTCAAATTCAAGCTCTGCGTATGAACCTCACCTATAATCCTTGTAAATAATTCATGTAGAAGTTGAATTCATTAAGTTTGTAGGATCATTTGCATGAATTAAAGGAGATGCTAGAATCACCATGAATTCAAGAACATGAGTTGAAATTGGACATGCATGCATAATTCCTCATCTTCAAGTTTGATTTTCCAAAAATTCATACATGCATGGTACTTAGACTTGTTGTTTCTAAGCGTTCTTCACAATTTTACACTCATCACTTCATACATTGATATTTTAAAGGAAAAGAATTGATTACCTTTACACACATGGCAAAATTTTGAGTTTTTTTTTTAAAATTAAGTGAGGTTTTGAAGCATTGGTTTGAAATAAATCATGTATCTATGAGTTATGGAGCAATTCTTCATTTTCTTGTTAGCCATACAAGCTTTTAGGGTTGAAACTCATATTGTTGAACTTGACTTCTATTCTAGAAATTCAGAATTCGACCACTTTGCTCGAGTGATGAAGTCTTCGCTCGAGAGCACGTTGCATGCAACTAGTATTTTTATAGAACATTGCACAATGGCTCAAATGACCAAAAGTTGGATCGAGCCTAGATTTCGGGCATCCAGAAGTTTTATAGAGTTTTGCAAACTGCTCAAGCAATAAAGGGTTCACTCGAGCGACCTCAATTCATTTTGCATAATTGGCTCGAGCGACCATTGAGCCTACTTTTTGACCATCTAGTACTTCTGCAAATAGACCACATCGCTCAAGCGACCAAAGGTGTGCTCGAGCGAACACAACCAAGGCGCAAGGGATTCGCCCAAGTGCACCTATGGTAAATAAGGTGGCCAACTCAACGGATTCGCCCAGGTGCAAGTCAAACTCGCCAATGGCGCCCAACATCTCCCAATCCCAAATAGCAATGCTAACTACACTACTTATGGACTTCCTACTCAAGGCATCGACCACTACGTTGGCCTCCTCCATAAACTCCATCAGCCTCCTCTGCTTCAAATTTAAGTCTTTCTGTGAAAATAGGTATTTCAAACTCTTGTGATTGGAAAACACTTCAAATCTCCCTCCGTATAGATAATGCCTCTAGATTTTTAAGGCAAAAATCACCGCCGCTAACTCTTGGTCGCGAATAGAAAAATTTCTCTCATGTGTTTTCAACTATCATGAGCCATACGCTACCACTTTCCCTTCTTGCATCAATACACAACCTAAACCTTCCTGAGATGCATGACAATAAATCGAATAATCCAAACCCCTCTCCAAGATAATCAATACTAGAGTAGTGGTGAGTCTAACCTTAAGTTCTTGAAATGACTTTTCGCAATTCTCACTGCACACAAATTTAATTCCCTTCCTCATCAATCTAGTTAATGGTGAGGCCAATCTAGAGAAATCTTTCACAAACGTCAATAATACCTGGCTAAGCCCAAGAAACTCCTGATCTCAAAGGTATTCTTAGCTTATCCCAATCCTGCACTGCATCTATCTTAGACAAATCTACAGTCACTCCTTCCCAAGATACCACATGGCCTAAGAACTTAACTTCTTTTAGCCAAAACTCACACTTCCCGAACTTAGCATATAACCGATGTGCTCTAAGTAACTCAAGTACAACCCATAGTGTTCCTTGTATTCCTGCTCAGAGCGTCAGTAGATTAAGATATTGTCAACGAAGACAACTACAAGTCGGTCTACAAACTAATGGAAGATTCGATTCATCAAATCCATAAATGAAGACAGTGCATTGGTTAGCCCAAAAGGCATCACTAAGAACTCATAATGGCCATATCGTGTACAGAATGTTGTTTTCTGAATATCTTCCTCCTTCACCCTCAACTGGTGATACCCTAATCTTAAATCAATCTTAGAGAAACAACGAGACCCCTTCAATTAGTCAAACAAATCATCTATTTACGGTAATCGATACTTATTTTTAATAGTTACCCAATTCAACTTTTGATAATCCATGCATAGTTGCAATATGTCATCCTTCTTAGCAAAGAGAGCCGGTGTTTCCCAAGGCGATGTACTAGGGTGGATAAAACCCTTATCTAACAGTTCTTGGAGTTAAATTTTCAAATCGCGCAACTCGACGAGTGCAAATCTATATGGTTCCATGAAAATTAGTGTTGTGCCGGGCACTAAGTCAATGGAGAATTCAATCTCCCAATGGGATAGGAAACTAATAAGATCTTCAAGAAAAACGTCTAGATATTCACAAACTACCCTCAGTAAATCAACTCAAACCACATCACTATCATTACCCAAAAATGTTACAATGAGGAAATTAAGCTCGCCCCGACCTCATGAGTCATACACTGGCAACAAAATTATACCAGCTCGATCCCTTGAAAAATAAAAATAGTCACCACTCGAGGCACACACCGTAACTTTCCTACAGTGACAATCCATAATGGCACGATATGAAGACAACCAATCCATGCCCAAGATGAAATCAAAACCTGACATCTTTAACAACAAAAAATAAAAAAGTAGTCAGCGACTAGCAACCTTTATCTCACAACCGTGACATCCCTGGTCTAAGACAACCTTACCCCCAACTGGTGACTCTACCTTGAGTGGAGACGTTAACCGAGGCACTTCTAACCCCAAAACTAATGCGAATGCAAACGAAATAAAGAAATGAGATGCACTAGTATCAATCAATACATCGGCAATAGAGTTGAACAATAAAAAAGTTACCTCTCATAATAGAAGGCGCTACATCGGGTCCGTATGGTAACAACATACACATGCCTGTGGGTCTCTACTCTACTTGCTTACCCTCGTGAGCATAGGTTCGACATAAGGATTGAGCCAAAGAGGCTCCTTGATTGGCCCTCGAGGCCAGTGCTGAATGGGTAGGCTGATGGCTCTGTGTCTATCTTGAACCAGACGCACCAAATATGTCATCTACTTGAGGGAAAAACCTCCTCAAGTGCCCCAACTGTCCACACTGATAACAGGTAGGCGGCTGCCCTCTTCCTTGACTCTAGCTCTGAGGATGAGCCAAAGACGGTGCAGACTGTTGCCCTCCTCCTCTCTGTAGGCAAACTGAAGACTTGTGGCCCAACTGACCACACTTGAAACAAGTGATCCCACCTTGGCTACCTCTCCATGAACTTGAACTCGGTACAGGAAAGGTGGATCTAAACTGCCCTGCCCGAGACTGCTGTGGGGTGGAACCCCTTTGCGGTTTGTTGTCCCTAACCGTCCCCTAAACCTTCTGACTTGTCTACCTAGAGCCCCTCATCTGCTCTTTCTCCACTTGGATCATGGTCTTTAAGTGTGCCGACGCCGCCTTCACAGGTGACCGTAATCCCTAATCATAGATCCGACCACCTTGAAAAGGAGACCGGTCCTCAACCTCTTCTTGAACTCAATGCAACGGCGTTCTTTCGTTGCTACAAGTTCTAGTGTAAATATAGATAGGCTAGTGAAAGTAGCCTCGAACTTAGCTACAGGTGTGTTTAGGTTCTTGAGCTTTAGGAACTGATCTCTCAACTTCTTCCTAGCAGTGAAAGGCAAAAACTTATCTTAAAAGGCATTGACAAAGGCCTCCCAAGTCACCCTAATGCACCCTCGTGCATACTTCCACCATTGACCTACATCTCCCTTTAGTTGGAAGGATGCCAAGGTCACCCTAAAACCGATGTCCTCGATGCCAAGTATCTCGAACGTCTTCATCATCTTCTCTAGCCACTCATCAACCTTCAATGGCTCCTTAGGATCTCCCAAAAACTAGTCCGGATTCGACCGGAAGAATTTCCTCTTTAGAAAATATGACCTTGTCTCAGCAACATGAGCCTGGACTTGACTCTTAGCCCTGAGAATGTCCATGGATTCCCGCAAAGCTCTAGCCATTTCGCAGGCCAAAACACCCACGACTTGCTGACTTGTTGGCTCGGCCATGTTGGCCTGACCAACTCCCTCCTTTTGCACCGGAATATCATTCGGTAATAGCACCTCCTGCCGCCTAGGCCGGCCATGCCTACCACCACCACATCCATGTCTTGATATCCTTATAAAGGTAAAATAATAGATTAGCACATTTACAAATGCGTTGAAGCTGATTCGCTCACATCCTAATATGGTGGACAACAAGTAGTTCATTCCACATAAGAACCTAATTATATAAGCACAAACGAACTTCCTTTCTAGATAATGATTGTTCTGCGACATTGTCAGAGTTCTAGTTAGAAATAGTAGTGATCAAGTGCTCTTCTAATAGGACTTCTAGAAACTCATAGACCCAATCAATATCTTAGAAATTAAATCTCATACTCATTTAGTCACATAAACATGTTATCATATAGCATACCAGGTCTACTTCTAATATTATCTATCGAGACAAAACCATTGTGTTAAAAACCACATTACGATCCCAAAGTATTCAAACTCAGTAGCTCAAATACCAAGTTGTAACGCACCGAAATGATAACAATAACGCACATCATAATATTCCATAGAATTGATCGATAACATCATATTTAATATTTTCATTTATACTCCTTGTTCATACAAAAGATGACATAAGTGTATGCATTCATAAATCCTAGATCCTGAATCTATAGCATATGACATGTGTACATGAATTGAAATATAATTTTTTGCCCTAATGGCTACATCTTTCCAAATCAATGCTTGGGTACAACAAAATGAGTTCAACTCAGTACAACTAAAGCCCAAGGCTTGTAGAAAAACAATTACATCAAAAGAAACAAAAAGAAGCCCTTGGCTTCAAGTCCTCCTAAGCTATGTCCTTGGTGGAGGCATATCATCAGCACTTGAAAGTTGTTTTCCACGTAGGGTGAGCTAAAGCCTAGTAGAGATACTTTAACATAATGTATAAATCTTAACAAAATCACAAGGTGAATGCATATGCATGCCATTTCTCAAACGTTTTACATTTCCATCTCAAAACATTACAATGCCAGGATTATATACCAATTCATGAAAAATATCTTTGTTACATCAAAAAATAGGGTCGTGGATACGAAACATTAGGAATCTCTAGGTACGTGTTTGCTAGTAGGTTATACAAGCACTACCAAAGCCATTTTACTAGTACTAACCTAAGGATTAGCACCTAATCGCATGTGTTTCTAGAGTTTCAACAAGGACACACAGGCCAACATAATAACCACAACCATACCTCCTAACTAGATTCACTAAGGTATTTACATATTTTCTCAAAACAATACATTTTCAATGCTTAAGTATGCAACAATGCTCAATGCAAGATGCATAAGTAATTAGTTTCAATTCGCTTAATCCTTATACAATTTCTACAACAATCAAATATATCCTCCAGCGATAGGCCAAAATAGATATTTCTATTCAACAGATAATTTTCAACAAAAGATATACTCTTGTCACTTTCAAAATGGGAGCGATATTACATATCCAACTCCACTCTCATCATCAACAGATACATTCATTTCATCATTTCAAAACCCAACATCTTTTTCCTTTTATTTTATAAACCAAATATCAATGATTTTAGAATAAAACCTCATTTACCTTCAAAATCGCATTTAAGTAAAAAAAATTCTAACATTTTAACATATCTTAGCCATAAACACATCCCTATAACGTTTCTTAAGAACCCATTTGAAAATCATTTTTATATTTCAAATCAAACCCTAGGTTTAACCCAAAATCCCCAAATCACAAAATCCTTTCAATGAACAAATAACTCGGGTAAAAATCATACCAAAGGTTGAAGAAATCCCTACCTCAAGAGTAGAAGAGGAAATGAACAAGGATCAAACTCTGAGAAGCAGAAAACAAGATCCTTTTCAATTAGAATAAAGCTTTAGACGAACTCTACCTTTTTCTCCAAGGAACTAGGGTAGAGAAATCAATGGATTAGGAGAATTTGGGATTTTATGGAAAAAACTAGAGACAGTGAAAAAATTAGGGTTTAGAATGTTTTAGAGAGAGAGAGAGAGAGAGAGAGGGAGGGAGGAAGTGAAAAAGTGAAAAAATCTCTCTTTTCCAGATCTGATATACGTATAGACTGCTCGAGCAACCAAAACACCACTTGAGCATCAGAAACAGTAAGTGATACCACTCGAGCGACCAAGAACACTGCTTGAGCGCACAATGACCCACTCCTAGAAGTTTTGTAGACTACAGAAGACCGCTTGAGCACAAGAAAGGCCGTTTGAGCAAAGATCAACCCACTCCCAGAAGTTTTGCAACCCTGAAAAATACTGGGAGATATCAAAAATTGCTAGAGCGACAAAAACACCACTTGAGCGAATAGGAAGAAAACTAGACAACAACTTTTTCGAAAAACTAACTCCTGACTGTAGACACCCCATTTTTGACCGTCCTCAAGACTTGGACGTCACCGTTTGAACACTCGGTGATTATCCATGTTTGTGTTCGTTTGGAGTTCCCGGAGTTCTCGGCTACGCGTCTTGTCTGAGGATCTCCGAACTCGACCGTTTTGTGTCTGGTTTTGCACCAAACACTTGTGTTTTGCCTTGGAGGGGCAGGGAATGCCTTGTGAAGCATCCCCACACACCACCGGCAGTGGCTAGAGGCCACCGGCTAGTTTTTGTTGCCACCGGCAATGTATGTTGCCGGTCGGCACTCTTTGTTGCCGGTCGGCAGTCAATTTTGTCAAAATGACATTTTTGGCCGGCCGACTACTGTTCAGCTGCTTTTGGAGATATTTTGAAACAGCTGGCTGGCATTTGCTTCCATTGTAAGTTTACAAGATTGGCTCCTCTATAAGAGGAGCCCTCCTCTCCTTTGCTCAAGGGTTAGAAAAATTAGAGCTTTTTGCTTAGAAAATACAGAGGAAGCTCTGGTTTTAGGGTTAGGGTTCAATAGACATCCTATCTCTATATTACTCTTGTGTGTGTTTTAGTCCATACTATTGCACACAAACACCTAGTGCTTCACCTTCCTTGGGCTACTGAGGTTCTAAGGGCTTGTTCTTGCTATTTTTGACTGGATTGAAGCTTAAGGAGGCAACAAGACCACCATTGTTGAAGAAAGGCTTCAAGGGTAAGAAACTAGTCCTTTTTACCCCATTTTTGCATCATATTTCTACCTATCTTAGAGCTGTTTTTCTGTTTAGTGTATAACATAAAAAAGTTCTGTTTTTAGGCCCTCTTGATTGTTTGTTAAGAGTGTTTTGTGGTTTGGGTGTGTTTGACCACCCTTAGGCCTTGAAAGGCCCCATTTTTGTGCTATTTTGTGCAAGTTTCGAGACTTTGGTGTTTGGGCCTCTTCACCACGGAAATCTTGAGGGATTTCAGTGGTGGGGATGGTGCCTTGAAGTCTCAAAAAGGGGAGGGCCACCCCCTCTCCTTGTTGTCCTTGAAAGGGACCATTTTTGGTCTCTTAAGGGAGCTTATGTTTGAGTGTGTGTTGAGCATGCCATGACTATTTTTCATGCTTATATTGCCATAATATAACATGGTTTTAAGTTGGTTTTGGTGTACTATGCATACCTTGCATACCTACCTTGTAATGCCTTGTGATTGCCTTAATATGCCTTAGGTTGTGTGCCTTTGTTTTAGCATGTTTTAGGCTTAGATTTGTGAAGCTTTTGTGCTTATTTTGCCATGCTTTAGGTCTGTCTTAGGTTGTTTGAGTCGACCCTAGCATGCATTATATAGCCTCTTTGCATTTTTTGGCTTGTTGGCCTTAAGTATGTAAGTGTATAACATGCTTTGTTTGCTTTGATTTAGTGGATTGGAGTCATTTTTCATGTTATTTCAGTCCCTTTAACATGTTTGTATGCTTGCCTTGCATGCCTCTTTAACACCTTATGAGCTTGTGTTGTATGCTCCTTGAAAGTGCATTTGTGCATGCCTTTGGACTTGAGCCATTTAGATGCCATCTAGGAGTTCCTTGGGTGTTGTTTAGGTCTGCCTTTGACCTATTTTGAGTCCCCTTAGCCTTGTGAGGCTTGGTGGGTTTGACCTTGGTTTAATCCTCTTGGCTTGCCTCAAGTACTTGGGCCATTTGCATGCTTTACTTGCTTGAATTAGTTGGTTTGGCACCTCTATTTTGTGCAATTTCAGAGCTTGTATTGCATGCTAATTGTCTATTGTTTGGTCTCTTTAAGTGTGCTTAAGAGTTGCCCTGTTTATGCTTAAGGTGTTGGACCATGATTGCATGCATGTGTGTGTGCATTTTGGCCTTCATTTCCTTGGTTTTGGCCACTGATTTTAGGCCTAATTAGAGTTACCTAGATCATGTTTAAGACCATCATTTGCTTGGTTGCATGCTTACCTCATGTTTGCTAGTATGCTTGCACAAGTGCCTTGTCATGCCATGTTGCATCCTTAGCTTGCATGCCTAGGTTGCATTGCACCTTGCATGCATGCCTTGTTCCTTGATTTGGTGATAGGAATTGGGCCTTGTTTTGTTTGATTGGTTTGCATTTCATTTGACATGAAAGTGCACACTTGATTCTTTAGGCCATCATGCATGGAAATGCGTGATTGGTGGCCCGAGAATCGAGGCACATACCCCTTTGAGTCGCAAACATGATAGGGGGCATGATTGGTGCATACATTACTTGAATTGTATTGCCTTGCAAGTTTTGCCCTCTGCTGCTGTGAGTTGCAGGTTCTGCATGTATTGTTTGCCGACCGGCAACATTTTGTGCCGGCCGGCAGTAAGTCATCAGCCGATGGGTTCATTTTGTGCCGATGGCCACATCCTAGTGCCGGTGGTCATTCTACTTAGCCGGTGGGATCCCCCAGTATCCTGAGAGGCATTCCTGAGCCTTTGGCAGTCTTCAGAGGAGCAAAGTAGGGAAAACAGAGGCAGACTATGCATGGCAGTGCGATTCCGAGCAAGTCCCGAGCATGCGCTGAATCTGACCCGCTTCCCGAGGGATTTACTATTTTAATTAGATTGATTAATTCGTTTAGTTAAATTAATTGATCTGTAATATTTAATTAGCTTGCGTAGTTAATTAATTTGTATATTCTTTTGGTCCCTCCGAGCGAGGGCAAATCTGTAATAAGCGTGTGTGAGTGGTGTGCATGTCTTCCAACCCCCACTTCTTTCTTCCCTTTTATTTACCCGCCATTTATGGTAGATTAGGCACGCTTATTTTAGCATACCTTATGCAATGCATGCGCAGCATCCATACATTTGTCTTACATGCACCGGCTCGTGACATCATACAAACCGCATTGTATCTTCAAATCTAACTTGAATACGCAATCAATAATTGCATTTCACATGCCATTTTAGGGTTAGCCGAGCCTATCCTAAATCGCATTCTCAGATGTGTTGCATTAGCCACTTAACATGAACTAGGGCATGCATTTTTGCTAACTAGTTTATTGTTTTGGCACGGAGTACAATGGAAGTATTTATGCTTTTAGCATATCGCATGCGTGAATGTTAACATAACAAGATAATTACCATGTGGCTAAATGCTTATATGAGATAAACTGCTTGAATGCCTGGGTGGAGGTTGATTGCTTGAGTTGGAAAAACTCGTTGAAACTGTGTTTTAGCCTACTTATGAAGTAGCAAATTCCAAAGCACTTTCAAAACAAACGGATATGCAATGCTTATTTCCAAATTAGGCAATCTAGTCTATACTTGTTTGTCATGCGATAACATAGTAATTCTAGGCTAATAACCGAACGAGAACACATAACGCTTTCAAAATCGGATATCACTTAGTAGAGGCCGGCCTTCGACCGGCGAAGGGGGTGCTCATAGTCGACCTTCCCGATCGCATCCAAGCTCCCGAGCCAAGACAACTTTGGTGATGACGACACGTATTCCTTCGCACCGAGTCGTGGTTTCCTAAATTTCCCATTTTAAAAATATTTAGGTGGCGACTCAGATTCCGCAAAGCAGCCCATGTTTGGCACTTCTTTTCAAAATCTATTTTTTTTCAAAACGATTTGCCGAGTTGGACTCTTTGGTTCAGACATTTAACCGCAACAAACAAAAAAGGAGTCCGAATTAGCATCGAGGTCCTCGGGCGCCATATAGCTTCTCGCGACTGGGGACTTTAGAGAGCTTGACTTGAACTCGTGATATCCTGCTTTTGATTTCATTTATGTGTCTCTTTGCATTGCATGTGCATTGGTGCGCCTAGGACACCGTGGTTGGCCATCCGCTATTCCCGAGCGGTTTGTCGGAGGCTTGTCTTGTCAAGACATGACCATAAGGTCGACCGTTGCGGCTCGCCAAGATGGGAACACAAACCCCTGCTTTTACCGGGCACCCTTTTTGACCATTCGACCTAGTGCATATTCGATCCATAGTGACCATTCCAAACTAGGACAAAGTTGCTTACCCGATATAGGTTGTTTGAAGTCGCCAGATGTGTAGTGAAACCCTAGCTCTCGACAAAATAGGACAGGAAACCCTACCCCAACATAGGGGTGTATTGGCTCTCATTTATCCGCTATGTGCTTTTAGAGTGTATCTCTCAGGGAATGCATATACCGCTTTGCAAGTTTGAGCATCAAAGCCCGAGGGCACTAGTATCGTGATTGTTGAGAATCGCTATGTCTCATGTATCAATTCGGCTTTTGAACAAAGGATTCTAGGGAACAAAGGATCGTAGTAGAGTGCGCTTGTTTGGCTACACCCGTGTTTGATCTGCTTTGGGGTCAAATATCGCTTGTTTTCCGCTTCACCAAAGATTCAGAGAATTGATCCAGAACAGCTAGTGTCTTCTCCTTGCTGAGGCAGGACTGAGCATGACGCAGAATTCAGAAGAGATCGTGGTCATGACGGCCGCATTGAGTCAAGGAATCACCTCGCAAGGTGAGGCTAATATTGATCTGCTGCATCCACCTGTGTCGCCGCCCACCCAGTTTGGACCCCTCAACTATATCAGGCTCGCGAGCCTACTATATTTGAACTAATGGGAATGATAGGTGATCTTCAAAGATCCGTAGCGGATCTCGCCTATGGGATGTTTGCCTCGCTACCAGCCGCACCATATGCCGGAGGCTTTATACCCCAGGAGCCCCCTCTATTGGGACGGATAGTAATTGAACTCAACCAACCAGAGATGACCTCCAGCTATGGCAACGACGCATCAAACCAAATTCTAGATCAGGTTGAGGCCAGAGACAAAGGCAAGATGAAGGCAGATGTCGAATTCTATCGAACAACTATCAGGGCGAGAGGCTTTGAAAGCCGGGGATGAACAAGCAATAGATATCCGCAGCTTGTGTCGAAGTCAGGAGGATGCTTTCCACTCCGCCCGAGGGCAATTCCCAATCATCGAGAACCGGATAGGCCCTGCCATGCCAAAACAGCTTCTTCCCGCCTCCCAACCTTGCTTCCGGAAAGGATCAGAAATCCAAGGCCGCACCCCCCGATCCGTTCGCTAGTGCATCTAGCAAGAGTGCTCAGGCTCCAAAGTACCTGCCCCGGGGGCGCAGGGTCTTCCATGCCCTCTACATGCCATTGTCCAAGGCACTTCAGATCCTTGCCGAGAGGGGACACCTTAAACCCCTGGAGCCTCGGCCTCTCCCAAAGAATCTCCCTACTACTCATGACCTCGCCAAGATCGCATGCATTCACCGCCAGACAGGCCATGCTTCCGACAATTGTTTCCGCCTCCATCATGAGGTGCAAGATTTGATTAACAACGAGGTTATCCTCCCCCCCACCTCAACAAAGTCCGTCACCACCCAGTTGTTGGATTTTGAGGACACAGATACTGCGAGTATGTAATCAGAAGGTCAACCGCCAGGGCAAGGCTCGGCGATTTTTGGATGTGGCATTTGGCACGATTTTTGGGCATCTGTTAATGTTAATTTTGTAAATTCGACTTGGGTGTCGAGTCATTTTTGTTTTGTCTTGAGTCTGCCTCTCAGATTGAGTCGGCTTTTTGCTTACAGGTCTGCCTTTGTTGTAATGAGTCACCCTCTTGTATAGAATACCGTGATTCCAAGGTTGTTGCCTCGAACGCCGCTTTTGTAATTATCCTTTGTTTTTCCTTTGAGTCTGTCTTGCTGAGGAGCCACCACAATCGTGCATCCGAATGAAACAAATGCGCTATCACATTTTTGTACTTGTTGCTATTTGAGTCAGCCGTGTCAGAGGATGTGAATGGAACGACAGCACATACCACCTACTCTCTTGTTCCTTAAACATCGTTGTAATGACCTAAGCTTTTCATAAAACCCCTTTTTGAACACTACGGTGATGAAAACGAAGAGGAAGTAATTCCTCGGGTTTTGTAAAATTTTGATCATTTTGAGAAAAAGAGAGGCATGCTAAACTTTTAATGAATGAAATCATGCTTGTCGGCGTGAGTACTGAGAAGGATCCTGGTTTGATCCAGACTGGTTCCACACTATCTTCAGCACGAATGATTTGTCGCTTTCCTAAAAGCTTTCAAAAACAAATTGTCTTGCGCGGTCTTCTGAAGACTTGTGTGGAATCGCTCTCAGCCTCAAGATTCAATTTATCTGCTGTAAAACCGAACTGCTCAAAACATTCAGTGCCATGAAACGCTTGTGTGGCCCATTTTGAGGCGGCCCTCGAGCAAGAGGCACCAAAGCCAGATCAAGGAGATCAGATCCCACCAGGCAAGGCTCATGAAGTGGCCGTGATGAACTTTTCGGCAAATCAACACAACGGTCATTCTCCTGGACACAGAAAGGCTTCAATCTCAAAACCATTTGGCATGGGCTTGCTACACTTTTACCCTTTGAGAGGCTCGCTGGGCCGAAAACCCGAAAGGGCGATCCAGGCAAAAGTTAGAGCAAAGAAAAAGAAAAGAAAAAGAAAAGAAAAGAACAAAGAATAGCAAAAGAAAAGAAAGAAAAGAAATGAAAGTGCAAAAGAAAAGAATAAAGAGAAAGAAGAAGAAAAACATAGCTCGCAAGGCCGAAAACCCGCATTGGGCACCTTGGCAAAAGTTAGAGCCTAAATAGTGAAGGTTAAAATACCCGAGTGTACCTTAACCGGAACTACGTAAGGCTTGATTCCCATGTTTGGGATACGTAGGCAACTTCATCTTGAAGTCCAAATTTCAACGCTTCCATAGCGCCTCACCATGTCATGGTTTTGATCACTTTTGCCTCCTCCGAATCCAATGTCTCGATTATGCAACTCGAATTACGTGACCAGCTTCCTCTTGAAGTCCAACCACCAATGCCTTCCAGGTGACTATGTCCATATATTGATTCAAACCGTCTTCGCCTCCGCGTCCGAGGATCCGATCGTCGTCAATGAGGACTGGCTTACAAAATGCCGCGGCATCATCCAAACAAGGGGCAACTTTCCGTTGCCATGCATTGCCATAAGTTGCCATCCAAACCAAGGGCAACTTTCCGTTGCCTTATCCCCCCTTTAAGCTAGGGGCAATTTTCCATTGCCTCCGATCCGAGGTTGCATATCTCGAGGGTAAGTTCAAGGCCGCTGAGCTGCTGATTGTTTGCAAAAATAGTTTTTGAAAATTTTTACTGAAGTTGACTATTTTCTCGAAAACTATTTCATTTTCCAAAATTGGACCATGTTTGGACCCAAAAAGGAAAATTTTCAGTGCTCACAGCCCGATTCGCATGATTTTCAAATCCAAAAATCGAATAAGTATGTTAATCCAACTCTCATTTTGGTCAAAATTTGTTTTAGGAAGAAAACAAAAAAATGGTCAAAGTGACGAACTAGGGGTACAATTGAGTCAGGTCTTCTGTCTTTCCCCCGTCAACATACTTGCCAGAAAGGCACTCTATCCACTGGGAGAAATAGCTGTGAGCTAACAGTGCTGCGTGTGAACCTGCGACTTCCTATTCATCCATTAACCACCCTGGGGAGGGATAAAAAATGAGAGAATAAAGAATAGAGAGGTGTAAGCAGAGAGAGAAGTGAGAAAAGGGTTTTGAGAGAAAAACCAAGCATGAGGGCCAAGTGATGTGAGTATCACAAATCAGAAAGGGTGGGAATAATATCCAGAGGAATTGGCTCCTCGAGATTTGAGGACTTTTTGTAAACATGTCCGTGTGTCGTGTCTTTTGATCTGTCGGTCTCGATTCTAGCTTTGAGTCTTTTTCGAGTATGTTTCGTTGTGTTCAGGTCGTGTGCCTTTTGTTTCTTTGTTTGAGTCTGTCTTGCTGTGTTCTGTGGTAGGCTTGACACCCCGGTTGAAAACCCTTCCTTATTTCAAAAAAATTGTTTATGCTCAGAATGCTGTGTCATTCTCTACATTCATGCGAAGCAAGAGAAGAAAAGAAAATTTGGGACATCCGAGTGTGTTTCAACTGCAACCGTGTCAGTTTTGTGGTCCGTCTTGTTAGATTGGGCTATCTGTTCAGGGTTTGCTGTGTGCAGAATGAACCGAGTACTGTACTATGGGCTGTATTATGTAGTTTGAGTAGTGGTTTGTATGAGTTGTTTGCTGTCAGTTGGTTGGTTATCCGATTATCATAGTGCAAGTGCTCAATTTACAAGTGTTCATTTTTCAAACAACAGATCAATATCATTTACATTTGAGGTGTAATATGATGCAATATAGTGCAAGGTATGAAATATACACAAATGTAAACACTTTTTCGCATAAAAGTTTGTTTCATTTCATGTCATCTTTTCAACTACATAGTTTCAAGGAAACAAAATTCGCTCATGTAGACAAAGTACCTTAACTACTAACCAAAAGGGAAAATGCAAAAAGGAAGAAAACAATAAAAAATCAGATCAAATGTCAAAATAGCTCCGGGCCATTAACTCGTCTCCGTCCTCTTCCGGATGAAGGTCCAGAGCGCCATCAACAGGGGCACCACCAGGCATCGCTGCTCGAGCTCGAGCCCGAGCCATCACCGCCTCCTCCGCCTCGCTCGCCTCGACTCGCATCATCCGGAATTGAGCCCGCGAGCCGCTCCCGACGTGAGTGCGCCTGCGCGGGGATATACTCGCCATCCCAAGTAGAAATGGGAGGTTCAATGAGCGCCACCCACCGGAGGAATCGAAGGGAGGTCAAAAAGCATAAAAGGCGAATACATCGTAATATCGTGAGCGCTTTATCCGTGCGTAATGCAATGTATGAGTACCGTGAATGCCGTGAATGCAGCGGTATGAGTACAGCAGGTGAGTGCCGTGAGCAGTGAATCAAGACAGTAATACGCAGTGTATGTGAATGCCGTGAGTAGTGAATCGCTGCGTAATGCAATGTGTGAGTACAAAGGTATCGATGCCGTGAGCGCTTTATCGATGTTGTGTTATGCATCGATTATGTAAAGCGCTTTGTGTATGGTTTGAGGTCAGGGTCGAAAAGAACATACCGAATGTCAGAAGGGCTAGGAGGTCGAATGTCCGCCGAAGCATCCCCATCATGGAGGCATTCATCTCCAATGACCGCCGGTATACTCGTAAGACGCTTGCAAAAGTATCGATGCATCAAGATTCGTGGAATATCAAATAAATCGAAATGAAATGACTGCATTTAAAATGCAAGAATACATACTGGAGGCAAGTCGGGATACCGACAAACTCGTGATCAGCCGGCGGAGGGGCGAAGGGGATCTGATAGGTCGCCCCACCCTGCCATCGGAAAGTCAATAAAGCGGGCAGAGCAGCCAACCGTCCTCGCCTCTCGAACTCCACCGCCACGGACTCGAGCCCTCTTGCCTCCTCCGCCCCACTCCAGCCCACCGGCGCCGCAGTCTCTCTACTCGGCGGCCGCCAGAGGTCGTGATGATAAAGGTCCGGACGCATTCGAGTAATCGCCTCGCCTCAAATCGCTCGCCTCCCACCAATGGTGTAGTCCGCCATCACCGGCAAGAAGGAATCTCAAGATCCCTCATGTGCTCGTGAGGGTGCACCGACTATTCGCCGTAAGCCTAGGGTCCGACGCAAGAAACGCCACCTGTACCAAGCCCGGCTGCATCGCCTCGAGCGTAATCCGTAGAACGCGAGGTCTCATCAAGACCGCAAACCGATCCAAGATCATCGCCGCAGTGGAGCCCATGGCCGCCAGTGATTCAAATTGAAATATAGTTTGTTATCTATCGTTATTGAAATATGCAAAGGAAAGGCGGCTTAAATGAACTGCAAGTAAAACATACCGCTGGGGTGATAGTGTCAAAGTAGCGGCGAAGAAGCTAAATGTCTCGCGGCCTCCGGTGCATCTCCCTCAAAGCGACGCTAAAAGGACAACCAGAGGGGTCTTCGTGATCGGCACGGAGCGAGCCTAGGAAAGTAGGCATAAACCCACAACCGCAAGATAAATACCGCAGCATTTATCGATAAAGCGTATCACGTAATAAAGGCGTAAATAGCAGAGTCGCAGGTATTGTGCAAAGTGTACAAGGCAGAGCAAGGTACAACAAGGTAAAGCGTAGTATGTGTGTGCTGTGTACAAGATACAAGAAGTGTAAAGTAGACTACAAGCAGTGTGTGTAGAGTACAGAAAATATAGAACTGAAATGAAAGGCAGAAAAAGAAATGTACCTCCCAAGCACGCCAGTAACCCCGAGCAACTGTCCGCTGCCGCGGGAAGCCGAGCTCATATACCCATAAAGGGTGGCCAGAGCGGCGCCACCCCAGACATAATGTAAAATGTCCTTGACATCCACCAAAGGCGCCGAAGGTGCAGAGAGGCACTGTGTTCGCCCGGTCGGCGAAGATGGTCGTCCCAAACAGGAATATAAGGAAGCCGCGTGCGTATCTCTCCACGGCCTGGGGTCATCGGGTCAGATCGACAAGGAGGGCCGGACCTCGAATCGCACCTCAAACCAGAGTATCGAACAAAGCCGGACGCTGCAAGAGGCGGTGCCGCGCCGAGCAAGTAGATCTGAGCCGCGGTCCACTCGTCCATATCAATGTCAAAGGGGATCGAATCACCCCCTACCCCGATGCCTGTGAGCATCGAGAAATCGTAAGGGGTCATCGTCATGTCCCCAGTCGCAGACAAGTGAAATGAATCGGTGGTGTCCCACCACCTCTCCACCAGAGCGGCGAGGAGAGGTCTGCATGTAGTAAGCCTGGAGAGTCCTCTGCAGAATGCGCCAAAGCCGGCCTGGTCCACAATATGGCGAACTATGTCGGGAAGCTCGGCGTACCACTCACGAGCGACAATATTCCCACACCCGTAGATGGTATGGGAATCTCCCTGTTTTCAAACAAATAGTTGCGAAGCAATATAAAATGTACAGTTTTGAAGAAACAGTGGTTCAGTGCAAATGTGGCATGCGTGCATATTTTCAGATCCAAATAGATACCGAGTGCCGATGTGCTTACAGTGAACTACAACGTGTGATATGTCAGCGTGTTTGAGTGGTTCAGTGTAAATGTGGCATGCGTGCATATTTTCAGATCCAAATAGATACCGGGTGCCAGTGTGTTTACAGTGAACTACAACATGTGATGCGTCAGTGTGTTTGTGTGGCTCGGTGCAAATGTGGCATGCGTGCATATTTTCAGATTTAGACGGGTATCGGGTGTCTGTGTTTGAGTGGTTTAAAGCTAGTGCAGTGTGTGTGCATGTGTCAGTCTTAAACAGATAATCAGATGCAAACGCGTTTGTAATCGATTACAATATACAGTGTATCAGTGTATCGGCACTAAGCAATTAAAGACTGTAATCAGTTATGGCAATTGACAGTTTAAAGCGTCCTACATTGCAGAAAGTAAAGCAGAGAAAGAAGGTTACCTCAGAAGCGCCAGAGGATAGGTGAGAGGCAGGCTCACGTAGCAGGAGCTCGGGATGCAACGCCATGTCGAACTCCCGAACCGGGCGCAATTGGCCGGGTGGCGTAACATGAATCGCCACGGTAGGTCGCCGTCGAACGGGCGCCGCCAAAGGTAGGAGCTCAACCTCGGGATCCATCTCGTGATCCGGGGGAGTCCCACCGTGTGGAATGTCGTCGGCCATGACAAGAGTGATGAGAAAATGGTCAGAGAATGAAAATCGGGTCAATACGAAGAGTCAACCGAAAAGTCAACTCCCGGAGGGTGGAAAATGGCCGAAAGGTCGGATGTGAAAAGGCACGGAAATGGAGAGGAAAGTGAGGGAACAAACCCCAAAAAGGTGGAACGTAAAAGGCAATCAAACAAAGATTTGTTCGTTGAAAATGTCCAAACGCGAAGGTAATCGCGAATCCGACGACGAAAAGGGCGCGAGAACGCGAAGAAACAAGGAAACGAGGAAGAAAAGAGACTCTAGAGAGAGAGAGTTTGTTTTCGGCGGAGGCTAATGAATAGAATAGGGTTTGGAACCCTATTTTAAAACACCCATGGAGAAATATCGAATCTGCCCCGATCCAAGAACTTTTTGCCGGTCGGTAACATTTTGTGCCGGCCGGCAGAATATTGTGCCGATGGAATTATTTTGTAGCTGGTGGATAGCCGGTGGCTTCCCCTTCCGACCGGTGGTGTTCCCACAACCTTGTTTAGGCCATATGAGTAGTTTTTGGTCTTCATAGCTCGAGAAAGTGCAAGAAAGTGTATCTCCGACGCTCAACCGCCCTCCGTTTTGACCTCGGACCGTGTCTTCTGTGCGTGGCACTCAAATTCATGCAATGTTGTATCCTTTTGCCTTTTACAAGATTCAAAAGTTGCCTCGCGTGCGTTGCATGCATTCATCATGTTGTCTGCGCGCGCTGCGCCGCGTCATGCACGTCCCTCATGCATTGTCATGCATTTTATTACAAGCGTTGTCATGCATTGTCATGCACCTCAATACATATGTCGCCTCGCACATCATTCGTGTTATCGTTGCCTCGCACATCATTTGTGTTGTCGTACATCTCCTTATTTTGCATTATCATGCATTTCAAAAAGAAAAAAAAAATGTGCGTTGTCGCGCACTCGAGTTCATTTGCATTGTTTTACATTTCGTGTGGCATGCGTGTCACGCTTGCATTGTTTTATATTTCGTGTGGCATGCGTGTCACACTTGCATTGTTTTACATTCCTTGTGGCATGCGTGTCACACTTGGCTTCATTTTGCATCCTTTGAGGCACGCGTACCTCATTGGCTTCATTTTGCATCCTTTGAGGCACGCGTACCTCATTGGCTTCATTTTGCATCCTTTGAGGCACGCGTACCTCATTGGCTTCATTTTGCATCCTTTGAGGCACGCGTACCTCATTGGCAGCATTTTGCATCCTTTGAGGCACGCGTACCTCATTGGCAGCTTTTTGCATCCTTTGAGGCACACTTTCCTCATTGGCTTCATTTTGCATCCTTTGAGGCACGCCAGACCTCATTGGCAAGATCTTGCATTCCTTTGAGGCACGCCAGACCTCATTGGCAAGATCTTTGCATTCCTTTGAGGCACGCTGCATCTTCATTGGCATCATTTTACATCTCCGTGAGGCATGCGTACCTCACTTGCATCATTTTGCATCCTTTGAGGCACGCGTACCTCATTGGCATCATTTTACATTCCGTGTGGCATGTGTGTCACACTTACATCATTTTGCATTCTTATGAGGCATGCGTGTCTCATTTGTTTCATTTGCATCATTTGCATCATTTTCAATTTCCATAAGGCATGCGTGTCTCACTTACATCTCACATTCCGTGAGGCATGCGTGTCTCACTTACATTTTACATTCCGTGTGGCATGTGTGTCACACTTACATCATTTTGCATTCTTATGAGGCATGCGTGTCTCATTTGTTTCATTTGCATCATTTGCATCATTTTCCATTCCGTGTGGCATGCGTGTCACACTTGCATCGTTTATCATTCCCATTGGCACGTGTGCCTCATTTTCATTGGCACGTGTGCCTCATTTCCATCGGCACGTGTGCCTCATTTGCATTGGCACGTGTGCCTCATTTGCATCGGCACGTGTGCCTCATTTGCATCGGCACGTGTGCCCCATCCTCATTTGCATTGGCACGCAGTGCCCCATTTGCATTGGCACGTGTGCCTCATTTGCATTGGCACGCAGTGCTCATTTCCATCGGCACGCGGTGCCTCATTTTCATTGGCACGCAGGCCCCATTCCCATAGGCACGCAGTTCATTTGCATCGCACGGTGCCTCCTCATTTCCATTGGCATGTGTGCCTCATTCCCATAGGCACGTGCCTCATTTTCATTGGCACGCAGTGCCCCATTCTCATAGGCACGCAGTTCATTTGCATCGGCACGTGTGCCGCCTCATTTGCGTCGGCACGCGTGCCTCCTCATTCTCATTGGCACGTGTGCCTCATTTTCATTGGCACGCAGTGCCTCATTTTCATCGGCACGCAGTTCATTTGCATCGCACGCAGCCTCCTCATTTTCATTGGCACGTGCCTGCTTTCATTGGCACGCAGTGCCTCATTTCCATAGGCACGCGTGCCTCATTTCCATAGGCACGCAGTGCTCATTCCCATTGGCACGCAGTGCCTCGTTTTCATTGGCACGTGTGCCTTACTTTCATCGGCATGCGTGTCTCATTTCCATGGGCATGTGTGCCCTATCTTCATCGGCATGCATGCCTCATTTCCATTGGCATGCGTGTCACATTTTCGTTGGCATGCGTGTCGTCATGTGCATTAGCATGCGTGCTTTCATTTGCATTGTCATGCATGTTGCTAACGACATTGTACCTATTAAGTTTGCTTTCTTTTCAGGCACGATATTGTATGTACGATTCATTTGAGGCCGGTGCAACCGGACGAGCCGCACAGGTATTGTATCCTCCGAGTGAGACGTATTGAGAATTGCATAATTACCTTACATCCTTTCTGCATTGCAGTGTAGTCTAGTGTATGCTAGCTTAAAACTGTTGCATGTGTGCTTCGTTACAACTTTCTTTGCATGATCATAAGTTATGCTCGGCTTCTTGCATTTTCAGTTGCATTTTGCCTCGCTTTCAAGATACCTTGTTTGTCTTGCATGTTTGTCCAAGTCTTCGCCTTGTCAAAATGGGTCGCCTCGGCTTTGACATTCACTCCCGCCATTGTTATGACTTTCGAGTTCTCACAAAGAGGGGCAATCAGAGACACCCCATTTTTGACCGCCCTCAAGACTTGACGCCACCGCTTGAACACTCGGTGATTATCCATGTTTGTGTTCGCTTTGGAGTTCCCGAGTTCTCGCCACGCGCCTTGTCTCAGAACTCCGAACTCGACCGCTTTGTGTCCGGGTTTTGCACCAAACACTTGTGTTTTGCCTTGAGGGGCAGGGAATGCCTTGTGAGGCATGCCCATACACCATCGGCAGGGGCTAGAGGCCACCGGTTTTTTGTTGCCACCGCAATGTATGTTGCCGGTCGGCACTCTTTGTTGCGGCCGGCACCAATTTTGTCAAAATGACATTTTTGGCCTACCGACCATCGCTCACCGCTTTTGGAGATATTTTGAAACAAATGGTCATTTGCTTCCCTCCATACACGTATGGAGGGATGCCCTCTTGTTAGCTTACATTGTAAGTTTACAAGATTGGCTCCTCTATAAGAGGAGCCCTCCTCTCCTTTGCTCAAGGGTTAGAAAAATTAGAGTTTTTTGCTTAGAAAATACAGAGAAAGCTCTGGTTTTAGGGTTAGGGTTCAATAGACATCCTATCTCTATATTACTCTTGTGTGTGTTTTAGTCCATACTATTGCACACATACACCTAGTGCTTCACCTTCCTTGGGCTACTGAGGTTCTAAGGGCTTGTTCTTGCTATTTTTGACTGGATTGAAGCTTAAGGAGGCAACAAGACCACCATTGTTGAAGAAAGGCTTCAAGGGTAAGAAACTAGTCCTTTTTACCCCATTTTTGCATCATATTTCTACCTATCTTAGAGCTGTTTTTGTGTTTAGTGTATAACATAAAAAAGGTTCTGTTTTTAGGCCCTCTTGATTGTTTGTTAAGAGTGTTTTGTGGTTTGGGTGTGTTTGACCACCCTTAGGCCTTGAAAGGCCCCATTTTTGTGCTATTTTGTGCAAGTTTCGAGAATTTGGTGTTTCGCGCCGTTTACCACTGAAATCTTGAGGGATTTCAGTGGTGGGGATGGTGCCTTGAAGTCTCCAAAAGGGGAGGGCCACCCCCTCTCCTTGTTGTCCTTGAAAGGGACCATTTTTGGTCTCTTAAGGGAGCTTATGTTTGAGTGTGTGTTGAGCATGCCATGACTGTTTTTCATGCTTATATTGCCATAATATAACATGGTTTTAAGTTGGTTTTGGTGTACCATGCATGCCTTGAATACCTACCTTGTAATGCCTTGTGATTGCCTTAATATGCCTTAGGTTGTGTGCCTTTGTTTTAGCATGTTTTAGGCTTAGATTTGTGAAGCTTTTGTGCTTATTTTGCCATGCTTTAGGTCTGTCTTAGGTTGTTTGAGTCGACCCTAGCATGCATTATATAGCCTCTTTGCATTTTTGGGCTTGTTGGCCTTAAGTATGTAAGTGTATAGCATGCTTTGTTTGCTTTGATTTAGTGGATTGGAGTCATTTTTCATGTTATTTCAGTCCCTTTAACATGTTTGTATGCTTGCCTTGCATGCCTCTTTAACGCCTTATGAGCTTGTGTTGTATGCTCCTTGAAAGTGCATTTGTGCATGCCTTTGGACTTGAGCCATTTAGATGCCATCTAGGAGTTCTTTGGGTGTTGTTTAGGTCTGCCTTTGACCTGTTTTGAGTCCTCTTAGCCTTGTGAGGCTTGGTGGGTTTGACCTTGGTTTAAGCCTCTTGGCTTGCCTCAAGTACTTGGGCCATTTGCATGCTTTACTTACTTGAATTAGTTGGTTTGGCACCTTTATTTTGTGCAATTTCAGAGCTTGTGTTGCATGCTAATTGTCTATTGTTTGGTCTCTTTAAGCGTGCTTAAGAGTTGCCTTGTTTATGCTTAAGGTGTTGGACCATGATTGCATGCATGTGTGTGTGCATTTTGGCCTTCATTTCCTTGGTTTTGGCCACTGATTTTAGGCCTAATTAGAGTTACCTAGATCATGTTTAAGACCATCATTTGCTTGGTTGCATGCTTACCTCATGTTTGCTAGTATGCTTGCACAAGTGCCTTGTCATGCCATGTTGCATCCTTAGCTTGCATGCCTAGGTTGCATTGCATCTTGCATGCATGCCTTGTTCCTTGATTTGGTGATAGGAATTGGGCCTTGTTTTGTTTGATTGGTTTGCATTTCATTTGACATGAAAGTGCACACTTGATTCTTTAGGCCATCATGCATGGAAATGCGTGATTGGTGGCCCGAGAATCGAGGCACATACCCCTTTGAGTCGCAAACATGATAGGGGGCATGATTGGTGCATACATTACTTGAATTGTATTGCCATGCAAGTTTTGCCCTCTGCTGCTGTGAGTTGCAGGTTCTGCAGGTATTGTTTGCCGACCGGCAACATTTTGTGCCGGCCGGCAGTAAGTCATCAGCCGATGGGTTCATTTTGTGCCGATGGCCACATCCTAGTGCCGGTGGTCATTCTACTTAGCCGGTGGGATCCCCCAGTATCCTGAGAGGCATTCCTGAGACTTTGGCAGTCTTCAGAGGAGCAAAGCAGGGAAAACAGAGGCAGACTATGCATGGCAGTGCGATTCCGAGCAAGTCCCGAGCATGCGCTGCATCTGACCCGCTTCCCGAGGGCTTTACTATTTTAATTAGATTGATTAATTCGTTTAGTTAATTTAATTGATCTGTAATATTTAATTAGCTTATGAGTTAATTAATTTGTATATTCTTTTGGTCCCTCCGAGCAAGGGCAACTGTAATAAGCGTGTGTGAGTGGTGTGCATGTCTTCCAACCCCACTTCTTTCTTCCCTTTTATTTACCCGCCATTTATGGTAGATTAGGGCACGCTTTATTTTAGCATACCTTATGCAATGCATGCGCATCCATACATTTGTCTTACATGCACCGGCTCAGACATCATACAAACCGCATTGTATCTTCAAATCTAACTTGAATACGTGCACCGAATAATTGCATTTCACATGCCATTTTAGGGTTAGCCGAGCCTATCCTAAACTGCATCTCTGTATGTGTTGCATTAGCCACTTAACATGAACTAGGGCATGCATTTTTGCTAACTAGTTTATTGTTTTGGCACGGAGTACAATGTAAGTATTTATGCTTTAGCATATCGCATGCGTGTGAATGTTAACATAACGGCATAATTACCATGTGGCTAAGTGCTTATATGAGATAAATTGTTTGAATGCCTGTGGGTGGAGGTTGGATTGCTTGAGTTGGAAAAACTCATTGAAATCCGTGTTTTAGCCTACTTGCGAGTAGCAAATTCTAAAGCACTTTCAAAACAAACAGATATGCAATGCTTATTTCCAAATTAGGCAATCTAGTCTATACTTGTTTGCTGTACGCATAACATAGTAATTCTAGGCTAATAACCGGAACGAGAACACATAACGTTTTCAAAATCGGATATCACGGTTAGTAGAGGCCGGTCTTCGGACCGGGCGAAAGGGGGTGCTCATAGCTGACCTTCCCCGATCGTACCCAAGCTCCCGAGCCAAGACAACTTTGGTGATGATAGACACGCTATTCGCAAGACCGAGTCAGGGTTTCCTAAATTTCCCATTTTAAAAATATTTAGGTGGCGACTCTGTATCTGGCAAAGCAGTCCATGTTTGGCACTTCTTTTCAAAATCTTTTTTTTTTTCTCAAAACGATTGCCAGAGTTGGACTCTTTGGTTCAGATTACGAACCGCAACAAACAAAAAAGGGGAGTCCGAACTGTAGCATCGAGGTCCCTCGCGGGCGCTGTTACACTGACCTGTTTCAAACATGACAATAACTCTCAAATAGCCAAACTCAACTAGCAATGAGAGTAAGAGGTTATAGACAATAATTAAATGTATGAAATTCTAGATCTAAGAACATTCAAAGGGTCGAGTCTAAACCGGAACCGTTATAAGAATAAAATGACTTTTGTAATTGTATACGTGAACATGTGTGGATGCATTTGTGTTTATTATAATATAAGCTTCATATAGATAATAATGAGAACAAGAGGGGATGAACTGGAGGAGTCACCTCCTCAAGACTGATAGGATGGAACGAATGATGGACAATATGGCCGAAAGTTTAACACAAAAACAACAATGGCAACAACAACAACTGGCACCCCTACCTCCAATGCCCGTACCACCACTGGTATAGGACGATCTATCAAATGACTGAACATCTGGTCTCACCAAGGAATTCAAAAAGATGAAGCCACCCGCTCAAGGCTAAAGCTTGAGTCTTAGGGCTTGAGAAATTAGTTGAGGTGTTTCTATGCATTGAGGCACAAAAAGTCTTGTTAGTAGCATTTACTTTGAAGGATGAAGCGAGAAGATAATGGATGTTGATCCGTGATGATAATAGGGAAATTGGCTGGGCTCGATTCGTACAAATCGTTTATGAGAAGTATTTCCCACAGTGTATCCGGGATAGAAAAGTATCTGAATTTGAGAGGTTGAAGCAAGAGAACATGACTGTAACAGAATATGAAGCCCAATTTACAGAATTGGCACGTTTTGCACCACATATGGTCGACACATATTACAAAAAGGCTAGGAAATTTGAGAGAGGTCATTACGATTCAATCTTGGAGCGAATTAATGTACTTAAACTACCCAAGTATGTTGATGTACTAGATTGGACACTGATGTCAGAAGAAAACATGGCCACTCACAGCTGGAATTTCGAATGGAGAGTCAAAAGGCAAAACTTCAATGCAAATAAGGGAGCCACATCTTTGATGAACAAGAAATCAAAATCAGAGACTTTTGGAAATTCAGTACCTACTTGCACTGTATGTGGAAAAAAGCATCGGGGTGTTTGTTACTGTACTATGGGAACGTGCTATCAGTATGGCAAGAGATTGTACACAACCACGATAAGATGGTAATTAGGGTACTATAAGTTCAATTGGGTCAGCTCCAACAATGAAATCAAATGCAACACCTGTTACAACAAGAATGATCCAAGGCAAAAAGAGTCTTTGCACTCATTCCAGGGGATACTCAGAACACAAAGGTTATAGTCTCAGGTATACTTTCTGTTTGTGGTCAAGCTACATATGTATTGATTGATTCGAGTTGCACACTATTTTGTTTTTATGGTATTTGCTGGTAAATTGAATAGACCTATGAAATCCTTAAGATACATATTATGTGTTGTATCACCAACGGGGGTGATCTATGTTATGTTCATTTGTTTATCCTGCATGTGAATTATTGTTTAGGAATGCCACTATATATGTTGATTTGTTACCTTTTGATATGAGGCACTTTGATATTATTCTCGGTATGGATTGGCTATCTAAATACCATGCAACTATTGATTGTGCTTCTAAACAAGTGGTATTTTGACCTCTGGGTCAAGATGGATTTTATTTTTAGGGTAAGGGTGTAGTTCCTCCACCATATTCAATATCTGTAATGAAAGCTCGTAAATTGATCAATAAGGGTTGTCAAGGGTACTTGTGTAATGTAGTAAGTGATCAAACCATAGACATTACCTTACACAGTATTCCGGTAGTAAAGGACTTTCCATATGTATTTCTAGAAGAGTTACCAGGACAATTAATTGATAGAGAGATTGAGTTTACAATTGATGTAGTACTAGGTACTCAACCGATATCTAAAACTCCATGTCGTATGTTTACTACTGAAATGAAGGAACTAAAAATTCAATTTCCAAAATTACTTGATAAGGGATTTATTCGACCAAGTACGTCACCATGGGCGCACCGGTCCTTTTTGTGAAGAAGAAAGATGACACACTCCGATTGTGTATTGATTATCGGCAACTCAATAAGGTAATTGTAAAGAACAAATATCATTTGCCACGGATTGATGATTTATTTGACTAGTTACAGGGGATTCAGGTATTTTGAAAGATTGATTTAAGATTGGGATATCATCAGTTGGAGGTTAAAGCTGAGGATATTGAGAAAAGTACCCTCTGAACCAGGTAAGGACATTACGAGTTTTTAGTCATGCCTTTCGGAGTCACTAATACACCTGCGACTTTCATGGATTTGATTAATAGAATCTTTAAACATTTCTTGGATGACTTTGTTGTTGTATTTATTGATGACATTCTGATCTATTCGAGAAGTAAGGATGACCATGAACAACACTTGAGAATAATCCTTGAGACTTAGAGAGAAACAATAGTATGGGAAATTTAAAAAGTGTGAATTCTGGTTAGATGAGATTACATTTTTGGGGAATGTTATCAACAAAGATGGAAATTCAGTTGACCCATAGAAAATTGAAGTAATTGTAGACTAGCCTACTTCAACTAACGTAACAGAGGTCTGAAATTTTAAGGGATTGGTAGGTTACTATCGAAGATTTGTCAAAGACTTTTCAAAGATTGCTGCACCATTGACTCAACTAACTAGAAAAGGGGAACCATTCAAATGGATAGACCAAAGGAAATTTTCATTCTAAGAGTTGAAAGCAAGACTAACCACAACTCCAATCCTTACTTTACCGTCCGGTACCGAGGGATTTGTGATTTTTAGTGATGCTTCTTACAGCGGTTTAGGTTGTATCTTAATGCCGAATGACAGGGTAATCACTTATGCATCCCAACAACTGAAGCCACGTGAGAAGAACTACCCGATACATGATTTGGAACTTGCTTCTGTTGTTTTTGCATTTAAAATATGGCGCCATTACCTTTATGGGGAAAAATGTAAGGTACACACACAGATCACAAGAGTTTAAAGTACTTCTTTATACAAAAATAGTTGAATATGCGACAAAGGAGATGACTTGAATTGATCAAAGACTATGATTTGCAAATTAAGTATCTTCTGGGTATGGCTAACATTGTAGCCGATGCATTCAGTATAAAGAATGTGGAAATTTGTCTTGTTTGCTTACAGATCAAAGAAAGCTCTTGCAAGAATTTGAAAGACTTGAAATAGAAGTGGCACCTTATGAGCAAGACAATTTATTAGCTGCAATTTCAGCACTACCTTATGAGCAAGACAATTTCTTAGCTGTAATTTTAGCACAACCAGCAATCATAGAAGAGATCAAATAGAAGCAAGTGAATGATGATTTCTATAAGAAGATATGTGATGAGTTCAAGACCAAGGCTAGACTAGGGTTCTCCATTGAAGATCAAGTGTTGAAGTTTCAGGGAAGACTATGTGTTCCTAATGATGTAGAATTGAAAAGGAGACTCTTAGAAAAAGCCCACAAATTAATGGGTGCTATGCATCCAGGAAATACCAAAATGTACCAAGACTTGAAGCAAGTGTATTGGTGGCCGAATATGAAGAGAGTGATTGCCAACTTCAATTCTAAATGTCTCCAATGTCAACAAGCTGAGCACCAGAAACTGGCAGGATTACTTCAATACCTCCCCATTCCCAAGTGGAAATGGGAGCATATAACCATGGACTTCATTGTCGGTCTACTTCGTACACCTAGAGGTATGAATTCTATATGGATTATTATTGATAGATTAACAAAGTCTGCACACTTCCTTGCCGTGAAAACTTCAATTTTTGCTTATAGACATGCTACTATCTATGTTGATGAAAGCATCCGATTATATGGAGTTCCAATATCTATTGTTTCGGATAGAGATCCTAAATTCGTTTCAAGATTTTGGCAAAGTCTACAGAACGCAATTGGAACGAAGCTGAGATTCAGCACGACCTTTTATCAACAAGCCGACGAGCGAACCGAGAGAACTATCCAAACCATAGAGGATATGCTTCGTATGTGTGTTTTGGAATTTCAAGGCAATTGGGAAACTTATTTACTATGAGAACCCAAATATGAAAATAAAATGAATAATTAAATAATAATAATTTTACAAATCCCAAATATTTTGCTTGTAAATCTTTAAGTGCAAATTAAATATTATTAGAGGGTCTTTTAATTAATTTTAAACCTAAAATAATTTTTTTGGTGAAAGTCTTTAATTTAGAGGCAAGATTTATTTTAAAAAAATTTAGGGGGGGGAAACAAATTAGTAAGTATATTTTGATCTAATAATAGTTGTATTTTATTTAAATTAATGGAGAGAGAAAATAAAATAAAACAAAAGGATAATTATTTAGAGTCTTTTATGTATTACAAAGAAAAGAAAAGAAAAGAAAAACCCTAGCTCTTCTAACAATTTCCCAGCAGGAGCCGTGAGAGAGAGAGAGAAGAGAAACAAAAGGTTGCAACTAAGGAAGGATTTGGGTGTGTTGTGCTATGTGTGATCATCAAAGGATAGCTCCCGAAGTTTTCTTCTCTTCTTCATTTGTTCTTTGTCCGTATTCCTTTACTATATAATTCATTAATGGAGAGGTTATAGGTGTATGTTTATATATATATATATATATACTGTTAAAGAAATTTGAGGAGCTAAATTCATGAGTAAAGAATGGGTGTAATTCTTTGTCCAAAAATTCTGCACAAAATTGCAAACTTTAAAAATCAAGAAATCATATCAAAATGATGAATTTTGAATTGAAATTTTTACTGTATATTTAGTAAATATTGAATTTCATTTTAGAATTTTCTTATAATTTTTGGGAGTCAAAATCCATATAAACTGATGCATTCAAATCTGTCCAGAAATTAGTACAAAACAATAATTTCGGAAGTTTCGTTCTCTCTGGGTATAAAAATGATCAAATCAACGTCATTAGAATTGGTTACAAGTCTAATTTCATACATTTTTTGCCTTGCGTTGATTGCTCGTGTATACTAAGATCACCATTAATTTCTTTAAAGTGCTGCAGAAAACAACCTGTTTGGATATAATTAATTTTAAATAATTATTTTGACAAGTAAAACCAATTAGGTTTGAAACTTAGGATATATTAGTTGATGTCTGGAGGGTTTCGGAATTTTTTGAACAATGTGGAGTGGGTTTTAATTTTCAAAGTTAGCGAATAGATTGGGAAAACTAGTTTAAAATTCCATTTTATCTTAAAGTTACTTTTAATTAAGTTTGTATCTAAACCCATGTCTTGGGTAATTTTAGACCTTGAAGAACATGAACTTGGGTATTATTTAAAAGTAACGGTGAGTGGGGTTGAGCTATGTTAGTGCGCTTTAGTGTGGGGTACATAGCTTATTATTCTTTTTAGTATTTTTAAATTAGTAGTGACGTGTAGTTTTCATACTTGGTTCAGGGTATTAGTTGGACTTTCATACTTTATTCGAGGATTATATTGTTTCGTTCACAGGTGAGTAGTTGTATGCTACAAATTTTTTAAAATGTTCCCGTATCCTGAACTGTTGGAAACTTAAATTGTTGTTTCAGGACTAAATTGTTTTGATAAATTATTATAGTATCAATGGAATTAAATTATTTCTGAAACATGTGTAAACTTGGCATACTGTAAACTATTTATTATGGTCTCATGTTTATAATGGGGAACTACCATGTTTTGCAAAACTGAATTGTATTGATTATCGGGACCATCTATCTATAAAAGTCCAGGGAAATTATTCCACTGTGTGTGGTGACTCTAGCCACTAGGGAACAGATCCGGGTTGGGTTGTGATGACTCTAGTGCTCAACAATTTTAAGGAAAAGACCGAGGCTAGGCTAGGTGACCTTTAATCAGATCGTCTTAGAGAAAAGGCCCGGGTTGCCACTTCGATGATGACTCTTGGTTCGGTGTTGGATCCAACGGGCTTATTTTCTTGAGAACTTTGTGGCATGTTACTTGTTATTCTTGGTACCCAGAAAATTATTGGTGATCATGTTGTAATCTGTTTTAAGTGGAAAATGTCATTTATAATGTTCTTGAGAGACATGAGTATTTTAACTGTTGAACTGTGGAACCTTCTTTTTGTAATAGATTGTCTTGATCAAACTATATGCCAATCTAGTTTCTGTGATATATATCTTATTTTGGAATTGAACCCTGTTTTCAAAACCGTATTTACTATCTATGTTGCTAGTCACTGAGTTATCAGCTGACTTAATTATTTATCACTTCCAAGTGTTAGAAGGACTTAGAGTGGACTCATGACGTAGCGGGGACTCAATTGCATGGACCTCTAGGAAATTCATTATTTTGTTTTAGCTTATCATGTCAATTTTGTGCATACATTGTGGTTGTATTTTATTTATAATTATTTTATTTTGTGAGTGGTTTGTGTTCCATTTAGTATATATTTTTGGAAGTTAGTTATGGCTGGTTTTACCATTTATATTTATGACTTGTCACTAGATTGGATTTTGATTTATTTATTTCTGGGCTACCGTCACATTTATTCTTTGTGATTTTGGGTTCATGTTTAAGATTACATGTGCCTTGGGCTAAGTCCTTGTGGGCCATGGCCAGTCATGCCTGGATTTGGGGTGTGACATTTATCGTTAGTTGAGTTTGCATACAACAACAGTTTACATGTTAGTATCGGCATGGCACCATATGAAGCATTGTATGGAAGAAAGTGTAGGTCTTTGATTTGCTGGCCGAGGTTGGAGATAGAGCATTGTACGGATTAGAACTGGTGCAACAGACAACCGAAAAGATAAAAATCATTTAGCAAAGGCTCAAGGCTGCTCAAAGCCGATAGAAAAGTTATATGAATCAGAGAATAAGGGATTTAGAGTACGAAGCAGGTGACCATGTATTTATTAGAGTCACATCGATGAAAGGGAAAACGAGATTTGGTGGAAAAGGGAAATTGACTCCATGTTGCATCAGGCTATTTCAAATTCTAGAGAGACTTAGCCCAGTCGCCTACCGAATGGCCTTACCACCAAGAATGGAACAGATGCATAATGTGTTTCACATATCAATGCTTCGAGGTTACCTTCGGGATCCATTTAATGTGATAGGATACCACTGGATAACTTTGGATAATGATATGAAATACGAAAAATGGCAAGTACAGATCATTAATCGACTGGTGAAATAGTTAAGAAATAGATCGATTCCAAAGGTGAATATGGAGTGGAAGAACATTATGGAAAGAAAGCTACTTGGGAGAAGGAGGATGAGATGCGACAATGATATCCACACTGTAGACACCCCATTTTTGACCGTCCTCAAGACTTGGACATCACCGCTTGAACACCCGGTGATTATCCATGTTTGTGTTCGTTTTGAGTTCCCGGAGGTCCCATTGCAAGGCCGTGCCTCGGGATCTCTTAACCGGTTTGTTCCAGGCTTGGTTTTCTACCAAGACTTGTGTCTGTTGCATTTGAGGGTAGGGAAGGCTTGTTAGCCATCCCTAGAACCCACTGCCCCCACACCTCCACCGGCTATCCATAGTGGCCATCGGCACTTTTTACCTTGATCCTTGGCCGATCGGCACTTTATGATGCCGGTAAGCACACTTTTGTGCCGGGTGACATGGGCGGTGACCCTTCGAACCCCCAGGGGATGGTGCATCATGCTTGTGCAATTTGGATTACACCATCACCCCGTGCATAACATTGCACCCTTGCCCTTTTGAACCCCTTGAACCTTCTAGAAGCTTGAACCCTTGGCCAAGCTTCTTGGAGAAGCTTTCATTGTCTTGGCTTCCTTTGGAAGCTAGAAACCCTTGCACCCTTTGAACCTTTTTGGTCTTGCTTAGCCATTAAGTTAGAGCCCTTATATTGCCTATATAAGCACCATTCATCTCTTTGGCTCAAGGGTTAGAGATTTTAGGTCAAGAACCGAGAATATACATACATTCTCGATATATATCCATATATACCTATATCTCCCTCCTCTCCTCTTGTGTGTGTGTTTTAAGCCCCAAATAGTGTGTTTTACCTCACTTTTGCACCATTACACACACTATTACACCTAGCTCCGAGATTGGAAGACTTGGAGGTTTGTTTTGAGTGACTTTGGACTGGTTTTGATCACTTGGAGAGGGCTGGACCACCTGTTCTTCATTGGTTCTTCAAGGGTAAGCTTGTTGCTTTAGATTCCCCATTCTTGCAATCTATTTCTACCCTCTTTACTTTGTGATTTTGAGTTTGTGTTTAAGACAAAAAAGTCTTGTTTTTACTTGTTCTTGAACCTTCATTAAGGTCATTTTTTGGTTTGAGTTAAGCCTCATCACTTTAAGCCTTGTTTGGCCCTATTTGGTGCCTTTTTCTTAGGCCTTCTTGTTTTGGTGTTCTTGATTTTTCCCACCAGAAAACCAGTGGGTTTTCAGTGGTGAGGATGATATTTTCGAGCCTCATCTAAGGGAGAGACACCCCTCTCCCTTTGGTCCTTTGGTTGGCCTTTGTTTTGGCTCATAGCATAGCATGTGTGCATGTTTGCATTTGGCTTCATTTCAAGGCTTTTGGGACTGTTTTAGGTCATGTTTGACCTCTGTTTTTAGTTGGAATTATAGTCTCTAACATGCTTCTCATACTTCCTTTGAAATGCTCTCTTGTGCCTAAAAGAGTGTCATGTTTTGAGGCCATGATTTTTGCATGTTTAGGTTTAGTTTCATGAAGATACTAGCATTGTTTTGCCATGTTAGAGGGCTGTGAGCCACTGTTTTTGCCATGTTTGGTGTGCTTGAGGTGGTTGTCTTGCATATTGGCTTGTAGGCCTTGTTTGTATGAAGTCTTAGCATGTTTATCTTGTTTTGATCTAATGATTTGGCATCATTATAGGTGGTATTTCAGTCCCCATTTCATGTTCAAACACCTCCATTTATCCTCTCCTTCATGTCTTAGAATGTGGGTCTTTTATGCCTTAAAAGAGCATTGTGCATGCTTCCATGATTAGTGTATTTTTGAGGGTGCCATGAGGGGATTTGGGTGTCATTCTACATGCTTAAAACCTGTTTTTGTTTGTTGAATGCATGCCATGAGTGGTTGTATGAATGATGTCAAATTACTCTCTTTGGTGTCCTAGACTTGGGCCCATTGAATAGCATGCTTGTGAGGCATTTTGGATCATGTTGAGAGGCTTGTTTTGCCACTGTTTTTGGGAGCTTGAGGGCTGCCTTTTATGGCTTAAGTCCATTGTTGCATGCTTACTTCATGATTGTTGCTTGCTTGGTCAATGTAGCCTTGAATGTATGCTTGTTAGTTCCATGGTTAATGGCCCATCTTGCTTGCTATTTGTGTCCTACATACTTTAGCTCTTTGCATGCTTAACATAATAGGTTGCATTGCATTTGAGCCTTGCTTGCATACTTGCATCTCATAGCTTGGTTTGGGGTTGTCAAGCCAAGCCTAGGATTGAGGGGAGTTCACATTTCAAGTGGTGTAACTCACCTCAATCCTTGGTCACTAAGGCCCTTGATCTCCACATGATAGGGATTTAGCCTTCATTTGTTGTGTTGCATGCATATTTACATTAAAATGAGCAATCTTGATTCCTTAGGCTATCATGCATCAAATGCACTATTGATAGCCCTAGAACCAAGAGCCACACCCCTTGAGTCCCTAAACATGATAGGAGGTGTTGGACATGCTCACATTTGCCCAAAACCATGCCTATGCATTGTCTGTCATTGCCTACTGCGGGCAGGATTTTCTGCCGACCGGCATAAAATAGTGCCGACCGCACTACTTTTGTGCCGATAATCATCAAGTTCACCGATGGCCACCGGAAGGAGCCGATGACTATCTTGTCTAGCCGGTGAGGCATTTCGCACCACTTGGGAGGTATCCTAATTTTTGGAATTTTTGGAGAGGCAGTGACAAGAAAAATGCAATGCCATGGCATAGGTTTTCCCAAGAAGTCGCGACGAGCATGCATCATTCACAAGATTCCGAGGTGAGGCTCCATTTATTTTATCTGTTAATTTAATTTCGATTTAGAAATTTGTAATAATTTATTCATTCATTTATTCTCCATCAGATATTTATTTATTCGGTCCCTCCGAGTGAGGGCAAAATGTAATAAGTGTGGGTGAGTGTGATGCATGTCTTCCAACCCCGCTTCTTTCTAACCCTTTTATTTACCCGCTTCAAAGGGTAGATTAGAACATTTTAAATTAGCATACCTTATGCAATGCATGCGTGCATTCATGCATTTGTTTACATGCATCGGGCTCGGTACATCATACAAACTGCATCGTACTTTCAATTCCAAATTGAATACATGTTATTTGTAGCATTCCATATTCCATGTTTAGGATAGCCGAGCCTGCCTAGATTACATCTTTGCATGTGTTGCAATAGACATTTCAGTATGCTTAGGTCCATGCATGGATTTCTAATAAGCTTTTGTTTTGGCTTGGAGTACTAGGTGAGCTTTTATGCTTTAGCATATCGCATGTGTGTGAATGTTGCCATGATAGCATGCTTACCATGAGGATAAGTGCTTATGTGATATAACTGCATGAATGCCTGTGGATGGAGGTTGAATTACCTAAATTGGGACAACACATTAAAACTGTGAGTTTTAAAGCCCACTAGATAGTGGCAAAACCGTCTTTTCTAAAAGCCCGCTTGAGAGTGGCAAAACCTGCATTTTAGCCTACTTATGAGTAGCAAATCATTTTTCAAAACACACACGTAATGTTTTGTTCCAACTTAGGCGATTTGGTCTATACTTGTTTGCTGTGCGCATAACATAGTAAATCTAGGCTAATAACCGGAATAAGAACACGTAATGTTTTCAAAATCGGATATCACGGTTAGTAGAGGCCGGTCTTCAGACCGGGCGAGAGGGGGTGCTCATAGCTGACCTTCCCCGATCGTACCCAAGCTCCCGAGCCAAGTCAACTTTGGTTATGACGGACACGTGGCCTTCGGCACCGAGTCAGGGTTTCCTAAATTTCCCATTTTAAAAAATATTTAGGTGGCGACTCAGAATCCGCAAGGCGATCCATGTTTGGCACTTCTTTTCAAAAATCAGTTTTTCTCAAAACGATTTGCCAGAGTTGGACTCTTTGGTTCAGATTTAGAACCGTGACACAAAAATCGAGTCCGAACTGTAGAGTGAAGCCCCCAACGGGCGCGTCTACAGTTTCTGGCGACTCTGCTGGGGATGTTAGAGAGCTTGACTCGAACTCGTGATATCCTGTTTTGATTTCACTTATGTGTCTCTTTGCATTGCATGTGCATTGGTGCGCCTAGGACACCGTGTTGGCCATCTGCTATTCCTGAACGGTTTGCCGGAGGCTTGTCTTGTCAAGGCATGTCCATAAGGTCGACTGCTATGGCTCTGCCAAGAGGGAACACAAACCCGGTTTTACCGGGCACCCTTTGACCATTCGACCTAGTGCATATTCGGATCCATAGTGACCATTCCAAATTAGGACAAAGTTGCTTACCCGATGTTAGGTTGTTTGAAACCGCCATGCGTAGGTGAAACCCTGGCTCCTGACAAAATAGGACAGGGAAACCCTACCCCAACATAGGGGTGTATTGGCTCTCATTTACCTGCTATGTGCTTTTAGAGTGTATCTTTACAGGGAATGCATATACCGGTTATAGTCTGGGTATCCTACCAAGGGCACCAAGATAGTATTTTGAGAATCAGTTATATCTGCGGGTATCAGATTCAGATTTGGGGCAGTGATTTCGGGGAACAGTGATCAGTAATAGAATACAGTCGTTCAGCTCTGCTCATATCCGTTCCAGTGAAATTGAGCTGAGATGCTGTCTGTTTTCTCTTTTGCTAGGTAGTCCTGGAACTATAGCTTCAGAAGGCTCCACTATCCCCGAGGTTCATCGGATTTGTGCTGATAGACTCTGTCAGGTCAGAGACTCAGTTCAAGGGTAATCAGGGCCAGAGAAGGCTAGTCAGGTACAGACCATCTGTACAACAGCTACCAGATCAGTGATCTTTGAGTAGTCGGGTTGAGATTTCCGAGCCTACTGCAGACACAGATATACCGGTTGCTCAATTAGATCAGGACAATATGTCGAGTCTGGAAGAGATGGTGCGCCAACTCCAGGATAGTATGAAAGCCATGCAAAGAAGACGCCGTCATCATGCGAGTCGCCAAGCAACGGGTCGTGGTCATAGCCCAACAAGCAGAGACAATTGCCTAGAGCAACAAACCGAGCATCGCCGATCAAGCTCCTCCACCACCAGGGGTTCAGACACGGAAACACCCAATGTCCAGAAGGTACGGACATTCCTAGAGGGTCTCGGCCCCAATTTTACCCTGACAATCCAAAACACCTACCAATCGCCGGACTCTCCTTGAGTTCGGCAGACCCCACAAATTTGTGAGTAAGTTGGAAAAGATGTTTAAGAAATCCCAAGGAGTCAAGTCGATTCCCGACATTGAGGATGGATATACGGACGCAGCTGTGACGCTGCCGGACAGGTTCAAGATGCCTCACATCGACCGTTTTGACGGGTCAGGAGATCCCATGGTCCACTTGAGTTTGTTTTCAGATGTTCTGCGCCCGATGGGCTTGACAAGATTACAAAAGCTCTCCCTCTTTAGCAGGACCCTGTCGGGTATAGCGGCCATCTGGTACGCCAAATTAGAGGACTCAGTGAAACGAAGCTGGGAGGAGATGTCCGAGGCCTTCGTCGCACAATATTCATACAATACCCAGATCGAGATCACAACCCGTGATCTTGAGACGACCAGGCAAGAGCCGAAAGAGGGCTTCTCTGACTTTGTAACCCGTTGGAGAGCCAAAGCTTCTTCGATGACCACCAGGCCGGTCGACAAGGACCAGATACGGATGATTGTGCGCAATCTCCAACCCAGGCTGATGCAGAAGATGATTGTCCTCCCCCTACCCACCTTTGCAGACCTCCATGAGATGGGAGTACAGATCGAAGATGCTATGAAACAAGGCCTTATTGATCAGGAGAAGGAGCAGCCCAGGAGGGCATTTGCCCACAGTTCGAATGCGACCACCAGTGGTGACACAGCTGCTATAACTTCAGACATGGGCATGGTCACCACCCCCACACAAAAAATGACCACCCCATTCACCGGTGCCTCCGAAACTAGTTCACAACCCCAAATACCCACCTCAGGGCAAAGGTGTTTACCCCCCCACTGCGTGTCTCTTCATGAACCAGAGGGCCTTGATCAAAAGGGATATCTGAGCCACCGAGCCACAACCATTACCAAAGAAACCCTCCTTCACATAACCCGGTGATCTTGTGCCTTCCATCGTGGCCGCCATGACACCGACATGTGCTTCCGTCTTCGCCATGAGATACAAAACACGATCGACACCAAGGTCATCGCCATGCCAGTCGTGCAAAGTCTATCGGCATTTGATCAGTGAACCTGTGGGGGGATAATGTGATGTGATCGAGATGAACCACTGCGGGCGTTCGCTTTACCGGATGTGGTGGGCGACATGCACTGCTTTTGAGCAATGTACAAATCTTGTTAATTTTGCTTTCGACTTGGGTATTGGGTCGGTTTTGTTATGTCGCTTGAGTTCTCCTTATTTTGAGTCATCTTTTTATTTCTGGTCTGTCTTGTTGTATCGAGTCAGTCCTATTGTACAAAGGTCGGGTGATTCGGGTGTCACCTCAAGGCCACCATTTTGTTTCACGTTTGTCTCTTCGTTTTGTTTTGAGTCTGTTTCTGCCAGGGAGCCAGTTGTGCCGACAGATTCTGAATGGAACAGCAGTGATTTTCACACTCTTTGTGCTTGCTTCTGCCATGTGCCGGTTGTGCCAAAATTTCTAAATAAGATGGAAGTATTTGACTAAGAACTCTGTCTTTTCTGTGCCTTGAAGTCATTGTAATGACCTGAGTTTTTCAAAACTTTTTCAAACACTGTGGTGAAAACAAAGAGGAAGGAATTCCTCGGGATTTGCAAAACTTTGATCAACTGAGAGAAAGAGAGGCGTGCTAAGCCCTTAATGAATGAAATCATGCTTGTTAGTGTGAGTACTGAGAAGGACCCTAGGTTTGATCAAGATTGGTTCTACACTGTCTTCAGCGCAAGCGATTTGTCGCTTTTCTTAAAAACTTTCAAAAAATGTTTTGCGCGGTCCTGCGAAGACTTGTGTGGAGTCGTTCTTGAGATTGTGCAGCCTAGGATCGCTCTCAGCCTCGAGACTCGACCCCTCATTTTTAAACCTTGGACTCAAACTCAGAATGTTCAACGGTTAACTACAACGTGAGGCCTGTGTGGCCAGATTCAAAGCAGCCCTCGAACAAGAGGCAAGAAAGTCAAATCAAGAAGATCAGATGTCGTCAAGAGAGGCTTGGGAAGCTAGATCAGAAGCCCCCCCTTTGAACTAGGGGCAAAAAATATCCGATGTGCTCGAAGAGCCGAAGATGGATCCTTCTGCAAATCGATACAACAGCCACTCTTTTGGATACAGATGGCTTCAATCTCAACACCATTTGGCATGGACTTGTTATACTTTTACCCTTTGAGAGGCTCGCTGGGCCGAAAACCCGGAAGGGCGACCCAGGCAAAAGTTAGAGCAAGCAAAAAATACATACAAAAGGAAAAGAAAAAAAAACAAAAAAAAAAGGAAAGAAAAAGAAGCTCGCAAGGTCGAAAACCCGCATCGGGCGCCTTGGCAAAAGTTAGAGCCTAAAAGAAAAAGAAAAGAAAAAAGAGAAAAAATGAAAAAGAATTGAAAAGGAAAGAACAAGAAGGTCGAAAACTCGCACGGCGCCTTGGCAAAAGTTAGAGCATAAAAGGAGAGGTTAAATACCCGAGTGTACCTTAACCCCGAACTACGTAAGGCTTGATTCCCATGTTTGGGATACGTAGGCAACTTCATTCTGAAGTCCAGCCGTAAACACTTCAAATTCGATTGTGTCCATGCGATGGTTCTGGCCATCTTTGTCTTCTCTGTATCTAAGAGTCTGGTTGTGTTCGTCGCTCTGAGGACTGACTACAGGTACACTGCGATGCTATCCAAACAAGGGGCAACTTTCCGTTGCCATTCAAAACGTCGCAGTGTCATTTCAAACAAGGGGCAACTTTCCGTTGCCATGCAGTGTCCTTCAGACAAGGGGCAATTCTCCATTGCTTATGGGTCCGAGGTTGTGCATCTCAAGAGTTGGTTCCGTACTTGTTGAGCATTGGCCGTTTGCAAAATGGTTTTTGAGGATTTTTACTGAGGTTGACTAATTCTCTCAAAAATTATTTTTTCCAAAGCTAGACCATTTTCTTGGACCCGAAAAAGGAAAATTTTCAGTGCTCATAGCCTGACTTGCATGATTTTAAATCAAAAAGTTGAATAAGCATGTTAATCTAACTTTCATGTTGGTCAAAATTGTTTTAAAACAAAAAATGGTCGAAATGATGAACTAGGGGCACAGTTGAGTCAGGCTTCCTGTCTTTCCCCCATTGTCAACACGCTCGCCAAGAAAGGCACTCTACCTGCCAGAAAAGGGCACAACTGAAGTCAACAACAAGATGCAGAAAGCTCTCTCATCCTCCGAGCAACAAGGTATCAAGACAAGTGCGAAGCACGAACTGGAATGGATCAGGATATTCCACTTCCTCATCTGGACAGATCTAACCACGTCCAAACTCCCCAGCAAAGCATCATCAACCGATGTCAGCTGTAGATCTGCTGCACATCCAGCCGCATCGCAACCCCTCTGTGGGAAAAGTTCACTGTTGTGCGTAGAAGAAAAAGAGTTTGGCGGAATGCTAAGGGCAAAACCCCGCAACTTCTTGTCTACCCATCAACCACTCTGGGGAGGGATAAAAAATGAGAGATTAAAGAATAGAGAGATGTACGTTGAGAGAAAAAGTGAGAAAAGGGCTTTTTCAGAAAACAAGAGATTGAATGCCGAGTGATGTGAGAATCACAAATGAGAAAGGGTGGGAAATAATACCCGGTGAAACAGGCTCCCTGTGCACATTCGAGTCTTGTGTTTTGTTTTGTCTGTTTCGATTCTTGTTTTGAGTCGTTTCGAGTGTCAATAGATGTGTTTAGGTTGTTTACCTTTGTTTTTGTTTGTTGAGTCTTTTTCGCTGTGTTCAGTCGTAGGCTTAATACCCGATTAAGAACTCATTTCTTAATTTCAAAAAAATAAAAATAATCATCTTGTGTGCTCAGAGTGCTGTGCCATTCTCCACATTTGTGCAAAAAAAGGATTTTGTTCTTTCAAAAACTGCAAGGTTTAACCCAGGTCATGTGAACAAGAAATCGATCTATCTGGCTATATAGGTTCCAGATCGCAGCAAAAGAAAAGAGGGAAAATCGAAGCATCTGAGTGTGTTTCACCTCCAGCAAATTTCGTGGGATGTACCCCGTCAAGCCTTGTCAATGCTCCGAAGTATGGGTGTGTCCCTACCTCAAGCTCAAAATTTTTCTGCGGAAGTATCAACTGATGTCTCCGATGCGTAGCTCATCGTCGGTTCGCATGCACGAGCTGTATCCTTTTGGAATCTATTGTGACTCCTCCGAGAGGTAAATCGGAGGTTGCATTTGAATTGGTCCCATTAAGGCATGTATTTCCTTATTCGACATTTTATTTCAAACACACTGTTGAGATTGCATCGAATATGCGTTGATTATTGTGCACAGAATGTGTATGCACACTCGTCCCACTTGCATTTTGCTGCATGTTCTAATTGCATTGTTATGCACCCACCTCATTTGCATCGTGATGCACATCCCAGTTGCATTGTTATGCACTCATTTCACTTTTATTGTGTTTTTTTTTCCTTGCGTACATCATACCGAGAGGCTTTTCTTTTTCCTCTCTTCGCATGTACATTGTTGAGAGGTTTTTTCTTTTTTTTTTTCTCTCTTGCGTGTACTACGCTGAGAGGTTTCTTTTGCTTTTCTCTTTCCTCTCTCGCGTGTACTACGCTGAGAGGTTTCTTTTTGCTTTCCTCTTTCCTCTCTCGCGTGTACTACGCTGAGGGGCTTTTCTCTTTCCTCTCCCGCGTGTACTACGCTGAGAGGCTTGTCTCTTTTCTCTTTCCTCTCTCGCGTGTACTACGCTGAGAGGCTTGTCTCTTTCCTCTTTCCTCTCTCGCGTGTACTACGCTGAGAGGTGTCTCTTTGTTTTTCTCTTTCCTCTCTCGCGTGTACTACGCTGAGAGGTGTCTCTTTGTTTTCCTCTTTCCTCTCTTGCGTGTACTACGCTGAGAGGTTTCTTTTTGCTTTCTTCTTTCCTCTCTCGCGTGTACTACGCTGATGAGGTTTCTCTTTGCCTTTCCTTGCGTGTACTACGCTGAGAAATTTTATCCTTCTTCTCTTGCGTGTACTACGCTGAGAAATTTTATCTTCCTTCTCCCGCGTGTACTATGCTGAGAAGTGTTACTCTTTCCTCTCCTGCGATTGAGATGTAGTGTTTGAGACTCGGTATTCTCAGAGTCGCTTATAGCCTTCTCCGCATGAGATGCTGTGAGAATTGCATAATTCTCTTACATCCTTTCTACATGAGTTGTAGTTTGGTTCATGTTTACTTGCTTGCATAGCATTTGGTTAAAATGTTGCATTTATTTTGCATAATTGCTTCATCACAAAGATCCTTTGCATAATCATAAGTTATGCACTTGCATTGTGCATCACTGCATCCTCGCCTAACTACCTGGTTTGATTCCTTGCAAAGGGATACGAGGCCCTACGGGCACAACCATTTATCTATCTATGTTTTGTTTGTTTGTCCAAGTCTTCCTTATCAAAAATGGGTCGTCTCGGCTTTGACATTCACTCACGCCATTGTTATGACTTCCGAGTTCACAAAGAGGGGCAATCAGAGACACCCCATTTTTGACCGTCATCAAGACTTGGACATCACCGCTTGAACACCGGTGATTATCCATGTTTGTGTTCGCTTTTGAGTTCCTGAGGTCCCGATCAAGGCCGTGCCTCGTGATCTCTTAACCGGTTTGTTCTCAGGCTTGGTTTTCTACCAAGACTTGTGTCTGCTTGCATTTGAGGGTAGGGAAGGCTTGTTAGCCATCCCTAGAACCCACCGGCTGCCCCACACCTCCACCGGCTATCCATAGTGGCCATCGGCACTTTTTACCTTGATCCTGGCCGATCGGCACTTTATGATGCTTACGCACACTTTTGTGCCGGATCGTTTTGGCCGGTGACCCTTCCGACCTCCCCAGGGATGGTGCATGCCACCGTGCCACTGGATTACACCATCACCCCTGCATAACATTGCACCCTTTGCCCTTTTGAACCCCTTGAACCTTCTAGAAGTTGAACCCTTGGCCAAGCTTCTTGGAGAAGCTTGGCCATTGCCTTGGCTTCCTTTGGAAGCTAGAAACCCTTGCACCCTTTGAACCTTTTGGTCTTGCTTAGCCATTAAGTTAGAGCCCTTATATTGCCTATATAAGCACCATTCATCTCTTTGGCTCAAGGGTTAGAGATTTTAGGTCAAGAACCGAGAATATACATACATTCTCCGATATATATCCATATATACCTATATCTCCTCCTCTCCTATTGTGTGTGTGTTTTAAGCCCCAAATAGTGTGTTTTACCTCACTTTTGCACCATTACACACACTATTACACCTAGCTCCGAGATTGGAAGACTTGGAGGTTTGGTTTGAGTGACTTTGGACTGGTTTTGTTCACTTGGAGAGGGCTGGACCACTGTTTCTTCATTGGTTCTTCAAGGGTAAGCTTGTTGCTTTAGATTCCCATTCTTGCAATCTATTTCTACCCTCTTTACTTTGTGATTTTGAGTTTGTGTTTAAGACAAAAAGTCTTGTTTTTACTTGTTCTTGAACCTTCATTAAGGTCATTTTTGGTTTGAGTTAAGCCTCATCACTTTAAGCCTTGTTTGGCCCTATTTGGTGCCTTTTTCTTAGGCCTTCTTGTTTTGGTGTTCTTGATTTTCACCACCACTGAAAACCAGTGGGTTTTCAGTGGTGAGGATGATATTTTCGAGCCTCATCTAAGGGAGAGACACCTCTCCCTTTGGTCCTTTGGTTGGCCTTTGTTTTGGCTCATAGCATAGCATGTGTGCATGTTTGCATTTGGCTTCATTTCAAGGCTTTTGGGACTGTTTTAGGTCATGTTTGACCTCTGTTTTTAGTTGGAATTATAGTCTCTAACATGCTTCTCATACTTCCTTTGAAATGCTCTCTTGTGCCTAAAAGAGTGTCATGTTTTGAGGCCATGATTTTTGCATGTTTAGGTTTAGTTTCATGAAGATACTAGCATTGTTTTGCCATGTTAGAGGGCTGTGAGCCACTGTTTTTGCCATGTTTGGTGTGCTTGAGGTGGTTGTCTTGCATATTGGCTTGTAGGCCTTGTTTGTATGAAGTCTTAGCATGTTTATCTTGTTTTGATCTAATGATTTGGCATCATTATAGGTGGTATTTCAGTCCCCATTTCATGTTCAAACACCTCCATTTATCCTCTCCTTCATGTCTTAGAATGTGGGTCTTTTATGCCTTAAAAAGAGCATTGTGCATGCTTCCATGATTAGTGTATTTTTGAGGGTGCCATGAGGGGATTTGGGTGTCATTCTACATGCTTAAAACCTGTTTTTGTTTGTTGAATGCATGCCATGAGTGGTTGTATGAATGATGTCAAATTACTCTCTTTGGTGTCCTAGACTTGGGCCCATTGAATAGCATGCTTGTGAGGCATTTTGGATCATGTTGAGAGGCTTGTTTTGCCACTGTTTTTGGGAGCTTGAGGGCTGCCTTTTATGGCTTAAGTCCATTGTTGCATGCTTACTTCATGATTGTTGCTTGCTTGGTCAATGTAGCCTTGAATGTATGCTTGTTAGTTCCATGTTTAATCGGCCCATCTTGCTTGCTATTTGTGTCCTACATACTTTAGCTCTTTGCATGCTTAACATAATAGGTTGCATTGCATTTGAGCCTTGCTTGCATACTTGCATCTCATAGCTTGGTTTGGGGTTGTCAAGTTAAGCCTAGGATTGAGGGAGTTCACATTTCAAGTGGTGTAACTCACCTCAATCCTTGGTCACTAAGGCCCTTGATCTCCACATGATAGGGATTTAGCCTTCATTTGTTGTGTTGCATGCATATTTACATTAAAATGAGAAATCATGATTCCTTAGGCTATCATGCCTCAAAAGAACTATTGTTAGCCCTAGTACCAAGAGCCACACCCCTTGAGTCCCTAAACATGATAGGAGGTGTTGGACATGCTCACATTTGCCCAAAAACCATGCCTATGCATTGGCCTGTTCTTCATCTGTCACTGTCTGCCGCAGGATTTTTCACGACGCACTACTTTTGTGCCCATAATCACCAAGTTTAGCCGATGGCCACTGGAAGGAGCCGATGACTACACTGCCTAGTCGGTGAGGCATTTTGCACCACTTGGGAGGTATCCTTAATTTTGGAATTTTTGGAGAGGCAGACAAGAAAAGGTTCGCAATGCCATGGCATAGGTTTTCCCAAGTAGTCATGACGAGCATGCATCATTCACAAGATTCCGAGGTACGAGGCTCCATTTATTTTATCTGCTTAATTTAATTTCAAGATTTAGAAATTTGTAATAATTTATTCATTCATTTATTCTCCACTGTATTATTTATTTATTCGGTCCCTCCGAGTGAGGGCAAAATGTAATAAGTGTGGGTGAGTGTGATGCATGTCTTCCAACCCCGCTTCTTTCTAACCCTTTTATTTACCCGCCAAAGGGTAGATTAGAACATTTTAAATTAGCATACCTTATGCAATGCATGCGTGCATTCATGCATTTGTTTACATGCATCGCCTCCAGACATCATACAAATCGCATCGTACTTTCAATTCCAAATTGAATACATGTTATTTGTAGCATTCCATATTCCATGTTTAGGATAGCCGAGCTGCCTAGATTACATCTTTGCATGTGTTGCAATAGACATTTCAAGATGCTTAGGTCCATGCATGGATTTCTAATAAGCTTCGCTTTTGGCTTGGAGTACTAGGTGAGCTTTTATGCTTTAGCATATCGCATGTGTGTGAATGTTGCCATGATAGCATGCTTACCATGAGGATAAGTGCTTATGTGATATAACGCATGAATGCTCGTGGATGGAGGTTGAATTACCTAAATTGGGACAACACATTAAACTGTGAGTTTTAAAGCCCACTAGATAGTGGCAAAACCGCTTTTTCTAAAAGCCCGCTGAGAGTGGCAAAACTCATTTTAGCCTACTTATGAGTAGCAAATCATTTTTCAAAACACACACGTAATGTTTTGTTCCAACTTAGGCGATTTGGTCTATACTTGTTTGTTGTGCGATAACATAGTAAATCTAGGCTAATAACCTAATAAGAACACGTAATGTTTTCAAAATCGGATATCACGTTAGAGAGGCGGTCTTCGACCGGCGAGAGGGTGCTCATAGTCGACCTTCCCGATCGCACTAAGCTCCCGAGCCAAGTCAACTTTGGTTATGAGACACGTATTTCTAAGACCGAGTCGTGGTTTCCTAAATTTCCCATTTTAAAAAATATTTAGGTGGCGACTCCATGCAAGGCAGTCCATGTTTGGCACTTCTTTTCAAAAATCAGTTTTTCTCAAAACGATTTGCCAGAGTTGGACTCTTTGGTTCAGATTTAGAACCGTGACACAAAAATCGAGTCCGAACTGTAGAGTGAAGCCCCCAACGGGCGCGTCTACACACACCTATTCCCGAATGGAGGTAACTTAAGTTTAGATGACCAAACTTTCTAAGAGGGAGAGATTGTGACCGCCCCAACGTCCATATCAATTCTATATATTATTTTAACAAGAGAAATTGCATAATTATGTGTTTATTTTTGTGCTTATCTATTTGTTCATGGAATATCTATTTAATTGCTTACTTTGAATCAGAAATTGGAAGCCTGGATGGATGAAAAAAACCGAAATTGACTAGTCCAATAGTCTAATTGGAATATTTAGAATCATTTGGTGAGTTTGATTAAAATTTGATTCGGGTCAAAATAATTAGAATAAATCAATTAAAATTAATTACTATCAATTAGAGTTAAGTTAGATAAATTAGCCTTAAGTTAGATTAATTATCCTTAATCCTACTTACTTTGCCTAACTTAATCTACTACATATGTATGACATAAGCTTAATGAACTCTTATCCTTCAACAAGTTTGAGTTGAAATTATAGAGAAAGAGTGAAAGCAACACTTTTAGAGAGAGAATGAGAAAGAATTGTAGAGATTGTAGAGGGATTGAAGAGATTAAGCAACACTACAAAAATTTTAGTTTTTTGTGACGGCAAAATGCCGTCGCTAATACGCCTAATGCCATCTCAAAAAAATTTTAGTGACGACAAATGACTTTTAGCGACGGTAGGAGGGGTCACAACAGAGGGTGTTGCTAAAAATTTTAGCGACAACATGATGCCATCATCTTTTTTTTTTTTTTTTGCGATGGAAAATGTGGGCTTTTACAACGGCATTTTACTATCGCCTATAATATGTAAAAATTAAGACCTTTTGCGACGACAATGTTGTATCGTTGCTAAAATTTTTATTTGAGATGGCAAAAAATACTATCACGATATATATATATTTTTCAGCAAGACCTCTGTCACTAAAATTCTTTTGCGACAGCATTGCCTATGTCGCTAAAAAAAATTAAATACATTTTAGCTCTAATGTTTTTTTCGACAATGTGGTGCTGTCACAAAAAATAAATAAATAAAATATTCAAATTACCTGTATTAAATGGGAAAAAATTATAAAAAAAAAACCAATAATTACATAATAATATAAAAATTCCTGTATAGAAATAACAATTTCTCCATAATAAAAATATTTTTGCATTCATAACTAGACATCAGCAAAATTGCCCCACTACTTGATGTTGCATAATACATATATAATGTTTAAATACATAATGTTGTTCACAATTCAAAATAACATAAACCAAAAAAATAAAGTTTTCCTCATGATTCTCCGTGGGTTAAAAAAACAAAAGTTAGTCGCATTCTTCACAGGCATGCATTCCACAAGAAGCAAACTCCTATTTGGGAAATATTTGGAAACAAAAAACAAAAATAATTAATTACAATATAATTATGTGTTAATATGTTAATTGAAAAAAAAACTTAAAAATTTAACTACTATACAATTACAAAGATAATTAAGTAAATAATTTTGCCCAGACCAAAATCCGTCTCTAACTCGCAAACGGGAAACCCGATTTGAGTAACATCTTCTCAAAGAAGTTTCTCGTGCCTATGCAGTCATGTGTGCCAAGTTTCATGCCAATCCAATGCCGTTCGGTGATTTTGGGGCGTCAATACCTTGAATTTTAAGTTTCTTAAAGAACTAGTTTGCCTAGACCGAAATCCAGCTCTAACTTCCTAGCCGGGAACCCGATTCGAGTCTCATCTTCTCCCACAAGTCTCTCACGCCTTGGCGATTGTGTGTGCCAAGTTTCGTGCTAATTCAATGCCGTTCGGTGATTTTGGGGCATCAACACCTCGAATTCTAAGTTTCTTAAGCAACTAGTTTGCCCTCCAAACCGGGAATCTAATCCAAGTCCCGTCTTCTCCCACGAGTCTCTCATGCCTAAGCGGTTGTGTGTGCCAAGTTTCGTGCTAATACGATGCGGTTTGGTGATTTTGGGCCGCCAACACGTCGAATTCTAAGTTTCTTAAGGAACTAGTTTGCCTAGACTGAAATCGGGCTCTAACTCCCAAACCAATAACCCGATTCGAGTCCCATCTTCTCCTACAAGTCTCTCGTGCCTTACCGATCGTGTGTGCCAACTTTCATGCCAATCCAACGCCATTTGGTGATTTTGGGGCGTCAACAACTCGAATTCTAAGTTCCGTAAGGAACTAGTTTGTCTAGACCAAAATTCGGCTCTAACTTCCAAACGGGGAACCTGATTTGAGTCCCGCTTTCTTCCACAAGTCTCTCATTCCTAGGCGGTCGTGTGTGCCAAGTTTTGTGCTAATCTGGCGCTGTTTGGTGATTTTGGACTGTGAACACCTCAAATTCTAAGTTTCTTAAGGAATTAGTTTGCCTACACCAAAATCCAGCTCTAACTCTGAAATCGGGAACCCGATTCGAGTTCCGTCTTCTCCCACAAGTCTCTCGTGCCTAAGCAAATGTGGTGTGCCATGTTTTGTGCTAATACAACATCGTTTGGTGATTTTGGGGCGTCAACACCTCAAATTCTAAGTTTCTTAAGGAACTAGTTTGCTTAGACCGAAATCCGGCTCTAACTCCCAAACTGGGAACTTGATTCGAGTCCGATCTTCTCCTACAAGTCTCTCATGCCTAGGCAGTCATGTGTGCCAAGTTTCATGCTAATCTGATGTGGTTTGGTATTTTGGGGCATCAACACCTCAAATTCTAAGTTTCTTAAGGAACTAGTTTGCGTAGACCGAAATCGGGTTCTAACTCCCAAACTGGGAACCCAATACAAGTCCCATCTTCTCCTACAAGTCTCTCGTGCCTAAGCGGTCATGTGTGCCAAGTTTCATGCTAATCCGACGCCATTTGGTGATTTTGGGACGTCAACACCTTGAATTCTAAGTTTCATAAGGAACTAGTTTGCCTAGACTGGAATCCGGCTCTAACTCCCAAACCAGCAACCCGATTCAAGTCCCGTCTTCTCCCACAAGGCAATCGTGTGCCAAGTTTCGTGCTAATTCAGCACCGTTTGGTGATCTTGGGGCGTCAACACCTCAAATTCTAAGTTCCTTAAGGAACTAGTTCACCTAGATAGAAATTCGGCTCTAACTCCCAAACTGGGAACCCGATTTCAGTCTTGTCTTCTTGCACAAGTCTTTCATGCCTAGGCGGTCGTGTGCGCCAAGTTTCGTGCTAATCTGGTGCCGTTTGCTAAATTTGGGGCGTCAACACCTCAAATTCTATGTTTTTTAAGGAACTATTTTGCCTAGACCGAAATCTAGCTCTAACTCCCAAACTGGAAACCCGATTTGAGTCCCGTCTTCTCCCAAAAGTCTCTTATGCCTAGCCAGTCGTGTGTGCCAAGTTTCATTATAATCCGATGCCATTTGGTATTTTGGGGCTTCAACACCTCGAATTCTAAGTTTCTTATGAAACTAGTGTGCGTAGACCGAAATCCGACTCTAACTCCCAAACCAGGAACCCGATTCAAGTTATGTTTTCTGTTACAAGTCTCTCGAGTCTAGGCGGGTGTGTGTGCCAAGTTTCGTGCTAATCCGACGTCGTTTGGTGATTTTGGGGCCTCAACACCTCAAATTCTATGTTTTTTAAGGAACTATTTTGCCTAGACTGAAATCTGGCTCTAACTCCCAAACCGGAAACCCGATTTGAGTCTCGTCTTCTCCCACAAGTCTCTTATGCCAAGGCAATCGTGTGTGCCAAGTTTCGTTATAATCTGATGCCGTTTGGTATTTTGGGCTTCAACACCTCGAATTCTAAGTTTCTTATGAAACTAGTGTGTGTAGACCGAAATCCAACTCTAACTCCCAAACCAGGAACCCGATTCAAGTTATGTTTTCTGTTACAAGTCTCTCGTGTCTAGGCAGGTGTGTGCGCCAAGTTTCATGCTAATCCAACGTCGTTTGGTGATTTTGGGGCCTCAACACCTCGAATTCTAAGTTTCTTAAGGAACTAGTTTGCCTAGACTGAAATCCGACTCCAACTCCCAAACCAGGAACTCGATTCGAGTCCCGTCTTTTCTCACAAGTCTTTCATGCCTGGGCTGTAATGTGTGCCAAGTTTCTTGGTAATTCAGCACCGTTTGGTGATCTTAGGGCGTCAACACCTCAAATTCTAAGTTTCTTAAGGAACTAATTTGCCTAGACTGAAATCCGGCTCTAATTTCCAAACCGAGAACCTGATTTCAGTCTCGTCTTCTCCCACAAGTCTCTCGTGCCTAGGCGGTTGTGGTGCCAAGTTTCGTGCTAATTTGGTACCGTTTGGTGATTTTGGGGCGTCAACACCTCAAATTCTAAGTTTCTTAAGGAACTAGTTTCCCTAGACCGAAATCCGACTCTAACTCCCAAACCCAGAACTCGATTCGAGTCTTGTCTTCTCCCACCAGTCTCTCGTACCTTGGCAGTTGTGTGTGCCAAGTTTTGTGCTAGTCTGACATCGTTTGGTGATTTTGGGCCATCAACACCTCGAATTCTAAGTTTCTTAAGGAACTAGTGTGCGTAGACAAAAATCCGGCTCTAACTCTCAAACCGGGAACCCGATTCAAGTCTCGTCTTCTCCTACAAGTCTCTCGTGGCTAGGCGGTCATATGTGCCAAGTTTCATGCTAATTCGGCATCATTTGGTGATCTTGGGGCATCAATACCTCAAATTCTAAGTTTCTTAAGGAACTAATTTTCCTAGACCGAAATCCGGTACTAACTCCCAAACCGGGAACCCGATTTCAGTCTCGTCTTCTCTCACAAGTCTCTCGTGCTAGGCGGTCGTGTGTGCCAAGTTTTGTGCTAATCTGGTGTCGTTTAGTGATTTTGGGGTGTCAACACCTTGAATTCTAAGTTTCTTAAGCAACTAATGTGCGTAGACAAAAATTCGGCTCTAACTCCCAAACTGGGAACCCGATTTCAGTCCCGTCTTCTCCCACAAGTCTCTCGTGCCTAGGCGGTCGTGTGTACCAAGTTTCATGCTAATCTAGTGCCATTTGGTGATTTTGGGGTGTCAACACCTCAAATTGTAAGTTTATTAAGGAACTAGTTTGCCTAGACCAAAATCTAGCTCTAACTCCCAAACTGAGAACCTGATTCGATTCCCGTCTTCTCCCACTAGTCTCTCGTGCCTTGGCAGTTGTGTGTGCCAAGTTTCGTGCTAGTCCTATGGCTTTTGGTGATTTTGGGGCGTCAACACCTCGAATTCTAAGTTTCTTAAGGAACTAGTTTGCCTAGACTGAAATCTAGCTATAACTCCTAAACCAAGAACCCGATTTGAGTCCCATCTTCTCCCACAAGTCTTTCATGCCTAGCCAATCGTGTGTGCCAAGTTTCATGCTAATTCAGCATCGTTTGGTGATCTTAGGGCGTTAACACCTCGAATTCTAAGTTTCTTAAGGAACTAGTTTTCCTAGACTGAAATCCAGCTCTAACTCCGAAATCGGGAGCCCGATTCAAGTCTCGTTTTCTCCCACAAGTCTCTCGTTCTTGAACGACCGTGTGTGCCAAGTTTTGTGCAAATCCGACGCCATTTGGTGATTTTGGGCCGTCAACACCTCAATTTTGGGTCGTGTGTGTAATGACACAACAACTGAGAATAGAGCAGATATACCATAAAATGCCAAACCACTGGGGATAGAGCCTTAGCACATTCGGTGATAGGCTTTTGTCTGAGACTCTACTTCTTGCCCAACCCAAACAGTTGACAAACACCCGTAAGAAGCAAAAGTGCTTACTAAACTAGACAATAGCCAATTTATTTCACAATTACACTAAGAAAGTTTATATGAATTTATGTTCTCATCTCATAAATATTGAGATACATAGACCCATATACCCAACCATTTTACTGAGCTGCAAATCTACCCTTGCATCTGGATTCATCTAATTATGTCAACTACATTCAAATTCACTGGTTGTACAATGATAAGCATATTTAGTAATTGATTTGAATATTTAGGACTTGACTTAATGTCAAATTTTCATGGAAGATTGGATTTCAGCAATTTTTAACTACTGCATCATCTAGGATGAAGTGTCATTTCACTAACATGTAAAGTATAATGAGATTTTGCAAATAAAAGGACCAACATGTTGACTATCCAAGACAACAAAAGCTCTATCATGTCAATGACCATGCTCATGATGTTGAATGTTCTTGACTCCAACCTGATGGTTGGCAGTAGATTTGTCAATGTGGATTGCCAAAGCGTGTGCAATCATCATCGTCCAAAACCCAATCTGGTACAGTTAATGTATGGTTATTCTTAGCTTAGAATGCAAATATATATTTTATACATGATCTTCTGGTGGTGGTGTATATGGATTCTTATCTCCCATAGATTCCCTAAATAGCCGATGGCCACTCGATGCATCAGGAACCTATGAGAGTTTACTGGGCCTTTCGCGACAGATTCATTAAACATCCATTGTTGTTCCAAGGGTGCAAAGGCTTGGTCTTGGCAACGAATCCGAAACGTCCGATTAGTAATAATGATGAGGGATGTAGGTTGAATGGACGGTTTGGATCATGCTGTGACTAGGAAACCAAGAAATCTTCTGTCGCATGCTACTCGCTGCCATTGCTTGAAGTCGTCGATCCGATGCTCGCCATCATCTGCCGCTGCACACAGTAAAGAGAGAGAGAGAGATATATATATATATATAGGGTTTTTGGTTTAAAAGGTTAGGGATTTTTGAGATTAGGGATTTTTGGTTGAAGGGGGGGAAAAACAAACGCGAAGGGAAAAAAAAAGAAGCAAAGTTCTCATTTTTTTTTTTCAACGTCAAGTTTCACTGTCACAAATGAAAATTTAAACAATAAAATGACATCGTTTAACTAATTTTTTTTATTTGCGACGGGAGGATTGTCTTCGCAAACAATGGCTTTATTTGTGACAGCAGGGGTTGATATTGCAAAAAAAAAAATGCGCAATATTTGCGGCTACAGTTGTTGCCATCGCAAAAACTTGCTTTTTGTGACAGGAAGTGGTACCGTCACTGAAACTCGATTTATTGGAGATGGCAAGTGGTGCTGTCGCAAAAACTCACTTTTTGTGACGATAAGTGGTGCCGTTGCAAATACTTCCGTGTTATATGCCCCTTTTCTTGTAGTGCAAGCTTATACTCAAATTCAAGCTCTAGGTATGAACCTCACCCATAATCCTTGTAGATAATTCATGTAGAAGTTGAATTCATGAAGTTTGTAGGATTGTTTGCATGAATTTGAGAAGAAGAAGCTAGAATCACCATGAATTTAGTAAACATGAGTTGAAATTGGACATGCATGTATAATTCTTCATCTTCAAGCTTGATTTTCCAAAAAATTCATACATGCATGGCACTTACACTTGTTATTTCTAAGGGTTCTTCACAATTTTACACTGATCATTTCATACATTGATATTTTGAAGGAAAAGAATTGATTACCTTTACATGCATGGAAAATTTTTGAATTTTGAGTTTTGTTTTGAAAATTAAAAGAGGTTTTGAACCCTTGGTTTGAAGTAAATCATGTATCTAAGAATTATGGAGCAATTCTTCATGTTCTTGTTAGCCATACATGCTTTTGGGGTTGAAACTCATATTGTTGAACTTGAATTTTGTTCTAGAAATTCTAAAATTCAACCACTTCGCTCCTGTGCACTTTGCATGCAACCAGTGTTTTTACAAAACATTATACAATGCCTCAAGTGACCAAAAGTTAGCTCGAGCCTAGATTTCGAGCATTCAAAAGCTCTACAAAGTTTGGTAGACCGCTCAAGCGACCTCAATTCATTTTACATAATTGGCTCGAGCGACCATTCAGCCTACTTTTCAAGCGTGTAGTACTTTTGCAGACAAACCACATCGCTCATGCGACCAAAGGTGCACTCGAGCGAACTATCCTATTTTCAACATTTTTGTAACACACTTTCATGTGTATGTTTTCATCCTCATGCACTTTTAGGCATTCTTGGACATTGTTTAGACATCATCGATAAGGAAATGAATTAGAAATGTATAAAAGGGAATTGAATTAAGATAGAACATTAGATTGTTTCAATGTGTGCATTTATCTTGTGTTTCATGTAGATGGTCACCCGAGGCTTAATATTGGTACAACCCACTATGAGTAATATCTTTATAAAGATATATTCAAAAAGTGTTTTGAATTGATCAAGAATGTTATTTTGAAATCTTATTTTTTTTATCTATGAATGAATGTATGTTTTGAAAGTCATATTCATGGCATCCTTTAGTGAGGCCCTCGCTTGTGGGAAGCAATACCATGGCCTATTAGATTAATTGAAACACAGAGATCTCTAATGTTAGACCCTAGTGGTCTACATTGAAAACCTGTTTGCGGTTTATTGATTAACCCGTTGTGGTCCCATTGAATTGAGCCTTGTCATCATATTGGCTTCAGTATATTGTTATATTGTAACTTTATTAGATGTTAACACGTAAATGATTTGAATGATTATTGTTAACGCAAAGCATTAATATGATCATTATTCGAATTGTTTTGATTATCGAAAGAAAATGTTTCAAGATATATTGGACTTCGTTCATTAAATCCTTTACATTGATATTACTTACTGGGCTCCAGCTCACCCCTGTCCCTTTATATATGTAGGTGACCAAGTGTTATGTCAAGTCTAAGGAAGCCTTGGGGTCTACTGTAGCTTGACTTTTTGCCCCCCCCCCTTTTTGGAGAGCTCAAATTGGTCCTACAGTTCGGACTCCTATCACGGTTTTGAATCTAGTCTCACAAGTGTAATGTGAAAACTGATAATCACTAAAGAGTCCAATCCGACAAATCATTTTGGAAAATCGATTTTGAATCAAATAATGCCAAAATTGGACTGCTTTGCCAGATTACAGAGTCGCCACCTAAATATTTTGTTTTTTGGAAATTTATGAAACCCTGACTCGTGCCAAAGGCCATATGTTCATCATCACCAAAGTTACCTCGGCTCGGGAACTTGGGTACGAGAGGGGAAGGTCCTGAAATGAGCACAACGCTCGCCCGATCAAAAGATCAGCCTCCACTAATCATGATATGTTGTTTTATAAACCTCATGTGTTCTTGTTCTGATTATTAGCTAACTTTACTATGTGATGTACACACAAGTATAGACTAAAATTGCAAGAATTAGAACATTTCAACTCGTGTTTGTTTTTGAAAATGGTTTGAAGTTGCCACCCTCGAGTGGGCTAAAATGCGGATTTGCCACCCTCAAGTGGGCTTAAAACATGGTTTGCCACTTCACAAAGTGGGCTTAAAACTCTCATTCATTGAATTGTTTCAATTCAAGCAACAAAGCCTTCATGCACCGGCATTCATGCAGTTTAGCATTTAAGCAAATAGCTTCATGGCAAGCATGCTATCATGGTAACACGACAATCGCACTCATGCAAGCATGCTAAAGCATAAAACTCACCGAGTACGCCAAGCCAAAACAAAAACTAGTTAGAAATATGCATAATCCTTACTATACAAGATGCCTAATGCAACACATGCAATATGCAATTAATAGGCTTGGCTACTAATATGGTATTTGCAACAATTGATAACATGCTTTGAAATACGTATTCAAATAAGTGTATTGAAATTGTAATGCAGTTTGAATGATGCGCCGAGCCTCAGTACATGCAAGACAAATGAATGATACAAACATGCGAGCATAAGGTATGCTAATTGAAACATGACCCTGAACTAACCATCGAAAGCGGTCAAATAAAAAGGAGAAAGACGTGGGGTTGGAAGACATGCACACACTCACGCACACTTATTACAACATTGTGCCCTCTCGAAAGAGGGTTCGAATGAATAAGCTAACCTACACTAAGCTAAGCTAATTATTACAAAACAACTAATTAACTATTCTAGCTAATTAATTATTACAAATCAATTGAAACTAATTAACTAACTTATTCTAAGCTAATTAATTACAACAAATTGAAATTGAAGAACTAGTTACACAAACTAATTAAGTACAACACTCGAATTAAATAATTAGCTATGCTAACTAATTAAAGCAATTAAAATGGCCTCGAGGTCGAGCGACGCATGCATGCTCGGTTGGCTTTCTCTCGAAAATCCACCGCCTTGCATTTGGATGCCTCTATTTGCACCCGTTGATCTCTGAAAATTGTACCAACTTCCAGATTGCCTCTGCTCCAAAACAAGAACACTTTTGCACAAAAATTGATTGGTGGCCGGTCAGCCATAGAAGATGGCAGTCAACCACCTTAACTGGCCGGTCGGCTAGTTTAAGTGGCCGGTCGGCCACTGCTTTTCCCAAACTTCTATTTTTGCTGCAACAAAGAGAAACAAAGGCAAAGTGATGCATTTTTCAAGGAATATGTGTACTGCCACCCTCCTTATCATTTCTCAAGCACAAAGGAGTGTAGCACTTGGCTCTCAAGCCACCAATCAAGCATTTTCAATGCATGATGGCCAAAGAACCAAGCTTGTACAAGCTTAATGAATGCACAAATAAGACTCTAAGGACCAGCACCCTATCATGCATGATCAAAGGTGACGGCGACCAAGAAATGTGACACGTTTCATCACTTTGAGTATGAAACGTCCCACATTTCTTATGTTTGGATTAACGTCCGATCCAAACACATGCAATGCAACACAACACAACATGTTTATCTTGCTCAAGTTTTACCTGGTTCATTTTGTTTACACATTTTAAATTACCGATTAATCCTCTAGCCGATTAAGTCCAATGTGAGAGTCCTCTAATTGGAAAGAGGACCTAAGTCACAAGTGCTTTGAGCATGAAAGAGGCCTCATGCTGTTGGTTAGTAGAAACCCTCAAGGGAGGATTAAAACCATTAGACATGAGAGCCTCAATTCCATACCTAAGCCAACAAGGGGCTCAAGACCACTTTCAAAGCAAAGTAAAAAGTGAAGAATAGAGGGAGGTTGTAAACATTTCAGTGCTGATATGGCATGCAAAATAATACTACAACATACAAACAACTCATGCACAACATGTTAAGAGCGAAAAACATTAAACTAGTGAAGAGCACTACACTAGAGGCATGCAATATCAAGCTCAATTGACCAAACCAGCTCTGGACAGAGTTAAAACATGCCAAAACAGTGGCTAAAACATGCTAAGATTGAAGCATGAAAGACAAAAAAAACATGCTCACATGTTAGCTCGTAAGCAAGACTCAAGACACAATTCTTAAAAGCAATGAAAGAGTGAAATAAGTGAGAGTGTGACAGAGCTATATACACTAAAATCACATGTAAAATGATGCTACAACATGCAATCATCACATGCAATACATGCTAGAGGCCTTAAAACACTAAGCTAGTAAAGGCATTTGCACTACAACTATACAAAACATGGTTCATATGATCAAAGCAGCCCAAAATAGAGCTAAATCATGCCAAATCAGAGCCTAAAACATACTGAGATCAAGTCACAAAAAAGTAGAAAAACATGCTCACATGTTAGGCTATCTACACTTGCAAACAAGACACAAGGAGGGGAGGCCACCCCCTCCCATTTTGGACTTCAAAACATACTTTTTACCACTGAAATAACACTGAATTTTAGTGGTTTAAAAGGCTAAAAATTTTGACTTTAATATGCTAGAAGATGGCACAAAAGCTCTCACAAACAAACAATAAGAGGGGTAGACAACCCCTTAGCATAAAATGATCTCAAACAAACATGTTAAGACACAAAAATCAAAGTTTTTTTGTAGTTGAAAACCAGGCCAAAAATAGTATAAAAAGATGGCAAAGAAAGCAACTAAAACAAAGCTTAAAAGGTAACTCTTATACCTTTGAAGCACAACACTTAAACAGCCACAATTCTGAGCTAAAACCAACCTTAAGAGTTCAAACTAGGCCTTCAAGAACCTCAGCTCCAAGATAAAGATGTTTGGCTAAGGGTCTCTTTGCAAAAGTGTGGAGAATTCTCACTTTCAAGCACAAAATAGGGAGAGAGAAAGAGAGAATTCTAGAGAGAGAGAGGAAATTTGCTTACAAAAATTTCTAACCTCTCAAATGGGGGAGAGACCCCCCATTATATAGAAACACAAGCCAAAGGCTTGCATTTATCGCTCCATACACGTGTATAGAGATGAGCATCAATGAACAACAACTGGCACAACTGGCAAATAAATATCTGAGAAAGGAGAAAAATGGCCGTCGGCCATCAATGTAGCCGACCGGCCATCAACATAGCTAACCGGCCACCACTGGTGCTCGGCATGCACAAGTCATGGCCGGCAGGCTAAGGGGATGGCCGACAGGTCACCCTCTCCTCCAGAAGTGAAGCAACAAGCTCTTAGCTTACAACCAAGCACAAAACAGACAAGATTAGAGGCTTCGAGGCAAGGTGCTCAGCTGAGACCTTCAGGGACTAAAAATGAATACGAGCGATCACAATCATCGGGTGTTCAAATGGTGACATCCAAGTCTTGAGGACGGTCAAAAATGGGGTGTCTACATCTACCCTTGTGAAGCCATTTTGGTGTGCCTCTGTGATAGGGCGTACTTGGACTCGGGTGGAGCCAAGATTTGTCAACCCTTTTTTCTTAGTTTTTGTTTTGTTATTTGGGGACTTATGTTTGAATGGATGTTATGTAAACTAAGTTTAGATTGGTTGTGATGTATTTATGTAAGAGGATTCTAGTTTATGTTATATTACAAGATCTTTCATGTATGCACTACTCAATGGACTATTTCATATATTGTTAGTGCTTTCGCTAAGCCCCAATTATATTTTATGAGATTATTTTTTTATTGAGGCTGGAGGTAATTTGGAATTACTGGCCGGTCACAACCTAAACCTCTAGGGGCGTTTTCAGGTCATGACAATACGTCTAACTCTCAATCGGCTTGTACGCCTACTTTCAAAACTGTAAGGTATACCACTTTTTGCATTTACCACATTTTGTATTGCATGCATTGCATTCTTTAACTTATTGCATTTACCCTCCACACGTAAGGGGTGTTTGGTTTGTTTTCTTTTGGTTAATACCTTTCTCTTCCCGTATGAAAGTATGGTTGTCAGTTAACACCACCTTTGTTTCCTTTTGGTTAATACCCTTTCTCTTATCGCGATTTCAGCATAGTAAGAGTGTGTTCCTCTTCTCATGATTTCAGTGCAATTAGAGTATGTTCCTCTTCTCACAATTTCAGTGCAAATAAAGTGCGTTCCTCTTATTGTGATTTCAGTGCATTTAGAGTGTGTTCTTCTTCTCACAGTTTTAGCGCGGTTAGAATGTGTTCCTCTTCTCGCGATTTTAGCACAATTAGAGTGTGTTCCTCTTATTGTGATTTCAGCGCATTTAGAGTGTGCTCCTTTTCTCGCGATTTTAGCATGTTTAGAGTGTTGCGGTTTCAGCGCAATCAAAGTGTGTTCCTTTTCTCACAATTTTAGCGTGATTAGAGTCTGTTCCTCTTCTCACGATTTCAGCTTGATTACATGATTTCAACGCAATTAAAATGTGTTCCTCTTCTCGCGATTTTAGCGTGGTTAGAGTGCGTTCCCCTTCTCACATCGCAGCGTATTTAGAATGTGTTTGACCTTGACCACCCTTCCTCATCTAGTGTAAAGTGCATTTGGATTTGCATTTCTTTCTTTCATGTAGAGAACATGTTTTGCATATCTCGTTTTATATCACTTGTGTTGAAAACAAGTTTGAATAGCATTCTTTATTGCATCTTCAAATTGTTAGCATGCTGCATGTCATTTGTATTCTGCTCTCGAGCTACACTGATTTAATTCCTTGCAAAGGGATATGTAGATAACCTTCGGGTTCAACCAATTGCATTTGCCTTTTGTTTGTTTGGCCAAATCTTACGGCCTCGTCAAAATGGTCATCTTCGGGCTTTGACATTCACTCACGTCATGAAATGGCACAACGAACTTTGTCAAAGAAAGACAACTGTAGACACCCTATTTTTGACTAGCCTTAAGACTTGGGTGCTTTCTTCTGAGCACCTAATGATGAAAGTTAAAATGTGTTATTTTATGAATTCCTCAGCAGAAAATCAAGCTCAAGCTTTAATCCTAACCTTACACCCGCTTTGGCCAAACTATTTGTAACCTTTATTTTTTAAAATCTTTTGGTTCTGCAATTTCAAACATTTCTACAAAGTTTCAAGGCTCTCATTTTCAAAATTAAAGTGTTATATTTCTTTTTTTAGTAAATTGAGCATAAGCATAGTATGAATGTATGGAAGAGTTGGAATCCTTTGAAATACATGTTTCTCCCCTCAATTTGTGCTAACTTTACCTTGTTGATCCAACGATGTATTTTTTGATTGGCCCAACAACAAAATACATTCGGCCGAACACCAAAGGGTACGGCCAACCTGTTTGTCCGAATATAGAGCATTTTCAGGAACTTTGACTTTTTCTACAAATATCTAAGATATTTTTACATTTGGCTTCCTCTGCAAGCTTCACACAAATATCTTAGTTATTTTGCATTGGCCTCCTATGTAAGCTTTGCTCTAAAAGTCTATATATACACCTCTCCAATTCATTTCAAAGGGTTGAAAAATATTGGCTAAGAGTTTGGAAAATTGTTTTCAAAGGCCTAGAACTTGGAGAAGGTTCTACACTAACTTGAACCTAAAAACTTCCAATTTCTTTACCTCTCTCTTGAAATTTATACAACATAAACACCATTGAAGCTTGAAATTGGAGCTCATTGCTAAGGATTGAAGCCATATTCTAGGACCTTGAGGGTGTTTGGAAGCAAGTTCGACAATCAAAAGTTCTTCCTTGCATTGAAAACTTCTTATGTTGTTAAATAAGAGTTGAGGCCTATCTACCTCTTCCTTGGATGTTTTCTGCAAGAGGGAGAGGTAGAAGGGATGAGCACCCCTTAGAAGATGTATTTTGCTTCTGTTCTGGACCTTTCTGCACCAAGTTGAGTTTCCCTAAAGGTTATGTTAGGCAAGACATCTTTATGGTCGGCCGGACCAATTTGTGTGTAGTCGAATGATTTTCAAAGAGCAGAATAGACAATTTCTAGAGAGTGCTCTCCCGGGTGTTTCTGGAGTTGCTAGTTAAATTTTCTCTATATAGTATGATTTGTTAGATTCAATAGTAATTTGGCTAAATCCATTCATTGTTGTAATAACTCCTCCAACCCTACTTCTTTTCTTTTTTATTATTATTCATTCAAGTTGTTGTAATAATTTCTTCCTTTTTTCTTTTTTTCTTTTTTTTCCCTTTCTTTTCATTCAAATTGTTGTAATAACTTTCAATCCTACGTCTTTCTATCCCTTTTATTTATATGTTTTCTGTCTATTTAGCATCATGTTTTATTTATCATATTCATGACTTTAATTCATTTTTCATGCATTAAGATTTGGCCAATTTGTATTTGTGGGTTTTTATCAAATTCGTATGTGCCTTTTTGTGCTAATTCATGCCTTGAGATGATTTATGTATCCTATGTTTGTATCTGGATCTTTAGTTATATTTTGTGTATGCATTGCATTAGGTATTTGCATATAGGATCATGCATATGTATATAGCATGTTATTTTTGGTCAACCATAGATGAATGCTAGGTGAGCATTTACAGTTTTAGCATCCCGATTGTGTATGTTATTTTACCATGTTTAACATTTTACCATACGGCTAAGTACTTAACTGATATACCTCCTTGAATGCTGGTGGATAAAGGTTGTGTTGCTTAGGTTGGAATAATGTTGATTGATATGCATATGAGCTTAGTTTTCTTTGAGTTGTACATTTATCCAAAAGGTCTATAAAAAATACATGAATTTAAACCATAAACAAAATGAGCAACATGATCTACAATTGCATGCCTCACATAGTAATGTTAGCATTATTAAGATAACTCATAACATGAGCACATAATGTTTATAAAACTCATATCATGGTTTAGTAAAGGCCAGTCTTTTGATCGGGTGAGCGGGTTGCTCAATTCATTACATTCCCCCCTCATACCTAAGTTTCCGAATCGAAGCGTCTTTGGTTATAACGAACAGTGACATTTAGCACGAGTCATGGGTTTCCTAATTTCCCCAAAAGATTAGGTGGCAACTCTAAGATCTGGTGATGTAGTCCATTTCTAGCATATTTTGCAATAAATGGATTTTCTATAAAAGTTGTCAAATTTGAACTCTCATTTCCTATTTCACATTACACTAGTGATATTAGATTAGAAATCGAGAGTTTGAACTGACGGGCGCGCTTGGGTACCCCCAAGACTCCTACAACTACACATATCAATAATAGCGGAGTAATTTGCACTGGCAAGAGCTTTACATCGTCTTCTCTAGCTAGTCATTTTACAAACATGAAGGGCAGTTTTTCGGATGGTGTATGCCGATACCACCAATGTCGGAGCTACAGACGATAACAATGAAACAGGAAGGAGTGTAATGGTTGACACATAAGTTATTGATATGTTCGACATTTTTTTTGGTTTGGGGGGTTTGTTTTGGTTTTCAATTTTGGTTTTGGGGGTTTTCATGTGATGTAATGTGCAATGTGAAATTAGGGTAAATTTTCCCCTGTGAACAAGACGTATGACGATTCACACTCCAACAAATATGTAACAGTAGTCGGCCGATTCATCAGTATCTGTTTTTATAGTGTTGTGGGTTGAATGTTAACTAGTTATGGTTATCAATTTTGGATGGAATACGAACTTGATGTTAATGTGTCAATGTAGAATGAGGAAAATGCCTTGTTTGGGATAGTAAATGCCTTGTTTTATTGTGATAATTTTGACATTTAGGTTTTGGTGTTAACATCAATTGTCCATGCAAGGAACGAATTATGCTTCACGGTAATGGTCGTGTGTGGGTCTCAATTTCACATCTGAGGATATTGGGTAATATTACCCGCTTTTGTAATCATGAATTACGTTGTGAAAAGTGGGGTTATATCTTGCAGAATGGTATTGCAGCACGTAATTTTGTGTATTATGTTGGATACGTCGCCGTCATCATTAAGTGCATAATGCGCAACGATATAATGATTGCCATTTTTCATGTTAGTGTTATTGCGACCCACACAAGCATAAGTAGTCATTTTGTTTGATTGTAACGTTCGAAATAGTATGAAAATAGTTTTGCACACAGTTGGCGTGGTATTATTATGTTTGTTCATTATCTGGCATGTTATTATGTTTGTTAATTATTTGGTTGACATGACGTAAGCGACATTGTGTGATGAAAATGTGGTATTACAATGTGACAAGGTTTTGATGAACCACCGCACTAGTGGGTTTTGTTTTGTTGAAGAGAAGTGAAATGTTAGTTGTGGCAGACGAGGGTTTAATTGTTTGCATCTGTGACAACCTTACTCTGTGTTATGTCACTAATTCTTAATTATAATTGTGATTATGTGCTTAATATGATTTTGGATGCTAAGCATGTGATTGTATGCACTTTTGAATTCATATCTATTCATTGTAGGAAAATCTATTCGGTATTCTGTAATAAATTGAAATTGAGGGTCGTAGAGGCGACAGTAACCAAAATTGACTGTACTATTGTGATCAGCATAATTTGTAGAGCCTACAGTGAAATTTGATTAAAAATTGATTCGGATCAAAATAACTAGATTAAATTTATTAGAATTTAGTAAAATTGATTAGCCTAAATCAAACTTAATTAACCTAAGCTAATCACCTACTATATATATGACTAACTAGTGTTTAGGCTCATATAATTGAGCTCTTTCCTTCAAATTTGTTGAGTTTATCTTCAAAATAGAGAGAGAAAGGTGAGACTTCAAAGGAGAGAGGAGCAGAACTTGAAGATTTTGCTCAAGAAGTTGAAGAATAGTGAAGCTAGCTCAAGAACTTGCTAGAGTTGGAAGAATTAAAGACTCCAAGTGAGTAATTGATCCTTAATTCATGAGTTTAAGTCAAGTAATTGTAAATTCAAGAAGAGTATGTAGGTAAATGCAGAAATTGAGTTGAATATGGTGAGAATGTGATCAAAATGTGCATGCATGTATAGATTTGTTATGATTTTTCATATTTGAGCATAAACCATGATAATCATGTCGAATTGGGAATTATTTGGTACATGCATCTATGAATCATAAGGTTATGAAACTCAATTCCATGTTTTGAAGATGATAGAAAAAGAGTTCAAGCTAGATTCACACATGTATGAAAGTTGAGAGTGTCATTTTGTCAAATTCATGAAGTTTTGAGTAATTCGTCTCAAAGTGAAATTTTTTTCTTATTATACAATGTTTTTTCCATGATTTTAGACCAATCATGCAAGTTTTGAACCTTTGAATTGCAAGTTTGAATTTCAAACATAATGCAAATTCGAATTCGATTCGCTTCGGCGAGGAATTATTGCTCGGCGCACATTTCAAGCTCCCAATACTTTTGCAGACATTGGAGGTTGGCTCGGCGACCAAAAGATTACTCGAGGACCACCCTTTATTTTCGATCTTGGCTCGAGTGACTAAGAAGTTGGCTCAAGCGTAAAAAGAGAGCATCCAGTATTTTTGCAGACTGAGGGGTTCGCTCGAGCGACCAATGTTGCGCTTGAGCAAAGTACCCTATTTCATGAAACTTTGAAAAGTTGTTTTATGTTTCGATTTCCAATTTTTTTTTTTTCATTTATGAGCATTCTTAGGCACACATTGAGCATCCTAAATGAACTAAAGAGTTAAAAAGAAGCCTAAGAAAGATAAATGAATTTGAGAACGGATTGAATTGTATTGTGACCCAATTTCTGTATGTGTTACGAATTGTGTAGGGTCAACTTTGATGACGAATCAGCCAATTGAACACTATAAGTAATATCTTAGCAAAGATATTTTCATATATGTTATTTTCTAAATACTACCTATGTGGTAAGTTTTCCGAACTCATGAATTTGTATTATGAATGAGTATTCTATCTGTCTGATTCGAAAAAGGCTTGTGAATATGAAATGGGCCCAAGGCCGTTTGGTATATTTGACAAGGACACGGAATGAGCCTAAGGTTGTTTAGAATGTTTGACAAGATAAACCTAAGGTCATCTTACATATGAATTGGACCGAAGGTCATTTTGTATAATTATTAAATGGACCAAAGGTCATTTTGAATAAAGAATTTTGAATGAAGAATTGATTAGACCAAAGGTCGTTTTGAATATGAAAATGGATGTGAACATGATCATGACTATGGACTAAAGGTCATTTTGAATAAGGAATTTATTAGACCAAAGGTCATTTTGAATGTGAATATGAATGTAAACATGATCATGATTATAAATGCGCATGTAAATATGAATTTGGAAATGATGGACCTAAGGTAATTTTGTACATGTGATGTGAAGGACCAGATGGTCATTTGTGTATGGATCCAATAAATGTGAATATGATCTTGAATTTGAATATGCACATGAACAAGAATATGAAACTGTTAGACCTGAGGTCATTTAGTACATATGTTATGACTAGCTATGAAAAATGTATGGACCTAAGGTCATTTTGCCCCTTTGATATGCCTTGAGCATAAGGAATGGATCTGAGGTTGTTATGTTTTGATAATGATCAATATGTGTTACTCATGTGCATGATTTACCTATTTGAGGGTCTCATTCATATAACCTCTTTACTCTAGTATTATTCACTAGGCGTTAGCTCACTCTTTATCTATATGTATGTAGGTGAGCAGCGGGATACCTAGCCCCAGCCCTAGTGATCTTGTTAGAGAACCAAGCTTATGTGGAGTTAACCAAGGTCACTGTAGACGCGCCCGCGAGGGACCTCGCTCTACAGTTCGAACTCCCTTTTGTGTCGGTTCTAAATCTGAACCAAAGAGTCCAAATCCGGCAAATCGTTTGAGAAAACAGATTTTTTGAAAAGTAGTGCCAAACATGGACTGCTTTGCGGATTCTGAGTCGCCACCTAAATATTTAAAATGGGAAATTTAGGAAACCACGACTCGGTCTTGAAGGCCACATGTAAAATCATCACCAAAGTGGTCTTGGCTCGGGAGCTTGGAGTGCGATCGGGAAGGTCGACTATGAGCACCCCCCTTCGTGATCCGAAGACCGCCTCTACTAACCGTGATATCCGTTTTTGAAAACTTTATGCGTTCTTATTACGGTTATTAACCTAGAATTACTATGTTATCTTGTGACAACACAAAAGTATAGACTAGATTGCCTAACTTGAAATAAACATTGCATATCCGTTTTGTCTCGAAAAGCGTGTTAGATTTTGCTACTACTTAAGTAGGCTAAAATACGGATTTCAATGAGTTGTTCCAACTCACGCAATCAACCTCCACCCACGGCATTCAAGCAGTTTATCTCACATAAGCATTTAGCGCATGGTAAGCATCTTGTCATGGCAACATTCACACGCATGTGGTATGCTAAAAGCGTAAAATACTTACATCGTACTCCGTGCCAAAACAATAAACTAGTTAGCAAACATGCATGTCCTAGTTCATGTTAAATGGCTAATGTCGCATCTGAGGTGTAATCTAAAGGCTCATTGTCCTAAGCATGGCACATGAAATGCAACAACTATCACGTATTCAATTTGGAATTGAAAGTGCGATGCGATTTGTATGATGTCGAGCCGGTGTGTATGTAAACAAATGCATGAATGCACGCATGCATTGCATAAGGTATGCTAATTTGAGCGTGCCCTAATCTACCATTGTAGCGGGTAAATAAAAGGGTAGAAAGAAATGGGGTTGGAAAACATACACCCACTCACACACTTATTACACATTATGCCCTCACTCGGAGGGACCAAATAATAATACAGAATTGAATAACTAATTAACTATGCAAGCTAATTAATTATTACAAATCAACTAAATTAATTAAATAAAATAATTAATCTAATTAAACAGTAAATCGCCTCGGGATGAGGGCCAAATCGTGTGGCGCTTAGGCGGCTCGGAATCGCATTGCCATACGGATTGCCTCTGTTTCTCTGCTCTCCTCCTCGAAAATTGCCAAAGTCCCGAGTGCCTCTCGAGCCTTGGGGAATACTACAGTGGGGTAGAGCACCACCAAACCTTTGAATTGATCCATCGGTGTCAATTGTTGCCGGTCGGCACTAAATAGTGCCGGTAGGCACTTACACTGAGAACACCGCAACTCACGGCGGAGGACACAACTTGCATGGCAATGTAATTCAAGCCATTTATGCACTATACACATCCCTTATCATGTCATTGACTCAAAGGGCATGTGCCTCGATTCGGACCACCAATCGCGCATTTCCATGCGTGTGACAGGAAGAACCAAGCATGCAACCGATTTCAAATGCAATGCAACCAAATAAACACACAAAAGTGCCCAACCTCTATCACATTTCACTTCAAGAGGCCAAACATGCATGCTCATGTGATGCACCTCTAAGCATGTTATCTAACATGCAACATGGATTATGCAAGCAAGCTAAACATGTTAAGTATGCAACCTAAGCGGAGAGGCATACAAGCCAGAGCAATGGAGTGGACTAAAACATGAATTAGGCTACTCTAATTGGCCTAAAATCGGTGGCCAAAGTGCCTAGAAATGGAGACTAAACACACACACACACATGCAAGTGTTATGATCCAAACCCAAGGCATAATCATGGCAACTCCCAAGCACACTTGGAGATACCAAACAAGGACAATAAACACACATTGTAAAGCTCTGAAAATCATGCAAAACATGATGCCAAATCATGCAACAAAACAAGCCAAACAAAGCGTGCAAATGGTCTAAGGTTCAAAGCAAATCAATGAGGCTTTGAACCACACTTAGCACAACCACATATGGCAATACTTAAACACTTAGAAGCGAGTTTTAACACATAAAACTAAGCCTAAAGGACCACCTAGATGGCATCTAGATGACATGAATCCAAAGGCATGCATTAAAGCCAAAACATGGGGGCATTCAAGATATGCTTTCAAAGCGTTAAAGAGGCGTGAAGGTGAGCATACAAGCACACCAAAAGGTGCGAAATAGCATGTTAGGTGGTTCCAAACCATCAAAACAAGGTAAGCAACACATGCTACACTTATGCACTTAAGGCCAACAAGCCTAAAATGCAAAGAGTCTATATGATGCATGCCAAGATCAACCCAAATGACTATGGACAGAGCTAAGACATGTCAAAATAAGCATAAAACATTCATAGGTCTAAGCCTAAAACATGCTCAAACTAGGGCTAACAACCTAGACATGTTAAGGGACCAAAGAGGCATTACAAAGCAACTATGCAAAACATGCAAGGAGTACTAAAACCAACTTAAAACAGAGTTTAATCATGGCATAATAAGCATGAAAAAACAAACCAAACATGCTCAACACACAACCAAACATGGTGCTCCTTTGGAGGCCAAATCTTGCCCTTTTTAAAGACATCAAGGAGAGGGGGTGGCCCTCCCCTTTTGGAGACTTTATGGCACCATCTCCACCACTGAAATCCTCAAGATTTCATGGTGGTGAAAAACAAGCAAAAATCTCGGATCTCTACAAAATGGCACCAAAATGGCCCTTTTCAAGGCCTAAAGGGGGTCAAACTTCCCCAAAGTGTAAAACACCCTTGATAAACAATAAAGAGGGTTAAAAATCAGAACTTTTATGTGTTAATCACTAAGCACAAAAACAATTCTAACCTAGGTAAAAACAAGGTGCAAAAATGGGGTAAATAAAGCAAGTTTCTTACCCTTGTTGGACCTCTTCACAAATGTTGAAGTTGTTGGTTCCTTGAGCTCCAAACCAGTCAAGAACACTAAGAACAAGCCCTTAGCACCTCAGTTCCAAGAGGAAGGTGAAACACTAGGTGTTGGTGTGCAATAGTAAGGCACAAACACCTAGTATACAAAACAAGAAAGAAAGAGAGAGATAGGATAGATACACAAAATCTAACCTAAAACCAGAGCTTCTCCCTCTCCTAAAATGTCTAACTCTCCAAAAATTCTCTAACCCATGAGCCAAGAGAAGAGCCTTCTCTTGTAAAGGCACCAAAAGGAAACAAGTTAAGGCACCAAAAGGCACATCCCTCCATACTGCGTGTATGGAGGAAACAAAAACATCTGTCTGAAAATATCTCGAAGCGGTACGTAAAGTGGTCGGCGAGGCAAAAGGTCATTTGCCAAAAGAGTGCCGACCGGCACAATATAGTGCCGATGGCAACACCCGGCCGGTGGCCTCTAGCCATAGCCGGTGGTGTGTGGGGATGCTTCACAAAGCATTCCCTGCCCCTCCAAGGCAAAACACAAGTGTTTGGTGCAAAACCGAACACCAAACAGTCAAGTTCGGAGGTCCTGAGGCAAGGCGCATAGCCGAGAACTCAGGAACTCAAACAAACACAAACATGGATAATCACCGAGTGTTCAAGCGGTGGCGTCCAAGTCTTGAGACGGTCAAAATGGGGTGTCTCTGATTGCCCCTCTTTGTGAACTTCGAAAGTCATAAGCATGGCGGAGTGAATGTCAAAGTCGAGGCGACCCATTTTTGACAAGGCGAAGACTTGGACAAACATGCAAGACAAAACAAGGTATCGCCCGGCGGGGGCAAAATGCAAGGCGATGCAAGAAGCGAGCATAACTTATGATTATGCAAAGAAAGGCGTAATGAAACACGCATACAGCGGTTATAAGCTAGCATCGTAATCTACACTATAATGTAGAAAGGATGTAAGAGAATTATGCAATTCTCAAAAGCGTCTCACACGGAGGATACAATACCAATGCGGCTCGTCGATTCTTGACCTCAAATGAGCCGTACATACAATATCGTGCCTGCAAAGAAAGTAAACTTAACAGGTACAATATTGTTAGCCATATGCATGGCAATGCGAAATGCAAAATGATATGCAATATATACAAAATGATGTATAAACAATGCAAATGATGATGCAATGCAATTGAAACTATGCAAACTACATGCAAAGCAATTGAATCATGATTCAAACCGGAGCGGTTCGAAACCACACAAATGTCAAATAGATTGATGGAAATGTGAGTCCGTCTACCATAGAGCGATGTCGAACTATGAGTGATGTGAGCGGACACAAGAACAAGTATTGGGTGGAATGACATAAGTGGGAAAGCGACCCATTGGGAGAGAATAATGATCCTAATCTAGGATGCAACAATTATACTACAATGCAATATCACGATTATGGCAGCGGCCAAACCGTATCTTGCTTAGGAAAGGCATGCACACGTACAAGCCATGTCTAACACAGAAAAGGTGCCGCAACCTCAAACCAAGTTCATCAAGGAATAGGCGCGATGCACATGAACCATGCTTTGACGTGAAAAGTAAGGGCACATACCAGACCAAGCTCAACAAGGAAAGGCGCAAGCCATAGATGGAAGATGATGCAGTGGATGCATGCAACTACAATGCAATAGAAATGGATATTTACAGAAAATGCATGACATGTGCACTACACTACAATGATGATGCATGACATATGCGTGTTTGTTTTTTTTTTTTTTGTGTTTTTTTTTGAAAATGCATGACATATGCAATATTTACAAATGATGCATGACAAATGCAATATAATGCAATGGCTGCGATTGCAGTTTTCCCTATTCTCCCAACGGGGCGATATACTAGGTTGGTTCAGTATCCAGAATTGAGGCGTAAACACGCCGCCTCAACCTATGGGGCTTCCATCTGATTTCAAGCGAGGGTACACCTGGTATTTAAACCAGACTTTAGTCTCGGAAATTCCGAACCTTTGCGTTCTAGGCATAAGCCGTTCAAACTCTAGTTTTCACCGTCCTCATTGGTCTCCTAGGAACTCACATAAACACACAGACGGTGGCTTTGCGGACCACCGAAATTCGTTCGGGCACGACAAACACCGAAGGAATTGCACCTTCAGAGGATTTAAGGTCTCCTAGACCGCAATGCAAATGTAGTGAAGGTTTCGCACCCTCCAAGGATTTAAGGTCTCCTAGACCGTACGTGTTTAAGGTCTCGTCAAACCAGGGGGGCAATGATGAGGTACGCGAAACAACGCGATGGAATGCATGCCAAATGCAATGAGGTGCACACCTTAATGCACCGAAGGTCTTGCACCTCCCGAGGATTTAAGGTCTCCTAGACCGTGCGTGTTTAAGGTCTCGCCCGGACCGGGGGCAAGCTTACACAACACTTTAAGTCCATGCGGCATAAATGAGACACGCATGCGGATGCAAATGGGGCAAATGAGGCGTCGTGTCTCAAAAGATGGAAAATGGAATGCAATGAGGCACGCGTGCCTCAAAGGATGGAAAATGAAGTGCAATGGGGTGCGTAAGCGGCGCGTCATAAAATAAGCGCGTCGTTAGACAGCGAGTGCACAAGGCGATCTTGAGCGACGAATGCATGCCGTCACGATGAGATCGCCAAGATAGCGCGATGCGTTTAAACAACGCAAGTGCGAGGAAGTATGATACAATGCATGCCAAATCGATGAGGCATACCTTAATGCACCGAAGGTCTTGCACCTCCCGAGGATTTAAGGTCTCCTAGACCGCGCATATGGTGAAGGTTTTGCACCCTCCAAGGATTTAAGGTCTCCTAGACCGTACGTGTTTAAGGACTCGTCAGACCATACGTGTTTAAGGTCTCGCCAGACCGTGCGTGTTTAAGGTCTCGCCAGACCGGGCGGGGCGTTGAGGTAACGCACATGGGACGCGTACGCCAATACAAATGAGAAATGGAATGCAAAACAAGGCATACATACCTCAAGATGCAATGAAATGCAAAATGAGGCACGCATACCTCATTGAATTGGGAAGTGGAATGCAAAACGAGGCACACGCACCTCGAGATGCAATGAAATGCAAAACGAGATGCAAAACGAGGCACACGTACCTCGAGATGCAATGAAATGCAAAATGAGATGCAAAACGAGGCACACGTACCTTGAGATGCAATGAAATGCAAAATGAGATGCAAAACGAGGCACACGTACCTCGAGATGCAATGAAATGCAAAATGAGACACGCATACCTCATTGAATGGAAAATGAAATGCAAAACGAGGCACACGTACCTCGAGATGCAATGAAATGCAAAATGAAATGCAAAACGAGGCACACGTACCTCGAGATGCAATGAAATGCGAAATGAGATGCAAAACGAGGCACACGTACCTCGAGATGCAATGAAATGCAAAATGAGGCACGCATACCTCATTGAATGGAAAATGATGCAAGTGTGACACGCATGTCACACGAAAAATGCAAGACAGTGCAAGTCACAAGGGACGTGCAAGACGACACGACGCGACGCACTAGGCAATGCGATGGATGCGTGTAATGCACACGGGGAAACTTTTGAATCTTATAAAAGACAAAAGGATACAAAAAGGATATAGTCTTTGCTTGAATTTGAGTGTTACGCCTGATGAACACGGTCCGAAGTCAAAACAGAGGCCGGTTGAGCATCAGGGGTGCATTTTCTTGTACTTTCTTGAGCTATGAAGACCCAAAACTCCTCAAATTGCCTAAACAAGGCCTTGGGAACACCACCGGCTAGGTGGGGAGGTCACCGGCCGCCACCGGCTGCAGAAAATACTCATCGGCACAATATTGTGCCGGCAAGCTAAAATAGTGCTTGGCCAAAAAGATTCTTGTCGAGGCGGATCGACTTTTCACTCCGGGTCTTTTAAAATAGGGCTTGAAACCCTATTCTAATCACTTTCCCTCCGCCGAAATCTCTTACTCTCTTTCTCTAGAGTGATTTCCTCTTCCCGATTCCTCGTTTTCTTCGCGTTGTAAGCCCGTTTCGTCGTCGGATTAGCGATTTTCTTCGTGTTTCGGACATTTCCATCCTATTGAAATCTCATTTCGGAGTCTCTTTTGCTATTTCCACCTTTTCGGGACTTGCTCCCCTCGATTTCCTCTTAATTTCCATGTATTCTCATCTTCCGGCCTTTCCGGCCATTTCCGACCCGCTCGGGGTTGACTTTTTCGGTTGACCTTTCATATTCCGACCCGGTTTTCCTTTTCCGGTCATTTTTTACCACCACTACTATGGCTGACGATGTTCCACATGTTGGGACTCCCCCGGATCACGAGATGGATCCCGGGGTTGAGCTCCTCCCGTTGAGCGAGCGCCCATTCGACCCGGCGACCTCTGCCGACCATTCACGTTCTACCACGGATGGACTCCGCCACTTCGCGGTTTTAGTGAGACTCTAGACCCGGAGCTTCTGCTGCGCGAGCCGGCCTCACTTGTCCTTCGGCGCTTCCGAGGTAACCCTTTTCTCTGTTTTACTTTCTGCAATGTAGAACTGTAAACTGTCAACTGCCATAGCTGATTACAACCCTCAATTGCTTAGCTCTGATATACTATGTACTGTAGTTGATTGTAGACAAACTCACAACTAATATCTGCTTTAGGACCGACACGTGCACACACACTGCACTAGTCTTAATCACCCATACACACGGCACACACTGTATTCCACTGCAAACTCACCGATGTCCGGCACTTATTTGAATCTGAAAACATATTGCATGCCGTATTTAAACCGAACCACACAAAGTACGCTGACGCATCATACGTTGTAGCTCACCTACTGGCACACTATAACCCGATATCTGCTTGAATCTAAAAAATGTACACACATGCACCATATCTGTATACTGACCCTCACAAACACACTGACATATCACAGGCCGTAGTCCACCGCATGATACTGCTGAAACGACATTTGCTTGGATCTGAAAAAGCACACGTGCACCATGTTTACCTTGCACCACTTAAAAACACCTGCGCGCAGATATTGTAATTTCTTGTAAGCACACGGCACCGGTTTACATTTGAATCTGAAAAATGTACCGCATGCTAGATTTGTATCGACTTTAACATGTTTCCTCGGGCTGTACATTTCATATTGCTTTTGCAACCATTTGTTTATGTGGGGAGATTCCCATACCATCATGGGTATGGGAATGTTTGACTTCGAGATTGGTATTGAGACTTCCGGCGGTCCGAGCACATCGTGAATGGGCGGGCCGGTTCTTCTGCGAAGTGCGACTCGACTTCTTGCTGCGAGCCTCTTTTAGTTGCCTTGGCGGAGAGGTGGTGGGACACCACCGACTCATTCTATTTATCGGCAGCGGGAGACATGACGATGACTCCCTACGACTTCTCGGTGCTCACCGGCATCGGGGTAGGGGTGATCGATCCCCGACACCGACATGGGCGAGTGGACGCGCTCGAATCCACTTGCTTGGCGGCGGCTCCACCTCTTGCGTCGAGCTTTGTCCGCTATTCTTGGTTCGAGGTGCGATTCGGTGCGACCTCTCCTTGTCGATGCCATAACTCACCGGCCGAGGTGGTGGCCGTGGAAGCGATATCTTGTGGCTTTTGATGTTCTTGTTGGGGACCACCCTATTCGACCAGGCGAACACCGTGCCTCTCTGCCTACTCGGCGCGGTGGGCGTCAGGGACATCTTCGCGCTATATTTGGGGTGCCTTGGCTCTGCCACTCTTCTGGTACATGAGCTCGGTCTCCGTGGCGTGAGCGATTGCTCGGAGGCTCTTGGCGAGCTTAGGATCGTCTTATTCTCTACTTTACATTTACATTACGTACTTTACATACTGCACACTGCACACACTTGTAGTCTGTTTTACATTCTTGTATCTATCTGTATACACGGCACACACATACTGGCTCTGCTATTTACGCTTTATTCTTCATTTTGCTTTTTCGATAAATGTTACGACATTTGTCTTGCGATTGTGGGTCTATGCCTACTTTCCCGAGCTAGAGCGATCTGGGAGCGAGAACTCCTCTGGTCGTCCCCTTTTCACGCCGCTATGACGGGAGGTGCACACGGCGGCCTCATGAGACTTTTAGCTTCTTCCGCCGTTACTTTGACACCATCACCCCCGCCGAGGTATGTTTTACTTACAGTTCATTTAAGCTTCGCTTTTTTTTACTGTATATTTGCAATACCAGTAGGTAATAAACTGTATTTCAATTTCAGATCACCTGGCAGCCGTGGGCTCCTTTGCCGATGATAGTCGAGATCGGTTTGCGGCCGATCGAGACCTCGCGTTATCGGATTTTGATAGAGGCGATGCAGCCGGGCTTGGTACTGGTGGCGCTTCTTGCGTCGAGACCTCAAGGTTACGGCGAATAGTCAGCATCCTCTGAGCATATGAGGACACCGGCGTTTCACTGGCGAGATGGCGGACTACACCATCGGTTGGGGAAGCGGCCCGGCGGGAAGGCGACTACTCGAGTACTTCGAACCTTCATCATCGACCTCTGGCGGTGGTCGCCGTGTGTAGAGACTGCGGCACCGGCTAGGGCGAGGTGGGGCGAGGCGGGATCATCCTGAAGGCTCGAGCTCGTGGCGAGGAGTCTGAGAGGGGCGAGGGCGGTGGCCCTTCGCCTCTGCATGACGTCTGAGGCGAGTGGGGAGACCTACGAGATCCCTTTGCTCCTCCCGTTGGTCATGAGTTTGTTGGCATTCTGACTTGCCTCGGTATGTACCACTTTATTTACGCATCTTGCAATGTCATTTCGATTCGATTCATTCGATATTCCATAGAACATTGATGCATCTAATACTTTTGCAGGCTTCCTCTGAGTACACCCGGCAGTCATTGGAGCTGAATGCCTCCATGGCGGGGATGCTGCAGCGGACCTTTGAGTTCTTAGCCTTCTATGGCCTTCCGGTATGTTTTCTCTGACATAGTTCCGAACTATATACAAACTGCTTCGCATAACTTTGATGCGACACAACATCTGATAAGCTGTTCCGCAGCATTCACCTGTATTCATACTTTGCATTACGCAGCGATAAAGCGCTCACGGCATTCACCTTTGTATTCATATCTTGCATTACGCAGCGATAAAGCGCTCACGGCATTCACACCCTTCATAACGCATTGCTTCTTGATTAAGTGTCGCTGGTGTCTTGATGCATTCTCCTTTACTTTTGACCTCCTTCGATTCCTCCGTGGGTGGCGGCTCCATCTGGACCTCCCATTTCTACTCGGGATGGCAAGATATTCCCCGCACGAGGCGTGGCCATGTGGGGAGCAATTCGCGAGCTCGATTGCGAGGATGGCGAGTCGGGCGGAGGCCTCGAGGAGGAGGCCGAGGCGGCTCGGGCTCGGGCTCCGGCATGACACCGATGATGCTCTGTGTTTACGCCCGGGAAGAGGCGAGGATGGATCCCCGTGAGGCCATTGATGATGATTCTGACTTATCTTTGTTTTTCTTTCATTTTCTTTTCTTGTACTTTTCTCTTTTTGGTAGATAGAGTACTATGTCTTCTTAGTAAGCGGGTTTTTGCTTTTCTCAAACGTTGTACTTGAAAAGATTATATGGGATGAAACAAACTTTTGGTCTAAAAAAGAGTGTTACATTTGTATATGTATGCATATTTCATATCTTGCACTGCATTGCATCATATTACACTTCGAATGTAAATGAAAATGATCTGTTGTTTGACAATTGAACACTTGCACTGTAATAATCAGATAACCAACCAACTATGCAGCAAAACAGTTCATACAAACCACTGCTCAACCTGAACACACTGTCCATACTCTGCTAGGGACTAATCTGCTGGGGATTGATCTGTATATAGCCCATAACCGACATTTGGTTCATTACGCACATGACAAACCTTGAACAAATAGCCCCAATCGTGAGACGGATCACAAAGTGACATGGTTGCGGTTGAAATACACTTTCGGATGTCCCAAATTTTCCCTTTCATTCTCTTGCTTTGCGGATCACGAGAATAGCCTGACATCGAGCACAAGCGATTACCTTTTTGGATGAGAGCGGGTTTTCAGCGGTGTCGAGCCTACCACGAAATCTGGCAGACAGACTCAAACAAAGAAACAAAAGGCACACGACCTAACGCAACGAGACATACTTGGAAAAAACTCAAAGCCAAAATCAAGGTCGACAAATCAAAAGACACGACACACAGACATGTTTACAGAAAGACCTTAGATCTCGAGAAGCCAGTTCCTCCGGGTATTATTTCCCACCCTTTCTGATTCGTGATACTCACATCTCTCGGCCCTCAAGCTCGGTTTTTCTCACAAAACCCTTTTCTTCACTTTTCTCTCAACTTGCTCCTCTCTATTCTTTAATCTCTCATTTTTCAATCCCTCCCCAGGGTGATTGATGAGTAAACGAGAGGTTGTGGGTTCATGCCCGATACAGCTAGCTTGCAGCCACCTCTTCTGATAGATAAAGTGCCTTTCGGGCAAGTCGTTGGCACGAGGAGAAGGCGGAACACCGACTCAAGCTGTGCCCCTAGTTCGTCATTTTGACCATTTTTCGTTTTTCTAAAAGCGATTACGATCAAAAATGAGAGTTGGATAAATGCACTTATTCAAGATTTGAAAATCATGCGAATCAGGCTGTGAGCACTGAAAATTCTCCTTTTTGGGTCCAAACATGGTCCAATTTTGAAAATGAAACAGTTTTCGAGAAAATAAGTCAACCTTAGTGAAAATTTTCAAAAACTATTTTTGCAAACAATCAAACGCTCAACGAGCATAGAACTTACCCTCGAGATATGCAACCTCGGATGGGAGGCAATGGAAAATTGCCCCTGGCTTAAGGGGGTATGGCAGCGGAAAGTTGCCCTGGTTTCAGACGATAATTCGGGGCAACTTATGGCGATGCATGGCAGCGGAAAGTTGCCCTTGTTTGGATGATGCTTGCGCGTCGTAGCGAGTCCTCTGGCGATGGTCGGACCCGGACGTAGAGGAGGCAGCGGCTTCAATCAATATGTGGACACAGTCACCTGGAAGGTGTTGGTGGTTTGGCTTCAAGAGGAAGTTAATCACATAGTCCCGGGTTGCTGCAATCAAGATATTGGATTCGGAGGAGGCAAAAATGATCAAAACCATGACATAGACTGAGACGCTATGGGCGTTGAAATTTGGACTTCAAGATGAAGTTGCCTACGTATCCCAAACATGGGAATCAAGCCTTACGTAGTTCCGGTTTAGGTACACTCGGGTATTTTAACCTTCACTATTTAGGCTCTAATTTTTGCCAAGGCGCCTGTTGCAGGTTTTCGACCTTGCGAGCCTTGTTTTTCTTTTTCATTCTTTTTTTCTCTTTTCTTTTGCATTTTCATCTTTTCCTTTTCTTTTCTTTTCTTTTTTTTATTGCTTCTTTTTCATATATATATTTTTTTTCTCTCTTTTTTATTGCTCTAACTTTTGCCTGAGCCGCCCTTCCGGGTTTTCGGCCCAGCGAGCCTCTCAAAGGGTAAAAATGTAGCAAGCCCATGCCAAATGGTTTTGAAATTGAAGCCTCTCCACATCCAGGAGAACGACTGTTGTGTCGATTCGCAGGGAAGTCCATCACGGTTGCTTCTCGAGCTTTGCTTGGTGGGATCTGATTTTCCTGATCGGACTTTGATGCCCCTTGCTTTGCTTTCGTTTGCTTGAATTAGGCCACCACAGGCCTTATCTGACAATGCTTGTTTTGAGCAGATTCGAGGTTTGGAATAGATGAATTGAAACTTCGAGGCCGAGGCGATCTGGTTGCACAATCTCAAGCGGTTCCACAGGTCTTCGCAAGATGCATAAAGACATTTTGTTTTGAAAGTTTTTAAGCGACAAATCACTCGTGTGGAACTAGTCTGGATCAGGCCAGGGTCCTTCTCAGTACTCACGCCGACAAGCATGATTTCATTCATTAAAAGCTTAGCAGGCCTCTCTTTCTCTCAAAAATGATCAAAATTTTTGCAAAAACCCGAGGGATTCCTCCCTCTTTGTTCTTATCACCCCATTGTTTGAAAAAGGTATTTCCGAAAAGCCTAGGTCATTGTGATGATGTTCAAGGCACAAGAAGCGGTGAAATGCCTTTGTCGTTCCATCCAAATTCTCAGCACGGTGGTTGACGATAGTAACAAATCTGACGTGATAGCCATTTGTTTCATTGGTTTGTTGGCATAAGCTCCTCGGCGAAACAAACTCAAGACAAAAGCAACTAATTGAAAGACAAAGCGGTGTTTGGAGCAACAACCGAAATCACGGTATACTATACATAAGGGCCCGACTTATTCTGATGAGCAGGACTCTGTAAGCAAAAAGCCCGACTCAATCTGAGAGCAGACTCAAAAACAAAACAAAAATGACTCGATACCCAAGTCGGGTTTACAAAACTAACATTAGCGGTGCTCAAAAATCGTGCCAAGCGCCACATCAAAAATGTACGGACAACGCATGAGCGGTTCATCTTCGATTACATACTTGCGATATCTGTGTCCTCGAAATCCAACAAGCTGAGTGGTGACGGACTTTCTTTGAGGTGGGGAGGATAACTTCATTATCAATCAAATCTTGTACCTTATAATGGCGGAAGCGATTATCGATAGCATAGCGATCTCTACTGGTGGTATGCATAATCTTGAGTAGGGTCATGAGTGTCGGGGAGATTCTTGAGGGCCGAGGCTCCGGGGTTTAAGGTGTCCCCTCTCGGCAAGGATTTGAAGCGCCTTGGACAATGGCATATAGAAACATGGAAGACCTGTGCCCTCAGGCGGTACTTTGGTCTGAACACTCTTGCTAGATGCCTGGCCGAGCGGATCGGCGGTGCGGCCTTGGGTTTGATCCTTTCCGGATGCAAAGTGGGGCGGGAAGAAGCTGTCTTGGCATGGCGGGGCCTATCCGATTCTCGATTGATTGGGGATTGCCCTCGGGCGGAGTGGAAAGCATCCTCCTGACTTTTAGCGTAGCTGCGGATATCTGTTGCTTGTTCATTCCCCGGCTTTCAAAGCCTCTCGCCTACGATAGTTGTTCGATAGGGTTGACATCTGCCTTCATCTTACCTTTGTCTCGGCCTCGGCTGGTCTAGAACTTGGTTTCTTTGCGTCGTTGCCATAGTTGGAGGCCATCTCGGTTGGTGAGTTCAATTACAATTCGTCGAGTGGGGGCACACAGGGTACAAAGTTCGATGTATGATCTCATTGGCGGTGAAACAGACATTCCATATGCAAGATCCGCCACAGATCTTTGGAGATCGCCTATCATCCCCATTTGTTCAAAAGGAGTAGGCTCACGAGCACGATATAGGTGAGAGTCAAATTGGATGTCGGCGGCGACCTAGGTGGATGCGGCATGTCAGCGATAGTTTCATCTTGTGGGGTGGTTCCTTGACTTAGCAATGGCCGTCATGACCACAATTTCTTACGATTCTGCGTCATGTTGATTACGCCTCGGCGAAAAGGACACTAGCTATTCAGCTCAACTCTCTAAATTTACGGCGAAGCGGAAAACAAGCGATATTTTAGCCCCAAAGATCAAACAGGTGTAGTCGAACAAGCTTACTTTACTCTTGAACAACCTTGTTCCCCGAATCACTATTCAAAAGCTGAGGCGATACCCAGACACAACTAATTCTCAACAACGTCTTTGGGCCCTCGGGCTGATACAATCTTACAAAGCGATATGTGTGTTCTGTGAGATACACTCTAAAAGCACATTGAGTAAAAGAGCCAATACACCCCTATGTTGGGGTAGGGTTTCCTGTCCTATTTTGTCGAGGCTAGGGTTTCACTACGCTTGCCGGTTTCACACAACCTACATCGGGTAAGCAACCTGTCCAAGTTTGGAATGGTCACTATGGATCCGAATATACACTAGGTCGAATGGTCAAAAAGGGTGCCTCGGTAAAACCGGGGTTTGTGTTCCCATCTGAGAGCCATCGGTCGACCTTAGGTCATGCCTTGACAAGACAAGCCTCTGACAAACGCTCGAGAATAGCGGATGGCCAACACGGTGTCCTAGGCGCACCAATGCACATGCAATGCAAAGAAACACATAAGTGTAGTCAAAAGCGAGGATATCACGAGTTAGTCAAGCTCTCTAAACTCCCGGTAGTCGCGGAAGCAGAAGCGTGCATGAAGACCTCGCATCTGATTCGGACTCCTTTTGTGTCGGTTCTAAATCTGAACCAAAGAGTCCAAATCCGGCAAACCGTCGTTTGAAAAGCAGATTTTTTGAAAAGTAGTGCCAAACATGGTGCTTTGCGGATTCTGATGCGCCACCTAAATATTTAAAATGGGAAATTAAAAACCACGACTCGGTGCGAAGATACATGTAAAATCATCACCAAAAGTGGTCTTGGCTCGGAAGCTTAGATGCGATCGGGAAGGTCGACTATGAGCACCCCTTTCACCGGTCAGAAGGCCGACCTCTACTAACCGTGATATCCGTTTTTGAAAACTTTATGCGTTCTTAATACGGTTATTAACCTAGAATTACTATGTTATCTTGGCTGACAACACAAAAGTATAGACTAGATTGCCTAACTTGAAAATAAACATTGCATATCCGTTTTGTCTCGAAAAGCGTGTTAGATTTTGCTACTCGCAAGTAGGCTAAAAATACGGTTCAATGAGTTGTTCCAACTCACGCAATCAACCTCCACCCACGAGCATTCAAGCAGTTTATCTCACATAAGCATTTAGCCGCATGGTAAGCATCTTTGTCATGGCAACATTCACACGCATGTGGTATGCTAAAGCGTAAAATACTTACATCGTACTCGCGCCAAAACAATAAACTAGTTAGCAAACATGCATGTCCTAGTTCATGTTAAATGGCTAATGCATGCATAGGTGTAATCTAAACAAGCTTTGTCCTAAGCATGGCACATGAAATGCAACAACTATCACGTATTCAATTTGGAATTGAAAGTACGATGCGGTTTGTATGATGTCTTGAGCAGGTGTATGTAAACAAATGCATGAATGCGCGCATGCATTGCATAAGGTATGCTAATTTGAGCGTGCCCTAATCTACCATTGTGGCGGGTAAATAAAAGGGTAGAAAGAAATGGGGTTGGAAGACATACACCCACTCACACACACTTATTACAAATTATGATCTCACTCGGAGGGACCAAATAATGTCTGGTGAATAACTAATTAACTATGCAAGCTAATTAATTATTACAAATCAACTAAATTAATTAAATAAAATAATTAATCTAATTAAGCGATAAATAGCCTCGGGATGAGGGCCAAATCGTGGCAGCTTAGGCGGCTCGGAATCGCCTTTGCCATACAGATTGCCTCTGTTTCTCTGCTCTCCTCCTCGGAAAATTGCCAAAGTCGGGAGTGGCTCTCGAGGCCTTTGGGGAATACTACAGTTGGGGTAGAGCACCACCGGTGAAGAAGGAGGCCACTGCACACTTGAATTGATCCATCGGTTGTCAATTGGCCGGTCGGCACTAAATAGTGCCGTAGGCACTCACCTGAGAACACGCAACTCCTGACGAAGAGACACAACTTGCATGGCAATGTAATTCCAAGCCATTTATGCACTATACACATCCCTTATCATGTCATTGACTCAAAGGGCATGTGCCTCGATTCTAGGACCACAATCGCGCATTTCCATGCGTGTGGCCCGGAGAATAAACATGCAACCGATTTCAAATGCAATGCAACCAAATAAACACACAAAAGTGCCCAACCTCTATCACATTTCACTTCAAGAGGCCAAACATGCATGCTCATGTGATGCACCTCTAAGCATGTTATCTAACATGCAACATGGATTATGCAAACAAGCTAAACATGTTAAGTATGCAACCTAAGCGAAGAGGCATACAAGCCGAGCAATGGAGTGGACTAAAACATGAATTAGGCTACTCCTAATTGGCCTAAAATCAGTGGCAAAGTGCCTAGAAATGGAGACTAAACACACACACACACATGCAAGTGTTATGATCAAACCCAAGGCATAATCATGGCAACTCCCAAGCACACTTGGAATACCAAACAGGACAATAAACACACATTGTAAAGCTCTGAAAATCATGCAAAACATGATGCCAAATCATGCAACAAAACAAGCCAAACAAAAGCGTGCAAATGGTCTGGGTTCAAAAGCAAATCAATGAGGCTTTGAACCACACTTAACACAACCACATATGGCAATACTTAAACACTTAGAAGCAGAGTTTTAACACATAAACTAAGCCTAAGGACCACCTAGATGGCATCTAGATGACATGAATCAAAAGGCATGCATTAAAAGCCAAAACATGGGGCATTCAAGATATGCTTTCAAAGCGTTAAAGAAGCGGCGAAGGTGAGCATACAAGCACACCAAAAGGTCACGAAATAGCATGTTAGGTGGTTCCAAACCATCAAAACAAGGTAAGCAACACATGCTACACTTATGCATAAGGCCAACAAGCCTAAAATGCAAGAGTCTATATGATGCATGCCAAGATCAACCCAAATGACTATGGACAGAGCTAAGACATGTCAAAATAAGCATAAAACATTCATAGGTCTAAGCCTAAAACATGCTCAAACTAGGGCTAACAACCTAGACATGTTAAGGGACCAAAGAGGCATTACAAAGCAACTATGAAAAACATGCAAGGAGTACTAAAACCAACATACAAAAATGTTATATCATGGCATAATAAGCATGAAAAAACAAACCAAACATGCTCAACACACAACCAAATATGGTGCTCCTTTGGAGCCAAATCTTGCCCTTTTCAAAGACATCAAGGAGAGGGGTGGCCCTCCTTTTGGAACTTTATGGCACCATCTCCTGCCACTGAAATCCCTCAAGATTTCAGTGGTGGGAAAAACAACATAAAAATCTCGGATCTCTACAAAATGGCACAAAAATGGCCCTTTTCAAGGCCTAAAGGGGTCAAACTTCCCCAAAGTGTAAAACACCCTTGATAAACAATAAGAGGGTTAAAAATCAAAACTTTTATGTGTTAATCACTAAGCACAAAACAATGTTCTAACCTAGGCAAAAACAAGGTGCAAAAATGGGGTAAATAAAGCAAGTTTCTTACCCTTGTTGGACCTCTTCACAAAATGTTGAAGTTGTTGGTTCCTTGAGCTCCAAACCAGTCAAGAACACTAGAACAAGCCCTTAGCACCTCGGTTCCAAGAGGAAGGTGAAACACTAGGTGTTGGTGTGCAATAGTAAGGCACAAACACCTAGTATACAAAACAAGAAAGAAAGAGAGAGATAGGATAGATACACAAAATCTAACCTAAAACCGAGCTTCTCCTCTCCTAAAATGTCTAACTCTCCAAAATTCTCTAACCCAGCCAAGAGAAGAGCCTTCTCTTGTATAGGCCTCAAAGCTTACAAGTTAAGGCACCAAGGGCTCATCCTCCATACTGCGTGTATGGAGAAACAAAACATCTGTTGTCTGAAAATATCTGAAGCGGTTGTAAAAAGTGGTCGAGGCAAAATGGTCATTTGCCAAAAGAATGCCGAAGCACAAAAGTAGTGGCACAATATAGTGCCGATGGCAACACCGACCCGGCGGTGGCCTCTAGCCATAGCGGTGGTGTGTGGGGATGCTTCACAAAGCATTCCTGCCTTGCCAAAGGCAAAAACACAAGTGTTTGGTGCAAAGAACACAAAAGCGATCAAGTTCGGAGGTCTGAGGCAAGGCGCATAGCGAGAACTCCGGAACTCCAAACAAACACAAACATGGATAATCACCCGAGTGTTCAAGCGGTGGCGTCCAGAAGTCTTGAGGCCGGTCAAAAATGGGGTGTCTCTGATCACCTCATGCAGAGGCTTTACTTTTGATTTTCCTTTTGTTTCTTTTGTGGTCATCTATGACCAAGTTTGTATATGACCTTGGTTTTATTCGACTATCTTTGAATGATCCTAGCATATGTATATATATTCAAAAATAAGCATGCAGTGTGAGTTGTTATATACATGAGAAAAGTTTTGTTATGCCATGTATGCAGTTCATTGGACAAAATTAAAATTACCTTCCGTGCTCGGCCTATATTATTATTTGTTAATGGATTTGTGTTTGAGGCCGTAGGTAATCTCATGATCACTGGTCGGTTATGATCCTAACTTATAGGGGCAGGTTTGGGTCTTGACAACACTGTTACGTGTATGCAGTGCACGTGTCATTCTTGGCCAACATTTCAGCAACTACATTGCAATTACTTGCATCTAAAGTTCAATTGAAGAAAAGTGAAATGTGATTGTGGTATTTGTAGTTGCCAAAATGTTCGCCATTAGTAATAAGTTGAATGTAAAACGTTACTCCATGAATAAGGCATCATGTGTTTGTAGCTGCACAGCCGATGAAAAACACCAATCTATGTGTGGCGTTTATGTTGATGTGTGTGCGTGTGTGTGTGTGTTTGTGTGTTTTTTTTTTTTTTGTGGTACCATGCATTGATCTACGTTGTCCATTTCATACGTTATATTTCAATTGACGTTTAGCATGTTCATTTGCGTTACCCAGTTTAAAAATTTGTTATATCACATTGTATTGCCTACTAGTGAGCGGGGGGTTGATAATGCATGTTCACACTTGTAGGGGTGTTTCTTGACTTTGTGAAAATGATCCTCCGTATGTGATGTTGTTTCTTATGTTGGGTATGTCGTCATCAGCACCCATTTCATAATGTGTTTTGCCAAATGTTTGCCATTTTCATATGTTAGTGTTATAGTGACCCAGATAAGCATAAGCAGTCCTTTTTTAGGCAGTAATATCACCGATGTTATGTGCACACGCAATTAGCTCATTGGAAGATGGCGTGTTGTTATGTTCTTAAATGTCTAAGTGATGTAACGTAAGTGTCATTGTGTGATGAAAATGTGTAGCTACAATGTGACAAGTGTTGGTCAACCATTACATTAGTGTTTTTTTTTTTTTTTAAAGTAAAAAGTGCTATATTTGTGGTAGGTGTGGACTTAATGGTTTGCACTGTTATGATTGTGGTTCGTATGTGGTTTTCTTGCTTCATCAGACTATCAAGCATTTTGGCGTTTGTGTTAGTGTGGTTGTTTTTCTCAGTGTGTCATTCATTGATCGCACATTGTCCATTTCGTTACTATTAATTTAAATTGGTTTGTTATCATGTTTATTTGCATTATTGCCCAACCTTTTTGTCACTATGTTTGGTCGTACTAATCTAATAAACCTTTGGTTAATCTTTGTTACGGTGGCGGCTGTGACCCCCGTAAAGTGTACATTGTAAGGACACATGGGTTGGTGTGAAGGTATCCGTCGACACGATTGGTGTTAAAAATAGGCAAATTACCTTTTAAGTGTAAAAAAAACTGCATAAGCCTTGAAGAAGATGCCTTGCATTGATCCATCGAGCTGATGTATCGTTCGAACATAGCCGGATTAATGATCAAAACCATTCTTAAGGTGAATGCGGATGGCCAGCATATCCGATAACTCAAGAAAACACGATTACGGTTGATGATCGAGGTTATCGTAAGCATAATTTGAAACCAAATCGTTCAAGAAATATGATGAAACGATGCGAATCATCCAAATATAATTTGGGGACGAAATTATAACGACTTCAAGTTAGACCAAACCCTTTCATGTTCTTGGATCCGGATCCGATACTCTTTACTATTGTCTATACTCCTTCTTATCTTGTTATTTGGGTTTGGTTGTTTTGGAGTTGTTGGTTGTGTCTTGAACATGTTAGGAGTTAGTTTTCTTAAAAAGATTTGTTAATGTTTTCTTTCTTGTTCGCTCGGCGGTCTTTAGGTTCTATTAGTACTTTTCTTGGTCTGCCAAAACTATTGGAAGTAGGGTGATCTTCGCTTTCGGCGATGTTTTGTAATTTAAAAACTTCTGCAGGGGGGTCATTGTGCGCTCGAGCCATATTTTGGTCGCTCGAGGGGTCTGTGCGTTTATCAGATCGAGAAAATGTCATTTTCTGTCACTTTTTACTTTCTCTCTCTCTAAAACATCTCCAACACTAATATCCTCTCACTCTCTCTCTAGTTCTTGCCTAAATACTCAAATACACCCAAATCCGTTGATTTCGCCGCCCTAGTGCCTTGGAGAAAAGTGTGGAGCTCATAAAGGTAAACATTTTAATCGATGAAGTTTTCATTTTTGACTCCATCTAAAGTTAGGTCTTGTTCTTCTCTTCTTATACTGTTGAGGTAGGGATTTCTTCAACATCCTTGTATGATTCTTAGCCTCGTTATGAGTTCTTTGAAAGGTGTAGAGATTTGGAAGTTGTGGGATTGATTTAGGGTTTAGGTTTTGGAAATCTAAAAGCGGGGTTTTTAAATGGGTTAATGGGAAGTTTGGTGGAGATGAGTACTATGTTACATGTTGTTGAAATACTAAAAATCTCTCCTTTAAATGTGTTTTGGAAAAGGAATAGATATTTTATTGGAAATTGTTGATTTTTAAAATAATAAAATGAGTGTATCTTTAATGAAGAGAATGGAGTTGGATATGCAATATCACTCTTACATTGAAATTATCTGATTATGCTTCTTGTTGGAAATTTATTTTTATGTATAGATATCTATTTCGGACTATCGGTGGAGGATAGCTTGATTGTTATTGAAATTCCATAAGGAATAGGTTAAATAAAAACCATTTATTCATACATATTGCATTGAACATCGTTTCATATTCTTACATTGGAAATGTGTTGTTTTTAAGAAAAAATGATGAAGATACCTTTCTTGGAACATCTGGTTAGGGGGGATGTGGGTTGTGGTTTTATTATGTTGGCACCATGTGTGCCCTTGGTAAAAGTCCGTAAAACCCACGCTATTAAGATGCCGATCCTTCCGATTAGTATTGATAAGAATGGTTTTAAGTAGTGTTTGTATAGCCTACTATCGAACTGCATGCCTAGAAGATTTCATTAAGAGTTCAGTATCACTCATCTGCTTTTTTGATTTAAAAATTATTTTTATGAATTGGTTTATAACTATGACATTGCATTATTTTGAAAGGAAAAGTGTAATATTTTGGTAAATAAGCATGCATATCGTTCACCATATGACTTTGTTAAGTATCATATTGTGTATTCAAGTATTCTCTCTCGTACTTTAGCTCACCCTATGTGAAAACAACTTTCGTGAGTCTTTGATAATTAATGCCTCTACTAAAGGAAGTAGCTTTGAAGGACCTTGGAGCCAAGAGCTTCTTTTTATTCTTTGGCGTGTAAATGTTTATAGTACAAACCTTGGGCTTTATATGTATTGAGTTTAACTCATTTTGTTGTACCCAAGCATCGACTTGGTAAGATGTAGCCACTAGGGCGTATTAATTTATTCATAATTTCTTTTGTTACATGTGATTACTACATGTGATATGCTATAGATTTAGGATTTAGGATCTATAGAATATATAATGCATATGTTTATCTTTTGTCACGATAAAGAGAATCAATGAAAGTTTAATATTGTACAAGTTTTTGCTTTTCATTAAATATCATGAGGGGTGGTGGTTGTTATTATTTTGGGGTAAGGTTCTGAAAAGTTTTACATAGGTGGATGTGGTTTAGCCGAGAAACAATGACATCCGCTATATATTAAATGTCCTAATATGGAAAGGAGAATTGGATGTGTGGTATGTGATTAAACCCTCATCTTCGATTTTGTGCAATGAAGGTGCCCCAAACGTTGGAGCCGGAATATCATCGAAAGTCATAAAGATCTGCATTGGTTGAAGCGTTGCTAGGAGGAAAAACAAGGCGGCGTAATGTGCGAAGGCGTAGTGAAGCCATACGCTGTTTGTACATTAGCGCTAAATTGTTGTTCGCAGTAAACAACGGAAGAGTCAATGGTTTAGAATTTTGTTACGTGTTATTGTCAAGTTGGAAACGTTACAAATACTACGATTGGACAACAAACCATCTAAAACACTAATTAATATCACTACCAAGTTCCACACCATGCTTGAGAAGTTGACTGTGATGTTTCATGCGCCTTTGCTCATAAGTTACTTCCGGTTCCACTTCACACTGGGGCAACCAAACACGGTCACCAAAAATGTAGTACATAGCTATTAAAACAAAAGAAAATAATGTTTGTGTTCCTTTTTGATTGGTATTGTCTTTTGTTTGCAAGTGCTACTACTACTAACCCCTCGCATATAGCAAGCAGTATAAACACGCAGATTCCCCTGTGTTTTGTAAGTGGAACATTGAAGCAGCTATCGCTATAATGAAAGGGGCTAGAACTTGATGAGGCGAAATAACGGACTCCCTCAAGGTTTGACTTCACTTGTCGTACACTATCGTGTTCGTCATAGGTATAATGTTAGCTTCGTGTTTACATTTGGGTACATTAATGCATTGCGTGCTAGCAAATGAACTACAACAAATTGGCGGTGACTATCGCCAGAAGCGTTAGCCTATGTGAATTCTAATAATCCCGATGACCATGTGCGCAAGACAGCAACCAACAAAAATTTAATATTTAGAGGGGTAGAGTAGGATGAAGGCATGGATGCTATTATGTGGTGATGTTGTTAGTGAGTTAAAGGACACAGAGCCAAAGCTTTGATTGTTGAGATCGTGAGACTCTAACAAAGTTAGTCATGGTTGGATACAAACCCGCTAACGATTCCGGACGCATGACCAGGTTAATGACGGAAGGCTACATCGAAAAGGGAAATGAGTATGAGTTAAAATGTCGGTAATAAGAGAAAGTGGCTAAAACTATTTCCCTAACCTCTCTCAGATTGTCAAAACCACACTTATGTATCTAATGGTGAGACATTATAGTAGATGTGGGTGGAGAAATTGAGAAAGGCTTTACAAGAAAAATTTAAAGACTCTCGCATAAACCAAATTAAAGATCACAATGGGTAAATTGAGTTGGAAGTGCAAATGGGCGCTTATGGAACATTATGCTTTCGGTGCTATAAGTTTCAAATCTATTTTCTTGGGTTTGACAACGTAATTATGTCAAAAGATCTTGAGATCCGCGTGGCTAAGCTTCCAATGGTGTCCTCAATTGAAGGAGACGATCCTCAACGTCCGGAAAGACCAAGACGATGACTACGCTGACACTAATGTAAGTGGATGCATAATCAGCCACTTAATACAATCTCAAATAAGAGCACACCTTCCAAACAACATTCAAAGAAGTATGTCACTCAAACCACCCTATAAGCAATGGTAGTGAACAATATTTTTCTATCCCTAAATTAAATCTCAACCACGTTGGTCCACTTTGGATGTAGTGTATCTATCAATGTGACTTGACGGTGTGGAACAACCATTGTATTCCCAAAAACAAGTGGCCACTTATGGAAGGTCACACCTACCTATATATGCCGCTTGGGTGTCTATCTCCACCCGTTGTCTAGATTTGTAGTCATGGATTGTCCCAGCAGGCATATATGTTGTTGAAAAGCTCAGTTTGTCAAACATTGTCAAGCCAAAAACAAGTTGCGTAACAATTACAACCGATGGTCTCTATCATCGGTCCAACGCATATAAAAAACAAATTTGAGGCACAAGTTGAGATTGGCATGCCATTACTTAATGCTTGTATTGCTTAGGCAAGGCAAGGAAAAAACCACTGGCTAACTTACTACGGAACACCGGCCCGGTTGGAGCCCCTGCACCGATTATGTTGTCAACATCGAAGAATATGGACGCTTCCATCAAAAAAAACCGTCGAATGGTGATTTGGTATGAACAACAAACACCCCATTTAGACAATGTTGACTAAGGTTGAGAAGAAATAACTAAGACGGTACACTCTTCCAATTTTGAGACAGTGTAATTTGAATGTTTTGTTGACAATCACAAAATTATACTTTGATTTGAAATTGAAAATAATAACTATGTGTGGTCCCCAATATGCAGGCTATTATTTGGGATGGGGGAGATAACAAAGACATGCGCTTACTTTTTGTGATATATAGGCCTTGGTTTAGCGGTAACTGCGTATTAGTAGGAAGGTAAGTGATATGTGAACATGCAATGAGGAAATTTGTTTCCCCGATGGGTAGGGTAACATTAAGTGTAGTAATGTGGTATAAATCATTATTCACACTGCGGCACACGTGTCGTGAGGGTTATTGATGCATATGCCACCATTCTTACAGATTTATTGGGACTAATCAGATGCGCTACAAAGGCAACATACGTGGACTCTTACTACTTTTACAATAGCATTTGTACTCGGGGTAAGTATATTACACATTATGTAAAATGAAAGCAAAGAGAGAGTTGAAAAATGAGCCTAACATATCATCATGTATGCGTGTGAACAGGACATGATGTTCTCGAGTGTGACATCAAAAGAGAAGTTCCTTAACGTAATTGTCAAAGCCAATGCACAAGGTCAACAATGACATCCATCCATCTATCTATCACGAGATAACCATCGAACCATCATGGTAAACATGCCCGAATACACTATAATCTCTATGAGGTAAAAGGAAGCGCATAGAATCCGAGATACTCATTTCACCGAGGCTTAATGGCAAAAGTGGTAAGTACACACATGTTATTTACCTTCATAAAATGTGCGAGACCTAGAAAAAAATTGAATAATGTTCACCCCGCGACCGTTGGAAAGGCAATAATTGAACTAAGCTTCCATCGAATTAGATTGTTTATGTGAAATAGTGTACATTGAAACCAAGTCTATCATATAACGTTTTGTGATCATTGTAAACTATGAGTATGAGTGCTTTGTATGTACTTACGTAGGTAGAGCTTGTTGTCTTAGAGACTAGTTGTAGTATGTAAGAATTGTATATTGTAACCACAATGGTTATGTAACACATTAAACATGCTTTCTAATGTTTAACACATAAACAATGGGTGGTTCAATACCAAAATCAACAATGTGAAAAGTGGTATGGTGACAGCAAACAATGAGGGCTGATACAAGACATTGATGGCAAGTTAAAGTTAGTGATGGATTGCCCTTAACAAGAGCCTAACATCGTAAGTGCTTCTCGATTATTTACTGACATCCCCTCGTTATATGTGATCACTTCATTTTATTTGTGCATTACTTACGGTAATAATTTTTTTCAATTGCATTCCTTAGGGCCGAATAATACAATGTTGGTGTGTTCTACATCATGCAAGAATATGTTCACATGGTCGAAATTGACACTATAATGGGATGAAGTGACCTTCAGGTCAAGCAATCCGTAGAACACTAATGATGCATCTCTTAAACACCCCCCAACATATGATATCTACATACTTAGTCTTTTTTTAGGTGTATCTACACAAAAAGCCAGCTTTTGAACGACATACAACATTAGTACTTAATGTTACATAGTTTTGTTGGCTACATTTTTTGGTCTTGATGCTTTAAGTTGTTACATAATTTTGTTTTTGCTAACATATTGTGATGACGAATGCATCAAGCATTTTGTGTTGACACGCCATCACAAACCACATTTTGTGAACAATGTTATGTTGACAATGTGTGGATATCCTGAATGATAATTTTTAATTTGCACAAAGCATTAATTTTTATGAATGAGGACATGCATCCAAGTGCTGGGATGACCCGATATTGGCAATACCAATCATTATGGGAAAAGTGTCATTTTTTGGTTACATTTTTTAGTGGTTGATACTGTTGTTACATAATTTTGTTTTGTTGACATATGGATAACGAATTGTAGAGATGCCTTTGGGGTTACTAAGCGACCCATGATTGAACTCCCATTTCTGATCACGAGCATCACCAAAGCAGCAATGTGAAACAAAAAAATGAGAGTCCAAATTTGACAACTTTTATAATAAAAAAAAATCCATTTTCTTCCTAAATATATTTCATAGATTGACTACATCACCAGATTTTAGAGTCGCTTACATAATCTTCTTTTGAAAATTTTGGAAACCCATGACCCATGCCAAGAGGCCAATGTTTGTCATAACCATAAGTGTCTCGGCTCATAAAGTATAGATTGTGCCATTAATTTTGGTTATGCTTTTGATTTCATGCATTTTTAAAAGGCTTTTGTACAAACTCAATAGCATAAGAATCATCTACATTCCAAAATAAACAACACAACCTCCATCCAATTCCACATTCAAACAGTATCTCATTTGAGCACTTAGCCTCATGATGTAGCAACAGATACGATAAGGAACATGCACATGCAATATGCTAAAACCAAAAAATTTCTCACCTAGTATTCCAAGAGAGGTCCCAAGAAATATTTAGATATATATCTTTGTATGCATGATCCTAGATACAATTGACTAATGCAATACATGACGTTATGTATCTAAGGGTCTTAATGCTAAGATATGGCATGGATGTCATCTCAAGACATGTAGCAACAAGACGTATTCATCTTTTGAAAATAATAATTTCAATAAATGTATAAACCGACCCAAGTGCATAGAAAAGGGATGCAATATATAGGTATGATAAATAAATAAATAAATGCGATGTGGTATTGAAAGCGTGAAATAAAAGGGTAAGAAAGACGGGATTGGAAGTCATTACAATAATTCAAATAAGAAAGGACGAAGAGAGAGAATATTACAATATTGAATTGATCCAACCAAACTACTATTGAATCTAACAAATTAGAATGAATAAATAACCCCTAACCACGTAACCATCCGTGAGAGTATTCTTCGTAAACTATTTTCCCTATTCTTGGGAGAGGGAAATGGTTGCCCAAACACAACATAAGTCCGGGTGAATCCAAGGAAGTGGTTGGTCGATTTATTCCTTCGCTAGATTTAAGTCAGTGGTAGATTTCAGGACAGGGGCAAAAGAGCACCTTTTGAGGGTGCTCATCCTCCCATCTTCTCTCATAACAATGATCAATTAGGGAAAAGGTGGATGGGCTAGAACCCTCAACAATGATATATATATACACAAGTATATACAATTGATATTTTGCAATAAATCAAAGATTAAATGAATCAAAATCAAGAACAAATTCAACCTAAGAAATAAATAAGAACCTACATTTTCTCATTGTAAATAAAGGCAAATCAATAATTCAATTTATGCTATTATGGAGAGCGAGATTAATGCAAATCATTTCTTGGCTAAAGCTTTGCTTATTAAAACAAGGGATTTATCAAATTTAGTGAAAACTCCTCATCTAATCATAGAACAAAGGTAGTTACACCCCTTTCTATGTTCACAAATGATTGAGAAATGGAGGTTTCAACTTCCTTTGATCCAAAATCTCTTGTTTTACTTCCAAAAACAACCAAAACAAAAAAAAAATTAAATATATAAAAAAAATAGAAATAGAACTCTTTTCTCACCAAATCCAAGAGTCATTTACAACCTTCCATTTAAACAACCATTCTACCCATGATCTTTGAGCATAAGTTGGAACACATAGGTTTAATGCACTTAAGAGATAAGAGATGTGAAGATGAGGAGTTTAAAAAAAAAAAAAAAAAACACTCTACTTATTAAACTTGTGGATGGATGGCTAAAACCTACTCACAATTACATACACAAGGGTCCAAAAATACATAACAACAATGGAATTAAAACTAAAGAAAGCAAGAAAATAAGAGAAAGGCTATCAACTCGATGGATGGTGGCTAAAACTACTCCCTCCACATCCATGAGGACTTACAACAACTCTGCAACAATTACATGATGAAAATAAAGCTTGAATTAAAGTAGGAAAGAGAAAAAGATGATTAAATGTGTGAGAATATCATCTCTCAAAGTGGGTAGGTTACTTTGATTCACAAACCCCCTTTCAATGTGTTGTTTAATGTCCAAAAGTCTTAGTAAGAAGCATAGAATCAAGCTTCAATGGACTTTGGTTGTCCAAAGCCAAAGGGTGGTAGGTAGAAGATGAGGTGAAGAGAAAGAGAGAGAGGGGGGGTCAAGAAGCTCTTAGGAGTTTTGGGCCAATTTTTCAACCCTTTAAAATGAGTTGCCGAACTCTATATATAGAGCTCAGGGTGTAAGGAGCTCAAGGTGTAAATATTTGAGATATCTATGGTAAGTACAAAACCAAATTGAAATTTCTAAAATGCTCTATACCTTAAACATTCACCAAATATGATTCTTAGTGATCGATCGAAAGTGCTATTGTAGCAAAAAAGCCACTATATGGTCCAACCAAATAACAGGCACATCGTCGATCAACAAGAGAAGGTTAGCTTGATTTGAAAGGAGAAATAGGTATTTCAAAATTTTCATTCATTTCTAGTATATTCTTTGCTTAGTTTGTTTGAAAAGAATACAATGCTTGATTTTGAAAAATATGACCTCATAACATTGTGGTAATATCTGGAATTACACCACTAAACTCGTTTTTTAAGGAAGTCTTCCATTTTGGACGAAGAATATTTTGTCCAAAATAGGTATTTGGATGGTTTAAAACTTGATCCTTAAGCTTCTTGCCATAGAACTTGTAAGATTAACACATTTTGTATTCATCATCGGGAACTTAAAAGGGAGCACCCAAGTCTTAAGGCTAGTAAAAAATAGGGTGTCTACAGTAATGCATCAGGCATTTTTGTGGTGACACTTCATCATGAACTACATTTTGTGAACAATTTTATGTTGACAATGCGTGGATATCCTTGAATGATAATGTTTAATTTGCACAGTACCCTTATGAATGAGGACATGCGTCCAAGTGGGAATGACCCTGATATTGGCAACTAATCATAATGGGAAAAGTGTCACGTGCTAACATCCACCTGATTATTCACATAGGTTTGTACATGTTATTCACCATGCTGAAGTTGTGTTTTTTGTTTATGTTGTATGATGTCCCATAATTTTGTTTTGTTGGCTTTAATACACGGATAATGTAATGTGTCATCTATTTTGTGGGTGACCCAATAGGCGTTAGAACTTATTTTGTGACCACTTGTCTCTATGGACAATGTGTGGATATCTTTGAATAAAAAAAAATATTTATTTGCACCAAGCACACTTAAGGAAATAGAAGACATGTGTCCAAGCGAGGATGGCCTAATCATTGCAACCGATCATTGGCGGAATAATTGTCACGTTCTAAAATACATCTTTACGTTATTTACCTTTCACTTAGGTTTGTTCATGTTATTCCCCATATCGAAGTCGTGTGTTTTTGTATATGATGTATGACAAACAAGCGGCAATCTGATTAAACTACACTAGCTATATACTATCCAAAAAATATAAACATATATCGAGATCAATGGCACAATAATCACCATCCAATAACCTAAGGCATACATCAGAGATTTGTTGTGCATAAAACATTGTGTGTGATGAAAAATCGGTAGAAATAACCTCTCCATATCCTAGTACCACTAAATTACAAAAAAAAATACCATAAAATGTGGTATGAAAATGAATAAGTGTGAATCAAATCACAAAACATAGTACATAGGTCTAAAAACACAAGTCACAAAGTGATCTTGCATGAACGTAGTGTGAAACTTTAAAATTGTAATTTATTAATAGTTTTTAAGTGAATGGATTAAAAGTGAACACATTTGGGATAAAGGTGATTGCCATAATATACTATGATAAACACATATGCCACTATTAAATGGTTCGCCACGAGTAATGCAAAGATAGGTAACAACTGTGATCATTAAATGTTAATATAGTATAGACAAGCCAAAAATTTGAAATATGCTATGGCTAAACCAATTACTTGCGTGTCTTCTGTTATGGTTATCCATCTTTCCACATCGGCTACAATGAATGTGTTGCACCACCTCACCCCTTGATGGAATCCTCTTCCATTTCAACCTCCCCTAGTGGGTGCTTGACAATAGATTTCAAAGGCAGATGTAAGAGGTAATCACCGGGCGTGAACATGGGTTTCAACAAATAAATAGGGTGAATGAACTCGAGTACAATGTCGTCAACTTCATTAACATAGTAATATGGCCTAATCGAATCGTAAATGTTTCTTCCACTATTTCAAAATGCAACCACAGCGCGAGTACTTGAAACCCATTCACCTACCATTGACAACATGAACATGTATGCCTCGCTAACATCAACCAAGATCGACGAGTGTGAGTGCACCTTGTACACATTCTCATCAGATTGACTTACAATACATGCTCATCGCTATTGTATGCAACCTCCAATTTTTTTCCATTTTCGAGCATATCTCACTCAAACAATTACTAGATTTCACAATACGCTTTGACCTTTGCTCCATGATTTGACACCTAATAGCATCAACCAATTGTATAATAGGAAGATGTAGCGCTTCTCAAATCCAATTGTTAAAATGACTTGGCAACGTTTGACCACATCTCACTGTACTCAAGAACTCCCTACACACCCACACCACAACCTATGTTAGCATTATATGGACAACAAAAAATAAATAAATAAACCCAAACTTGTACATACCCAAAAATACTCATTAGCCCAATGTTTCGGTGTAAATTTTAAGAACTCTCCACAACCGGGTTTGACTACGCTTCAACACCTCTATTTGCTAATTGAAAGATGTCACCATAGGTAAAGCACATTGTAGACACCCCATTTTTTTAGCCCTCAAGACTTGGACACTTAGTCCTGCACTAGATGATGAAGTTGTGTTGATTATGATTCAATTCTCAATCTAAGGAACGTAAGCTCTAAAACCAATCCCAAAACTTTCATATTCATCTTTTTTTACCCTAAAAATTCCATTGAACATTGTGCCACCCTACACTAGAAGGTTTAAAACAAGGAACACATTGGGAGTTTGCTGTAGCTATTGGGAGTTGGTAGAAGCTCTCGAGAAGCTGAAACATTGTTACAGGCAGAATGGGCCAGCTGTCCATTTTTGAAGATTTTTATGACCTATTCTGCTCAAATTCTATAAATACAAGTGTAGACATCTCATTTTTGACCGCCCGCAAGGCTCGAGCGCTTTGCCCGGTACACTTGACGATGAAAGTGGTGTTCTCCGTAGTTCGAGATCTCAACGAATGGGCTATGTTTAAGTTTCAAAACAATCCCAAACCATCCATATTCCCACTATTTATACCCCAAAATCCATTTTTACACATTGTGTCACCCTATGTAGAGTGCAGAGAAACAGGGATCTTTGAGGCATTACCTACCTCATTGAGGGCCGACGTGGCTATTGATGGTGGTCATGCCTTAGTAACAAGAACTATCTCAAGTGGAGCCCACCAAATTGCCTATTTTGGAAGATATTTACGACCTCTCTTGCTCAAATTTATAAAAACAAAGTTGTATCTCTGTTTGAGGGTTGAAGAATTTCTAAAAAGCTTATACACCTTCTTGAGAGCTTCTTCTTCTGTAAGCAACCTTTAGCAAGCTTACAAACCTTGAACCTATATCCATACACCTTCACACCTTTAGCCTTGGAACCTTGGTTGAGCCTTGAGCACCACAATTCAAGCTTGAGTGTGTTTGGACTTAGTTTGATTCACAAACAAAAGCTACTTCCTAGTTTGATTCACATGTGGCTTACTTCCTTGATAGGTATAAGCTTGTCATCTTCTTTCTTTCATTTCTATCATTTACTATCAAGTTCTTGTAATTTTGTATGTTTTGATCTTCCTTCAAGTGTCTAAGCTTGGGTTTGGAGAGCTACCAAAGGGCAGAGAGAGTTAACAACCTTTCTTACATTCACCTATAGCTCAAACCCTTGCTTTTTACACCTTTTTCTTTGCTTTCTAAATTAATTTTAAAAGTTTAAAAGAGGGCTAAAAATCATGCTTTGAGGTTTCAAAATGGAGGGATTAGCCACCCCCTTGTTCTTGTTTATTAGTCTTTATTTTTTTTTTCTTTTTGTTGTTTAGCTTTTTGGGTACACTTTTTCATGGCGCACTTTTGAGCCACCGTTTTTCACCCATTAATAGTTGTTTTGAGGAGTCTTAGTGCTGTTAAGTTTAATTAATTCATGCTTTGATTAGTTTGCTTGTTGTTTCATATATATTCATACACGTGAAGCTTGCTGTAATATGTTGTTCTTAATCTCTTTCTTTTAAAAGTAATTTTCATGTTTAAGATGCTCATTTTAACAAGCAATATATTATCCATTCCTTTCATTTTGAGAGTTGTTTCAACTGGTTGATGGTCGTTCAAAACATGAGCTAGAGATCTATGTTTAATGGCTTAATATCTACGAGGTTCATCGCCAACCAAGAGCATAGTCTCCTTTCATGTTGAGAATCACTTCCCGCTTGGACACGCTTCTACTCTCATGTGTAGTGGACGAATCATCAAATTGGACTTAATGGACTAAAGAATGGAAAGGACTAAGAAAAATTGCTAAAATAAACCAACCCACATAAAGAAAATGCAGGTTATATTGCTTGGATTCAAATTGTAGCATGCGTTATGTTTCTAGAAATCCTATTGAGTCAAGGGTTGTCACACAACAATTCATGGCGTTCACGCACTGACCCTTGGAAGCATCTCTACTCCCTCTTTGAGTTTACTCTATGATAGGAGTGGGTGGGTGGTTGTTATTCATTATATTCAGCTTGAACTTTGTCCATTAGGCCAAATCATCACAAACAAATCATTGGCCTCATTGATGATTTTTCGAAACATTTCCAACCCTTCTCTTGAGGCTTTCCCATGATAGAGAAGTGTGAGAGAGACTAAAACAGTCTGAGTTCAATAACTTTCTGCTTACCCACAATTATTTTCATTTCTAACACAAACAAGATTTTAGCTTGAAATTAAGGCATGCATGGCTGGCCCTTTTGGGACCTCCAGCTAATCGAGGCCTCATTGTGGCAACGGCCACCATCAATGTTTGGTGTCAAGATTGGTGTTTTGTAGAAAAAACAGAGCAAATGTATCGAAGGTGAAATAGGTAGCAAACCTAGCAAGCATAGAGTAGTTTTGGACATCGCTGCACTTGCAACCTTTTGTCCACATCATTGCTTACATTAATGTTGTAGATTAATGCTTCGCAGTATTGTTGTAATCTATTTATGCTCAGTATTGTTGTAGTATTACCCTTGTTGTAATTATTGTTGTAATTATCATTGTTTATTTGTAATTACAGTTGAACTTATAGTTAACTTAGATTGGCTTAAATTGTTTATTTCTCATTATCATCAAGTGTTCTAATAAAGCAGTTAGTTAGTTAATTTTTAATTGTATTCATTTAGTTTTTGGTAATAATTAGTTTAATCTCGACTTTTATTATTATTGATTCAAGCATTCCTCTTGGGTAACGAGGGCAAAACATGTAATAAGTTGTATGTCTTGGCCAACCCCACGCCTTTTCTCCTTTTTACTTATTCGCTAAATGGCTAGTGGCAGAACATCATTTTTCAAATTAGCATTCTTATGATTTGCATCCATTGTCTTGCATGCATCAAAGGTTCGCTCATCATACTAACCAACGAATCAATGCTCAAATTACTATTGCTTGGAATACATTTATTCATCACATGTCTTGAATGGAATCATATGCCATGTTAATAGCAAGAGCCTAGCTTAAAAAATACATAACGATGTGTTGCATTAGTCATATTGCATTAGTTAGAGCATGCATATTTTCTTTAATTATTTTGCTTTGTTTTGGCTCGGAGTATTGGAGTATTAGGTGAGCCAAGCATATTTTAGCATCTTGCATCAAATGTTTAGGTTACCATGCCAAGCAAATTTTCCATGAGGCTAATTGTTTAAACGATATATGACTATTTGAATGCCTGTGGATGTAGCGCTAATCAGCGCCAAAATTGGAATTTTCAAATTGATTAATGTACAAATAAAACTCACCTTTTCAAGTGACTTCCAGTATCAAAAATAATTTTCCAATGAACATGAAATCAAAGCTGCTCCAATCTCGCAAATTAGTCTATACTTGTGTGCACACATAGTAATGTTAGTATTCTCAAATAATCATGAATAAGAGCATATAATGTAAATAAAAATCACATCATGATTAGTAGAGGCCCATCTTTGATCGAAGCTAGGGGTCTCAATTCATGACCTTCTCTTGTACCTAAGTCTCGAGCCGAGACACTTTGGTGATGACGAAAATATTTAAGTACCTTTGCTTCATGAAAGTCTATGAGTTTCCTAAATTTCTCAAAAGGTGGCGACTCGTAATCTCGCAGCAAAGTAGTCTATTTTTGGCATTTGTTGATTCAAACATCGATTTTCCAAAAGAATTGTTGATTTTGGACACTTTTGTGTAAAGCACCGCCTTTCACATTGCACTTGTCAAATCAATTCGTAAATACCCGGGAGTCCAAATCTCGGTAGGGCTAAAATGGTCATCAGATCCGAAAGTGAGCACGAAAGTCAAGCTACGTAGTTCTGCAGCTTAACTCCGCTTAGACTTAGGAGAACTTGACTTGAAATTCCTGATGTGAAATTTTCATCTACACTTATATGTTCTTTTTGCATTGCATTTTGCATGGTTACTTTTAAGTCACCACCGAGTTTTCCATCTCGCTAATTCTAGGACTGTATTTGCCAAAGGCTGTTTGCCCAAAGAGGTCGATCAAATATGTGGCTCTCACGCATGTTGGAAACACAACCCTTGGATCCGGATTCGCTGTAAATCGCTTTGGGATCCTCCTTTTTGGACTTCTTGCAGCTGTTAGTGTGAGAGGTATATTAGGTAATCTTGCTTCAGGTACCTCCTTTTCTAAATTTCATTTCTGACCTAGTTGCATCTAGTGAAGTATATAAGGACTATTCCAACTTAGACAGATGCCACCCTTTGCAGTAGATGTTGTGAAACTCATTTGTTTGGAGGGCAAATAGTACACTCTAGATCATGTCAAAATCTAGACAGGTAACCACGCCTCATAGGGTATTTTTGGTTCTTTTTTACTTGGTATGTGCTTTTTAAGGCCAAAGTGAGACCCAAGCATTGGGTGATGTATCTATATCAAGATGAGTTTCTGAGAATAGAGTTCAAAAGCTGGGGATTATCAACCGAAACCGGAGTGTTGTGAGACTATTGCAGAGTTAGAGAAACCTCGGCACCGTGTCATTCTATTTTCATTATGTTTTTCTTTCTTGCTTACTAGTAGCTTACCAATGTATCATAGCCTCGTAAAGACCCCGATATTCCCAAGTTGTGTGGACCTGCTTTTGGCAAGCTTACAAAGCTCAAGACCTTGTTGGTGCCACCCAATGTTAGTCTCACTTCCGCCATCGACAAAAAAGGAATGGTATAATCAAGCTAGCATAGCACCAAAGACAAAGTCTTCTCTCGCAAACACCTATTATTTCACTCAATCGCATCACCGCAAGATCTAGTTCACCTTAGCATTCAAATAATGGCATGTATCAACATACGCTGCCAAGTAATCGCGAAGCGAATTTAGCCGCCATGATGCGGCTTTTCAGAGAACTATGGATACCAGAAACCAAAGGATGGTCAGACAATATGATGAAATTATCGTCGCATCTACGACGATATCCTGGGCATCACATCAACCGTGACATCCAAATTTCCGCCGCCAAGCAGGCCAAACCCCGGATCTACCCCCACCAGCTTGAAAATCCCGAAAGTCCCGTGAGATCCTCGTGACATGTTTCCTCCAACTCCAAGTTATCACGGCCTCTAGCATCAACCCTCATAGGAAATTTCTTTCCTTTCATATCAATGAAATTGATTCGCCTTTGGTCAAGATTTTAGATTGGAGAAAACATCAAGAAATCGGTAGGCTTCATTTCCATTCTAGTCATCGAAGATGGGTACACCTTAAGGCTTGGATCGATGTCGTGAGAAATTTAAGATGCCCCACATCGACAGATTTGATGGAAGCTAGGGGATCCGATTGCAGCATTGTTCGGGTTGTTTTCGATGTATTGAGGCCCATGGGTTTGTCTATGGTGTAGAAGCTTTCCTCATTATTTGGGAGAACCTTGTTCAATGTGGCATTATCTCTGTGCAATTAAGTTGGAGGACTCAACAAAGCGGAATTAGGGAGGAGTTATCCAAGGCATTTGTCAATCAATACTCATATAACACCCAGATAGAGGCAAACATTAGTGAGCCGGAGGTTGCATACCCGTAACTCCCCAAAGAATCATTCATTGATTTTTTGTCGTCCGAACGAGAGCCGTAGGCAACAAATGACAAATAGACTCGCGAAGAGAGCAAGTCCGACTGTGGTCTGTAATCCTTGAACCCGTATATGTTGCAGAGAATGATAGTGGCACCATTGTCCACATTTGCTTCTTACACGAAAGGCCGGGGTCCGTGATGATGAGTGCATTCAAAAAAGGGCATTATCTATAGCAAATGTTGTAACTTGCAAAGAAGAAGTGGCCATTCTCCCTGAATACCAATGCTAAAGAGGCAAAGTTAGAACTATTCCATGGCTTGTAACTTAATGCTAGTCGTAAGTACTATTGTTTCAACGGCCAAGATGGTTGATCCCTTGCTAACGTTTTACAACTCTCACAACCTTCAGCAAAATTACACCTCCCAGCCTCACCCCCACCCATCTGAAGAGTTTTTACTCCTTCCATAAGGAGCTTCAGTCTGCACCACTCAAACGTCCAGTTAATGGAAAGAGGGACATTCTCAAGCCTTTGATCTCCCGGGCCCACTTCCGGATTCCCATTACACCCAAACATGACCCTACCCAATATTGCATCTTCCACCAACAACATGGCTATCCTAATTTAACATGTAAGTTATCACACGTTTCACTATTATGAGATCAGATCTCATTGACAACAAAGTCATCGCCCCACCCCTCCAAAACCAAAACATAACATAATAAATTCAATGCACTTCCTATTAATAACCAAGTCACCCGTAGAAACATTAAATTCACATACATACACTAATACCGCCAACCTTCAACTTCTAGTACATATATTATTCTCATCCCATCTACCAAACCCGGAGGTGGTTATTCCTGCATGGGCACGTACATGTGCATGATGCAGATCTAACACCACAAACCCAATCCAAGCCTATGGTAGTAGAAATGAGAAAGAGGAGAATATGCTATGCATGGGTGGTTGCTGTCTCCTTGACACGCCGTGTCATGGAGAAGGGTCTCGCCAGAGAGAGTACAATCCTAGTTTATACATTGTGGCCATCGATCAGCCAAAACCAGTAGTCATATTATCGGACTTTCATCAAAGGATTAATAAGCTATCTGAGGAGGAGGCCGCTTAGGGGACGACCTTAACGATTGGTCGAACAGTTTCCTTAAAATGACTTGGCCGAACAAGAAGAAGATGCATGGTACAAGTTAGAAGAGGATCTAGAGAAACTCATTTCTTGAAGAAGAGATACAAGCAATGTCTGGGATGGTGACAGGGTGGGACCTGAGGCCAACAAAAAAAAGCAACGGATGGTTGAGAAGGAAAGGAGTCGAGCAAAGCAGGAGGAACAGTAGTGGGAGAGATCTGGAAGTGAAAGGAAATTACATTGAAGTGGCATAAATCGTGCTTAGGGCCGCACCTTCTCGACCGAGAAAGAACAGCACTCCTGAACAATTTCAAAGGAAATGATAGAAGAGATCCGCACGGTTAAAGATAGCTTCTGGAGCAGGAAAGGAAAAGAGAAAAAGAACCTTTAGGGCTGAGACAACAATGGGTGATAACGTAAACAACCAAAAGGTCGAATGGGAGCCCACCGACCAGAAAACAGATGTGTTGGAGTGAAGCTCGTAAAAATATCAGGATTCAGCAAAACCAAGATCATAATGGAGGAAGAATGGTATACATGATGGGGCGCCAAGTGATGTTAACATGCTCCAGATAGAACTTGATGCTAGCCCGTACCCATGACTAGGAGAGTGGTGGAAGACAACGACTCTAAGTCATGTACACCGACATATGGTGGAAAAACATAATACCGATGACACTTTGGTATACTTAATGAGATCAATCATATGACCCTTAGTGGTTGACTTCAAACCGTAGCTGTATTAGGATCTGTACCTGTGAGACCTTCTTAAACAAAGAGGTCAAAAGAGCAAAAGAGAAGGATGTTGAAGAATAGGTGTCCTAGTCTTGAAACAGCTCAAGAAGATTCAAGGCACATTATCAATCTGGGCTTTATATACGGCATCCCCGGAGAGCATAGGTAAGCATTAAGCGGAAAAGGCAATAAAACTGACTAAAACTACCTATCGATACTAGTGCAATAACCAATTGGTATTATTGGTTACATTTTAGGACGTCTATTACCTAAGTAGGATATCTTTTACATAAGGAGTTACCAATTCGAGGCAACCACAACCGACTCCTTATACGTGAAACCCCTCGTAAAAGTCAAAAAATGGATTCGTGGAAAGTAGTAGATACCGTGATTAGGCGATCAATGTAGCCAAGTGAGGATTAACCTATGCTCATTGCTTTGAGGCCGCTTGGACTTTAAGCCTACGACTCAAAGCCATCTGCTTTTATGAAAATACTAGCCGATGTTATGGGAATAAATTCAAGATGCATTCTCAACATACCGTCCTACTCAATCTACCGTTTCGAACACCCGGTGGAATTCTGCTTTTAGAGATCGCCCCGTCATTATAATCTACTACTTCAGCCAGGAAGACCTCAAGCCACATCGTGATGAGGGTTGTATCATGAACAAAATCCATCGCTTAGTGAAGTACCCTTCAGCTGTGGATTACCACTGTGTATGGTAATGTTACTTATCCATCTTTCCTAGGGGAACCAACTGTGTCTATATTATTGGAAATCATCACATGGGTGGAGGAGGACGTGTTCTTTTTCTCGGCTCCTCTCTGGAAAGAAGCCTGGGGTGGTTCTGGGAAAACCATCATGGCAAGCAAGGGCAAGATGAAACTAGATGAGTGAACCATTTACATGATGAAGAATCAGGGCATATGCCTGCAGATTTGTACTAGGCCGGGCAAGTCAGGGTAGGCAGGGGCACTTACGCCAAGGAGATGAGTCACAACCCCATGCTTTCGGGATACAAACCACCCAGAGATTAGCAAAGAAAGGAGGAGGAGTTGCAAGGAAGGGTCAACGCAAAGAGAACTGGGAGGCAAGATGAGTTAGTCCACAAACCAATATAGAACCTTGAACGACGTTTAGTCCACCAAGGGAAGACTTCTCTTCGGTGGATTCCTGTAGCCGGTTTGACAAGGAAACAAAACGAGGTATCCGGGTTCAGATCTTCTCGGACACCAATTACCAAAAGAGGATACGAACAACAGATTCCACGGCAAAAGGAGCCCCAGCACAACCGTTATGGGACCGCAAACCGACATCGATCAAGATGGGACGCAACCCGACATCGATTATGTGGATTGTAAAACTCCGACATCGAAGAGAAGAGCATTGGGAAAAGCGCCCGACTCCATCGACAAGTTCTACTACTAGAGCTAAGACTGCCAACTTGGGGGATAGTTTTATTATCTCAATGATCGAGGATAAACTAGCAACGAATTTCTCCAATCTTATCGTGGATGCATCTAAGGCTCCACGCTTCTAGAAGTTTAAGCAAGGCATCATCAACAGCCTGATTGATAGTGAGTCCGGATCTAATTCCACCGAGTTTGTGGAGTTGAGTTTATTCAGTTCATCTGAAGTTGGTACTTCGAAGTGGTAAATTCTGATACCAAAAACTGGTTTAGGTCTTTTAGCTTTTCTTTTGAGTCCATTGTAATCGAAGATCCGCACTTTTTGAATGGGAATGTTAGAACTTTTCCCTATTTCTCTGCTCTTTGGTTTGTTGTACTAATCTTAAATTTTCAAAATTTACATAAACGAAGAGGAAGAAATTCTCGAGTTTTGAAAAATTTGGTTGATCATGAGGAGGAGAGGCATATTAAGCCCTCCGGTGACAGCATGAAATCGTATCAATTAACATGGGTAACATGGCGAAGATCCCTCACTTGGTCCAGACGAGTCCACGCTTGTCTTCAAAGAGGAACGCGAGCATTTAATCGCTTATTAAAAAATTCAAAGATGTTTTCGGCGGGTCCCACGTAAGACATGCGTCGACTCTCGATCCCCGAGATTGTATATACCAGCATCCTTCTGAATTCTCCGAGGCCCCAAAGATGTTACAAAACTATACGCAAAGCTTCACCCAGATTGGGCTTTGAAGATCAAGGAAGAAGTTATCAAACAGATTGAGTGCAAAGCCTTCAAGCTTATATCTAAGTATCCGGACGGGTTGGCCAATATTGTTCCAAATGGCTTCCTAAGAAGGATGATAGGATCGTGAGTCTGTGGTTGACTTGAGGGATCTAAATAAGGCTAGGTCCAAGGATGATTCTCCTTCCACACCGCATATAAACGAAAGTTGGTAGATTTCACCGCCGCCACGCTGCTGTTATCATTTATAGATGGATTTTTCGTATAAATTCAGCATCCCGATGGCACCTCCGAGGATAGAGAGAAGATCAGATTCTACTACTTCCATGGGACACCTACGCCCGAGTCAAGTCGTAGCTGCGCGCTGCTTGGGTTAAAGAATGTTGGGGCTTACTGTTATCAAAGGTAAGCATAAGAGAACCACCGCTCGCATAAATATTTAAGGATCCACAAAGAGGTTGAGGTGTAGGACAATATGATTGCTAAGTCTAAAGATCAAGAGGTGGTACAATTACATCGCTTTTGGAGAAATTTCTTTCAAAGGATCGAGTATAGATTTGAGGTTGAACTAACAAAAATTCGTTACCTTCGGGCGTAAGGTAGAATAAATCTGTGAAGATAGCTGGTTTTGCCAATCACATAAAGAGGAATTGAGGTAGATCCTTCCAAAGAAAAGAGGTGCGTATCTCTGGTATGTCAAAGTGCAATTCATAAGACAGCTTTTATTTCAAAATTAATATTGGACTTGTAAACCAATTATTTGGTCTCAAGAACAGTCAGTAATAGTTTCAAATGGGATTTATCGTCAGCCAATTTGCTTTTGAACAGTCAACATAGTACCTACATGCATGAATCCGCTTACCAGTGTTACAAAACTCACCAGAACCGGAAAACCATTGATCCTATAATTAAGTAATGACGAACTCAACCACGGGGTGTAAGGTTAACTCATGAGTCAAAGGCCAAGGTGGAGAAAAGTCGCTTACTACTTGAGCAAGAAAATGTTGAACCACGAGACCTGCTACACTTCCCCTAAAAAGCTTCGCCGCTTAGCCTTGGTATGGGCTAACCGAAGTTGAGGCACCCACCGTTAAAGGCTCACCCACAATTTGTTTCGAGATTAGATCCTCCGTCGGAATATCTCTTCAGAGAAACCAAAGACTGATTTTCACGTGGGTAGGCTTAGCCCGTTGATTACTTATTCCTTCTCCGGAATTTGATCTCAAATACAAGGTGGGTAACGCAAGTTGGTTAAAAGGAGAGTTATAGCGGAATTTTGGCAGATTACCCAAGAGAGAGGTATGAAGTGGTGGAGTACTTTTTTTCCGGCAGCAAAGGTATTCTCGCAAATAGAGGAGAAAACGCTGATGATGTACTTGACTGGATTTCGAGCAGCCAATCAATAATACGTGTTTATGGATCGGTAAGTTGCCGATTAGTAGTATCCGATGGCTCTAATATACCCTTAGCCTTCAAACTCTGGTTCAAAGTATCCAACAACGGGCGAGTAGAGTAGCGAGGCGGTATTGCTGATTTATAAGTCAGCCTTGGAACTTAGGGGGCAAAAGGTTAGACGCCATCGATTCGGGAATTTGAGTTAGGTCCTGCAAGCCAACGGAGATTAAGCAAGCTTAAAAAGAAAAATGAAAGTTTATTTACCATCGTGCCCTTTGGATATCTTAATTCCAAGGTTTAAAAGCTAACGCTACTCCATCTCGCTAAAGGAGAACAACTGATTTCGATTCTAATCGACACACTAGCAACTCTATCTTTTATGGCAGATATTCCATCGGTCGAGTCGATGCATCCGGACATTATTATTTAATGTAACTCCACACGCCTTATCTCTATGAAACCATTGTCAGCTGATAGAATTTAGTGAGGCTTCGCATAAGAACCCCCGGCATTACGATATTTGGAATTTCGAAAATGAGACGTGATCCACTCGTGGCTAAATGCTAAGGACAAAAAGGACATACGGTGTCCGCTGTCAGTCCAATTTATCATCTCACAAGGTTATACAAAGAGGCCATTTGGGAAACGCATAAATCAAAATGAGGAAAAGGAATCGGTTACCGGTGAGGCCATCTATGGTGGATGTCGGAAAATCCTCAGGCAAGTTATTATACAAAAAGAGGCCATTTGGGAATGTATAAATCAGGTGCCGAGGAAAAGGAATCAAGCGCTTCATAGAGGCCATCTATGAAAGCGAGCGCCGAAAACTTGCGTTAAATGCTACTATTGGTCAACCATGGAAGAGGATTGTATTGGTTTTGTACGGGCGATGCCATAAATGTCAAATTATGCCAATCAGATGAACATACCACCGTCCTAAACTCTACAATATGACTTCATTATGGCCTTTCTCATTGGGGATTAACGTTATTGGTATTGCGCAATCACGCCAAAGGATCAAATGAGCATGAAGTTCATTCTCGTAGCAATTCACTACATTACTAAATGGGTGGAGGCCCATTCATACTCTATGCTAAAAGTGTCGATATGGCTAAGTTCATCAAAAACAACATCATCTCGGATATGGGTTTCCGAATGAGATCATTTATCATCCGATAATGGCTCACACTTCAAGAAAGAGGTGATAGACTTGTTGGAAAAATATGACGTGGCTTTCATAAATCATCCACATACAAAGCCACAAACCAATGGAGCTGTGGAGGCCGCAAACAAAATGTCAAGAGAATTTCAGAAACATGGTTGAGACCTACAAAGATTGGTCGTTAGAAGTCGCTGCTTGCACTTTAGGGCTATAGAACCTTAATCGTAACATCTACAAAAGCAACCCCATATTCTCTTGTCTATGGGATGGAGGTTGTTCTCGCCAATCGAAATTGAAGTATCGCTACTATGAGTTATGGTGGGCCGAGTGTCGATAGTGGAGACTGACTAGCAACGAGCAAGTTTGAGGAATTAATGTTGTTTGACGGAGAGGAGGCTAAAGGCATTGTATCATGTCCAGGCTACCAACCAGTAATCGCTGGCTTAACAAGAAAAATTAAGTCTAGAAACCTTAAGGAATGACATGGTGCCGAAAGACAACCTGCCTCCCATCTAGACCCTAGGGCAAGTTCAAATCCAATTAGATCGTCCTTATATCATCAAATCCATTTATTCTAGAGGGCAATTATACCATGGACTTGATGGCTTGGACTTCTACAACCGATTAATATAGACAAGTTGAAGAAATATTACCCCTAAGAGGCCTGCTAGGCCAGAACCCAAAAGGTGACCCAGTAAAAGTTAGAGCATGAAAAATTAGAAATAAAAAAAAATTTGAGCTCGCAAGGTCGAAAACCCTATAGTGCTACTTTGGCAAAAGTTAGATAATAAAAGGAAATAATAAATACCCAAGTGAACCTGAACCGAACTACGAAGGGCCCCGCCGATTCCCATTTTTGGGATACGTAGGCAACTTCATCCCGAAGTTCGTCCGTAACCATCTCTAACTCAACTATCCTATTCGTTCATATTTGATCAGGTCATCTTTCTCCATTATCATTTGGTTCAGTTGTGTGATCTCTATATTAGCGTAAGAGTTTGCCAGGCCAATGCAGTATAAAAGCAGGTAGTTATGATCTTCATTCGGATTGTATCTCGAGGATTGATTCCGTGTGTCAAGTCGCTTTCGAACGCTTCAAAAATTATTTTCAAAAGTTTAATAAAAGTTAATTTTTGTTCAAAATTTACCCTTTTACAACTTAGACTATTTTTGGGACCGAAAGGAAAATTTTTAGCATCGCAACTTTAATTTTATTGATTTCAACACAAGTACATTCTCCATCTTTGATTTAGATCAAAGTTGCTTTTACATCATAAAGCTTGAAAAGAAAGATCAAAAGCAAGAAACTAGGGGCACCAAGTTAGGTAGCTCTATGTCTTCGCTCACACTGCGTGGAAGTTTACGTGAGCTAAAGATGGCCCAACTTGTTCTTTATCTCAAGCCGCAAAACACTCGGGCCGTAAAATGGGTGTAATCAAGCTAGGGGCAGGGCTAGAAGCTCCCTTGTCCTCTAGGAAATAAGGTGTCGAGGCAAGTGCAAAGCGCTTAATTAGAAATAAAGCCGGTATTCCACCTCCTCATTTGGACGGTTCCGCCATGCCCAAACTGTGTCGAATCGAAGAGGAAATAGAACACACAATGTGAGGGAAAACAAAACCAATCAACTGTATTAAAAGCTGTTATCAGACATACGTAGTTCATCCTAGTCAAATTAAGCCAAGCACACCAAGTTATATCATTTATAGATTTGATGCACATCCACCACACCACAACCCTTCCGAGAGGAAATCGACCGTCATAAAAGAAGCACGCCAGTCGAAAGTACTCAGGCAAGGGTCCACTACTTAGTTTATCCATTAGCCATACCGAAGGGATGAAAATAAGAGAGATTAAAGAATAGAGAGGTGTACGACAAGAGTAAAAGTAAGGAAGAGGTTATGAGAGAAAAACAGAGTGAGTGTTGTGTGATGTCGAATCATAAATTAGAAGGGTGTAAAAATAATACCTGAGAAGTAACAAACTCTCTCGCAATGTGTGGTCTCTACTGGCGAAAGGCATCCAAACCTATCAAGGTCTCACCATGCAAGCCCATGCAACTCTTACCCTCTTTCAAACATTGGGCCACTTCGATCAACCCACGCTAGCTCCACCAAAACTAGGGGCAATGAGGAATTGCGCAAGAAGGCATAAACAAAGAGCATGTTGCCGATGGTTCGCCAAAGAGAGTCACCTTTCTCCAATAGCGTAAAATCGATGAACTAAACCAGTGATGTCTAACTCCCTATTATGTGCCAAAGACCGAGTCTTGTGTAATGTTAGCCCACATCCATCCCAAAGCTTGGGCATGGCCAAAATCAAGCTGCATTATTTCTTTGTCGTGTCGGATTCCATCAATGCTTGAAATGTTTCCATCATGGACACATCTCATGTGATCCAAAGCTTAAAACACATGTGTGATCGCAGTTCCAACATCGAACAAAGAAAGATGAAAGAATGGGAAAGCAAAGAGAAGTGCGACTAGAGGAAAAGAGGCATTTAGGCCAAAACATGAAAGTTCATCTTTTTCCGAGCCATCCAAATGGCTACCCACTCGTGAGCCTATTCTAGCACAGTGTTTCCATCTTGAGAGTAAAATACCAAAAACTTGCTATTCTGCGAGAAAAACAACATAGGAGCACCATTTATAGACTTTGAGAAGGAGTTGTGCATGACAAATAAAGATTAATGACCATATTTAGTCTGAATCAGGTTCTCAAGAAAGCATGGCTGCGCTCTATTTCAAATCTGGCCAGTCTAAATGGTGGCCTGTGATCAAGTACGTGCGTAAAAAGTTGGTCGTTATCCCAACGTACCACAGTTGTGTTTTGAGTCTTGTTTTGTTTATACCAAATGTTTTTTAGTATTTTCAAGTTGTTTTCATTTTGTTTTTCTGTTATCGAGTTGTATTTTACATTTTGTCCTGCCAGGGTTGCTATCCGACTCAAGAATGAATGCAAGAGCAAATATTCGTTGTTTTAAGTCTTATACGGTTACCATGCAAAGTTACTAAGGTGACGCTATTCATCACATGCCATTCATCACATTGTGCAAGGAGATCATTCAAAAACTTGTCTTTTATAAACTAGCTGTCCAACCCCGATCATTGTTTTATAAAGCAAAACAAAAGAAAATACTTCAAAAACAAAAGGGTCTATCTAAAGCTAGTCTTTAACTACAAAGTAAAACAAAAAAAACAAAAAATGTAAAATCATTATCAACATCAAGAACCCATCCTCACTCTCTTCCTCCTCGGCTGTGGAGGAGGTGCATTGCTGTCATCACTGGGGCTGCTAGACTGCATGTCAACCACCTCTTCTTCCTTCTCAGAAGTCGTGTACTCCTCGAAAGATTCCTCAGAAGGTGAGCACTGACTCACTTTGCCTCTTCCCACCGCCTCCTCCTCTACCGCTGGCCCCCTTCTCCGCCTCCTACCGGAGGAGGTCCTGTAAGTGTAATCAGCCGCCTGTCAAGAAAGAGAGAGAGAGAGAGAGAGAGAGAGAGAGAGAGAGAGTAGGTATCAGAAGAGGCCAATAATGTTATGAGCAAGACTATCATGACTGTAAACTATGGGCAAAAGCATACCTTAATCCCATGAGTGTCAGAGTAACTGCTCTCCACACCATTAGAAGCAGTCGGTCAATCGTCCGGAGGAGGTCATCAGCATATGCCATGGGTACCTGCAAAAGGAAGAGCATTTGAGAACAATGAATAGAAATAACGGGGAACAGTAAACAGAAATAACAGAGAACAGTGAACAAAAATAACAGAGTAAGCAACACAATGGGCAGAAATGGGAAGAAGTGTGTACCTACTCAACACCGAGAGCAAGCACCAATCTGCGATCCCTCTCCTCAATGTGCTCAAGGGAATTCGCCAATCACCCCTCTGGCCACATTTATATGACCTCAATTGTAGGGATGGCAATTGGAACCCGGCCCGACGGGGACCCGACCCCCTGATCCCGATTAAAATGATTATTCCCTGAAAAATGCCCCCGTGGGAACGGGGATGGTATTTAAAATCAAATCCCCGATCAATTTTGGGCCAGGGACGGTGATTGATTTCCCAAGCCCGGGCCCGCCCGGGCCCCGGCCCGAAACTCCCCCGAAATTTCCCCGCATGTAGATAGATATGTGTGTAGGTTATATGAATATTATATGTGGTTATATTAATATTATATCTATCTATGTCTTTAAGTTATATTAATATTATATCTATTATATCTATCATTCTAATCTATATCAGTGCTCTCTCTCTCTCTCTCTCATTCTCATTCTCTCTCACCCTCGCTTCGCATTCTCTCCTGGTTGAAACTGCCTCCTCTCTCTTATCTCCGCCGATTCACTCCTCCTCCGATTGAGCCACCACAACTCCACCACTATTTATAATTCCCAAGAATGACACCATTATCACTGTTTGAGCATTTTTTCTCTCTCTCTCTCGATCGATTTGATATATATATATATATATATTAGATTTGTTGTATATATATATGTTAGATCTAAATTTATTTTATTTTTTTTGAGCTCATCAGATCTGTTAATGGGATATATATTAGATCTGATTTTTTTTTTTTTAGATCATATCGGTGATGAAATGATCCGTTAGATCCGATTTTTTTTTTTACATTTGAGCAAATCTGTTGTATCTAATTTATTTACATTTTTTTTTATTTACATTTGAGCAAATCTGTTAATGGTGATGAACAGATCTCTCTCTCTACATTGTTGTTGTTGATGTTGAACAAATCTGTTATATCTTCTTATTTTTTTTTGGCCGGGGATTTTTCGGGGTCGGGGAAACCCGATCCCCATTAGGGCGGGTGGGGCGGATATAGGTTCTCTGTCAGATCGGGCCGGGTCGGGATTTCACCATCGGGGATGGGGGACGGGGAGGGTGATCCCCGGCCCCGCCCCGCCCCGTTGCCATTCCTACTCAATCGAAATCAAAGGAAACAGGAGCGGAAGTGGCAGAGCGGCAGGAGTGCCTCTAGTAGTAGTAGCAGCAACCTCTGGAATAGCACGGGCCACGCCATGGGTAAGAGGCGCCATCGCCCGAGTCTGCAAGACAGTGGTGAAGTCGTCGGGCTCATGATGATAGTCACCATCCTCTCCCAACATCAGGAGGTCGATCTGAGGACTATTGTGAAGTTCATCAACTACCTTCATCCCTAGAGGAGGAGGATGTGGAATGTCAGGGTCAGCAATGCCTCGTGTCTGCTGGATGAAGCTCTCTCCCAAGTATTATGCCCTGCCAAAGGGACCCTCAAACAAAATCCTCATAGCAGAGGCATGCCATACGACAACATAGGTCGTCCTTGCTACCTAAGAGATACCAGTCCAGGGGTGCTAGTCAACCTATAGAAGCAGATGTTAGATGTCAAAGATCTAAGCAGTATGGAAACGCAGTATGGAAACAACAGTATAAGAAGCAACAGTCTGAGAATAACAATGCAATGGAAACAGTGCTGAGTGGAAACAGTACAATATGAGCATAACAGGAATATGGAAACAATAGTATGGAAATGTGAAGACTAGTATTTTGTTGCCTGATCCGCAATGATGGTGTCAAAGAAACAATGAAAGTAGGGAAAGTCTCAATCTACACGGCAGCGTCGCTTGAATCGGGAGTTGTAGTACCGGGAGCGAGGTACTGATAACTCAATCGGCCTCACCGAGACCGGAGCTAGAGAGGAGAAATATGTGTAAACCCATAGTCGCGTTTAAAAAAGATGAATAAAGTAAATGAGCAAATAAACAAGAAATGCAAAGCAAAGATGAGCAAGAATTGCAAAATTGAACAGAATGTAAAGCTAAACAAAAAAAAAAGTAATTATGAGGTGTACCTCCCAAACCCTCCAGTAGCCGTCGAGTGAATCCGCCTTTCGATAGGATACGAAGCTCATGTAGCAAAGATAAGGTGGCTGCCGCCACCCCAACATATTTAGCCACATGTGGTAGCTACACCAATGCCCCGTAAGATATAAACCCATGGTATTTTCCTGCTCAGAAACAAGGTAGTACTAAGGAGATACATAAGGAAGTCGGTGTACTAGGTTACCTCATCCGGGCGAAGGTCAAGGCCTGAAGCGCCCAAGAACCAACTATACCTCACCATTCCATGTGTAGTGGTGTCTGGGATCGCTCCAAGAAGTCGGCCGACGCGGCGCTCTCCACGGTGTCATATCAGATCGAATGGAATCAGCCGCCAACCCCGACCAGAGGCCGCTGAGCATCGAGAAGTCATATGGGTTAGAGTCAGCCCCGATAGATGAGAAGTGGAACAAGTCCAGAGTGTCCCACCATCTCTACCAGGCCTCAGATAACAAGGACTCACATCTCATCTGATGAGCCTCAAGAAAAGGGCCCAAAGTGCATAACATCAACCAGAAGTGCGGACCTCATGGGAAGTCTATCATACCAGTTGTTGGGGCCGATATGGATCTATAGCCGCCAATCCTCCTAGCTATCACCTATAAATAGGAGTGTATGCAAGATTATGAGTGGCTTGCTTATGAGATTCAACATATGTACAAAATGAAAGGAAAGTTGCTTACCGTGGAGGCATCGCTAGACAAGTGGTCCATGGGCTCAGAGCAAGATGTCCTCATCTTTCCCTAGGATGAGGCCCTCAAATTCAAAATAGCGCTGCGGCAAAGCATGTATACGTGGCTGGTAGGTGGCCACATCAAATGGCCTATTGATGAGGAGAAGCAACATGAGAGCCTTCTCGGCCTCCATATCTGCACCTAAGACCGCCCCGATACCAATGGCAGGGTCCGCGATGGGAACTTCGTCACTAGCCATGGAGAGGAAGTGAAAAAAGTGAAGAAAAAGTGAGGGGGTGAGTGAAAATAGGTGAAAACCCCAAAATTCAAACCCTAGAAAAGAAAGAGTGAAGAAATTGCAGAAAATCAAAGGGGATAGAAGGAAAGTGTGGGCAAATGTGAGAAAAATCAAGGGAAAAGCTCAAACTCCACAAAATCAAGTTTTTTTCGGTTCAAAATATAGAGGAAGGGAAGGGTTTCAAAGAAAATTTTGTGAGGATTGTCAGGTAACTCAAGGAAAGGGGAAATCTAGAGAGCGGAGGTTAGAGAAAGAGGAGAGGGAGTTTCGGATGAGAGGGTGTGAGAAAATAAGGGTTTGAGTTTGTTTAAAACGTACGTGGCTCGCGGAATGCCCAAAACTTCCCTTGCCGCTATCGAGGCCTGGCTGGCTTTATTGAAGCCCAGCTGTGCTTCATCGAGGCTCAGTCGACTCTCAGTGTGAACTGCATTTTGTTTTTTTTACTTTATTTCTTGTATTATGGAGTTTTAAGCTAAAAAACAAAGAAAACAAAAGCAAACAGCAAAAAAAAAAAACTGTGAAAAAGAAAAAAGAAACAAAAAAAAAACAAAGAACAAAGGAAAATGAAAAAGTGAGCGAAGAAAAGAAAATATAAAGGAGAAGGAAAGGAAAATAGAGGAATTTTGTTCATTATATTCTGTTTTATTGTGTGAACGCATAGTTTGATTTATTCAATTCATAATTTAATTTGTTTAAACTCATAATTTGATTTGTTTTGTTTCAAGGTTTTAATTTGTTTAGACTATTCCGTTAGTTTATAAATTGTTTTTCCTAAATTGTAATCTATCCTGTTATTTCGTAACACACGATATTGTGTGTACAGTTCATTCAGAGGAGTTTCAGATAAAATCATTCGTGCCACAGTAAAATCATCATCCAATTTACAACCAAATTGGAACGTGGAGTGTTGTGTTCAAATTAAAACCCAATGTTTTAACACATGGGCAAATTGGCTTTCACTTTACTACATCGCTGTGAATGCTTTGACTTTACGTATCTTTGTGTAGAATACGTGTTTACTTCTAATTCGTGTTTATGCATTGTGTCTTGTTTTGAATTATCTCCATGGACTACATTTTCCGAGGCCTTCCTGGGGGGAGATAGATTCACTTTACCAAATTCTGAAAAGTTCTTTTGTCAATTCACCTTTCCTCCTCTCACGTATGAGGATTGTTTACCTCGATTAAAACAACAGTGTGCTCGCTTGTTCACACCACCTTTCCACCTCTCACATGTGACGATGATTGTTTACCTCGGTTAAAACAAAGAAGTGCTCGCTTGTTCACACCACCTTCCTCCTCTCGCATGGCGCGTGAGGATTGTTTACCTCAGTTAAAAACAAAAGGTGTGCCTGTTTGTTCACACCACCTTCCTCCTCTCGCGTGCGACACGTGAGGATTGTTTACCTCGGTTAAAAACAAAAGGTGTGCCTATTTGTTCACACCACCTTCCTCCTCTCGCGTGCAACGCGTGAGGATTGTTTACCTCGGTTAAAAACAATAGGTGCGCATGTTTGTTCACACCACCTTCCTCCTCTCGCATGCGACGGATGAGGATTGTTTACCTTGGTTAAAAACATTAGGTGCACCTCGCTTGTTCACATCACCTTCCTCCTCATGCATTCGACGCGTGAGGATTGTTTACCCTCGTTAAAAACATCGCACGCCTATTTGTTCACACCAATTCTTCCTCCTCTCACGCATGACGATGAGGATTGTTTACCTCGATTAACAACATCAGTGCGCTTGTTTGTTTACAACACCCTTCCTCCTATCATGTAACACGCGTTAGATCTCGGTTGAAACCTCTGCGCCGATGGTTACGCCACCCTTCACCCTTCTACGCGAGGCGAGTTAGGTCTGATTTTCTTACATCCTTTCTACGTGAGATGTTGGTTGGTTTGTGCTTTCTTTTGATGTTCCTGCTTTCTACTTCTTTCCGTGTGAGACACAACAAGATTTGCTTTGCTCTAAGTTACGGTTTCGTTAAATGTTGCGCTCTTGTTTATATTGTAGCGTTGTTCCGCTCCTTCATTTGCACTCAAATGTTTCATTGCATGATCATAAGTTATTTGCTACATTTCGCTTTTTGCACTTTGCCCGCGAGTTCAATCTTTACATTTATGTCTTGATTTCTTGCCAAGCCTTGCGCCTCGCCAAATGGGTCATCTCTGGCTTTGATATTCACGCACATCACTTTATGACAACGAGTTCTGTCAAAGAGGGGCAACTGTAGACACCCCACTTTTGACCGCCCGCAAGGCTCGAGCGCTTTGCCCGGTACACTCGATGATGAAAGTGTTGTTGTGCGTAGTTCGAGATCTCAATGAAGGGGCTATGTTTAAGCTCCAAAACAATCCCAAACCATCCATATTCCCACTGTTTATTCCCCACAAATCCATTTTTACACACTGTGTCACCTTGTGCGGAGTCTGAAGCATAGAAACAGGAGATCCCTATGACGCCCCGCCGTTTCTCATTGAGGGTCGACCGTGGCTATTGATGGTCACCGGCCTTCAGAGCGAGAAACACTATTCGGATTGGGAGCCTGTCACCATCTATTTTTGAAGATATTTGCGAACTCTCTTGCTCAAATTCTATAAAAACAAAGTTGTATCTCTGTTTTGAGGGTTGAAGAATTTCTAAAAAGCTTATACACCTTCTTGAGAGCTTCTTCTTCTTGTGCAAGCAATCTTTTAGCAAGCTTACAACCTTGAACCTATATCCATACACCATATACACCTTCACACCTTAGCTTTGTAACCTTGGTTGAGCCTTGAGCACCATAATTCAAGCTTGAGTGTGTTTCGACTTAGTTTGATTCACAAACAAAAGCTTACTTCCTTGATAGGTATAAGCTTGTCATCTTCTCTCTTTCTTTCATTTCTATCATTTACTATCAAGTTCTTGTATTTTTGTTTTGTTTTGATCTTCCTTCAAGTGTCTAAGCTTGGGTTTGGAGAGCTACCAAAGGGTAGAGAGAGTTAACATTCTTTCTTACACCTTCACCTGTAGCTCAAACCCTTGCTTTTACACCCTTTTCTTTGCTTTCTAAATTGATTTTCAAAGTTTAAAAGAGGCTAAAAATCATGCTTTGAGGTTTCAAAAATGGAGGAATTAGCCACCCCTCTTTGTTCTTGCTTACTAACCTTATTTTTTTTCTTTGTTGTTTAGCTTTTTGGGCTCTTTTCATGCACTTTGAGCCACTGTTTTTCACCCATTAATAGTTGTTTTAGGACTGTCCTAGGTTGTTTAATTAATTCATGCTTTGATTAGTTTGCTTGTTGTCTCATATATTAACATACATAGCTTGTTGCATGTTGTTCTAGCTTTTCTTTAAGTAATTTCCGTGTTTAAGATGCTTCATTTTAACAAGAAATATATCATCCATTTCTTTCATTTGAGAGTTGTGTCAACCGGTTGATAGTTGTTCAAAACATGAGCTAGAGATCTATGCTTAATGGCTTAATCTCTATGGAGGTTCATCGCCAACTAAGATAGTCTCCCTTTCATGTTGAGAATCACTGCTTCACACGCTTCTCATGTAGTGGACGTAATCATCACCTTGGACTTAATGGACTAAAGAATGGAAAGGACTAAGAAAAATTGCTAAAATGAACCAACCCACATAAAGCAAATGAGTTATATTGCTTAGATTCAGCCGGACGTTATGCCGAGTCTATTGTGTCAAGGTTGTCACACAACAATTCATGGTGTTCTGACGACCCTTGAAGCGTCTCTACTTCCCTCTTTGAGTTTACTCTATGATAGGAGGGCGGGGTGGTTGTTATTCATTACATTCATTGAATTTTGTCCAAATTGTGGCCGAAATCATCAAGCAAACAAATTGTTCATTGATGGTTTTGGAAACAATTCCAACCTTCTCTTGAGGCTTTCCTATGATAGAGAAGTGTGAGACGGACAAACAGAGTTCAAAATAACTCTGTTTGCACTGTTTTCACTTCAAAGCACAAAACAAGATTTTGCTTGAAATTAAGGCACAAAATCAATTGCTTTGGACTCACGGCCTCATTGTGGCACGATCGGCCATCAATGTTTGGTCGCTAGCGTGTTTTGCGTAAAACAGAGGGTAATAGTCAAGGTGAAATAGAGCAAACCTAGGCAAATAGAGCAGTTCTTGGACACTGTGCATGCAACCCTTGTATATCTTTGCTTACATCAATGTTTTAGATTAATGCTCTGATTATTGTTGTAATTAATTTATTATTATTGTTGTAGTCAATTCTTGTTGTAATTATTGTTGTAATTATCATAATTGTTTATTTTTGTAATTGTTATAGCTAGTTTATTTCTCATTATCATCATTGTTGTAATAAAGTAGTTAGCTAGTTAATTCTTTAATTCGTTCATTCGGTTTTGTAATAATTAGTTTAATTCGGACTCTCGGACATTGATTCACACCCTCTTGCATGAGGGCAAACATGTAATAAGTTGTATGTCTTAAACCCCCACGCCTTTCTCCCTTTTACTTATTCTCTTACGATGGTAGTGTAGAACATCATTTTTCAAATTAGTATTCTTATGATTTGCATCCATTGTCTCACATGCATCAAAGATTCGGCTCATCATACTAACCAAATGTTAAAATTCATTGCTTGAATACGTGATTCATCACATGTCTTGAATGGAATCATATGCCATGTTCATAGCCGAGCCTATTAAAAATACATAACGCATGTGTTGCACTAGTCATATTGCATTAGTTAGCAGCATGTATGTTTTCTAATTATTTTGCTTTGTTTTGGCTCGAAGTACTAGGTGAGCAATTTTGAGTTTTAGCATCTTGTATCAAATGTTTGTGTTACCATGCGAAGCATATTTCCATGAGACTAATTACTTAAATGATATACCTGTTTGAATGCATGTGGATGGAGGCTAATTGTCAAAATTGGGACAAATTGATTAATGCGCATACAAACTCACCTTTTCAAGTGACGAGTATCAAAAATAATTTTCAAATGAACATGAAATCAATGTGTTCAAATCTTCGCAAATTAGTCTATACTTGTGTGCGCATCACATAGTAATGTTAGTCTGAATAACCGAAACAAGAGCATATAATGTAAATAAAAATCACATTATGATTAATAGAGGCCAATCTTTGATAAGGCAAGTGGGGTGCTCAATTCCTGACATTCCCCTCTCGTACCTAAGTTCCTGTGCCGAGACACTTTGGTGATGACAGATAAGTGGCCTGTGGCGCGTGTCATGGGTTTCCTAAATTATACAAAAATATTTAGGTGGCAACTCAGAATCCGCAAAGCAATCCATTTTGGCATTTGATTCAAACATCGATTTTCCAAAATAATTGCCGATTTGGACTCTTTTTCTGCTTTTCACGCTTCACATTGCACTTGTGAAATCAAATTCGTAACCATGGGAATCCAAACTATAGGGCTAGTTGTATCCAAAAGGATGACGAAAAGTCAAGCTACAAGAGCACATATCTCTGTGTTAGATGTTGGAAAATTTTCAAATAAGTAGACTAACCCTTGAGAGCTCTTCTTCTTATGCAAGTTAACTTTTAGATATTTGACCATCCTTATACTATATCCATACACCATAGACAACCTTAGAGCAAAGCCTTAGGACTTGGTTGACCATTGTGAATCATAATTTGGGCTTGAGAGTGTGCTTGGACCTAGTTTGGTTCACAAACAAGAGCTTACCTTCTTCAAGAGGTATAAGCTTACCACCTTTCTATTGCTTTCATTTTTGTCTTCCTCTATCTCTTTCTAGTGTTTTTGTATCGTTTTGATCCTATTTTAAGTGTTAGAACTTGGGTTTAAATAGCTACCAAAGGGTAGAGAGGGTTAACACCCTTTCTTGCACTCTACTTCATAGCTCACACCCTTGTTTTATACTCTTTTCTTGACTCTTAAATTGATTTTCAAAGTTTGAAAAAGGCTAAAAACATGGTTTGAGGTCTCAAAAGTGGAGGGTTAGCCACCTCTCCTTGCTCTTGTTCATTAGCCTTGCATTCATTGTTCTTTTCTACATTTTTTTTATATATATATACTCTTAACATGATTTTTGGTCTCTGCTTTTAGCATATTATGGGCCGCTTTTAGGATTGTTATAATTTATTTAATTAGTGTATACCTTAAATAGCTAGCTTGTTGTGTTGCAAGTCTTCATATCTAACTAGTTGTATTGTGTCATCCATGCTTTGATAGTTTTTCTTGGTTAATTTTTATGTCAAGTGTCTCATTCTAAATAATCAATTTTGCATAAGTCATTTTTGCCATCTCCTCTTTCTTTTTCTTGTTTTGTTTTGAAAGTTACTCAATCGATCGACGGTTATTCAAAGCATGAGAAAGAAACCTATGCTCAATGGCTTAATCTCTATGGAGGTTCATCATCAAGGCATTAGCTCTCTTTCATGTTTAGTTTCACTTCTCATTTGACGCTTTTCTCATTTAGTGGACTTAAACATTATTTTGGACAAATTGATTAAAGAATGGTAAAGACTAATGAAATCGGCTTAAAATGAACTAAACCGACATAAATAAAATGTTTAGAGTTGGTTGGATTCTCGCGAACGTTATGTCGAGTCCATCGCTCAAGGACTGCCACATATCAATTCATGATATGTTCATAAAACTTAGAGCGTGTCTACTTCCCTCTTTGGGTCTTCATGATAGGTGGAAGGGTGGTTTTTCATCATATTTATCAAATTTCATCCAAACATGCTCGGGATCATCAAGCCATCAACTTGTGCTAATTTATGGTTTTGAATGCGAATTTGTTCTTTTCTTGGGTTTCATATGACAAAGAGGGGCATAAGGGACAAATAGGGCCTAGAAAGGCTCTGTCTGCACTGTCCTCTCCTCAGAGTACAAAACATTTTTTGGCAAAAAATTTAGCTACCAACACTTTTGTGACTGCCAGATCTCATTTAAATGCCGACTAGCTCCCAATGTTTGGTAAAACAGTAGACTGCTATGTAAACAGAGGGCAATGGTCAAGGTGAGGCAGAGCAGCCTCAAGGCAGAGCAGCCTTCAAGCCGTGCATGCGATCATTGTGTCTCATGGTTGCTTAGATTACTATTCTCATTAGTATTGTTGTAATTGTTGTAAATAATTCTTATTGTCCTTGTTGCAATTATTATTGATATAATGCCTTTGTTGTAGTAAATTAGGTAGTTAGCTTAGTGCCCCCTTATAAGTCAATTAGCTTAGCTAGTTATTTATTTAATTCATTTATTCAATTTGTAATAATTAGTTTCAATTCAACATTCGGACATTTATTCTGACCTCCTACGAGGGCAAAAAAATATGTAATATGCATGTATGTCTTCCAAGCCCCATTTATTTCTCCCTTTTATTTACCCGCTTATAATAGTAGCATAGAGCATCATGTTTACTTAGCATTCCCAAGTTTGCATACACTGCCTCACATGCATTTGGGTTCGCTCATCATGCTAACCAATGTCAATTTGAATTTCAATTTCATTGCTTGAAAACGTGATTTATCACATGTTTTGAATCGATCATATACCATGCTCATAGCGAGCCTATTAAAAATTGCATAATGTGTAAGCCACATTAGTCACATTTCCTTGTTTAGGAACATGTATGCTTTCTAATCATTTTGTTTTATTTGGCTTACCTTGGAGTACTAGGTGAGCACTTATTGCTTTAGCATCTTGCATTGCATATAATTATTGTCATGCCAAGGATAATACCATGAGGCTAAGTGCTTAAGTGATATAACTCTTTGAATGCCTGTGGATGAAGGCTAATGGCCAAAATTGGGATAAGTTGATTAATGTACATACAAACTCACCTTTTCAAGTGACAATGTATCAAAAATAATTTTCAAACAAACATGAAATCAAACTGTTCCAACTTTTGTAATTTAGTCTATACTTGTTTGGACTGTCTGTAAAGTATGAAAATTTTGAGTGGGGCACTTAGGTGCGGAAAGTTGGTCTTGAACTTAATATCGCTCTCTTTCTTATAGGATGTTCGGGCGTGTTAGAGGTCGTGGTAAACCCCATTGGGAGGCCTAATGTTCTAGCCCAACCCGAGATCCCTCCACAAGAAGGAGTGGTTCAAAACAATGTACCCGCCCCACCGGTCCAAGATGCAATGGGAGCCTTGGCCAGGGAGATGACAGGGGCTCTTCGAGAGTACATGGAGATACTTAGAGCCGAGCAAGTGGCTAGGACTGTTGAAGGGGAAACTAGAGTTTCCTTTTTGAAAAAAGAGTTCTTCCATTCAAACCCCGCCGAAGTTCATGATGGGCCCGACTGATGAAGGCGCATTTAATGGTTGGAACAAATTGTCAAATCTCTTTGAGATTTTGGACATCCAAGAGAATGAATTACAGGTAGCATTAGCGGCTTACCAGTTGAACGAAGAAGCTCGACAACGGTGGAAGTACGTCAAGAATAGAGTTGAGCACACATGGGAGGCATTTGTGCATGCCATCCAAGAGAAGTTCCTCCCTCCCACAGCTAGGGAGCGGTTAAGGAAATAGTTTGAAGAACTATTACAACTCGATACACTTGTGGTTGAGTTTGAAGCTACATTCACTAGTCTATCTCATTTTGCACCAGAGCTAGTAGGAACCGAGGAATGCCAATGTTTGGAATTTGAAAAGAGGTTGAGGCCGAAAATTTTAATGAAGGTGGTAGGAAATATAATTCGTGATTACGATCACCTAGTAGAGGCTGCAACCCTTGTAGAGATCATGATGGAGGCAGAGGAGGCAAGGCAAAAATTAAAGAGGACAGGACATTCTAACTCTAAGGGCGACATGGGCTCTTCAAAAAGGTTTAGGGATCCATCATCATCACTTCAATCACCTCCACAATAGGCCAAATCTTCTGATTCTGTGAAAGGTCGAAGTTCAGGGAGTGTGGGTCAAATCTGTGGTGCTTGCTATAGATGTGGCCAAGTGAGAGTCACAAAGCTTCAGAGTGTGGACAAAAGGGTGGAACACAGTCCCAACCTGTGCATCCACAGGGCTAATCACATAATAGGGGTCAGTCACCATCTTGTTATCAGTGTGGTCAACTAGGGAATTTGAAGAAGTTTTGTCCACAAAGAGTGGGGGCTACTAATGTGGCAGGATCTCGACAATCTAGAGGTTTTCAGATGGGCCAGGGACAAAGACAGTCTTACCAGCCAGTTGAGTCAAGCCAAGCATCTAGAACAATTCATGGGGCCACATCTACACAAACTGCACAACAGACTTATGCTCACAGAAGTGATGTGGGAGAGCAAAGATCACACGAAAAGGTATATGTCATCACCACTTTAGAGCAGACTTCAGGACTGTCAATTGTGAGAGGTACATTTCTCACTTTCAATACCTGGGCTAGTGTGTTGATTGACACTGGGGCATCTCATTCCTTTATAGCAACTTCATTTGCATCGTTATTGGGGTTAGAAAGTAAACAATTAAAATCTTCACTCACTGTAGAGTCACCAATAGGAGGTAAGGCACTTTGACCCAGGGATGTCAGGGGTGTGTAATTAAGGTGGCGGGTCAACAAGTTCTGTTTAATTTTGTGTTGTTGGAAATACCGGGTTTTGATGTTATTCTCAAAGATGGACTGGTTGTCTACTTACCGGGCTATTATAGATTATTATCGTGGGAGAGTTACAGTATACACGTCGGTTGGTGATTGTTTCACATTTATGGGGGATAGGAACGATAAATCCTTACTCCCATCATACTATCCATGTAGTCGAGGTGAATTTGTTTCTCTTTTAGCAGCTATTATAGATGGCGGAGGTGGTATAGTCTGGGATGGGTTTCCAAGGGTAGTATGTGAGTATCTTGATGTCTTTCTTGAAGATCTCACTGAATTACATCCACACCGGGAAGTTGAGTTTTCAATAGACTTAATACCTGGTACAACACTTATCTCCTTGTCCCATATAGGTTCGCTCCGGCTGAATTGGATATCTTGAAAGAACAATTGCAAGAGTTGCTAAGTAAGGGCTTCATACACCCTAGCACCTCACTGTGGGGAGCTTCAGCCTTGTTGGGAAAAAAGAAAGACTAGTCATTAAGATTATGTATAGATTACCGTAAATTGAATCAAGTTACGGTTAAGAACAAATATCCTTTGCCTAGAATAGATGACCTTTTCGATCAACTCAAAGGTTCACGTTGTTTTTCGAAGATAGATTTAAAGTCGAGTTATCATCAAATTTGAGTGAAGGAGGAGGATATTCTCAAGACTGCCTTTCATACCTGATATGGTCACTACCCTTTGGCTTAACTAACACACCTGCTACATTCATGGATCTAATGAACCGACTTTTCCAAAAGTTTCTTGACAAATTTGTGGTTGTCTTTATAGACAACATCCTCATCTATTCGCCTTCTAAAGGGGAGCATAAAGGGCATCTTCATACCATCTTACAACTTCTTAGAAAGCATAGTTTGTATGCGAAATATGAAAAATGTGAGTTTTGGCTTTCAGAAGTGAAGTTTTTGGGTCACGTAGTCTCAGGAGACAGGGTTATGGTGGATTCTTCAAAAATAGAAGTAGTGTAGAATTGGGAGCAGCCTAAAAACACTTTTGAAATTCATAGTTTCTAGGGTTTAGTCGGTTACTACCACCGGTTTGTGAAGAACTTCTCTTCCATAGCATCATCATTGACTAGATTAACCCGTAAGGCAGTGAAATTTGTTTGGAATGAAGCTTGTGAGAATTCTTTCTGAGAACTAAAGCTTACATTGACTAGCGCTCCTATTCTTATCATTCCAGAACGTGGCTGCCTAGGATATACCATGTACTGTGATGCCTTTAGAGAGGGCTAAGAGTGTGTTTTGATACAAGAGGCAAGGTGGTGGCATATGGATCGTGCCAATTGAAGACTCGTGAGAGAAACTACCCGATGTATGATTTAGAACTTGCCGCCATTGTCTTTGCCTTGAAACTTTGGAGACATTATTTGTGTTGTGAGAAATTTGAAGTCTTCTCCGACCACAAAAGCCTTAAATACCTATTCTCCTAGAAATATTTGAATCTACGCCAATGGAGATGGATAGAGTTTTTGGAAGATTATGACTTTGAAATACACTACCACCCCGGTAAAGCCAATGTTGTAATGGATGCTTTGAGTAGAAAGTTTGTAAGTACTATAGCCAACTTAGCGGTGAGAGAATGGAAAATGATGAAGGATGTAAATGAATTTGATTTGTAACTCTAAGAGTCTTTTGAACAAGCCATCCTATTCACCATCGTTGCATAACCCACCCTTGTTGCGTGAGTAGCAGAAGCACAATTGGGTGATCCAGAGGTGGATGCAATTCGAGAGAGAATCTCCCAAGGGAAAGAAGAGAGGGGTCTGAACATATATACCGATTCTAATATTCGTTACCTTGACTGGTTGTTTGTGCCTAAATCAATGAGAGGTGAAGTTTTACAGGACTTTCATCATTCACGTCTTACAGTGCATCCAGGAGGCACCAAAATGTATCATGACCAAAACCGATAATTTTGGTGGAGGGGTATGAAAAAGGATATAGCTTTATTTGTGTCCAAATGTTTAACCTATCAACAAGTTAAGGCTGAACACCAAAGACCGCTAGGATTGCTACAACCTCTTCCAATTACTGAATGGAAATGAGAGCATGTTAACATGGACTTTGTCATGGGCCTTCCTAGAACGCAAAAAAGTAATGACGCAATATAGGTGATTGTCGACAGACTCACTAAATCAGCCCACTTCCTCACCATGAGCATGGGGGATTCTATAGAATTCCAAGTTGAACTTTACATCCGTCAGATTGTTCACCTCCATGGGGTTCCAAAGTGAGTATAGTGTCCGATAGAGATCTTCGCTTACAACAAGACTATGGTAGATTGTCCAAAGTGCTCGGGCACCTAATTGAATTTCAGTACTGCTTATCACCCATAGACCAATGGATAATCCGAACGTACCATTCAAATTTTAGAAGATATGTTGAGGGCATGTGTGCTAGATTTTAAAGAGTCTTGGGAGAAACACCTACCCTTAGTTGAATTTGCTTATAACAATAGCTACTAGGCCAGTATTGAAATGGCACCTTTTGAAGCTCTTTATGGATGTCCCTATAGATCACCAATGTGTTGTACAAAAGTTAAAGACTCACCTATGCCAGGGTGCCGAAGTTAGTTCGTGTGAGATAACTGAAAAGGTAGCCCTTATTCGACGAAGATTAGTCACGGCTCAAAGCCGATAGAAAAGCTATGCCGATCATCGTCAAAGGCCTTTGTCTTTCGAAGTTGGGGATCATGTGTTCTTGAAGATCTCTCCGAGGAAATGATTAATGATGTTTGGCAAGAGTGGAAAATTATTTCCTCGATTTATTGGCCCCTTTGACATTATCGAATGGATTAGAGAAGTTGCATATCGTCTTGCCTTACGGCCACAACTCTTCGGAGTCCATAATATGTTTCATGTGTCTATGTTTCACAAGTACGAACTAGATCCCTCTCATGTGTTAGATTGAACAGAGATTGAAGTGGATGAAGATATGTCTTACGAAGAAAGTCCAATCGAAATTTTAGATACACGGGAGCAAGTGTTAAGGGGTAAGACAATTTCGTTAGTTAAAGTATTGTGGCTCCATCATGCTGTTGAAGAAGCGACATGGGAACGTGAAGCTGAGGTCTGCGAAAAATACCCGAACTTATTTTCAAATTTATGATCCTTGCTCTTTCCTTGTATATGATATATTGGAAATGAACCATAATCTTCTAATTCTCCCTTGTCTTTGGTTGTGGTTTTAAATTGATATATTGCTTAATTGGGTGTTGTTAAGGGTTGATAAGTATATTGTTGTTGCCATACTTTATTATCGGATTGGGAGTGAATGCTATTTCGAGGGCGAAATTTCCTAAGGGTGAGAGATTGTGACATCTTGTTCCAAGTGACCACTCAAGTGAAGAAAGTGTCGCTTGAGTGGAGAATTGATGCTCCCAGTATCTCACAAGTTTATAGGGGAGACCTCGAGCGAAGGAATCGTCGCTCGAGCACAGAATGTGAGCTCCCAGTAGTTTCACTGTAGCTCTGCAAAACTTCTGAGACTTCTCATTTTTAGCTCAACCGGTGGAATGATCACTCGAATGATCCTTTCGTAATTGTGTTGTTCCCTCGAGCGAAAGAAGTTGAGCTCGAGCAGTCTGCGCGATTTCAGCACTTTAAAAAGTATATTTCTAGATCATTCTTTTTACTTTTCTTTTCTCTCTTCCTCCCTCTCACCCTAAGTTCGAAAACCCAAGATTTCTCACTCTAAAATACCTCTCATTCCTCTAAGATCTAGCCTAGATCATTTGCAAGGGGTGAAGCACATGTGAAGAACATCCTTCCTACCGATTGGATTTTTGTTTGGTGAAGATCTCATCTAGAAGCCTGGTTCTTGTGCTCAGAACTTGAGGTATGGTTACTTTTAAACTGGTATTTTTTTTGTTTTGAAGAGGTTTATGCTTGAGTTTGATTAAACTTTGTATGTAACAAAATGGGACATTTTACTCAATTCTCATTAAAATTTCATCTAATTTTACATAAAAGAGGAACATTGATGTTGAAAATCTATATATATATATATATATAGGGAGAAAGCCCCAAATTTGACCAACACCCTAATTTCAAATAGAGTAGAAAATAGTAGTTAGATTGGAATTTCCTTATATTCTAGGAATATTGTGAACAATAAAAAGGTAAAAGATGTGGATCTTGTTATGATAATGAAATTTGATTCTTCTTGAATATTGTGTTTGGACTTCATCTCATAAAATTTTAAATACTTGTTCATTGAATGAAAGTTTGGTAAATTGAGCATGAGTCTGGGTTAAGAGTCGGTTTTGATGTTGTAGAATTGAGTTGGTACCCATGTAGAAAGTCAATGTGCCCAATTACCCTGTCTGAGCTTATCACTGGACAAATGTGGGAACATGTTTTTGGGTTTCCACTGCTCCTACCATATTATAGTCGGTAAAAGTGGAAAAACAAATGATTTTGGGTGCCTATGTCTTATCGTATGATAGTCAGTAAATGTGGGGATGATTTTAAATGAAAATGATTTGTATTTGTGATTTTGGACTCTTATAAAGGGACTCATGGTGTAATTTACTTTCCACTGTTGATAATGGTTTGGTATGAGAAGGCAATGTGATTTATTTTCCTTATTTATTTATTTAATTGACTATCTTTTTATTGATTACATTGTTTAGTTACAAGGGTGTTGTGGACTTATTCAAACGATTAGATACTTGGTTAAATACATTCATGTTGGGCATATAGCTCACCCCCATTTACTTTACAAGAAATGATGACGCACTGGTACAGAAATGACTTGGATTTAGCGGTGGTTCAGTTTGAATGTGATAGCTCAAGAACATTTTGGTCCTTCAGACTTAAAAGTTTTGTATTAAGACTTTAAAATCTTACTTCGTTGTATCAGGAAAGTGCCTTATAATGTCGTATGCCCTTGGAGCTTTTCTTTTGTAATGTCATCTAATTTGTTGAACAGGGAGTCGTGTATGCGATGTCATGGTTATGCAGACTTGGAAATTGTAATCTTTGAATCTTAGTTCAAGGAGAAAGATGACTTTTTGGTGTATTGTTATGCTTTTTGGGGGTGCTTTGTTGTATGATTTAGCAGGGCGTTACATGAGCTTTTGCTAGTTGGTGGCTTCTTCTTTACTCTTGAGGACTGGCCATGCTCAACCATGTTTGCTTTCATAGTGGAGGTACTTTCTCCTTTCCTCCTATTGTCTTCCTCAATTCGGAGCCTGACGACAAGCTCTTCAACAGTCATCTCCTTTCGCTTATGCTTCAAATAATTCTTAAAGTCTTTCCAACCATTGGGCAACTTCTCAATCAAAGCAACTGCCTGGAATGATTCACTCAGTAACATTCCCTCTGCATGAATCTTGGACTTGACTAATGATAGTTTTTTAGTCCACCATTTTGAAGTCCAGAAACTGGCCAATGATAAATTTCTTTGTCCCAACGTCCTCGATCTTGTACTTCTTGTCCAAAGCAACCCACAACTCCTTTGCCGACTTCTTGGCATAAAACACGTTGAACAGTGTAATTGCTAAGCCATTCAAAACATAGTCCCGGCAAAGGAAGTCTAACTGTTTCCAAGCATCTAAAGCCATGAGCTTCTTCTTGTCTTGCTCATTCTCTTCTACGGTTGGTGGATCCTCACTAAAAAACCCTGCAAGGCTGAGAATAGTTAGGTAAAACAACATCTTTTGTTGCCACCTATTGAAATTCACTCCAGCGAGCTTCTCTAGGCGCTTATGATGGTTGAGCGGTTCCTCCGGAACAGAAGGAGTAGCAATAAGATTGACCACAGAGGTCACAGCAGAATTGACCAAAGAGGTCACAACAGGGGCTGGCAAGCCAGTTGACCTAGGGTTCAGATCTCCACCAACATTAGCAGCAACAATTACAGTTGCCATTCCATGAAATATATAATAGAATTTCACTATTCATTGTTTCTAGAAACTAAAGTTAACACTAGAAAATCCCAAAATCATAAATTTAATTCAAAATTAGTCTCACCACTTACCCTAGAATCGAACATGGTCAAGAAAGTTTTCAAGAAGATTGGAGGCACACTGGCCCCACTTAAGACCCAGTTAACCGACAAAACTTTCAAGAGCATGTTGACTCCTAATCCATGGGAAACAAATTTAGAATTAAGTTTTCCAGGGGATAAACTAGGTTAAAACAAACCAAGTTCCAAAATTTACAAGCAATTAAAAATTGCTATTAAAAATTGCTACAACAATTTCAAGCAAATAAAATACTTCCAAAACATTACAAACAAACAAACTTGCTTCAACATATTGGTAAATTAACCACAAGTAAAGCTCAAGCAAAACTTGCTTCAATTATAGAGAAAAAATAACCAATCCATATGGATTCTATTTGGTCCAAAATTTCTTTCCACACTTAGGTATTTCTGTTCAACAAAAATGCTAGTAATCCAAAACTTTTGGTTTTACAATCCCAAATTCTATTCATTTGGTTTTGTAATTTTTTTTTTTTTTTTTTTTTTAATTCTCTTTCACATAGGTATTCCTATAAAGAAAGTTAGCATAAAAACACAATAAAATACAAAGCAAATAATTGAAATAAATTGTAACAATAATAAATTATTTAAAACCTTGTAGCAATCTACTTAAAAGCAAAATTAAGTAAAGAATTAATAACCTTTACAAGTTACACAATAAACTTGTAAATAATTCTAGCAACTAACATGCAAAGCAATTAACATGTAAATAATTTATATAAATAATTCTAGGCATTAGAACATTACAATTCTAGAAAATAATAAGCATGTAAATAAGAATTAGAACATCCAAATTATCCTACAAATCTAAGATCTAATAAACATGTCAATTAAACTAGAATCTAGAAAATATGAATATGTATAAGATACCAGAAAGTAGAACACATTTAGCATGTTATCTTTAACTAAAACTAAAACACTCATAAGTATGCAGATGATATTAAATATTATATAATAAAGAAGCATGCAAATCATGGTAGGAAGCTAAAAATTACACATAAAATACAAATATACTAGAACTAGACACTAAGAAAAATATATTTATTTAGAATAAATTTAAATTTCTAATTCCAATTTGGCATATGCAACAAATGGTTTACACTCCTAGGGCATAAATAAACATATATATATATATATTATATTGAAATATAATTAATTAAACAGGAATACAAACTTGCATAACAAAGTTGAAACTATTAATATTACTAACAGAAGCCAAGCATGAATACATTGGGAAATTCAATTTTATCCAATTTCATGGGAAACATACTAACTATTTTAAGATTGTTGTACAAAGTTTGTGAATCAAACGAAAAAATAAATAGATTCATATTTCATAATTTAAATTAGATATCAAGAAATCATGAAACTAAACAACATGATGAACAAAAATATATATCAAACTAAAACAATGAAATAAGACAAGGAAACAAACCGAAACCTGTGTGATACCACAGTCTCCTTAAAACAGATTGAACATCTCACTGTCAGTGCTGGAGGTATGTCGGCATTTGTCTCCCAGAATACGACGATTTAGAACCCGCTAACGTAGAAGAACGTTATGCTTAGCTCCAGCGAACTGACAATGGCAGCACTCTCTTACATAGGAAGAAATATTATAGAAGTAAACTGACTATAATATGAGAGTAAAAATTTATGTACTCCAACCAAAGAAGATGGTCTCCTTTTATACACAATGAGGAAAAGCGAAGGAGAGAACTTAGCTTATTCTTGTGATTAAATTCACAATGTTAAGCATGCCCTTATACAGGCATCTTTGGCAAGACATATGGCAAGGCCATGTGTACCTTATGGCTTCCAAAACCATGTGTCTCTCATGGTTAGGCCATGTGTGTCTCATGGTCTAAAACACTATTAAGACCACGTGTCCCTCATGGTTAGGCCATGTGTCTCTCATGGTTAGACATTGCATAAAATGCTCAATCATCATTCTCAATCTCTCATTCATTAGGCCAACAATAAGAGAAAATTTTCATTCAATTCTTAGACTAAAAAACCATTTTTTCCAAACAATTTTTGTACAAATTTTGTGAATTTTGTGAACCAAACAAAAAAAAAAATAGATTCATATCTCATAATTTAAATTACATATCAAGAAATCAAAAAACTAGACAACATGATGAACAGAAATATATATCAAACTAAAACAATGGAATAAGACAAGGAAGCAAACCGAAATCTATGTGATACCACAATGTCCTTAAAAAATATTTGCCGCCTCACCGTGGGTGCTGCAGGTATGTCGGCGTCTATCTCCCAGAATACAACAATTTAGGACCCACTAACTCAGAAACACCTTCTGCTTAACTCCAGCGAACTGAGAATGGCAACACTTTCTCACACAAGAAGAATATATTATAGGAGCAGACTAACTATAATATGAGAGCAAAAATTTCTATACTCCGACCAAAGAAGATGGTCTCCTTTTATACACAATGGAGAAAAGAGGATGACAGAACGTAGCATATTCTTGTGATTAAATTCACAATCTTGAGCATGCCCTCATATAGGCATCTTTGGCAAGACATGTGGCAAGGACATGTGTACCTCATGGCTTCCAAAACCATGTGTCCCTCATGATTAGGCCATGTGTGTCTCATGGCCTAAGATACCATTAAGGCCATGTGTCCCTCATGGTTTACAACACTATTAAGGCCATGTGTCCCTCATGGTTAGGCCATGTGTCTCTCATGGTTAGACCATGAATAAAATTCTCAATCATCATTCTCAATCTCTCATTCATGAGCCCAACATTAAGAGACAATTTTCATTCAATTCTTAAACCAAAAAACCATTTTTTCCAAACAATTGCTATACAAATTTAGTGAATCAAATAAAAAAAACAAATAGATTCATATTTCATAATTTAAATTACATATCAAGAAATCATGAAACTAAACAAAGATAATGAATGAAATATATATTAAACTAAAACAATGAAATAAGGCAAGGATTTGTGCGCTGGAGCCATGATTTGTTCACTCAAGCGGTTCCTTGTGTCTAACGCTCAAACGGTGTTTTGGTCGCTCGAGTAGCCTGTCTGTATATCAGTACGGGAAAAAGATCTTTTCTTTTACTTTTTGATCTCTCTCTCTCTCTCTTTAAAAGGTAACTTTATTTGATTTCTTCACTTTCTGTCTCTAGTTCTTGTCTAAACACCTCTACACACTCAAATTCGTTGGTCTCGCCACTTTGGAAAAAAGTGTAGAGCTCGTAACATTTTAATCGAAAAAGTTTTAGTTTTCGAATCCGTCAAGTTTGGTTCTTCTTCTTCACTCTTTCTAATCTTGAGGTAGAGATTTCTTCAATCTCTTTGTATGATTCTTAGCCTTGTTATGTGTTCCTTAAAAAGTGTAGCGATTTGGGAGTTGTGGGTTTTGATTTAGGGCTTGATTTGGGTTTGGTTTTGGGAGTATAAAAGAGTGGTTTTCAAACGAGTTCATGGGAAATGTAGTGAAGATGGTTATGTTGTTAAGTTGGGTTGAAATCTTGAAAATCTCTTCTTTACATGTGTTTTTGAAAAGAATAGATGTTTTGTTGGAAATCTTGTAAATCATTGGTTTGAACTAAGGAAAAAGGGTCAAGATGTTGAGCTTTTGGAAATAATAATATGAATATACCTGTTGATGCGAAGAGTGGAGTTGAATATGTATTATCACTCTCTATTGAGAATTTTTATTTTTTTTTTATATTTTGAATTATACATGTTGTTTGGAGATATATCTTTTGTATAGAGATATCTGTTTTGGGCTATTGGTGGATGATGGCTTTGATTGTTGTAGAAATTGCATGAGGATTAGGTTAACTGAAACCAATTACTCATACATCTTGCATTGAACATTGTTTCATATTTATATATTGAAAATGCATTATTTTGAGAAAAATGGGTGAATAACTTAGCGAAGCTAGTTAGAGGGTATGGTTGTCATATTATCTATGTTGGCTTATGTGTCCTTGGTGAAAGTCTAGAAACCCGCATGGTTAGGCGCCGATCCTTCCGCTTAGTACCAGTAAAATGTCTTTGGTAGTGCTTATATAGGCTACTGCCGTACTTAGAGATTTTCAATGTTGTATATCCACCGCCTGCTTTTCGATTTAAAAATATTGTTTTACTTAATTGATTTATAATCATAACATTGCATTGTTTTGAATGAGAAAAATGTAATGTTTTGGTAAATGACATGCATATGCATTCACCATATGACTTTGTTATGCATCATACATTGTGTTCAATTATTCTCTACTAGGGTTTAGCTCACCCTATGTGGAAACCAACTTTGAGGTGCTGATGGTATGCTTCCGCTAAGGACTTAGCTTAGGAGGATCTTGGAGTTAAAAGCTCGTTTTTTTTTTTTTATTGTAAATATCTTTTGTACATGCCTCAGGATTTTTATTTGTTTTGGGTTTGACCCACTTTTGTTGTAACCAAGTATCGTCTAGGAAATATGTAGCCATTAAGGTGTGAACTTATCTGTATTTCTTTTCATTTCTATTTCAGAGATAAGTGTCACATGCTATAGATTCAGAATTTAGGGTTTATGAATGTATAATGCATGTAGTACCTTTTGTAATGTTTATCAAATAATTAATGAAAGACTGTTACCTTATTAGTTTTCTGCATATATAGTGTATATTATGGGTTGTTCTGTTGTTATATTTTCGAGGCATTACAACTTAGTATCAGAGCTTACTGAGTTTGAATACTTTGAGTTCGTGAGAAGTAGTTATTACCACAATGGGTTTGTCTTGCTAGATAATAATAGATGTATACATGGTATGCTATGTGATAATATCTTTATGTGATTAAGTGAGTATGGAATTTAGTTTCTAAGATATTAGTTGTGTCTATGAATTTCTAGAAGTCCCGTTAGAAGAGCACTTGATCACTACTAATTCTAACAGGAACTTTGGCAATGTCGCGAAACGGCCATTATCGAGAACAAAAATTCATTTGTGAATACGTGATTCAGTGCTTAAGTGGAGTGAATTGTTGTGTAGTCCACTATCTTAGGACATATGAATTAGTTATGGCATGTTGTGAATGTGCTAAAATTTTGTGTTACCCTTATTAGTATGTCAGGACGCGGACATAGTGGCGGTAGGCGTGGCAAGCCTAGATGGTAGGTACTGCCGATTCCGGATGAAATTTTGACACAGCTAAAGGGAGTTGGTCTGTGATACCCCTGTTCCGTAATTTGTTAATTGGTCCTTAATACGAATATGATTACGTGTCTAATATGATTTTGTGTGCCATTACGTGAAAATATGTGGTTTTGAATTTCTATCTGTTCACCGTAGGAATATCTGTTTAATTATCTGCTTTGGAAATTAAATTGAAGGCCTTATCGGCCATAGAACCCGAAATTGATTGTGCCATTGCGATTAGCACAATTTTTAGAGCCTACGGTGAAGTTTAATTGAAAATTTGATTCGGACCAGATTAAGTTGATTAATTGACGAGTTAGTGCCCAATTATTCCTTATTATTAAATTGTGGCTAGTGGGAATTTAAGTAAAAAGGCACTTACACTCAATTTCCTCCTATTATCTTCATTTGAGCTCATTAACTCTCTAGAAAGAAAGAAGGCCGACTATTAGAGGGAGAAAGGGAGAGACTTGTGAATTTTTTATTCAAGCTTGGATATTGAAGCCTAGTTCAAGAATTAACCATAGATTGGGCTTCTAGGTAAGCAATTAATTCTTGAATTCATGAGTTAAGGTGTAATTTTGTGTGTTCAAAGCTAATTGATGGTCAAAAGCATGTTTTGAGTTTATTTTGTTGAATTGGAGGACCATATATGCATGCATGTATGAAATTGTTTGGAACTTGCATAATTGAGCTTGAAATCTATGTAACTTTGTAGTTAAAGCTCATGTATAATCACCATTGGTATCATCTAAGTTGAGAATGGGAGCTAGACATCACATGCATGTACAATCCATGAAGATAAGAGCTTTGAATGCATGAATGTGTATGATGGAAAGGAGTTCAGTGTTAATTTGAAACATGCATGTGTTTAATTCTTGAAATTGAGCTCCATGATGATATGTGTTGGCATTTGCACCATGTTAGTACGTAAATATATGAAGTTTGAGCCAAAAATCATGAATTGAGACCTTTGAACATCGAATTTGAACTCCAAGAACAGTTCTAGAATTTCCAGAAAGTTTGAATACCGCTCAAGCGGGGAAACCGCTGCTCGAGCGTGAATTTCGTGCTCCCAGCACTTTTTGCAGACTTGATGTCCGCTCGAGCGGGGTATTTCACGCTCGAGCGGGGGAGCTTTGTAGACAGGCCTTCTGCTCGAGCGCCAGAATGCACGATCGAACGTATTTTTCATGCAACCAGTACTTTTGCAGGCCTTACGGGTCCGCTCAAGCGAAGAGTTCCACGCTCGAGCGGGGACCTGCTTTCAAATTTTGAAAATGCATTCGTGGTTCTCGCTTTTCCCTTTCACTTCTAAGCACTCTCAGACATACATTGAGCATTGTAAATGAGCTAAAGAGATAAAAATAAAGCCTAAAGAGGAAAATATGAATTTTGAACGGATTGAATTGTTAGTGACTCTTTTATGTTCATGACATGTATAGGGTCGAGTTCCGTATAACCAATCAACCAATCACGTGAGTAATATCTGAAATATGTTATTGTCCAATTACTTGCTTCCATGTAAGTTTTGTAAGGTTCATTAATTTTGAGTGGTGGACAATGTTTGAAAGGCCTATGTGCCAGTTTGACATGAAAGTTTGAAAGGCCTATGTGCCAGTTTGACCTGAAAGTTTGAAAGGCCTATGTGCCAGTTTGACATGAAAGTTTGAAAGGCCTATGTTCCAGTTTCATATGAAAGTTTGAAAGGCCTATGTGCCAGTTTCATATGAAAGTTTGAAAGGCCTATGTGCCAGTTTGACATGAAAGGTTGAAAGGCCTATGTGCCAATTTGATCTGAAGGTCTGAAAGGCCTAAGAGCCAGTCTGATATAAAGGCCTAAGAGCTAGTCTAATATAAAGGCTAAGGAGCTAGTCTGATATGAAAGTTTGAAAAGGCCCAAGGCCAGTTAACATGAATGACTTGGGGCCCAAGGCCGCTGTTGTATAATGTTTCAATGCACTTCCTTTACTTGATATTATTCACTGGGCTTTCACTCACGCTCATTCATGTGTTTGTAGGTGAGCCAAGAGAGGTCCAGACCCAGCCCCAGTAAAGCTTAAGTGGATCAACATAGGTTTTGGAAAGTCAGTCTTCGTGTCTCACGCGCGAGACCCATCTTCGCCCTTTTGTTATGTATTTATATTTTGTCATGTTGGCGAAGCTTTGTATACGTCTGTATATAATCCCATGGGTTGACTTAGTTTTGGATGATTCCGTCTGAACAGAATTTTGCAGTATTATATTTCAGTTGTGAGTTATTAATATAGATATGTATGATTTGTTTTAATGTGCCATGTAAGCACAGCTCTATGGACAAAGTTTTAAATTGCTACCGTTTGGCCCCCATTAACTCTATTAAAATACGTTTGATTTAGTATGAGGCTGTAGGTAATCTCATGATTACTGGCTGGTTGTGTCCTTAACCCACGGGGGCAGGTTAGGGTCATGACAGAGTGGTATCAGAGCACGAGTTAATAACTCACACACTTGTCCAAAAGAGCAATAAGCGTCTAGAAAAGATCTAGGATGCATGCATAAGTATGAATTTGAAAGCATTGAGAATGTGCTTAACTGTTTCATGTGAATAACTATATGATTCAAGTTTGTGAACTACTTGCATTACAAATTGTCTGAATATATATGCTCCTTGTTACATGCATATTTCTATACCTTTTATATAAATTATGATGCAAGTTTAATCAGATGGTGAGGACAAGGGGTGATGAGATAGAAGAGTCTACTACTACTACACTGGATAGAATGGAGAGACTGATTCAGGAAATGGCAGAGTCTTTGAGGGAACAACAAGAATGGCAACAACAGTGGCAGCAGCCACATCCTCCACCTCCACCTCCGGCACCTCCTGTGCCAGATAATCAGAATGGTGACCGAGCCATAGCCCTCACCAAAGAGTTCAAGAAAATGAAACCACCACAGTTCCATGGCAGACTGGATCCTTTAAAAGCTGAAGCTTGGGTTCTCGGGATCGAAAAACTATTTGAAGTGTTCCCATGCTCGGAGACACAGAAAGTGCTTCTAGCTACTTTTATGCTAGAAGACGAAGCAAGAAGATGGTGGATGTTAATGCGTGAGAGTTACAAGGATGCTGACTGGGCAAAATTTTTGGAAATTTTCTACGACAAGTACTTCCCGCAGTGTGTTCGGGATAGGAAAGTGGCAGAATTTATGGAATTAAAGCAAAATAGTATGACAGTGGCTGAGTATGAGGCCAAATTCACTAAATTGGCCAGGTTTGCGCCACATGTGATTGATACAGATTATAAGAAGGCAAGACATTTTGAAGGTAGACTTCGAAGTTACATCCTTGAAAGAGTGAATGTCTTAAAGCTAGAAACCTACATTGGAGTGCTAGACAGGGCCATCATATCGAAGGCCAACATAGCTAGACAAGTCAGGCCAACAACAGAATGGAAAGGTAACAAAAGACGAGGCTTCTTCTCAAAGAAGAAATTTCTGAAAAAGCAAAATACGGGCTCCTCAAATATCTCGAATTCTTCCCAAGACACATCTCCCATGTGCAACATTTGCAGCAAAAGGCACCGTGGGGTTTGTTACCGTCTGTCAGGGGCCTGTTTCAAGTGTGGTAAACAAGGGCACATGGCCCGAGATTGTAATCAAAATGGGGCAAAGAAAGCTGCTAGTTCCACTGCATCAATCCCAAAGCTAGGAAATACTTTGAGATCTGCTACCACCGGGGATACCGTGAGACAGGGGAGAGTTTTTGCGCTTGTTCCGGGCGATACGCGGAATGCCAATGCAGTTGTCTCAGGTACTATTTCTATATGTAGTCAGGACGCTTTTGTATTAATTGATTCCAGATCCACACACTCCTTTGTGACATATGCATTTGCATCTAGACTGAATAGACCCTTAGAATTACTGCCCTATTTGCTCTGTGTGTGTGCTCCATCGGGGGAATCTGTGTTATGTGAACATATATATCAGTTTTGTGACATGCATATCGAGGATGCTACCCTATATGTAGATTTGTTGCCCTTGAACTTTAGGCATTTCGATGTAATTCTGGGCATGGATTGGTTGACCAAATATTGTGCCACCATTGATTGTGTGACAAAACGAGTTATGTTTAAACCACCAGAACAGAAAGAGATTGTGTTTGTGGGTAATGGAGTAGTGCCTCCCCCTTATTTGATATCTGCTATGAAAGCATGTAAACTAATTAGGAAAGGGTGCCAGGGTTATTTGCGCTATGTGTTGACTGAACAAACTGTAAATGTTGAATTGAATGATATCCCTATTGTTAGAGAATTTCCGGATGTGTTTCCAAATGAATTGCCAGGGGAATTGGTAGACAGGGAAATAGAGTTTACAATTGAGACTATGCCAGGCACCCAGCCTATTTCTAAAGCTCCCTACAGAATGGCTACTGCCGAAATGAAAGAATTGAAAGAATAGTTGCAAGACCTGCTTGACAAGGGGTTTATCCGACCCAGTACGTCGCCTTGGGGTGCACCAGTTTTGTTTGTAAAGAAGAATGATGGAACTTTGCGTTTATGCATTGATTACCGGGAACTGAATAAGGTAACAATAAAGAACAAATATCCCCTACCCCGTATTGATGACTTATTTGACCAGTTGCAAGGGTCACAGGTGTTTTCTAAGATTGATCTGAGATCCGGGTATCATCAGTTGAAGGTAAAAGCAGAGGATGTTGAGAAAACCGCTTTCAGAACGAGGTATGGTCATTTCGAATTTCTAGTTATGCCGTTTGGAGTAACTAATGCCCCAGCAGCATTTATGGACTTAATGAACTGAATTTTTAAAACCTACCTTGATGAATTTGTCATGGTTTTTATTGATGACATTTTGATATATTTCAAAGATAGACTTGAACATGAACAACATTTGAGAACCGTCCTGCAAATACTTAGGGAAAGGAAATTGTTTGTTAAACTAAAGAAATGTGAGTTTTGGTTGCATGAAGTTGTTTTCTTAGGGCATGTGATCAACGAAGAAGGGATTTCAGTAGATTCACGTAAAATAGAGGCGCTTGTGAATTGGCCTACACCGACTAATGTGACTAAGTCCGCAGTTTCATGGGCTTAGCTGGGTATTACAGGAGGTTTGTGAAAGATTTCTCAAAAGTAGCTGTACCTCTTACTCAGTTGACACGCAAAGGGCAACCGTTTGAATGGAACGAAGAAAGAGAATCAGCCTTTCGTGAATTGAAAACAAGATTGACCACAGCACCAATTTTGACACTACCTTCAGGTACGGAAAACTTTGTGATTTTTAGTGATGCATCTTCTAAAGGTCTGGGTTGTGTGTTAATGCAAAACGAGAAAGTTCTTGCTTATGCCTCTCGACAGTTGAGACCACAGGAGAAGAATTATCCAACGCATGATCTGGAATTGGCTGCAGTTGTTTTTGCTTTGAAAATCTGGCGGCATTATCTATATGGAGCAAAGTGTGAAGTTTACACGGATCACAAAAGTTTGAAATACTTCTTCACGCAGAAAGAGTTGAATATGCGCCAAAGAAGATGGTTGGAATTGATAAAGGATTATGATTTAGAGATTCAGTATCACCCCGGGAAAGCTAACACAGTTGCTGATGCCTTGAGCAGAAAATCAACGGGGAGTGTGGCTTGTTTGCTTACTGAACAGAAGGAGATCCTGCAAGATCTTGTGAAGTCTAAAATTGAAGTGGTATTGTGTGCAAAGGGCGGATTGATAGCTGCTATTTCAGCTGAACCAGCAATCATTGATGAAATCAAGCAGAAACAGAAAGAGGATGAATTCCTCAAGAAAGTGATTGATGAATTTGAAACAAGCCCGAAAGCAGAGTTTAGCATTAAGAGCGAAGTGTTGAGATTTCAGAACAGAATATGTGTCCCGAATATTCCGGAACTAAAGAAAAGGGTTTTAGATGAAGCCCACAGATCTGTATTCGCTATGCATTCGGGCAACAACAAAATGTATCGGGATTTGAAACGAACTTATTGGTGGCCTAAAATGAAGAAGGAAATTGCAGAATATGTGTCCAAGTGCCTTCAATGTCAGCAAGTCAAGGCTGAACATCAGAAACCGGGCGGTCTACTTCAACCCCTCCCTATTCCTGAATGGAAATGGGAGCATGTGACTATGGATTTCGTGGTTGGCTTACCTCGGACTTCTCGAGGTATGGATTCTATTTGGGTTATAGTTGATAGACTAACTAAATCTGCACATTTTCTGCCTGTCAAAACTACATTTAATGCTTATAGATTGGCTACTATTTATGTTGATGAGATTGTTCGTTTACATGGAGTTCTGGTGTCCATTGTGTCGGATAGAGATCCGAAATTTGTGTCTAGACTGTGGAAAAGTTTGCAGGAAGCCATGGGAACGGAATTAAGGTTCAGTACTGCCTTCCACCCACAGACAAATGGGCAATCAGAACGAACGATACAGACCTTGGAAGATATGCTTCATATGTGTGCTTTGGATTTTCAGGGGAGTTGGGAAGATTATTTGCCACTTGCAGAGTTTGCTTATAATAACAGCTTCCACTCCAGCATCGATATGGCACCATACGAGGCTTTGTATGGTAGGAGGTGTAGATCACCTATTTGTTGGACAGAGGTCGGGGATAGAACTTTGCTGGGACCTAAAGTTGTGCAAGACACTTCTGAGAAAATCAAGACTATTCGTCAAAGGCTCAAAACAGCTCAAGACCGACAAAAGAACTATGCAGATGTTCAAAGGAGACCTCTTGAGTATGAAGTCGGGGACCATGTGTTCATTCGTGTGTCTCCAATGAAGGGCCAAATCAGGTTTGGAAAGAATGGCAGTTGTCGCCCCGTTACATTGGGCCGTTTCAGATTTTGGAAAGGCTTGGTCCAGTTGCTTATAGAGTTGCTTTGCCACCGGGATTTGAACAAATCCATAATGTGTTTCATGTGTCGATGTTAAGGGGTTACCTCCGAGACCCGTTTCATGTGATTGATTATCACCGGGTAGCTATTGATGAGAATATGGAATACGCCGAATGGCCGAAACGAATTGTTGATCGGCAGGTGAAACAATTGAGAAGCAAGTCCATCCCAATGGTGAAAGTGGAATGGAAGGAACATTATGGGACGGAAGCTACGTGGGAAAAAGAGGAAGAAATGCGACTACGCTATCCACATTTGTTTCCCGATGAAGGTAAATTAAGTTTGGAGGACTAAACTTCCAAAAAAGGGGGAAGACTGTGATACCACTGTTCCGTAATTTGTTAATTGGTCCTTAATACGAATATGATTACGTGTCTAATATGATTTTGTGTGCCATTACGTGAATATATGTGGTTTTGAATTTCTATCTGTTCACCGTAGGAATATCTATTTAATTATCTGCTTTGGAAATTAAATTGAAGGCCTTATCGGCCATAGAACCCAAAATTGATTGCGCCATTGCAATTAGCATAATTTTTAGAGCCTACGGTGAAGTTTAATTGAAAATTTGATTCGGACCAAATTGAGTTGATTAATTGACGAGTTAGTGCCCAATTATTCCTTATTATTAAATTGTGGCTAGTGGGAATTTAAGTAAAAAGGCACTTACACTCAATTTCCTCCTATTATCTTCATTTGAGCTCATTAACTCTCTAGAAAGAGAGAAGGCCGGCTATTAGAGGGAGAAAGGGAGAGACTTGTGAATTTTTTATTCAAGCTTGGATATTGAAGCCTAGTTCAAGAATTAACCATAGATTGGGCTTTTAGGTAAGCAATTAATTCTTGAATTCATGAGTTAAGGTGTAATTTTGTGTGTTCAAAGCTAATTGATGGTCAAAAGCATGTTTTGAGTTCATTTTGTTGAATTGGAGGACCATATATGCATGCATGTACGAAATTGTTTGGAACTTGCATAATTGAGCTTGAAATCTATGTAAATTTGTAGTTAAAGCTCATGTATAATCACCATTGGTATCATCTAAGTTGAGAATGGGAGCTAGACATCACATGCATGTACAATCCATGAAGATAAGAGCTTTGAATGCATGAATGTGCATGATGGAAAGGAGTTTAGTGTTAATTTGAAACATGCATGTGTTTAATTCTTGAAATTGAGCTCCATGATGATATGTGTTGGCATTTGCACCATGTTAGTACATAAATATATGAAGTTTGAGCCAAAAATCATGAATTGAGATTTTTGAACATCGAATTTGAACTCCAAGAACAGTTCTGAAATTTCCAGAAAGTTTGAATACCGCTCGAGCGGGGAAACCGCCGCTCGAGTGTGAATTTCGTGCTCCCCGCACTTTTTGCAGACTTGATGTCCGCTCGAGCGGGGTATTTCACGCTCGAGCGGGGGAGCTTTGTAGACAGGCCTTCCGCTTGAGCGCCAGAATGCACGATCGAGAGTATTTTTCATGCAACCAGTACTTTTGCGAGCCTTACGAGTCCGCTCGAGCGGGGACCCTGTTTTCTAAAATTTTGAAAATGCATTATATGTTCTGTTTTCCGTTCCCCTTTCACTTCTAAGCACTCTCAGGCATACATTGAGCATTGTAAATAAGCTAAAGAGATAAGAATAAAGCCTAAAGAGGAAAATATGAATTTTGAACGGATTGAATTGTTAGTGACTCTTTTATGTTCATGACATGTATAGGGTCGAGTTCCAGGGCGAACCAATCAACCAATCACTGTGAGTAATATCTGAAATATGTTATTATCCAATTACTTGCTTCCATGTAAGTTTTGTAAGGTTCATTAATTTTGAGTGGTGGACAATGTTTGAAAGGCCTATGTGCCAGTTTGACATGAAAGTTTGAAAGGTCTATGTGCCAGTTTGATTTGAAAGGCCTATGTGCCAGTTTGACCTGAGAGTTTGAAAGGCCTATGTGCCAGTTTGACATGAAAGTTTGAAAGGCCTATGTTCCAGTTTGATATGAAAGTTTGAAAGGCCTATGTGCCAGTTTGATATGAAAGTTTGAAAGGCCTATATGCCAGTTTGACATGAAAGGTTGAAAGGCCTATGTGCCAGTTTGATCTGAAGGTCTGAAAGGCCTAAGAGCCAATCTGATATAAAGGCCAAGGAGCCAATCTGATATGAAAGTTTGAAAAGGCCCAAGGCCAGTTAACATGAATGACTTGGGGCCCAAGGCCGTCTGTTGTATAATGTTTCAATGCACTTCCTTTACTTGATATTATTCACTGGGCTTTCACTCACGCTCATTCATGTGTTTGTAGGTGAGCCAAGAGAGGTCCAGACCTAGCCCAAGTAAAGCTTAAGTGGATCAACATAGGTTTTGGAAAGTCAGCCTTTGTGTCTCACACGCGAGACCCATCTTCGCCCTTTTGTTATGTATTTATATTTTGTCATGTTGGCGAAGTTTTGTATACGTCTGTATATAGTCCCATGGGTTGACTTAGTTTTGGATGATTCCGTTTGAACAGAATTTTGTAGTACTGTATTTCAGTTGTGAGTTATTAATATAGACGTGTATGATTTGTTTTGATGTGCCATGTAAGCACAGCTCTATGGACAAAGTTTTGAATTGCTTTCGTTTGGCCCCCATTAACTCTGTTAAAATACGTTTGGTTTAGTATGAGGCCGTAGGTAATCTCATGATTACTGGCCGGTTGTGTCCTTAACCCACGGGGGCGGGTTAGGGTCATGACATGGTAAAACAAACGTGGCCAAGCCAACAGGTCAGCAAGTAATGGGCGCTTTAGCTTGTGGAATGGCAGGAGCATTGTAGGAATCCATGGACATTCTCATAGCTGAGAATCAAGTCCAGGCCCATATTGCGGAGACAGAGCCATCTTTTAAGAAGAAAGAGTTCTTCCAATCAAATCTGTACGAGTTTATTGGGGATCTAAAGGAGCCACTGAAGGCCGATAAGTGGCTTGAGCAGATAGTGAAGACGTTTGAGAGGCTTGGCATCAAAGCTGACAGCTTGAGAGTGAGCTTGGCAGCCTTTAGGTGAAAGGTGATGCAGGTCAATGGTGGAAGTGTGCGAGAGGTCGTATCAGGATGACTTGGGAGGCCTTCGTTACTGCCTTTCGAGATAACTTTTTACCATCCACTGCGAGGAAAAAATTGAGAGAGCAATTTTTGAAGCTCAAGCAGTTGAGCACACCAATGGCCGAGTTTGAAACGACTTTCACTAGGAGAAGGAATGAATGAGAGTCTCCAAGTAGAAAGGGCAATAGTCTAAGAAGGATAGGAGGGACAACAAAAGGTAGAGCGGTTCTACCAGGCTTTGCAGTCTAGGTCCACATTTCTTGTGCTAAGTTCAAGTTTGGGGAGAGATAACCAGGGTAGGTTCACGTGCTTCAAATGTGGTCAGTTGGGCCACAAGTCTCCAGCTTGCCCGTAGAGAAAATGAGGGCAACAGTCTACACAATCTACAACCCGTTCTCAGAGTCATGGCCCAAGGAGAGGGCAACCGCCTACCTGTTATCAATGTAGGCAATCTGGACATTTGAGGAGATTTTTTCCTTAATCGAGTGGCACATCTAGTGCATCTGGTTCGAAGCAAACACAAACCCATCAGATAGCTTAGTCTATTCAAGCCTCGATGGCCAACCAGGGAGCCACTTCAGCTCAGTCAATTCTTCAAGCTTATGCTTTGAGGGGTGAGCAAGTTAATCGGAGGCCTCCAGGGCATGTGTATGTTGTGACCACACCGGAGCAGTTGTCAGTACCTTCTATTGTGAGATGTAACTTTTTACTATTCAATTCCTTAGCTAATGTGTTGATTGATACCGTTGCATCCCATTCCTTGATTTCATCTTCTTTTGCATCCGCCTTGCGATTGGAGTTTGATCAGTTGGAGTCTCCTTTGTTTGTTAAGACACCTATTGGAGGTAGAGTAGCATTGGGTCAAGTATGCCACTACTGTAAGATTGACATCGCAGATCGTCGACTCTCGTTTGACTTCATTGTTCTTGATATGTATGTTTTTTATGTGATTCTGGAAATAGATTGGTTGACTTATTTTCGTGCTTCAATAGATTGCCATCGCATCTGGAGAATATTTCTACTTTATGTGTGACTGAGTTGATAGTCTTATTCCTCCGTTAAATGACCTTAAGGTCAAGGAAAGTTGAGTTTTCTTTTTTCCATCTCGATAGCTGATGAGGGAAGTACGGTTCGAAGTGATTTTCCAAGAGTAGTTCAAGAGTATTCGGATGTCTTTTCAGAGGATCTCACAGAGTTATCACCACATAGGGAGATTGAGTTTTCTATCGACTTAGCACCAGATAGGCTCCAATTTCCATGGCACCATATAAATTTGCACCAGCCAAGTTATGGGAGTTGAAGGTACAACTCCAAGATTTATTAGATAAGGGCTTTATTCACCCTAGTACCTCACCTTGGGGAGCACTGGCTTTCTTTACAAAGAAGAAGGATGGCACATTGCGGCTGTGCATTGATTACCAAAAGTTAAACTGGGTAACTATTAAGAACAATTACCCATTACCGTGAATAGATGATTTGTTTGACTAGTTGAAGGGGTCGTGTTGCTTTTCGAAGATTGATTTGAGATCAAGATATCACCAATTGAGGGTGAAGGAGGAGGATATTCAAAAAAAATGACATTTTGTAGGCAATATGGCCATTACGAGTTTTTAGTAATGCCTTTTGGGCTAAGCAATTGATGAATCTAGTCTTTCGTGAGTTCTTAGATTGGTTCGTGGTTGTTCTCATCGACAACATCTTAGTCTATTCACCCTCTGAAGAGGAACACGAGGAACACTTGTTGGTTGTACTTGAGTTGCTTAGAGCACACCGCATGTATGCTAAGTCCAGGAAGTACAAGTTTTGGCTCGACGAAGTTAAGTTTCTACGCTATGTGGTGTCCGGATAAGAGGTGACTGTAGATTCATCTAAAATGGGAGCAACCTAAGAATGCCTTTGAGATCCAAAGTTTCTTAGGCTTAGCCAGGTATTATCGACGTTTTGTAAAAGATTTTTCTAAACTGGCTTTGCCATTGACTACGTTGACGAGAAAAGGAGTTTGATTCATGTGGAGTGAGACTTACGAAGAGTTGTTCCAAGAGTTTAAGATTAGACTCACTGCCGCTCCAGCTTTGATTATTTCAGAGAGGGTTTTGGGTTATTCGGTTTATTGTGATGCGTCTCAAAAAGGTTTAGATTGTTTATTGATGCAACAAAGGAAAGTTGTAGCCTATGGTTCACAATAATTGGAAATTCATGAGGAATTATCCTACACATGACATAGAGCTAGCAGCAGTGATTTTTGCCTTGAAAATCTAGAGGCATTATCTATACGAGGAGAGATTTGATGTGTTTTCCGAGAACAAGAGTTTGAAATATCTATTATCATAGAAGGGCTTCAATTTGAGGCAGAGGAGGCGGATGGAGTTTATGGAGGATTACAATTTGAGTTGCATTATCATCCGGGGAAGGCCAATGTAATGGCTGACACTTTAAGTAAGAAATCCATTAATAGAGTAGTGAGTATTACTATCCGAAAATGGGAGATGTTGGGAGCTATCGGCGAGTTGGCCACTTTATTTACCGTGGTCACACGACCTATATTAGTTAGCCCAGTTATAAAGGCATAACAATATGATCACACAGTAGAGACTATCCGAGAGAAGATCTACAGTGGGAAGGTAGAGAAAGGTTTGAATGTTCATTCAGATTTGAATAAGAGAGATCTAGACCCCCTTTTTGTGCCAGAGTCTTATAGAGAAGAGGTACTCCGAGAGTTCCACCATTCATGCCTCACCGTACACTCGGCAGGCACGAAGATGTACCACAACCTTTGCCACCAGTTTTGGTAGAGAGAGATGAAGAGAGATGTGGCTTCGTTTTTGTTTCAAGATGCCTTACTTATCAACAAGTGAAGGTTGAGTACCAGCAACCAACGGGTTTATTGCAACCCTTACCTATAGTTGAATGGAAGTGGGAGCATGTTATGATGGATTTTATTGTGGGTCTTCCGAGGACTTAATGAGGTAATGATGTCGTGTTGGTAGTAATCGACTGTTTAACCAAATCTGCATACGTTATACCTATGCGCACGAGTGACTCAGTAGACTATCTTGTCGATCTATATATTAGAGACACAATGCAACTTCACGGGGTCCCGATGACTATTGTCTCAGATAGGGATCCACGTTTCACAGCTCGATTATGGTAGAGCCTACAAAGTGCCTTGGGCACTAAGTTGATTTCTAGCACCGCCTATCATCTTCAGACGGACGGGCATTCGGAACGCACCATTCAGATTTTAGAGGACATGCTTTGGGCTTGCGTTCTTGATTTTAAGGGGTCGTGAGAAAGGTGTTTACCTTTGGTAGTGTTTGCCTATAATAATAGCTTTCAAGCGAGTATTGGAATGGCACCTTTTGAGGCCTTGTATGGCTGACCATGTAGATCTCCTATGTATTGGGCTGAGGTGGGTGACGCACCTATGTTAGGTCTAGAATTAGTCCAGGAAACAATGGAGAATGTTGCACTTATTTGTAAGAGGGTGGCTTTGGCTTAGAGTTGTCAGAAGATTTATGTCGACCGAAAAAGGAGACCCTTGTCTTTTAAGGTGGGGATCACGTGTTTCTTAAAATCTCACCTAGATGGGGTTTGATGAGATTTGGGAAGAGTGGGAATTTATCTCTGAGATTTATTAGACCTTTTGAGATTCTAGAGCGAATTGGGAAAGTAGCTTATCATTTAGTCTTGCTGCCCCAACTTTTTGAGGTTCACCACATGTTTCATATTTGTATACTCTAAAAGTACAAACCTAATTCTTCACACGTGTTGGATTGGACTGATTTAGAGGTAGAAAGGATGCCTCATATGAAGAGAGACCGGTTTTGGGATCAAGTCTTGAGGGGCAAGACTATTCCATTGGTTAAGGTATTATGGCGACACCACGGAGTCGACGAGGCGACTTGGGAGCGTGAGGCTGAAGTTCGTGAGAAGTACTCAGACCTGTTTGTTAATATTTAAATCTTTTGTACTAAATTCCACTTGTGTTGTGATATATAAAATTAGAAATGTTTTGGAGAATTGTAATCATAGTATTTTGGGATAGATTGCTATGTTTATCTACTGTTTGTTAACATGAGTATCATTGTTGTTAATGATTTATTGTGTTAGTTAAATTTCAGGGACAAAATTTCCGAAGGATGGGAAATTATAGCAGCTCCCCTTGTATATTCTTTGGTCCAGGATTCGGTTCTCATTATTGTTGTCTATACTCCTTGTTGTCTTGTTGTTGATTGAGATTAGTTGTTGGTTGTGTTTTGAACAAGTTGGAAGTTAGCTTTCCAAAAGAGTTTCTACATGTTTCTCTTCAAGTTCGCTCAAGTAGTCTTTCTTTCGCTCGAGCGATCTTTGGTTCCTTCCAGTATTTGTGTTTACAGTTTGAACTTCTGGGAGTCGGGTGTTCTTCACTCAAGCCATGGGTTGGTCGCTCAAGCAGTATTTGTGTCTTATGCTCAAACGGTCTTTCTTCCGCTCAAGTGGTCATTTTGCAGGTCTGAACTACTGGGAGAGGGTCATTGTGCGCTCAAGCCATGATTTGTTCGCTTAAGTTGTTCCTTGTGTCTAACGTTCGAGTGGTGTCTTGGTCGCTTGAGTGGTCTGTGCATATATCAGTACGAAAAAAAAGATATTTTCTTTCACGTTTTGATCTCTCTCTCTCTAAAAGGTAACTTTATTTGATTTCTTCACTTTCGCTCTCTAGTTCTTGTTTAAACACCTTTACACACTCAAATCCGTTGGTCTCGCCGCCATAGCGCTTTGTAAAAAGTGTAGAGCTCGTGGAGGTGAATATTTTAATCATAAAAGTTTTAGTTTTTGGCTCCATCAAGTTTGGGTCTTGTTCTTCTCCCTTGCTAATCTGGAGGTAGGGATTTCTTCAACCTCTTTGTATGATTCTTAGCCTCGTTATGTGTTCCTTGAAAAGTGTAGTGATTTGGGAGTTGTGGGTTTCAATTTAGGGCTTGATTTAGGTTTTGGTTTTGGGAGCATAAAAGGGAGGTTTTCAAATGGATTCATTGGAAATGTGGTGGAGATGGTTATCTTGTTAAGTTGGGTTGAAATTTTGAAAATTACATTGTTACATGTACTTTTGAAAAGAATAGATGTTTTGTTGGAAATCTTGAAAATCATTGTTTTGAACCAAGGAAAAAGGGTAAAGATGTTGAGCTTTTGGAAACAATAACATAAATATACTTGTTGATAAAGAAAGCGGAGTTGAAGATGTATTATCACTTCTCTATTGAGATTTTTTTTTTTTTTTTTTTTTGAATTATACCGGTTGTTTGGAGATTTATCTTTTGTATAGAGATATCTATTTTGAGCTATCGGTGGATGATAGCTTTAATTGTTATAGAAATTGCATGAGGATTAGGTTAATTGAAACCAATTACTCATACATCTTGGATTGAACATTGTTTCATATTTATAGATTGAAAATGCATCGTTTTGAGAAAAATGGGTGAATACTTTGGTGAATCTAAGTAGAGGATGTGATTGTGGTATTATCTATGTTGATTTGTGTGTCCTTGGTGAAAGTCCAGAAACCTACGCGGTTAGGTGCTGATCCTTCTGGTTGGTACCAGTAAAACAATTTTGGTAGTGCTTGTATAGCCTACTGGAAAACACGTGCCTAGAGATTCCCAGTGTTGTGTATCCACTGCTCTATTTTCTAATTTAAAAAGTATTGCTCTACGAATTGATTTATAATTATAGCATTGGATTGTTTTGAATGAAAAAATTATAACGTTTTGATAAATAACATGCATATGCATTCACCATATGACTTTGTTATGCATCATACATTGTGTTCAAGTATTCTCTACTGGGCTTTAGCTCACCTTATGTGAAAATCAACTTTCAGGTGCTAATGGTATGCCTCCACCAAGGACTTAGCTTGGGAGGATCTTGGAGCTAAAAGCTCATTTGTTTTTCTTTTATTGTAACTATCTTTTATATAAGTCTCGGGCTTTTTATTTGTTTTGGGCTTAACCCACTTTTTGTTGTAAAAAGCATTGTCTTGAAAATATATAGCCATTAAAGCATGAATTTATCTGTATTTCCTTTCATTTCTATTTTAGAGACAAGTGTCACATGCTATAGATTCATAATTTATGGTTTATAAATGTATAATGCATGTGGTACATTTTGTAATGTCTATTAGAGAATTAACGAAAGACTCTTACTATATTAGTTTTATGCATATATAGTGTATATTATGGGTTATTATGTTGTTATATTTTGGGAGTGTTACAACAGAAAACCATTTTTAGGTGCTGACAATGTGCCTCCACCAAGATGAAGGCTATGGAGGATCTTGGGAGCTAAAGCTCATGTTTTGTTTATTTTTGTAAAGCCTAGGGCTTAATTTGTGTTTGGGTTGAAACCATTTATTTTGGATACTAATTAGTTTTATATTCAGTACTTTGGATGCTATAGATTCAGGCTCTAGAGTTGTGAATGTATTAACGCATGTAGTGATCTTTTGTAAATATCATGGAATGTTGGATATGAAATATAATGAAAGGAGATTTATTTTGTGTATGAATGCATTTCCAATTGAGACAGATGCCAGCTTCCTCTTGAATAATTTAATTAAACACTAGGAATGATTGATGAACACTGTTTCATTCTAGTATATTAGTTTAATAAATTAGGGGTGTTAACATGTAGCATTTTAGGAATTAGTTGATACTATGGCAAACTTAAATTATATTTTTTTTTCCAAAAGTACAATTATTTGTGTTCTAAATAGCCCTTAAAATCAAACATAGATTTAATTACTTGTTTTAGGGTTGCAAGTATGTGTCTTCGTGTTCGACTTGTCAAATCCCAAAATCTAGGCTACTAGGACTCGATTGAAATGTGATAGAAGATGGGACACTTATGTGAGCATATTTTGCACATTTGTATAGAAAATAAAATAGTGTAATGCATCAAGGAAATATCGATTAAGGATCCTTTCAAGGAATGTAATTTAAATTGCAGTGAAAAAGAAATGATGTGAGATTTGACCTTGTGCTTAATCACTACTTGTAAAGGACTAGTGTATATAGTTTAGGTTCATGTCTAGACACACATTCCATTCTATACTCGTGTCATGTCCCGATGACACACCACATGCACTTTTGGGCGAATAGAAAATACACATATCATACATCTCAACCCTTTATTAAAATCTAAATAAGAAAAATGACCGGACATCTTCATTGTTACAAAGTTATAGTAGCTTGAATAGCCACTAAGAAACTACAGTAGTAACTATGTCCTACTTCTAAAATCAGAACATTGAACACATGAAGCCCAACAAAAGTGACTCAGAAATAAACTAACTAGACAACCTAAACAATAACTTGCTCATCTATAGGATGTGGCATATCAAACATCATGTAATTCTTAATCTCAATCTTTTTTTCTTTTTCTTTTTTTAAATTCATGTGCAAGGCATTGTTTAATGTTGAAAACTTAGTTAGAACTAAATATCGTATTATTTCATTAAACCAAAAAGGAATTACAAGAGAAATATATTAAGTCAACTATGCTAACCCTAATTGCTGACAATGACTAAACTATCCTTAAAAATAAAATATAATGACTAAACTACCCTTAAGAATAAAATACACATATGCTTAACACCCCCCCCCCCCCAACAAACCAACAAACTCATGACGTAACAGCAGAAAGCATTGAGAGTTTGTCAAGCAAAAAATGGAAGCGCAATATAGTATGAGTCTTAGTGAAGAAATCAGCGATCAGCATAGTAAAGGAGACAAAGGGCAAGGACAACATGCGAAACTATAAGTGATAAATGACAGTCAATCTCAATATGTTTAGTCTGCTTATGAAAAATAGAATTATGAGCAATCTGAATGGCACTGGTATTATCTCAATACATAGGAGTAGGACTAAAGACTGAGACACCAAAGTCTGAAAGTAACCAATATAATCAAACAATTTCAGCAGTGGTAGTAGCCATAGCAAGATACTCAGCCTCAGCAGAAGAACGAGCAACAATAGTTTGCTTTTTGCTCTTCCAAGAAATAAGAGAACTTCCCAGGAAAACACAAAAACCCATAGTAGACTTACAGTCCATAGCATCACCAGCCCAATCAGCATTAGAAAAACACGAAGATCCAAAGAAGCAGTAGCAGAAAACAATAAACTTTGATGCAATGACCCACGAAGATAGCGCAAAATATAAAGAACAACAACCCAATGAACAATAGTCGGGGTAGAAACAAACTGACTGACAATATGGACAGCATAGGCCGGGGCGAGTAACGATAAAATAGATAGGGCTACCCACTAGAACCCGATATAAGGTAGGATCAGGCAAAAGGACACCATCAATGGAAGTATAGTTCACATTAAGTTCGAGACGAGTGTCAACAGTGCGGGAGTTAGTCAACTTGGCTCGCTGAATAACATTAACTACATACGTGGACTGAGACAAAAGATAAACTCAAGGCGAAGAAGCCACCTCAATGCCCAAAAAATAATGAAGCGAACCAAGATCTTTCATCACAAAATGATGATGCAAGTGAGCCTTGAGAGTAGAGATACCATCAAGATCATTGCCAGTGATCACCATGTCGTTAACATACAACAAAAGAACAATGAGCCTGGCAGAAGTGGAGTGAAGAAAGAGAGTTGAATCATGATCACTGATACGAAAACCCAAGTCACAAACCATAGTAGAAAATTTCTCAAACCAATCCCAAAGAGCTTGTTTGAGACCATACAAAACTTTGTGAAGGTGGCAAACTTCACCAGGAGCATGAGAAAGCCCAGGAAGAGGAACCATAAAGACTTCCTCAGCTAAGTCACCGTTGAGAAAGGCGTTCTTGACATCCATTTAAGAGAGATGCTAGTGACGTGCAATAGCAACGACAATCAAGGTACGAATAATGGTCATCTTGGCAACCGAAGCAAAGGTCTTCATAATAAAGACCATATTCTTAAACAAATCGTTTAGCCACCAATTGGGCTTTATAGCGTTCCACAGAACCATCGGCTTTGGTTTTAATCTTATACACCCACCGACAACCAATAGTATGTTTACCAGAACGTAAAGCAACAAGATCCCAGCTACCAGTCTTATGTAAAGCATAAAGTTCCTCATTCATAACTTGTTGCCAAAGAGGGTCAAAAATAGCCTCCTTATAAGAGGTTGGCTCAGAAAGAGAGTGAACAGAGGATAAGAAAGTACAAAATTCAGAAGAGTAACAAGAGTTAGAATACCCATAACAATTAGGACACATATGTACCCATTGAGAATGCTAAGAAACAGAAGCCTCATTAGTAGCAGGTAACGGAGACACAGCCAAAGGAGGAACGAGATGTGTACCAGCAGGCAAAACACATTGTTTTTTACAAGCGTAAGTATGAATGATAGGAGGGGGGATAGGAGAAATGGGTGGGGAGAAAGAAGAGGAGAGAATATCAGAAGGAGACAAATCTTGAACATAAGAATCAGAAGAAATAGCATCAAGAAAAGGATCTAGATAAATAATATCAGATTTCGTGAAAGAAATAGAGGCAGAGGGAATTGAAAAGAAAGGGATATGTTCTAGAAAAACAACAGGGTGAGAAACATAGAGACGTTGAGTTGTGGGATAACAATAGCAATAACCCTTTTGACCTTGACCATACCCAAGAAAAACACACATGGTAGAACGAGCAGACAACTTAGTACGGGCTGCACGAGGAAGAAGGACAAAACAAGTACATCCAAAAACATGAAGAGAGAAATAGTTAGGAGATGTACCATGTAAACGTTCAAATGGGGAAATGCCACAAGTCACTTGTGAGGGTATACGGTTAATAATATAGACAATAGTAAGAATAGCCTCCCCCTAAAATCAACTAGGAACAGAAGAAGAGATCAACAAAGAATGAGCGGTTTCCATGATGTGACGGTGCTTTCGGCCACACCATTTTGCTCAAGGGATTCAGCACAGGAAGACTATTGAAGAGTACCATCTGATCGTAATAAGTAAAGAAAATCATTATCATGATATTCCCCACCTAAATCACACCGAAAACATTTAATAACAAAAGAGTATCGGGTTTAAATCATGGCACGAAAGGTGGTCTAGATAGAGTAAAATTCAGACCGGTGCTTCATCAGATAAATCCAACACTGACGAGTATAATCATCAATAAAAGAGACATAATATCAGGAACCCCCTTTAGTGGGAATGGGTGCAGGACCCCACACATCAAAATGCCTAAGATCAAAAGGTTTAGAAGTAGTGAAACCTTTATTAAATGGTAAAGCAGTAAACTTTGCAAGTTTACATCCATTACAATCAAAAATATTAAGACTTCTCGAAGAACCTAAGACACTTGTAGAAACTAAATACTGTAAACGAGAGCTAGACACATAACCAAAGTGAGAATGTCATAACTAAAAAATAGATGACTTAGGACTCAAAAGAAAAGAAGACAAATCAACTGAAGATACAGCAATAGGAGAAACATGCAGTGTCTCTAGAAGATATAGTCCTCCCAACCTATGGCCGATCCCAATCAACTGCTTGGAATGAGGATCCTGCACTACACAACCAGAGGAAAAGAAGTACACACAATAACAAATGGCAAAAAGTTGACTGACGGAAATAAGATTCAAAGTTAATTGAGGAATACAATAAACATCTGAAAGAGAGACTATAAGTCAAAATTGACCCAACCTGGGTGAAAGACATAGGAGTGCCATTGGCAGCCATAACAATAGTAGAAGGAGAAAAGATGACAATAAGAGGGAGGAATCATGTGTCATATGATGCGTAGCACCCGAATCAAAAACCCATGTGGAACGAGATATACCTGGAGGAAATGAGGAGGAGGAAGACAAACCAAGAGGAGAGGAGACAGCTAAGGTATTTGGCGTATGAGTAGAGAGGAGTTTCTATAGTTGTTCAGCAATAACAGTTAAAGATGGAGAGGAATCGTCCACTAAAGAAGTCGTGGCAGCTGTATGTTTGTCTCAACCATTTTTCCAAGAGGATGATTAGCCAAAATGCCTATCAGAATTCTTTCTCCAAGTTGATGATTGCCTAAACGGTGGACGGCCCAAAAGCCGAGGACACTAAGCCATCCAGTGACCTTTTTTATGACAAAAGCTACATCCATCCATTGGAGCACAAGAGTAGGATTTGCTGGAAGTAATAGAAGAATGACTAGCAGGAACTGCCAGAATTGTCTGAGTTGGCAAAGGAAGCAATCATTTGCCCGAAGCCACTTTGAAACGAAGTTCTTCAACCAATAACTCATTAACCACAGAATCGATAGAAGGGAGAGGACTCAAATGCAGAATAGTACTGCGAAGCCCCTCAAAATCAGCCCTAAGGGCCATCAAGAATTTAACCAACCGTTGGTCCTCTCAATAAGTACAATATGTTGCATGAGTGCTCAATGACTCAGGCCTCGTTTGTCAACTATATATTTTAGTCAAAAAGTCACTATAAGTTGTCACATCACTCTCTCTACTTTTCTGCATATCTTTTCGTAAAAAACTAAAAAGTTACTAAAATAGTATATTCCCAAATGAGGCCTTAGGATCAGTAAAAGCTAATTGATCTCACAAACCAATCATGACAAGATAAAATTCCTAGATGCTCTTATCACCCTACACAAATCTCATGTTCTAACTAATGACGTTTAGCAAAATTTGATAGAACATACAACCGAGAGAGATGATCCCAAATTTGCTTCACAGTAGTGAACTTGGGAAAATGAACCCCAATAGACTGATCTGCAGAATTATTAATTCAAGTAATAATCTTGGCATTAGTAACCTGCCAAGTAGAGAGCAATTCTTGAAACTTTTCAACATTGGCATCAGTGGGCATAGGAGAATCACCAGTAACAACATCCTAAACATTTTTACCCAAAAGAAAATTATTCATGACATAGGCCCAATAAACACAATTATCCCCTACTAACTTCACACTAATGGCTTGAAGTGAATCTAACATTTCACTAGACATGATATCAACAGTTTGCAATTACCAAAGCAAGTCACAAAGCTAAAGAAAATTCTGAACCAAATCAATTACCCACACGGTTTGCAATTAGGAAGTAAGTCACAAGACCACAGAGAAGTCACAAGAGATAGCAATACAAAGAAAAAGGGAAGCTGAAGTAGAGTACCCAAGTCATGAGGGGACGAGATTGCAAGGGCCACACCTTTGAACCAAAACGAGCCAATATTAGTCACAACTGGAAGAACCAAATGCGACTATGAGATAAGAGGGAGAGTCGCAACTTCGCGAGGCACAAATGCAACTATGAGATGAGAGAGAAAGTCGCGACTTTGGGAGGCACAGACAAGCCCACTCAACTTCGATACAAGAGTGTATAGCGGCAAATGAAGAGAAGAAACCATAAGCCTGCCTTCAGTTCATACTCCAATAGCATCTCCGACACCAACGAGATCCTTCTAGGTTAGCTATCAAAACCTCGCTCTAATACCATGAAAACTTAATTAGAAACTAAGTATCGTATTATTTCATTAAACCATAAAGGAATTACAAGAGAAATATGTATAAGTAAACTATGCTAACCCTAATTGCTGACATTGACTAAACTACCCTTGAGAATAAAATACACATATGCTTAACAACGGTTGCAATTGTATGTGCATCTAAAACTAAGATAATAAATTCAAACAAGGCAGTGATCTCGTCTAGCATTAGCTAGTTGAACAATGACCCATCATCCAATTTTTCAGTGACTAGTGTCAATCATAGACGTATTATAAAATGCTAGGTGTTCCTCATTTCTCTTATAATAATAATGGTATCTGAACATACAGCATGTATGGAAAGAACAGATATGCAGAGATAAACATTACTATGATTTCCTCTATATATCATGTCAGCCATTGCAATAGTGTTACAAGTGTGTCCTATTTAGAACACAGACCATAACTCTGATTTATCAGTATATATAATCAGTTAAATAAATTTGATTTGGACAAGTGGAAGAATAATGTTGTAGGTGAACATACCTTCACGGAGTAGGCAGTGAAAATGGTTAGAAAGAGTTTATGACTATATGCATTGAAGATGAACAATTAAGGTCATATCCAGAGGAAGCTTCCAAGTGCGATTGAAAAAATACCATTGAATTATGTACAACAGGCTGGAACTTCACTGCAGTTTCATACTTGGCAAATATACATTTATAAACAGCACGAGTAGCTCAAAAAATAAGTACATAGCACATCAGCACAAGCTGAAAAGAAAGACAACTACATTGAGAGAACAGATTTGCCGACCCATCTTAGACGCAGATTCTGACAAAATACCCACACGGCCCTGAGGGTTTTGCTCACTAAAGAGATCTCTGTTGGGATTTTAGAAACTCAATATGCTACCACGCGTGTTCACTAAATTAAGCAAACACTTTTCTTCCATAAATTGGTAATCAAAATTATCTCTGACAGCACAAACATGTCTCAAAATGGCACATTTAATCTCATTTCACTTGTTTTTCTTTCTTCGAAAATAATAAATAAATAAATAAATAAATAAATCTGTACATCCTTATTTCAAATGAAAGAATACAATCACGACAGTTATAGAAATAATTAATAAATAATAAATAATACACTCATAAGAACTAAAAGGGCAGAATAATCTTTGTAGTAAACAAGCAAATTTGCATGGAAATATTTGTAAGTTTATTGGTTTCCCATTTGGTTGAATATTTGGACTCCATTATTCTTGAACTAAGTGCTAAATATTTGATATATTCAATAAATTGGATTATGTCACAAGAAGTTTATAGGACATATTTACCTAATATCTTTTTAAAGTTGCCCAAAACATGAACTTTCTTTTTTGCCTATTAATGCAGCAGTAGGAAACCATGCATGGATTGTGTCTCTTATTCTTCTGAGTTTAATATGAAGTAAGCATGTCCCTCGTATGTGAATGAAATTGCCAGCAAGAAGCACAATTTGTGGGCTTATTGAATGTTATCTTTTCATTTTCCTTTGCTCATATATCTTTTTGTCCTTGGTAAACAATATTCATTAGATTGGTCTAATTGCTGGATTAAATTATTAAGCTTACTCATTTGGACTAAAATCATTATTCTTGTTTTTGTCCGAGCAGAGGATTGGTGGCAAATAAACGGCAATTCTCAAAATACTTGTTTGATTGGCCTGTTTGAGAATTCCTACATCCCCTGCACACTGAAGCAAAAGGACATCATGTTCCATCTGTTAGTTGTGGGTAGCTCTGAATAGTCAAGCACGGACCAATGAGAACTACTTGAGCAAATTTCCTTGACGGCAAAGCAGAGGTATATGCTCAAGTCTATGGTAAAATTGATACAGAGTGACTTCAATTTGAAATTCAGTCTATATGTTAGGAATCCGTATTACTTAACTAGGACATTGGTGAAACACGAAACACATAGATGAATAAACGCATAAAATTATAAATCACAAGCACATACAAATAGCACAAGGTTTACATGGTTCACCCCAAACTAGAGCTATGTTGATGGAGGCTATGATTTTCACTATGATAAAAAAAAGTTACAAGAGATTATTGAGATTGTCGTCTCTTGTCAACTATAAATACATTGTAAAATAAAAAATAAAAAAATTAGGGCAAACAAGTCACAAGTACCAAAAATACTTTTATTTCAAGGTCAAATGGTTAGTGTCTAGTACCTCTCAGGATCCACACTACCCCAATATTTTTGAACATGTGGAATTACATTTTCCTTTTCTTTTCTTTTCTTTTTTTCAGGCCAACCAGTATAACCCTTGGCTTTTAATTCCATGTTTTGATCCCTACATCTTAGGGCCACCACCATAGAACTCGATAAATATGTCTTTTGTGGAAAGAAAACACAGTAATTAATTTGACTATAGTCCTCATAAATATGGGAATAAAGTTGTGACCACTGCTCAAGCCTTTTTTTGTTTGGTCCTACTGAAAAAATAACATCTACATGAACTTGATGATAACAAACACAATAAAATACTGGATTTCTATTTTAAACATATAGAGATGTTTTTTAATTGAACAAGGTAACAAAAATAATTCAGAAAGTTTTGAAATGAATTTGAGACGGTTCCTAATTGATGTAGATTCCAGATTGATCAGGGATACTTCAAAACTATCTATTTCAACATTGGCACCACTTATCCTAGAAGAGAGAGAGTGACAAAGTAGATACAAGATTTTAGGTGATGTTGTGCAGACATCATTGGCATACATTTTCAAACAGAAGGGAAAATTTAAATAATGCATCAAGAAGATCGTAATTTATTGGGATAGATTTTTTGGCAGCAAAAATACATTATGTTAAATGAGTGAGACAACATAGCCACGAAAGTTAATATGTATACATAGTAAGGCAAGGAAAAATAATATTAGAAATCATTCATTTTAAGAACAGTGCTACAAGGAACCAATCATAGAACAATCAACAGGGGTAAGATTAGTAAGTAAGAGCAGTGCTGGTACCAGCAAGAACAGGACACAATTTGAAGGAACTAAAATCAAGAGGGGTAAGGCAGACAATACGTTTGAAGAAAGTTATGATGTCATGCATCACACAAGACATGAGAATTATTGTGCTTTGACAAGCTCTTAAATATGGACAATTTTCTCAAAAAATTATCACTCTATTACGAACTTACCAATTTTCTGTATATTCTTGACGCAACAGATGAGTGCTTTAACATGATAATTGGGCTTGTTGCATGCTTGTGGTTATGTGTTGTTGGACTTTTTTAGTTCTCATGATATATGTAGATTATCTACTCCCAGTTGGCTGGGAAAAAAAACAAAGCACTCATCTGTTGCTTCTAGATTATACTGACAGTGGGAAGGGAATCATACGTGAGGTAAGAACAAGTATCCAACTTCTCAACTACTGTATTATTCAACTATCAATAGTAGTTTCACAAAGGCAGAACAAGACAAAAAAGTGAAAACTCAAAATTGTATTGAAATTATTGACAAGATCACATTTGATCAGCTTCAAAAGGGTTACTCACAATTTTTGAGATCCACTGCATCCTAGAACTGAATGTCAAATATCAAACCGGTCCACAAAATTCAAAGGTGTGGTTGTCTCATTTCTAATCCTCTTGAGCTTAGGGCTCAACAAACCTCTATGGCTAAAACCATATAACTTAAGAACCTGATTATCTGCAAAATTGAATGCCCTCTCCATGCTTCTCAAACACCTCTCAACGGGATAATCTCCGTAGCTCCCACAAGGCTTACAACCCACAAAGTGTGTCACAAATGGCCACCTCTCATCACCCAACCCTGGATGGTGCTTCGCAATCATTTCCTCATACTTATCCACCAAACCTGCCCAGTACCCATGTAAGTAATAAGAATTCTCCAAGAAAACCTTATCCATCCACTCATCTTTCTTTGAAATAAACAAGTATATCAATGCAGACTGATCATCAGCCTCAAATTCTGGCCTACCCTTTAAGTTATGTGTCAAAATTTTCCCAGCTTCATCACGAACCGGACCTTTCGGTCCCATTGGAGCCCAAGCATCAAGCAAATCCAAAGACCACTGACAATTCCTTAACAAAAAACTCCCAGTATTCAATGCAATCCAGGACTTGTGATTGAACAATAAATCAGGGTACCCATGAATAACAAGATTGTAATCAGCATACTTTGGAATTGGGATTTCAAAAAACATATCGGTGAAAAGAGCATCACTGTCCATCCACCATATCCACTCAACCTCCAGGTGCGAAAGCATCAACCGTCGAATTAATGGAAGCTTCGACCAGTACCCAGAAAGCTCCGTATCAAGATGGGCCAAGTTGTAGACAATCTCAATGCCGTGAATTCGACAGTAATCAATCTTGTTCTTGATAGACTTCAAAAGATAGTGATCACCAATTGGGTTGTCACAGGGGCTTGGAGGAGACCCAGTTACAAGCAAAATGCGAGCTTTCCCATTTACATAGTTTGGGAAATTGGGGTTTTGGGTGAACCAAGATTTTCTAGAAATGTCCCAATTGTTGATTTTGGGACCCAAGGTGTAGGTTTTGTTGGGATTGATGGTGGGTTCCAAGTGTTCATCATATGGGTCATTTTGGGATCGGATTTCGGCTACAATTCGATTGGCTTCTTCTATGAGGTGGGTAGTGGTGGTAGTGGTGGTGATGGAGGGGAAGAGGTGGTTAAGGCCAATGGTGCCGTGGAGGACGAGGACGGTGATGAAGGCGCAGAGGATAGTCACCCTAAGGTTGGTGAAGAAGCCCTTGCGGGTTCGGGAGGAGCGGCGTTTCGAGGTTGTGGTGGTGGTGGGGAGGGTGGCGGCAGTGGTGGTGGTAGAAAATCTCTTTAAGGCCGACAAATGGCCCATGATTATCAACACACCTAATGATTGGAGAGACAATGCATCATGATGCTGTTCATAGAAAATGAATGAATTGATTCTTCTGTGATGGAGATAGACGTGCTGGGATAATTCTCTTCGAATTGAGATGCATCATGCATGCAGAGACAATACTGCCCCTTCCAAACAATAATAATAATATGATGTTAGGAAAATTCTACCATACATACTTTCTTACCATCCATACTTATGTCATTTTTTTATTTTATTATGATTAATTTTTTTATTTGATTATATCTCCTATCCTGTTTAGTTATAATTTTTATTTTTTTTAAGCATGACTCGAAAAATAAAAAGTATGAAATTATATTAATTTTTTCTTAAGTTAATTATGAGGTACACTTTCCCATAATGTCAAGAATAAAAAGAGATAGATTATAAATAAATGAAATCTGAAAATAAAAACAAAAATAAATAAACAATGGTTGCCAGATAAAATTATTATGTATGATACTCACCTTAAAACTTGTGTTCTGGGGGTATTCACAGGTGGGTTTGGATTGGTTTTACTATTAATCTGTCACCTGAACTGACAACGACGGGTGGAAGACTTGGAGATCCGACTTCGACCGAAAGTGTGTTCAGGTGATACTTCCATGGACAACTGAGCTTTTATCTTCCTTTCTCACAAAAAAGCATATGCACACGTAGAGATCTGAGAGAGATATATAAAGTGGGAAGATTGTTGTTGTATGGTGTTGACATTCATGGCTAGCTCAAAACAGAGCCATCTAGACGCAACAAACCATCGTGCTCATCAGAAATAGGGGGGTATCCGAGGAGGGAAGGGAATGAGAGAGAGGGAAAATCGCAGATCTGCCAAAAAGCAAGGTGGGAGAGAGAGAGAATATTAGTAGATATGAATTTATCTATTAGTAAAGTTAAGAGGTTGATTGGGATAATATAAATAAATATATTTTTTAATTTTTTATAAAAGATATGCAGAGAAATAGAGAGGTCGTGTGATCTAAATAAGTACACTTATTTAAAAGATGTCAAACAAATTCTATGTATAATAATAACATCTGGAAAAAAAAAAAAAAAGCCTCTAAAGTTTGAGTTTTATAAAAAAAAAAAAAAATTTTGAATTTTATCAATTTAAACCTTAAATTTTTTATTTAAGGGTTTTTGAAATAATCTAAATAAGTACATTTTTTTACTATTTTACAAAAAAAAAAAAAATGTAACAAAAATAGAGAAACAATGTAGGCCAAAAAAGATAAAAACATAAAAAAGTGTATTATTTTAGTGCATGCCAAACAAGCTTTTATCTTTAATCCAACCACTTACTTATTTTCATGAAATAAAATAAATAAAATAATTAATATTTTGGTCATTAAACTTAATGAAAAAGATATATTTTAAATATTTGGAAAATTTACTTACACTACAATTTTACCTCTTCCTACTTCTTTTCTCATTACACCATTAAGAAAAAATTGAAATTCTCATTACACTTATTATAATACGATAACTAACCCTAAATTAAACCATTTTAAAAAATTCCTACAGATTTTTCTCATTACACATATTGCTTTTGAATTACTCAGGTGTTATGTTACCAAATAAAATATATTTATCCAGCCATTTGTTGCCACACATTTACATATTTACTTTCCTGAAAACATCTATTTTTTTTATCTCTCTAAGTTTAAGATGGGTCTGTTCAATTGTATATTGTCAAACAATTTGGATTATTCCGGCATCATGTTGCCAAACAAATTGTATGTGTCCAACCATCTGTTGCCGCATGTTTACAGATTCATTTTTCTTAAAATATCAAGCATCTATAAAAATATGAAGCGTACAAACATCTATAAAAATACTCATAAAATTTATCAATACAAATATCTTCAAATTTGCCAATACAAATATCTATAAAAACACATTGAGATTGTTATCACAATCCATCTATATTGATAGTTTCAGTAGTTACTACATTAGGGCTGACAAGTGTACAGAATTGATCAATACGGTGGTATATAATTTATCTCATCCATTAACACATAAGTGATAAAAATGAATCCAATTACTTGCTTTTAGAGGTACTGGATGACCATGAAGTAGATAAATCTAACAAACCATTATCAATGCACTACTAGCCTTATTACAATGAATAAAAACATAATCCTTCAAAGCAAAAAAAATAAAAATGTTAGAAAAATAAAATTGAAATGTTTAGCAGTGAGTTACCGGACATGTACTTTTGGTTCGGCAGTAGATTACTAAACAAGTATTTTTTGTCCAACAGTGGGTTACCAAATATGGATTTTTTGTCCGACAGTGTGATTATGGGCTATTTGATTTTGTTCGGTTTTGGTATATCAAACAAAAGTCAAACACTCCTCTTCAAAAACAAAACAACAAAAAAAAAAAAACTCACCATTTCACTTTTTTGCTAGTCCTTCATCACCATTTCTTCGTTCATTACCTTTTTTTAAGATCAAAACACTATGATTCTCACTTTTTGAAAGTAGATGTATAGTAGAGATGAATAAATGAGAAAGGAAGGGGGAAGAAAAAAAAGTAGGAATTGAAATGTAATGGGTGTAAAGAGATAATCAAACCTATTTAATTTTTATCATTTGTCCTTAAAAGTAATTTCACACATTGGTAAAATTAGAAAAAAAAAAATCTATATATATCAAATGAAGGGTGTAAAGAAATAAATGTGTTGTGTAAATAGAATTTTCCTAAATATTTTAGGACAAATTACGATAGTAATCTCTATGCTTTAATCATTGTGTCATTTTGGTCCTTGTAATTTCAATTGACATGATTTTGACCCTAAATTTATGATTTTGTCTTAATTTGGTCCAATTGATTATAATTTTTAGTATCTTTTTATGAAAACTACGCACATAAGTATTCTATGTTATATTTTTAAGAACAAACTTATAAATTTAATGAATTCAGTGAATTAACCTCAATTAATTTAGTAATAGTTTTTTTGTGAAAAACACTAACGATTGGGACCATCGGTATAATTTGCCCAATATTTTATGTTGGGATTGGATTGTTTCTAGCCCTTCATCAGACTGGACAATCCAGTCCACCCTAGTAGGCAGATTTTTAGGCCTCGCTTTGATATTTTGAACCATTCAGATTTTATGATTCGTTAAATACATCATCCCTACAAAAAAATAAAGTCAATCAGATAACGAAAATTATCTGTTCGGATCAATTTTGTATGAACCGTTTATTTTTTCACCGTCTACTTTTCAAGGTCCCCTTGCTTGCACCTTGGGCGTTATTTTAGAATAAAAAATGCTACAAACCAACCTTATCAACCTATAATTTACTCCAAATGTGTTTATGTAGTGGAGATTAAGTTGATGAAATGTGGGGTCCATGAGTAAAATGAATTTGAACCATTAATTTCTTTTACTCATGGACCCCACACTCACCACCCACCTGCCACCACCACCCGCCACCACCACCCACCTGCCACCCACCACTTGCCACCCACTCGCCACCACCACCCACTCCTCGTCACCACCACCACCACCACCACCAGCCACCCGCCACCACCCACTACCCGTCACCCGCCACCACCAGCCACCAGCCACCTGCCACTCACCACCACCACCACCACCATCACCCATCCGCCACCCACCACCACCCACTCGCTACTACCTACCACCCGCCACCGTCACCCACCTATCCACCCCCACCCGCCACCACTACCGCCATCCGCCACCCACCTGCCACCACCACCACCCACCATCACCACTCACTCGCTACCACCCACCACCTGCCACCGACACCCACCCACCCGCTACCACCACCCACCCTCCGCCATCCACCACCCACCCGCCACCACCACCCACCACCCGCCACCACAACCATCACCACCACCACACCACACGCCACCCACCCACCACCACCACCACTTGCCACACCACCCACCTACCCACCAACCACCACCACCCGCTACCACCACCTACCTGCCACCACCCGTCATCTACCATCCATCCACCACCACCACCCACCACTGCCACCACCACTTGCCATTTCTCACTCTTTTTATATTTTTAATTTTTTTTAAATATTTTGTCAATTACCAAACGCGTTTGTAGTTTATGTTTTTCTAAAAATAAACAAAAAATAAACAAAAATCAGTTTATAAATTTTTTGTAAATATAAACTGAAAGCGTAAACGTTACCAAACAGACCCACAGTGTTTTCGTTTTAGAATTACGCACATAATTATATGTGACTGCACATTTTAAATTTAAAAAAAATCCAACTCATTGACGTTTGATAAAATTGTAGTTTGAAACCCAACCTAGAGGCAAAGACGTTGGACCTTGGGATGAATTGTAACTCCAGACATTTTAGATTCAACTCTCACTAGTGTCATTCGAGCTTAATTGATACATGTGGTGTGAAGGTAATTGCAGATATTCTGGTTTTACTCTGTACAGATGGATTCAATGTGTTCCTACCTTATAGAGGTTCCTCATCATAAAAATAATAAATAAATAAAATTTAAAAATTAAGCATGGATAACATTTTTTTTTTAATTTAAAAGGTTATTTGGTATGTACAAAAAATTTAAGTGGTTTGATATGTACTAAGATGATGTTTTAAAATGATTAGTTTTCTTCTTCTTTTTTTTCATTCCTTAAATATTAGTGTTGGTTGGTAACAACATAGCGGTAGTGGTGTTATGGTATTGTGGTATTGTGGGGTTACGATGAATGGTGGTGTGTTGGTGATGGCGGCAACAATGCTAGCTATATGATATCAGAGTAAAGGTTGGAACGACAATAATGAAGTGATGGTTATTGTGATTGTGATAATTAAGTGGTGATAGTAGTATAATAAAGATGACAAAGGTGGTGGTGGGCTGGGAGGTTATGGTAAAAACGTGGGAAATATAGTAGTGGCGATTGTAGTGGTGATTGTGTGTAATGATCACTCCGAGAATTGTTGTTAATAAGATCAATCTTAAAAAATCAAAGTACTATAAAATTCTGCCCATTAAATTTTGTCTATAAATTAATTTGCAAGTGTAGTGAGCTCAATTATTACAAGTCAATGAAATCAACTCAATCTAAAAGTACACTTTTTCTCAACAAATTTTTAGAATTTAATACCCGGCCTTGTATAAGGTGGCATTGCCCATGATTGTACGGTGATTGATGGCTGCCGTGGACGTCTCAAGGAAGTAATGGTGATAGGGTGTGTGGTAGTAGTAGAGTGAATGGTGTGGTGACAATGGTGATGTTGTGGTGGTAGTGATTACATTAACGATAATAATATTGAGTGTGTGGTGATAATGGTAGATGTAAGATGAATGGGTAATGATGGTGATGATGGTGATAATGACGGGAGTAACAACAAGAAGATGGCGGTAGTAGAGTGAGAATGATGGTGATGTGTTATTAGTAATGGTAGTATATATTAATAATGACATAAGCATAAGAAATAAAATAAATCATTCAACATTAAAGTAACATCTTAAAATTTTAGTATATTTTTAAGAAATACTTAAATTTTAAGTGATATAAATTATAATTATTTATTTTGAATTAATACATTCAATTTTAAGTGTTGAGTTGGCTTATCAAATACCTCCATAATCACAAGTATACAGCAAACTCAACAAGAAGACACCAAATCTATCTATTTAAATATGTCAATACCCTTACTTGTTTTCTACTTTTTCATATTCCTAAAATACCTTGCACTTGTTTTCTACTACTATTTTAAAAGTATGAGCACCTTCCTTTGTTTTTTACTTTTTTATATTTCCAAAATACCCCTCACTTGTTTTCTATTTGTTCATATTCTCAAAATACCCTTCTCTGCATTTTGCCCCTAAAAATGCACCATATAGCAACAATCACATCTACCATGTAGCAACAAGCACTATGACTTCTGAATTTTTTTGTGGATGGACGCTTTACGGTTTTATCCATTAGAGAACTTTATATAACAACAACAATAACAATAATAATAATAATATTGTTGTTGTTATTATTATTATTAAAACTCTTAAAAAAATTAATTTAATCCACAATGATGTGGCATCATTCATGCTAATATATGTTAATTTTTAATTTGTCACACACATAATTATAGTAGTAGATATAGTGTCCAATTATCTTGTCAAATTATTGTAATTGAATTTATAGATATAAAATTGTGGATCTCCATCATTTTTCATATAATAATATATAATTTTATGGTTGAGTTTCTCTCCAAACCTACTCTTCATTTCTCTCTTCAAAAGCTCAAACCTCTCTACGTTGCTCGGGTCGCTCGATTGATCGATCACACTTGCCTTCTAGTCCAAACCCTAGACTTTTATCGATTCCCTGAACTAGTAAATGTTTGTAATTTGACATCTTGAAATTGTTCAATTATGTTAATTGTAAGGTGCTTGGATTTCGATTTTGACGTCGATTGATATGATTTTTGCCTGTCATTGTTGGAAAAAAAAATGATAAATTCACACAGATAAGTTCAATAATGTTTTGGATCCAGACCTTAAGAAAGTTAATGAGATAGATAGTGTTTTGGATCCGAGGCTACAAATTCACACATATATAATTGAATTGTTGAATTGTTAAACAAACAGATCAGGAATAATCTATATGTTTACCTTTTTCCACTACTTGTTCAATTATTATTTTAACAATGTTCAATTGTTATTTTAACAAATAAAAAATTTTTTGAACAGATAATCAAAAAATTTAAATAGATAAAATATTTGAATAGATAGTCAAAAAATTCAACAGATAGAGAAAGGGTTCGACCCTTTTTACAGCAATGGCATTTAGCCAACAAATAAAAGGCCCCATAGTCAACAGATAATGAAGATTCTCGATCTTGAATCACTTCTCGATACTTACCTGAAAAAGGATTAGTAACATGGGATGAACATAAAGTCCAGTGATCCTAAACAATAACAGCATATAGATAACTATGATCATGAATGCTTTAAGTCATACCATATACATAAGTGCCAGTTTATACTTGAAGATATACTTACATAGGTACTTTTCTCTAAATCATTTGATTTATTCAACAACACGAACTATTCGCTTTCCTTTCTTCTTGTTACCTCATTGTTTTAAACTTGCCAGACAATCACAGGTATTTGAAAACAAATCCACAAAGTCCAATTTCTTTTCCCCTAATACCGAACTTAAACCAAAATCCAAATTACAATTTCTAGATAGAAACATCCCAAACGAACATGATGACGATACATATAAAAGCCTCCTTAAATAACCATATAAGACAATTGACATCTTCCACAAAATAATTATCATCACGCATGAAACACATAAATAGAACTGAGATATTAGCAAGAAATCTAACAACGCTCTACTTGCCTCGAGCACGGTAAACCAAGGATACACATTTCCAATACTCACACCAATTTACCAGTCACAAGCTGGAAGGTAATAGTACCTTTGCTCAGTTCTCTAGGCCCTAGATGGAAGGTACTGGCACCCCACATTCTTAACGTATCCAATACTCCAGGCGTTATTGGAGGGTGTAGACACCCCATTTTTGACCGTTCTAAAGACTTGAACGTCATCGATTGAGCGCTCGATGATTGAACATGTTTGCGCTCGTTTGGAGTCCCCAGGGGTTTTCAGCTGTGCGCCTTGCCCCTAAGTCTCTGAACTCTCTTGCTTTTGTGCTTGTTTTAAGCCAAACCTTGGTGCCCCTTTTGTCTGGAGGGAGAAGTAGGAGTGTAGACCACTTTTCTTCCCTGTAGACCACTTTTCTTCCCTGCCAACCACTTTTGGTGGTCGGTCAGCTAGGGTGGGTGGTCGGTCGACCCTCTTAAGTGATCGGCAGCATGCCACCACCTTGTCCTCTCTTGGGAGACCCCATTTTTGCCCTGTCGACCAGATGTTTCCCCTGTCGACCACCTGAGGTGGTCAGTCAACTAGGTGGGGTGGTCGGTCGACCACTTTGAGTGATCGGCGGCCATTTTTCACTTTCTATAGATATTTTTGGTGCCAGTTGTGCCAATTGTTAGGCATAGAATGTATCCTCCCTACACGTAGGAAGGGATTTGAGCAAGCTTTGGCTTGCATTTCTATATAAGGGGAGGTGCTTCCCCCTTAGAGAGGGTTCAGATTTTTAAAGAAAAAAAACTCTCCCTCTCTCTCTAGAATTCTCTCTCTCTCTCTCTCCATATTTGTGCCTTAAAGTGTTGTTTCTTCATACTTTTGCACACAAACACCTCCATCTTGTTGCTAAGGTACTTGAGAGCCTTATTTGAGTGGTTTTGACTTGGTTTTGCCTCAGAAGTTGCTGTTTTTGATGTTGTGCTTCAAGGGTGAGTAATAGCCTCTTTAAAGCTTTATTTTCATTGCTTATTTGGCCACCTTTGCATGCTATTTTAGGCCTTGCTTTCAACTATAAAAACCTTTGGTTTAAAGTGTTTAAAAAGGTTGTTTGAGGCTTTGTTTGAGTTAGGGGTGTCTATCACTCTTCTGTGCCTTATTTGCTAAGCTTCTTGCCATCTTTTAAAGATTTTGAAACCATCTCTTTTTGGCCTTCTTACCACTGAAACTCAGAGGAATTTCAGTGGTGGAAAAGTGGTTTTGAGGTCCCAAATGGGTGGAGGTGTCCCCCCTCCTCTTCTCTTGTTTGCATGTGTTGGTGGCCCATCAAAAGAGCATGTGTTTTTACTTCTTAGAGGCTTTGTTTAGGCTTATTTTTGTGACTTTTCAGACCTTCCATAACTCTTTTTTGGGCTGTCTTGGTCACCTCTTGCATGCTTCTTGTACTTGTAGTGTAATCCTACTTGTAGCCTTGCAAAGTAGCATGTCTTTGTGCCTTGAATTGGCTCCATTTCAGCATGTTTTTAGCCATTATTTGCCATGTCATAACTCTATTTTGGGTTGGTTTGGTTGTCTCTTGCATGCTCCTTGCACTTGTAGTGCAATTTTGTTCACTAGCCTAGTGTATTCGGTGTTTTAGCCTATTGAACTAGCATGTGTATGCTCTACTCCAGCACATTTTTGGCTATATTTTGACCTATCTTAGGACTGTTTTGAGTGATCTTGGTCCTTTGGGGCTTGCTTGATATGGCTATCGTGGAAGTGCCTTAGCTAGTCTTGAGTTTTGCGCACCTTAGCATGCTATATTTGTGATGGTTGCATGTTTTGGCATCATTGAGCATGTAATTTTAGAGCATATACATGGGTCATGTTCTCACTTCTTTCACTCATTGAGAGCTTTTGAGAGTTGTGCCTTTGTGCCTTATTTGTGAGCTACCAAAGGAGCATGATTTTCTACTCCTTTGAGCCTTAGTTTGAGCATATTTTTGCTACTGATTTGCCATGATATAGCTCTGTTTTAGGCTAGTTTCATTGTTTGTGCATAGTATTGCATAGTCCTAGTGTTATGTACCTCACTTGCTTTAATGCCTTAGCTTCTAAACATGCCATGCATGCATTGCTTACATGATAGAGCCTTGTGCATGTCACTCTAGCATTGATAGATAAGCATGTTGTTTGCATGTGTGTTGCATTGCATTGTGTTTGGATCGGATGTTAATTCAAACACGAGAAATGAGAGACGTTTCATACTTGAAGTGATGAAACGTGCCTCATTTCTTGGTCGTCGTCCCCTTTGATTGTGCATGATAGGGTGGAGGCCTTTCGAGTCTTATGTGTGCATTCATTGAGTTTTGTGCAAGCTTGATCCTTTGGCCACCATGCATTGAAAATGCTTGGTTGTTGGCTCGAGAGTCAAGTGTCATACTCCTTTGAGCTTGAGATATGATAAGGAGTGTGAAAATGCATACATTTCCTTGCAAATACACTGTCTTGCCTCTGTCTGTGCTTTGTTGTAACAACAGGAGAAATTTCAGCCCTCAAGGTGTTCTTGAGATCAGAAAGAAGCAATTTGGAAATCGGTGTAATTTTCAAAGGTTCAAAAGAGTGCAAACAGAGGCGTCTTGAGGCAAGGCGGTGGATTTTCGGGAGGACGCAACTGAGCATGCATATCTGCCTCGCCTGCGAGGCCATTTATCGCTTTTGTTAGCTAGTTGTAGTTAATTACCTGCGCTATAATTAATTTAGCTTAGCGTTTTGTAATATTCTAATTAGCTTAGATTAGCTAGTTATTCAATTTGGTTTGTAATAATTAATTAGCTAGAATAGTTAGTTAATTATATGTTTGTAATAGTTAGCTTTCATTTTATTCGGACCCTCCGTCGAGAGGGCAAATGTTGTAATAAGTGTGCGTATGTGTGTGAATGTCTTCCAACTCCACGTCTTTCTCCCTTTTACTTATCCGCTTTTGATGGTTAGTTTAGGGCATATTTCAATTAGCATACCTTATGCTTTGCATGTTTGCATCATTCATTTGTCCTGCATGCACCGGGCTCGACGCATCATTCAAACCGCATTGTATTTCAATACACTTCTTTGAATACATGTATCAAATGCCGCATTCATATGCCGTCTTAGCTAGCCAAGCCTATTTTAGTTGCATTTTACTTGTGTTGCATTAGGCATCTTGTATAATTAGGATCATGCATTTATTTCTAACTAGCTTCTGTTTTGGCTTGGAGTACACTGTGAGTATTTATGCTGTAGCATCCTTGCATGCGTGTAAGTGTTGCCATGACAGCATGCTTGCCATGAGGCTATTTGCTTAAGTGTTTAACTGCTTGAATGCCTATGGATGAAGGCTTCATTGCTTGAATTGGAACAATTCATCAAAATATGCATTTTAAGCCCACTTGAGGGTGGCAAAATCATTTTTTTTAAGCCCACTGGAGGGTGGCAAATCCACGGCTTTAGACTACTTGCGAGTAGCATCTTCAAACCATTTTCGAAAAAACAAACATGAGATGTTTTGTTCCAAATCGAGTGATTTAGTCTATACTTGCATGCTGTACGCATCACATAGTAAGTTAGCTAATAACTGGAATAAGAACACATGTGTTTATAAAAACAACATATCATAATTAGTAGAGGCCGATCCTTTGATCGAGCGAGCGGGGGTGCTCATTTCATGACCTTCCCCCCTTGTACCCAAGTTCCCGAGCCGAGGCAACTTTGGTGATGACGGACACGTGGCCTTAGGCACGAGTCAGGATTTCCTAAATTTTCCAAAATAAAATATTTAGGTGGCGACTCTGAAATCTGGCAAAGCAGTCCATGTTTGGCGCTTTTTGATTAAAATCGATTTTCCAAAACAATTTGCCGAATTTGGACTCTTTGGTGATTTATCAGTCTTATATTTCACTTTGTGAGATTAGATTCAGAACCGTGATAGGAGTCCGAACTGTAGTAGCTAGAACACAATTCGCGCCCTCTCCGAAAAGGGGGCGCGTGGACTGAGTTCGAGTGGTCTACAGAGGGTAATGGTAGCCTTGATTCTCAGCGTAGGCACACTTCCAACCATCACATAACTCAACAAATGTAAACAACCTGTGTGTACTACATACACAAAATCTATTCAACATCACAATGTCATCCTCCACCGATGACCAAGGACAAGACCTCTAAGCAAACTATATATAAACACACGTAATACGATAATCTGGTACCCACTTGACCTTAAGTCCAACAACAATGGTAATAACAACAATATTCAACTTTTTCAAAAATTCAACCTCAAGTTCATTTCTAAAGTTACAATACGTCTTGGTTTCTTTCTCTTGTCAAAATCAACTCTTTTATTTTCCCAAATCAACATGCCCAAGTCCTTTTCTTTCCAAAAACCAATTTCCACTTTTCAATAAAATCACATCCATGAATTCCAAGCCATACTCAACTTAACTTAACGTGATTATCCTATTAAATTCCAATATCAAAATTAATTCACCCTTTATGCTAACAACACAATAACATAACGCAAATTATCAAAACACAACCATTATTCAACTTTACCCGTTTTTAATCCATTAGGTCAAAAAGTGAAATTAGGGCCTTTTCTCTTTTTCAACAGAGACAAGTTGAGCTACCCTCTCATTAACCCAAACAACAATCAATTTCCCAATTTCTACTCCAAAATATTCAAACCCTAGATCCCCTTATATGATTTTCAAAGAAGTCCATAATCGACATGATTTTTATGTAATAAAATATGCCACCCGTCTATCTATAGGAGAAGTATTGAAAAAGAGCAAAAAAATCCCTACCTCAAGCAATGAAGAGAAGAAATTCGAAAATCCAACTTCAACAAAAACACGATCCGCTCAAATCAAATGGAAGCCCTCGTTGAGCTCAATATTTTGGTATATGGAACTTGGGGTCAAACATGTATAAAAGTAGATTAAAACCAGGTAGAAAGAGCTTGAAAGCTCAACAATGGTGGAAGAAGAGAGAAGAGAGAGAGAGAAAAATGATCCACATATGACCAAAAGTGACTTTTATAGATGCCAGATTCGGACAAACCGCTCGAGGGCAAGAAGTGTCGCTCGGGCAAGAAGTAAATATACCACATGTCTATCTATAGGAGAAGTATTGAAAATGAGCAAAAAAATCCCTACCTTAAGCAATGAAGAGAAGAAAGTCAAAAATCTAACTTCAATGAAAACACGATCCGCTCAGATCAAATGGAAGCCCTCGTTAAGCTCAATATTTTGGTATATGGAACTTGGGGTCAAACATGTATAAAAGTAGATGAAAACCAGGTAGAAAGAGCTTGAAAGCTCAACAATGGTAGAAGGAGAGAGAAGAGAGAGAGAGAAAGAGAGAGAGAGTGAGAGAGAAATGATCCACATATGACCAAAAGTGACTTTTATAGATGCCAGATTCGGACAAACCGCTCGAGGGCAAGAAGTGTCGCTCGAGCATCCAGACACAACAAGTGTGATCGCTCAAGCGTAGGAATCACAGCTCGAGCGAAGAATGCACCCTCCAAGTAATTTTGCAGACCTATAAAAGTACTGAGAGTTTTCAAACACCACTCGAGCGTAAGAAGCTTCGCTCGAGCGTAGAGACAAAATTCAGGGCAACAACAGTTTTAAAAGCAAGCAAGCAACCTGCCCCAAATGCAACCAACACACCCCAATAACCAAATTCAATGAGGAATAAGGGGGAAAAAAAGACAAGAACAACCATATAAGACAAAGAAACCCGGATCCAAAACATCTACGAGTTGGATCTAAACCAGAGTCACTATAATATTTTATAAATAGTGTACTTCTCACAAGGAAAAAAATACTATTGGGATGTCACGACCCAAACCCGTCCCTAAAAGTTTGGTCCATGACCGGCTTGTACATAGGCCTCAATACAGAATTTTAGAATAATATTTAACCACATACGGGGCTTTAAGCAGAAGCAATACCAATAAAAGACAACATCCATTGAGCTTGTGCATACATGATGGCTTAATTAGATTTAAGCATTTAAATACACTCCCATATGTATACATGTACGACCACAGAATTTATATAGATCTCACACACACTTACCTAAGACTTAATAATTTATATGACTCCCAACACAAATTAAGGCCTCCACGCGAAGACATACCCTAGGTGACTTGGCAGATAGGCGAACCTCAGTACCACTCTAGTGTCAATCCCCGGTGGCTCACCTACATAAATATACATAATAACGAGGTAAGCAAGACTCAGTGAATAATAGCAATGTAAGGAGGTTAATTGAATAAGCAAAACCTTGAATAAAATAAATAGACAGATACCAAACTATATACAGGTCTTATCCATAACTATATTTTAATACGGTCTTAGGCTCACATATAATACAGACTGGCTTCAAGCCCATATGTAATACAAACTGGCCTTAAGCCCATGCAGAATACAAAACAGCCTTAGGCCCAACATATTGTGCAGAGTAGCCTCAGGCCCAACAGATTATACAGAGCGACCCCCGGCCTAGCAAATTATAGAGAGCGGCCTCTGGCCTAACAGATTATACAGAATGGCCTTTGGCCTAACAGATTATACAAAACGGCCTTTGGCCTAACAGATTATACAGAACGGCCTTCGGCCCAGTATTAACAAACAGAATAATCCCAGATTCATAAGAATACCATTACACAATAGTGCACATAGATTTCCCCGTGGTTTATTACAAGTCGACATAGTTGTCTTGCGTATAATAGAATATTAATAATAACTATTAACATAAGGCACATGTATCACTATAGTACGATTGATAGGGACAGAACAATTCATATCATAATGGCCTCGGGCCCATCATTGGCAAAACAGAATGATTCCAGATACGCAAAGATATCATTGCTCCATGATGCACACAAGTTCCATTTGTTCACCATGAATTAATAAAGTTAACTTGCAGGTAACAGACCGTTAATGTTAACTATTAACAGTAAGCAAAATGTACTAATACAATATTATTGCTCACAGTGATCGGCTCCCAATAGTAATGGGACGATGTCCTCGTCTCAACCTACAAGCACAATGCACAACACATAATATGAGGTCATAATCAATTCTTTACTTATTCTCTTTGATCATTTAATTAATTAGTCATGGTGGTACCAAGCTCATTATTCCTTGATAAGTTATAATCCATGCCACAGAAGATAGAAGGAATCGATAGGAAAATGATTCTGACGAAAAAAACGGTACAAACCGATAAATAGAAAGTGAACAGTCGTCACTAATTTGGGCATAACTATTTCTGTATTTAGAATTTGGGAGTGAGACCACCACCATCGGAAACTAAACTTCCAGGGCTTGATTTTAGGCTCAAGAATCACTCAAAACGGAGTCCGGATGCAAAACATATGCTTGTTCAAAGTTGGTCTGATTGAGCCCTCGCACGCAGGGAAACAAGGCACGCGTCTGGGACTACGTGCCTTTTTAGCAGAATCAAACTTGGTTTTGGGTATGGATCGCCGTGCGTGGGAAGACCCATCATAAAGCGACTACGGGCAATTTTCAGTCCGAAAATGGCTCTTTGATTTGGAACTTCTCATTTTCAAAACCAAACTTCAATTTCATGTAATTCAAAGCCCAAAACCCTCTTAGGGAAAATAGGTGCTTCCCCACAAGTAAATCAATCAATGGGAATAAAAACTAATGCAGAAAAATTAAATCCAAAACAACACAAGAATTTTTATGCGGTTCCCTCAATGTGAGGTCCGTCCACGGGATCGAAATCCGATTCCACTATCAACCAAAGAGTTTCCAAACAATTACAAACGAGACACTAATGGTCTCACAAACCACCCTTAGATGAATTCCAAATAAGCACAAATAAACAAAGAGGAAAGACCTCACCAAATATATGAACCAAAATCTTCAGAACCAGAGTTGTAGAAGATACAAAATAACGAACCAAATCAACACCGAAAACCAAACCAACCGCTTCAAAGCAGAGTAACAAAACCAAGACACCAATTCTTTTAATTGACCAAGTCAAATCCAAAGCACCAATCTATACCAATTGAAACCCACCAAGGCACTGTTGCCGAAAGAAGTGTTGCTGCCACTCACCTCTGATTTCTTAGGGAAAAACAAATACTAATAATATATTGAATCTAGGGTTTTTTTACCAAACCTTAGTTATTTCCAAATTAGGTTGGGTCTCCACAAATTAAATATAATATATAAAAATATATTATAATTAATACTAAATCAAACTAAACTCTTTTTCCAAAACCAATTGGGTCCCACACTCCAATTAGGAGGTATACCCAACAATTCTCCCCCTACCAACTTAGGTGGAGACATCAACCATACCCGCCAAAGTTCAACACTTCAAATGTTTGTCCCTCGACAAAGTCTTTGTCAACATATCCGAGATGTTATCATCTGTGTGAACCTTTTCGAGTTGTAACAATTTCGAGTCTAACACATCACGAATCTAATGGTATCTCACATCAATGTGTTTTGATCTCGAATGAAAGGTAGAATTTTTACTCAAGTGAATAGCACTTTGACTATCACAATAAAGCACATACTTTTCTTACTTTAAACCCAACTCTTGCAAAAATTTCTTCAACCATAACTCTTCTTTGCAAGCTTCTGTAATGGCAAAAAATTCAGCTTCAGTAGTTGAGAGAGCAACACATTTTTGTAATTTAGATTGCCATGCCACAGCTCCCCCTGCAAAAGTCATCAAATACCCCGAAGTAGATTTTCTAGAATCAACATCACCGACCATGTCGAATCAGGAACCCATCAAGCATCGGCTTACCATCCCCAAAACACAAACACACCTTCGAAGTCCCTCGAAGATACTTTAGAATCCATTTTACCCCTGCCCAATGTTCTTTACCCGAATTAGAGAGAAAACGACTCACCACACCAACTGCGTGAGCAATATCCAGCCTTGTACAAACCATGGCGTACATCAATGAACCAACTACTGAAGCATAAGGAACTTTCAACATCTCTTCTTTGTCTTTCTCACTTGTAGGACATTGATTCAAACTAAGCTTGAAGTGACCCGCAAGTGGACAACCAACCGACTTTGCTTTATTCATGTTGAATCTCTCAAGAACTTTCTCAATGTAGCTTTCTTGAGACAACCAAATCAGTCCCTCTTTGCGATCACAAACAATTTTCATACCAAGAATTTGCTTTGCCGGTCCCAAATCTTTCATAGCAAAAGACTTGTTCAACTCCAATTTCAACCTGTTTATCATGGTAGAATCTTGACCCACAATTAACATGTCATCAACATAAAGCAAAATAATAATAAATTTGCCATCCGGAAAATTTTTCACAAACACACAATGGTCCGAAGTGGTTTTAGAAAAACCATTATTCATCATAAAAGAGTCAAATTTTTTGTACCATTGCCGTGGAGCTTTCTTGAGGCCATACAAACTTTTCTTCAATTTGCAAACAAATTTCTCTTTCCCTTTCTCTACAAAACCTTCCGGTTGCTCCATGTAAATTTCTTCTTCAAGATCACCATGAAGAAATGCAGTCTTCACATCAAGTTGCTCAACTTCAAGGTTCATACTTGCAGCCATGCCAAGTACAACCCGAATAGAAGACATCTTTACAACCGGTGAGAAAATCTCGTCAAAGTCAATACCTTTCTTTTGCCCAAAGCCTTTCACAACAAGACGTGCTTTATACCTCAGATTCTTCCTATCATTCTTCAATTTGAAAACCCACATATTTTTCAGAATTTTCCTCCCTTTAGGCAACTTCACTAAATCATAAGTCTGGTTTTCAAGCAAGGAATTCATCTCCTCTTCCATGGCTTTTTTCCAATCATCTTTCTTTGCATGCTCAATTGCTTCTTGGTAGCTCTCCGGCTCCCCTTGATCGAAAATCAACACAAATTCATTGAGAGGATACTTTCTTGAAGGTTGTCGGTCCCTTGTAGATTTTCTTAACTCAAGTTGTGGTGGCGGTTCTTGAGTTGGATGCTCTTCTTCAATTTCAGGCTTAACTTCATTAGGATTAGCATCATCCTCCACTTCTTCAATAGGTGGTTGCACATCTCTCCCATTTTCATCATCAACTGAAGATGAAGGAGACGGATCCATGTCAATGAGATCACTAGTTTTTGGCTCCGGTTGATCACCTTTACCAAAGTCTTCAATTGTTTGGTCTTCAAGAAACACAACATCACGGCTTCGAATGACTTTCTTATCGACCGGATCCCATAATCTATACCCGAATTCATCACGCCTATAGCCAAGAAAAATACATTGTCTTGACTTACTATCAAGCTTCGACCTCTCATCCTTTGGAATGTGAACAAAAGCTCGGCAACCAAACACTCTCAAGTGCTCATAAAACACATCTTTGCCAGTCCAAACTCTTTCAGGAACATCACCATTCAAAGGATAGCAAGGAGACAAATTGATCACGTCAACCGTTGTACTCATTGCCTCACCCCAAAAGGATCTTGGCAATTTAGCTTGTGAAAGCAAACACCTTGTTCTTTCCACAATGGTGTGGTTCATCCTCTCGACAACTCCATTTTGTTGAGGAGTCTTCTTAACAATCTTTTGATGCCGAATACCTTGGCTGCAACAATACTCATCAAATGGCCCAATGTATTCACCACCATTGTTTGATTGGATGCACTTCAATTTCTGCCCTATTTCTCTTTCAACCATGGCCTGAAAATGCTTAAATACTTCTAGAACTTGATCTTTAGATTTTAGTAGAAAAGCCCAAACTTTCCTTGAATAATCATCAATGAAAGTAACAAAATAAAGTGCATCACTATGTGTTCTAACTTTTAAAGGACCACAAACATTCGAATGAATCAACTCCAAAACCTTTTCTTTTCTAGAAGCAACATTTTTATGAAAAGAAACTCTATATTGTTTACCCGCCAAATAATGAACACAAGTTTTAAGATGTATACCTTTCAAACAGGGTAGAAGCTCTTTGTTGAACAAAACTTATAGCCCCTTTTCACTCATGTGCCCAAGTCGCCTGTGCCACAATTCAGTAGAAGTATCATCTTCAAGTGCATTGACAACACCTTTACAAATTTTTCCTTGCATCGAATAAAGTGTATGAGTCTTCTTGCACTTAGCCACCACCAAAGAACCCTTTGTGAGCTTCCATATTCCATCACCAAATTTGTTGTTGAAGCATTCATCATCTAACTTCCCAGTAGAGATCAAATTAAGCCGAATGTCAAGAACATGCCTCACATCTTTAAGCAACAATTTGCAGCCCAAATTTGTTTCCAAGTAAACATCACCCATGCCGATAATCTTGGACAAACCTTCATTACCCATTCGAACAGAACCATAATCTCCTGCAGTGTAGGTAGTGAAGAAATCAACTCGAGAAGTCACATGAAAAGAAGCACCAGAATCAATCACCCAATTGCTCTCTTGGCCCACAAAATTGATACAATCATCTTCACAAACAACCATGAGATCATCAGTAATAATTGCCGTTGTGTCTTCTTGCTTCTTATCCACACTTTTGTCACGCCTTTTCTCCTTATTCTTGAGCTTTCGGCATTCCCGCTTCATGTGCCCTTTCTCATGGCAATAATAGCACTCAATGTCTTTCTTTGAAAAAGAACCATCCTTTGATTTGTCACGGCTTTGATCACGACCATGAGGAGTCTTACTCCTCCCCCTTGTTTTGCTTCGGCCTCTCACAACAAATGCTTCCGAATGAGAGGAATCTGCCGATTTTCTTCTGGTTTCTTGATTCAACAGGCTACTAGTGACTTGGCCCATTGTGACAACTCCATCGGGCGCCGAATTACTAACCGTCACAATCAAAGTCTCCCAACTTTTGGGCAAAGAACTAAGTAGCATCAAAGCCTGCAACTCATCATGAAAAATAATTTTCATAGAAGCAAGTTGGTTAACAATACTCTTTATTTCATTCAGATGTTCCGGAATAGGGCTGCCCTCTTTATATTTTAAATTAACCAACTTACGAAACAGAAAAGCTTTATTTGTGGCTGATTTTCTATCATAAAGACTCTCTAATTTTTTCCATAAATCATGTGCCGAAGTTTCAATGGCAACATGATGAAACACACTGTCATCAATCCATTGACGGATAACACCAACAGCTTTTCGATTTAACCTCTTCCACTCATCATCTTTCATATCATCAGGTTTGCCACTATCACCCTCAATAGGCCCATACAAGTCTTTACAAAATAATAGGTCCTCCATTTTAGTTTTCCAAGTTACCCAATTGCTTCCATTGAAGCTAGACATACGACCCACATTCCCCTCCATTGATTTACACAAATAAATAAACCCCAATAAACCGTAAGCTCTGATACCAGTTGTTAGGGAAAATACATGCTTCCCCACAAGTAAATCAATCAATGGGAATAAAAAATAATGCGGAAAAATTAAATCCAAAGCAACACAAGAATTTTTACGTGGTTCCCTCAATGTGAGGTACGTCCACGAGATAGAAATCCAATTCCACTATCAACCAAAGAGTTTCCAAACAATTACAAACGAGACACTAATGGTCTCACAAAGCACCCTTAGGTGAATTCCAAGTAAGCACAAATAAACAAAGAGGAAAGACCTCACCAAATAGATGAACCAAAATCTTCAGAACCAGAGTTGTAGAAGATACAAAATAACGAACCAAATCAACACCGAAAACCAAACCAACCGCTTCAAAGCAGAGTAGCAAAACCAAGACACCAATTCTTTTAATTGACCAAGTCAAATCCAAAGCACCAATCTATACCAATTGAAACCCACCAAGGCACTGTTGCCGAAAGAAGTGTTGTTGCCGCTCACCTCTGATATCTTAGGGAAAAACAAATACTAATAATATATTGAATCTAGGGTTTTTTTTACCAAACCTTAGTTATTTCCAAATTAGGTTGGATCTCCACAAATTAAATATAATATATAAAAATATATTCTAATTAATACTAAATCAAATTAAACTCTTTTTCCAAAACCAATTGGGTCCCACACTCCAATAAGGAGGTATACCCAACAAACCCTTTAATACATGATAAATTTCACATTCTTAGCTTCCATTCCAATTTATAACTCCAAAGTACTACTTAATTTCTCAATCACAAGAACAAGATTATAAATTAGAACACCAAAAGCATAAAATAGTCATGGTTTGGGATTCAAGCTCACTTCTTTCATATTTACATATATCTTCATTCACATATATGGCTAACTATGCAAAACCTCAAGATGGGCGCTCAAATTCCCATAATCAACCTCAAGATAAACCAATATAAAGAATTTAACTCTTCAATTAAACAACTCTGAAGGAATCAAGATTCAATTCATGAAAAGAGTTCATTTAAACTTATATTTCTCAACCCCAACTCAATTAGGTGGTTACTCCTCATTTTAGATCATGAATTTAAACTAATAATAGATCAATCTTAAGGGGTTAGGTTGATTTCACATACCTTGAGCCACTTCCATCAATTTCCCCATCTTTCCTCTTCATTCTCGAGCTCTTCCTTCCTTCTTCTCTTTGAGTTCTCTCTCTCTCCCTCTCTCACGTGGCTCCTCCTTTTCTCTAGATATTTTTGGTTCTAAGAGATGAGACCATCAACTCATAAGGCATCCATTTATATAAATATACACACACACAAGTTTAACACAATAAAGAGAGCCAAACGTGGCCTTACGAATCGTACGAAATCAAACTTCAATTAAACCTTCCAGGTGAATCTAAAAATTGTGCTAATCATAAATATGTCCTCTGTTCTGGTTTCTGAAGCCGCTAAGACCTTCAATTTGCAGTACAAAGTTAACCTCCCAAACGTGCATTAATGAATCAGACAAATTAGATTTCCAATTGATTTTTCCAAACAGTTCTAAAAATTTACATTAACATACCCAAGTACTCAATTTTGACTTCTGAACCCGTAAAAGTCGGTAATTTAAATTTTAAAGCCGCAACTCAATAGATAATTCCTCAATTCGAACAGATATCATTAAATTAAAATACATTAACCCACAAGGACATAAAAGTAATTTCGGATACAGATTTTGGGGTCATTACATGGGATCTAATGTCTTATACCCTCCTTAGATTGGACTTGTCAACAATTTTCTCCTTTATAAATATGTTTAAATAAACTATTTGATAAAACAAAGAAATACTTTTACCATCAATTTCATCAAGTCAAGATTCTATAGAGCGATCCTCTTAGGGTTAATTACCAGCAGGTCCTAACAATTTAACTTAATTCTTATTAAGTCCTATCAATTTGTCGCTGAAAGTTATTCCTATTAGAATCGTCGCTAAAAAAGACTTTTTCTAATGATTTTCTGAATCCGGTGCTAAAAACTAACAATTAGTGACGTTTTCTATGACAATTTTCTAAATCTGTCATTAAAAACTAATAATTTGAGATGTTTTTCTATAACAATTTTTTTAAAATGCCATTAAAAATTAACAATTAGTGACTCTTTTTTATAAAAACACCACTAATTATTACAGAACCTATTCGGCAATAAGTCCACCTATTGGGACCTGCACATAAGTCTCCCTTTTTCTTAAAGTGATTGTAGAGTGATAAGGTTAGTGTAGCCCTACTTTTTCATGCCCCCTTTCGGAAGATGAACAAGCCCTACAGTATCAGACTCCCATGGTTCTAGATCTAAACACAAAGAGTCCAAATCCGGCAAATCTTTTTGGAAAATCGATTTTGAATCAAATTGTCAAAAATAGACTGCTTTACCAGATACGAAGTCACCACCTAAATATTTTATTTTGGAAAATTTAGGAAACCCGGCACTTATGCCAAAGGCCACTTATTGTGGCCCAGCTTTTTCGAAGCGTCCTTTTGAAAAATGAATAAGCCCTATAGTTCGGACTCCCGTGGTTCTGAATTCAATTCCACAAAGTGCAATGTGAAATAGATAAACACAAAGAGTCCAAATTCGGCAAATCGTTTTGGAAAATCAATTTTTCAATCAAATTGCCAAAAATGGACTGTTTTGCCAGATACAGAGTCGCCACCTAAATTTTTTTTTATTAGGAAATCTAGGAAACCCGTGACACGTGCCAAAGGCCACATGTCTGTCATCACCAAAATTGCCTCAGCTCGGAAACTTAGGTACGAGAGGGGAAGGTCATGAATTGAGCACCCCCGCTCGCCCGATCAAAAAATCGGCCTCTACTATCATGATTGTGATTCTTATTTACATTATATGCTCTTGTTCCAGTTATAAGCTAACATTACTATGTGATGCGTACACACATATAGACTAGCTCGCTCAATTTGGAATAATTGATTTCATGTTTGCTTTGCGAAAATTGTTTGAATTTGCCACCGCAGTGAGCTTGAAAACGGTGTGAATTTGCCACTTAACAAACTGGGCTAAAAAGGGTTTGGATTGGCCACTCAACAAAGTGGGCTTAAGTGCACATTTGATCAAATTATTCCAATTCAAACAATAAGCCTTCATCCACAGGCATTCAAGCACTCTATCAATTAAGCAATTAGCCTCATGGCAAGCATGCTAGACATGTCCGCATTCACATTTCATGCAAATATGCTAAAGCGAGTAAAGGCTCACCTAGTACTCCAAGCGAAAATAAAACAAGAGTTAGAAAATATGCATGATTCCTAACTACTATACAACATGACTAATGTAACACATACAAAAATGCGATCTAAATAGGCTCGGCTACTTAATCATGGCATGCGAAACAATTCAAAACATGCGGTCTAAGCACGTATTCAACGAAATATTTAAACAACAATGCTGTGAATGATGAACCGAGCCTCGGTGCATGTAATACAAAATGGATGCAAACATAAGGAATGCTAATTGAAACATGATCCCTAATCTATCCATCAAAAGCGGGTAAATAAAATGGAGAAAGATGTGGGGTTGAAAGACATACACACATGCATGCACACTTATTACAACATTATGCTCTTACAAAGGAGAGTCTGAATCAAAGTCCGAATGTCCGAAATAAACTAACAATTACAAACCCGGATGAAATAATTAACTAACTATTCTAAGCTAATTAATTATCACAACACAAATCAATTAATCAACCAATCTAAGTTAATTAAATAATTACAATACATGAATTAACTAGCTAATTACCTTAACTAATTAATTACAAAGCAACTAACTAATTAAACTAGTTAACTAATTAATTACAACACGAATTAATTAATTACAATACTTTATGAATTAGCTACAACTAATTACTTACAACAAATAACTAAGCTAAGTACTTTAAATTTAAATATGCTCAATATGCGAAGGATGCTCATGCACATGCTCGGTTTCCACCCGAAGAAGGCCTATTGTTTTGCTTCCAGGAGGTCTCTATTGCACATTTGGACACTAACACTACTGCCCACTTCTAGATTGGCTCTGCTTTGCTCAAAAAACGCTCTGCTGGATTTTACATCAGTGGCCAACCGGCCACTGGTGAAGGTTGCTGGCCACTAGTGATAGTCGGCCGCCTATCAAAGGTGCCCTGTCAACCACCTACTAGCCAAAGAAAGTGGCCTGCCAACCACTGTATGCTTAATTCAAACTGTTGCAACAGAGACCCAAGAGAGCATATATAGGGTATTTTCAAGGGTTTTCTACACCACTCATCACTCCTTTTCATGCACAACTCAAAGAAGTGACAAGATTCAACTCACAAACCATCAACCAAGCAATTTCATTGCATGACAGCTCATGAACCAAGTATGCAATTCAATGACATGCAACAACAAAAGACTCAAATCCCCTCCCTTTCATGCATGGATCAAGGAAAGAGATTGGCATTGATTCTTGAACCGTTTACGTCACTAACAAGTACGAAACGATTCAAGACTCAAAGGGTTCAATTAACGTCCGATTGAACCCTACCAAGTTGATTATCTTGCACCAATTTTAACCATTTAACTCCATTTTTTACTTTACCAATCCATTCTTTAATTCATTAAGTCCATTGGTGAGAGTCCTCTACAAGAAAGAGGAGTCAAACCATAGATTGCTTTGGGTATGAGAGAGGTCTCACACTATTGATAATGAACCCTCAAAAAAAGATTAAACCATTAAGTGTGAAGCCTCAATCTCACACTTAGGAAAATAAAAGTTTTGAAACCAAATTCAAAACAAAACAAAAAGCGAAGAATAGAGGGAGGTTTCAGAGGTTATGAGTGCTAAAATGAAGTGTGAAAAGCACTAAAACATGCAGTCAACTCAAACAAGTGGTGCCTAAAGGCCTAAAACACCAAGCTTGTGAGGAGTATTACACTACAACTATGCAAAACAAGCCTCAAATGCACTAAACAACCAAAAATAGAGGCAAAACAGGTCTAATGCAGTCCTAAAACATGCTGGAAACAAGCTACCAAAGGCTAAAAAAAATATGCTGACACAAAGCACTAACTAGGCTAGCAAACAAAACACAAGGAGGGGGAACTAACCCCTCCAATTTTGGACTTTAAAACATGATTTTGGCCACTGAAAAAGCTCTAAAATTCAGTGGTAAAAATCTCAAAAAAAGATAGTTTGAAAATGGGAAACAAAGATGAAGAGGCCTTGAAAGCAAGGAATAAGGAAGGGTGAACCACCCCCCAACCTTAAATGGCCTCAAACCCCCAATTTCAGCCCAAAACACAGAGGTTTTACAGCTCAAAAACAGCCCCAAAAAATAGTATAAAAAGATAGCAAAACAAATATGCAAAATGAGTTAAAAAGACAAGTGTTCTACCTCTTGAAGTAAAGCACCATTTTAGGCAACAAAACCAAGCAAAATCACCTTCAAGAGCTCCAACAAGGCCTCCTAGAACCTCAGCTCACAGATAACCAACTTTGGTTGAAGGTGTATAGGCAAAGTGTAGAGAATTGTAGGCTAATATGCACAAATTTTCTAGAGAGAGAAATTTGGAGAGAGAAGAAAATTTTTGATCCTCAAAATTTTCCAACCCCCAAAGATGAAGAAGAGCCCTCCTTATATAGACAAACATGCATGCTAAACACAAACATCTAGCCCTACACGTGAGGGAAAATGGAAGCATCTGTGCAAACAGCTGGCACAACTGTCACAAAATATCTGCAAAATAGACTGGTGGTCGGCTGGCCATCAGCGGTGGCCGGCAAGCCACATCAGTGGCTAACAGCCCAAGATTATGGCCGACAGAGGGCCGGCAAGACCATCCTCTGGTCGGCAAACACAAAAGATGGCTTGCAGTCCACCAAAAAGGCCTTGCAGATCTCAAAGGTCCCAGCCTCAGAAGGCTAGGTTTTTGACCCAAAACAAGGCACAAAACGAATAGGGTTTGAAGGCTCAAAGACAGGGCATTCCGCCAAGGACTTCAAACATCGAAACGAGCACACACATGCATTATCATCGGGTGTGCAACCAATGACATCCAAGTCTTGAGAATGGTCAAAAATGGGATGTCTACACTTATCCGTCGTCACCAAAGTTGTCTCGGCTCGAGAACTTAGGTACGAAAGGGGAAGTGTAGACACCCCATTTTTGACCACCCATAAGACTTGGGCACTACTGATGGTTTACTTGGTGGAGAAAGGTGTGCAGGGCGCAGGTTCAGTTTCTTCGGAAAGGAGAGAGGCGAATCTCAACTTCACACCCCATTTTGAACCAAAACTATTTTGGATGGTTTTGAGACCTTAAAACCCTCTCTTTCAAAACATTTTTGAAATAAAATTCTCACAATGTTCCGACGCTCGCATTTCGGTAAATGGTGCGCTTTTCGGTAAACCGAGCAAAGACAAAGTGGAGATGAATGAAAGAGAGATGGAATCTTTGAAAAAATTTTCAAAACACCTTACTTCGGGGTTTGAAGTTGAAGAGAAGAGGAGAAGAGGGGAGAAAACAAGTTGGAGAAGAGGTTCGGCATGAATCCGGGTAGAAGAGAGTCGAGCAGTCCTCGCTAAATCAAGTTCATCTATCTATACACTTGGAGTTAAGCTATGAGGCCATAACCATTGGAAAGAAGACTTCCGGGGCTTCATTTTGGACACCCACCAACCATTTTTTGAGCTTGGAATCACCTATCGGCACTCTATTTAGCCGACCGGCAATTTATTGTGCTGACCGGCAATTAATTTTGGCCGACGACCTCATTTTCTGGCCGATTTGCACCCTTTGCACCCTCCAGGCTTTGTGCATGCCAGCTGTGCCAGCTGGGATGCATAGACCCGACCCCCCCATGCACATGTGTGACCCTTTTGCACCTTTGACCCCTTTTTTCCCTCTAAGAGGTTGAACCCTTGGCCAAGCTGTTTTAGCTTCCATTAGAAGCCACAAACCCTTTGCACCCTTTGCCCCTTTCATTTGGCTTCTTGGAGAAGCCAAGAACCTTTGCCTTTGCCTATTTAAGGAGCACTCCTCCTCCATTGTTGGGGGTTAGAGCTTTTGAGCAAAAAAAAAGAAAGGAGACAGATATATCTGATATACATACATACAACCCTTGATCTCTCTCTATATCTCACTCATTTGCCTCCAAAACTCCATAGTTCTTGGCCTATTGCACTACAACCCGTAGATATACACCATCATCCTCCATTCCAGCACTTGGAGGCTGATTTCCAGAGGTTGGGAGCTCCATTTCTTGGATCAAAAGTTGCTGAAGTTGGGTTCTACAAGGGTGAGTCCCATTTACCTCTTTTCTAAGCTTATTTTGCATGCTATCTAAGCCATACTTGCTTGTACATTTGAGCTCCGACCAAAACTGAAAGTAGCCATGTTTTGAGCTTATTTTCATCTTTCATTAAGGGACTTACCCTGTTTGGGACACCCATCTTGCACTTCCTTCATTATCCCTTCGTATGCCATTTTCTTGAGTAGTATTTTAGGGCTATGGGTAATCTGTTTTGGAGCATGATGTAAACTGAGAATAGGCTTATTTTGAGTCCTTCTTCAATATTGAAGAAGGGCTCACCATTGTTTGGGACCTCCATGTATCACTTGCCATTGTACCCCTCTTTGGTCCCTATTCTTGCATGTTTTGTTAGCTTATATTACTTCTGTTTTTCGGCCATGATCAGAGCTGAAAGTGGCTATATTTTGACCCCCTTTTCATGTTTGATTAAGGGTCTTTGGCTGTTTGATGGGTATTTTGTATACTTTGTGTTATAACCTTCTTGTGGCCTTAATCTTGCGTTGCATTTTGAGCATGTTTATATACTGATTTGGGGCTTGTCATCTACTGCAAAACATCATATTTTTGGTCCCTCTTCAGTGTTGTATAAGGGTCCCTTTTTTTTGGACTTTGCATCTACCACTTGCCTCATTGCCTCCCTTGCGGAGCCATTTTTGTATGCCATTTTAGTCCCATTTGTGATCACTGTTTGGCCATGCTTTGAACTGTAAACATGCTTGTTTTGGGGTTTCCTAGCTTCTGTATTCATACTTCATGTACAAATTATGCATGCATTGCATAGCTATAGGCCATTTCATGCACCAAAATTCATGTTTCGGGACTCGTTCCATACATCGAGTATCATTTTGCCATGATTCGGGGCTGTTTTGCATCTCATTTTGCCTCTGAAAATTGCATGATCATATGCCATATTCCATGTTTTGCCATGTCTTGTTAGAGTGGCATTCCGTGCCGTAGGTTCGGTCCTCGGTTTGCGTGCACGCACTTCGAGTTGTCTCATTTTCATCTTATGGCCTCCTATGTGAGTGTGACTGAGGTCCACTTGTGTTGGTGTAAGTCCATATTGCATTGTGTATGCCATGTTTCAATGCGTTGTGCATGTTATGTTGTTAGCATTGTGTGTGCCATGTAGTTGCATTGCATGTTTGTATGCTTGCTTGCATGCTTAAGTCGCATGTGCATTGTTGTGCATTGCCTCACCTCTTGATCAACCATGATTGAGGTTGGGTCCCTTGTATGTTTTGTGTGCATTGCATTTGACATTGAAATGCATACTTGACTCTTTGGCCATCATGCATCGAAATGCGTGATTGGTGGCCCGAGGGTCGAGCACCACACTCCCTTGAGTCTTAAACATGATATGGAGTGTGGTGGTGCAAACATTGCTTTGAAAATACATTGCCATGCCTTGTTTGCCCTCTGCTGCTGTCAAACAGGTTTCTGCAGGAAGTTTTGGCCGGTCGGCTACATACAGTGCCGACCGGCAATTCATCAATGGCCGATAACTTCATCAGCGGCCGGTGACCATTTCCCATAGCCGATGGACATTCCTCCTAGCCGGTGGCACTCCACAGTGTGCAGAGAGCATACCTTGGGACTTCTTGCGGTCTTCAGAGGTGCCAAAGCGGTGAAAGCAGAGGCAACATGTGTCATGGCAATGAATTTACGGTAAGCAAATCCAAGCATGCGTGCATCCCTCTTCCCGAGGCCTTTTACTGCTTTCCATAGCTTAGTGAATTTGTTAATTAATTAAATAGAGTTTTGTAATATTTAATTAGCTAGAGTAGTTAATTATTTATTCGGCCTGTATTATTCTTTTGGTTCCTCCGAGCGAGGGCAAATTTGTAATAAGTGTGGGTGCGTGTGTGCATGTCTTCCAACCCCCACTTCTTTCTCCTTTTTACTTACCTGCTTTCGATGGTTAGTATTAGGGCATATTCAATTTAGCATACCTTATGTTATGCATGCGTGCATCCGTACATTTGTCTTGTATGCACCGGGCTCGGCGCATCACGCTAACTGCATTGTACTTCAATTCCAAATTGAATACGTGCATCAATTGATTGCATTTCACATACCATGTTTAGGTTAGTCGAGCCTGCTCTAATTGCATCCTGTATGTGTTGCATTAGTCAAATTAACATGAACTAGGACCATGCATGTTTGCTAACTAGTTTCTGTTTTGGCTTGGAGTACTCGGTAAGCATTTATGCTTTAGCATACCGCATGCGTGTGAGTGTTGCCATAACAGCATGATTACCATGAGGCTAATTGCTTACGTGTTATAAACTGCCTGAATGCCTGTGGGTGAAGGTTGGATTGTTTGAGTTGGAAAAACTTGTTGAAATCTGTATTTTAGTCTACTCGCGAGTAGCAATTCCAAAGCGCTTTCAAAATAAACGGATATGCAATGTTTATTTCCAAATCAGGCAATCTAGTCTATATTTGTTTGCTGTGCGCATAACATAGTAATTCTAGGCTAATAATTGGAACAAGAACACATAACGTTTTCAAAATCGGATATCACGGTTAGTAGAGGCCGGTCTTCGGACCGGGCGAAAGGGGGTGCTCATAGCTGACCTTCCCCGATCGTACCCAAGCTCCCGAGCCAAGACAACTTTGGTGATGACGGACACATGGCCTTCGGCACCAAGTCAGGGTTTCCTAAATTTCTCATTTTAAAATATTTAGGAGGTGACTCTGTATCTGGCAAAGCTGTCCATGTTTGGCACTACTTTTCAAAAAAATCTGTTTTCTCAAACGATTTGCCAGAGTTGGACTCTTTGGTTCAAATCAAGAACCGCAACAAACAAAAAAACAAGGGAGTCCGAACTGTAGTAGCCGAGGTCCCTACATGGGCATCTACGCTTGAGGGATTTTAGAGAGCTTGACTCGAACTCGTGATATCCTGTTTTGACTACACTTATGTGTTTCTTTGCATTGCATGTGCATTGGTGCACCTAGGACATCGTGTTGGCCATCTGCTATTCCTGAGCGGTTTGCTGGAGGCTTGTCTTGTCAAGGCATGACCATAAGGCTGACCGGTTGCGGGCTCTGTCAGTATAGGAACACAAACCCCGGTTTTACCAAGGCACCCTTTTTTACCATTCGACCTAGTGCATATCGAAATCCGTAGTGACCATTCCCAACTAGGACAGGTTGCTCATCCGATATTAGGTTATTTGAAACCGCTGCGTGTGTAGTGAAACCCTAGCTCCTGACAAAATAGGACAGGGAAACCCTACCCCAACATAGGGGTGTTTTGGCTCTCATTTACTTGCTATGTGCTTTTAGAGTGTATCTCTCCAGGGAATGCATATACCAGTTTGTGAGTCTGGGTATCCGGCCTACGGGCACCAGTATCAGTATTTTGAGAATCAGTTATATCTGCGGGTATCAGATTCAGATTTGGGGCAGTGATTCCAGGGAAACAGTGATCAGGAATAGAATACAGTCGTTCAGCTCTACTCGTATCTGTTTTGGTGAAATTAAGCTGAGATGCTGTTTGTTTTCCCTTTTGCTAGTGTAGTCTTGGAACCACAGCTTCAGAAGGCTCCACTATCTCCCGGGTACATTGGATTTGTACTGATAGACTTTGTCAGGTCAAAGACTTCGATTCAAAAATGTCGATCGAAGAAGGCTAGTCAGCACTGAGCACCGATACATGACTACGGATCAGTGATCTTTGAGTAGTCAGGTTGAGATTACCGAGCCTACTGCAGACACAGATATACCGATTGCTCAGTTAGATCAGGACAATATGTCGAGTTTGGAAGAGATGGTGCGCCAACTCCAGGATAGTATGAAAGCCATGCAGCAAGATGCTGTCCGTCAATTTGAATTCACCAAGCAACAGGCTGTGGTCATAGCCCAATAGGCAGAGACAATTGCCAGGTTAGAGCAGCAAGCCGGGGCATCTGCTTCGCATTAGGCTCCTCCCCCACCAAGGGTTCCGATACCCGAGGAGACGCCAAATGTCCAAAATGTCCAAGAGGATCTGAGCCTTCCAGCAGGGCGGCTCGCCTCGATTCTACCGCAACTATCCAAGGCGCCCACGCCTATCAATGTACCGGACTCTCCCTTTGAGTTCGAAGCGGACCCCACAGCGCTGAAGCTGAGTAAGTTGGAAAAAATGTTTAAGAAATCCCAAGGAGTCAAGTCCATCCCGGACATCGAAGATGGATATACCGACGCAGCTGTGACGTTGCCAGATCGTTTCAAGATGCCTCACATCGACCGTTTTGACGGGTCGGGAGATCCCATGGTCCACTTGAGTTTGTTTTCAGATGTTCTGCGCCCGATGGGCTTGACAAGATTACAGAAGCTCTCCCTTTTTGGCAGGACCCTGTCGGGTATCGCGGCCATCTGGTACGCCAAATTAGAGGACTCAGTGAAACGAAGCTGGGAAGAGATAGCCGAGGCCTTCGTCATACAATATTCATACAATACCCAGATCAAGATCACAACCCGTGATCTTGAGACAACCAGGCAAGAGCAGAAAGAGGGCTTCTCTGACTTTGTAACTCGTTGGAGGGCCAAAGCTTCTTCGATGACCACCAGACCGACCGACAAGGACCAGATACGGATGATTGTGCGCAATCTCCAACCCAGGCTGATGCAGAAGATGATCGTCCTCCCCCTACCCACCTTTGCAGACCTCCATGAGATTGGGATACAAATCGAGGATGCTATAAAGCAGGGCCTTATCGACTAGGAAAAGGAGCAGCCCATGAGGGCATTTACCCGTAGTTCGAATGCGACCACCAGCGGTGATGCAGCTGCTAGGACTTCAGACGTGGGCATGGTCACCACCACTACATCAAAAACAGCTACCCCATTCACCGGTGCGTCCGGAAGTAGCTCACAGAAAACCAAATATCCACCCCGAGTCAAGAGGGTTTTCACCCCACTTTACATGCCTTTGTCAAAGGCTCTAGAGGTCTTAATCCGGAAGGGACATCTGAAACCATTGGAACAACGGCCTTTACCTGATCCTCTCCCTCCAAAGCATGACCAGACTAAGTACTGTGCGTACCATCAACAAACCGGTCATGAGACCGATAGCTGCTTTCGTCTGCGCCATGATGTACAGGATTTGTTTGACAACAAGGTCATTGCCGCACCATCTCAGCAGAGTCTATCACCACTGGATCAGTGAACTTGGGGGATAGTATGAATATGTGATCGGGGGATGAACCACCTGCGGGCGGCACTCAGTTTACTCCAGACGTGGGAATGGCACGCACTATTTTGAGCAGTATGCAAATACTAGTTTTTGTACTTTCTGGCTTGGGTATTGAGCCAGTTCTATTGTTTTGTTTAGAGTCTGTCTCTTTGTTTTGAGTCAGTCTTTTTGGTTAAGGTCTGTCTTGTTGTATCGAGTCAGTCCTGTTATGTAGGAGTCGGGTGATTTCGGGGGTGTTACCTCAGACATCACCATTTTGTTTTGTGTTTGTCTTTTCATTTTCTTTTGAGTCTATTTCTGCCTTAGAGCCAGTTACACCAGAAGATTTGAATGGAACAGCAGTGATTTTCACACTCTTGTGTTTGTATCTGCCATGTGCTCGTTGTGCCAGAAATTCTAAATGAGATGACAGTATTTGATAAGAAGCTATGACTTTTCTGTGCCTTAAAGTCATTGTAATGACCTGAGTTTTTCAAAACTTTTTGAACACTGCGGTGAAAACAAAGAGGAAGGAATTCCTCGGGATTTGCAAAACTTTGATCAAATTGAGAGAAAGAGAGACGTGCTAAGCCCTTAATGAATGAAATCATGCTTGTTAGTGTGACTACTGAGAAGGACCCTAGCTTTAATCCAGATTGGTCCTACACTGTCTTCAGCGCGAGCGATTTGTCGCTTTCTTAAAAACTTTCAAAAAATGTTTTGCTTGGTCCTGCGAAGACATGTGTGGAATCGCTCTTGAGATTGTGCAGCTTAGGATCGCTCTCGGCCTCGAGACTCAACCCCTTTGCTTTCAAACCTTGAACTTGGATTCAGAACGTTCAAAGGACAATCATGATGTGAGGCCTGTGTGGCCAGATTTGAAACAGCCCTCGAACAAGAGGCCAGGAAAATCGGATCAAGAAGATCAGAAGAAGCTTGCAAAGCTAGAACAGAAGTACCCCTCGAACTAGGGGCAAAAAAATATCCGATGTGCTCGAAGAGCCAAAGGTGGGTCTTTCTGCAAATCAATACAACAGCCACTCTCCTGGATACAAAGGGCTTCAATCTCAAAACCATTTGGCATGGACTTGTTACACTTTTACCCTTTGAGAGGCTCGCTGGGCCGAAAACCTGGAAGGGCGACCCAGGCAAAAGTTAGAGCAAAGAAAAAAATACAAAATACAAAAATACAAAAAAATGCAAAAAGAAAAGAAAAGAAAAATGCAAAAAAAATAAGAAGAAAAAGGAATGAAAAGAATAGAAAAAAAGAAAAGAAAAAAGAACAAAGCTCGCAAAGTCGAAAACCTGCAATAGGCGCCTTGGCAAAAGTTAGAGCCTAAAAAGGAGAGGTTAAATACCCAAGTGTACCTTACCCCGAACTACGTAAGGCTTGATTCCCATGTTTGGGATACGTAGGCAACTTCATTCTGAAGTCCAGCCCTAAAACACTTCAAATTCGATCATGTCCATGTATTGGTTTTGATGGTCCTCGCCTTCTCTGTATCCGAGGGTTTAGTTGCGTTCATCACTCTGAGGACTGCCTACAATGCGCCGTGGTGCCATCCAAACAAGGGGCAACTTTCCGTTGCCATTCAAAACGCCGCAGTGTCCTTCAGACAAGGGGCAATTTTCCATTATTATGGATTCGAGGTTGCGCATCTCGAGGGTAGGTTCCGCGCTTGTTAAGCATTGGCCGTTTGCAAAATAGTTTTTGAGAATTTTTACTGAGGTTGACTATTCTCTCGAAAATTATTCCATCTTTTCTAAAACTGGACCATTTCTTGGACCCAAAAAAGGAAAATTTTCAGTGCTCATAGCCTAACTTGCATGATTTTCAAATCAAAAATCGAACAAGCATGTTAATCTAACTCTCATGTTGATCAAAATTGTTTTAGTAGAAAGCAAAATAAAAAAATGGTCAAAATGATGAACTAGGGGCACAGTTGAGTCAGGCTTCCTGTCTTTTCCCCGTCGCCAGCATACTTGCCAGAAAGGACACAACTGAAGTCAACAACAAAATGCAGAAAGCTCTCTCATCCTCCGAGCAACGAGGTATCAAGCCAAGTGCGAAGCACGAACTAGAATGGATCAGGATATTCCACTTCCTCATTTGGACAGATCTAACCACGTCCAAACTACCTAGCAGAGCATCGTCAACCAATGTCAACTACAGATTTGCTACACACCCAGTTGTGGCGCAACCCCTCTGTGGGAAAGTTCACTGCTGTGTGCAGAAGAAAAAGAATCTAGCAGAATGCTAGGGGCAAGAGCCCGCAACTTCTTGTCTATCCACCAACCACTCTGGGGAGGGATGAAAAATGAGAGATTGAAGAATAGAGAGATGTGCGCTGAGAGAAAAAGTGAGGAAAAGGGCTTTTTCAGAAAAACAGAGCTTGAGGGCCGAGTGATGTGAGAATCACAAATGAGAAAGGGTGGGAAATAATACCCGGTGAAACAGGCTCCCTGTGCACATTTGAGTCTTGTGTTTTGTTTTGTCTGTCTTGATTCTTGTTTTGAGTCGTTTCGAGTGTCAATAGATGTATTTAGGTTGTTTACCTTTTTGTTTTCCGTTGTTGAGTCGTGGTGTGCTGTGTTCAGTCGTAGGCTCAATACCCAGTCGAGAACTTATTCTCGCCGTCAATTTCAAAAAAAATCATCTTGTGCTCAGAGTGTTGTGCCATTCTCCACATTTGTGCAAAACAATTTTTGTTCTTTCATAAAACCGCAGGGTTCAACCCAGGTCATGTGAGAACAGTAGAACCGGGACCTATCTGAAGCTATAATGGTGTCGGACTGCAAAGCAAAAGCAAAAGAGGAAAACGTCGGGTATCTGAGTTCGTTTCAACTTTAGTAAGTTCCGAGACTACATCCCGTGTGTATCTCTTCAGGCCTTGCCAATGCTCCGAAGTATGAGTGTACCTCTACCTCAAGCTCAAGATCAAGTCTGCTTCAAGCCAGAATAGTGTATCAATCGCACCTCATTCCCTTAGTGTATCAATCACACTTCATTCACTCAGTGTATCTAACACACCTTATTTGCCTTAGTGTAGCAATTACACTTCATTCACTTAGTGTATCAATCACACTTCATTCACTCAGTGTATCTGACACACTTTATTTGCCTTAGTGTATCAATCACACTTCATTCACTTTGTGTATCTATCACACCATTCTTCTCTTCATATCACATGTTTACTTTAGTGTATCCATCACACCTCATTCACTCTGTTTGCCTCATGTATCTGTCACATGTTTATTTAGTGTATCAATCACACTCTCTTCATTTTGTGTATCTATTACACACGTTCTCATTTTGTGTATCTACCACGCACATATTCACTCTTGTGTATCTATCACACACCTTCTCATTTTCTGTATCTATCACACTTCATTCATTTAGTGTATCAATCACACTTCATTCACTTAGTACATCAATTACGTTTCATTCATTTTGTGTATCTATCACACACATTCTCACTTTTGTGTATCTATCACACACATCCTCATTTTGTGTATCTATCATGCACATATTCATCTTTCTGTATCTATCACACACATTCTCATTTTGTGTATCCATCACACATTTTATTTACTTTAGTGTATCCATCACACACTTCATTTACTTTAGTGTATCCATCACACACGTCATTTACTTTAGTGTATCCATCACACTTCATTATCTTTAGTATATCCATCATGCTTGTTCACTAAGTGCATCTATCACACTTCATGTTCACCTTTAGTATATCTATCATACTTGTTCACTAAGTGCATCTATCACACTTCGTGTTCACCTTTAGTATATCCATCATACTTGTTCACTAAGTGCATCTATCACACTTCGTGTTCACCTTTAGTATATCTATCATACTTGTTCACTGAGTGCATCTATCACACTTCGTGTTCACCTTTAGTATATCCATCATACTTGTTCACTAAGTGCATCTATCACACTTCGTGTTCACCTTTAGTATATCAATCATACTTGTTCACTGAGTGCATCTATCACACTTCATGTTCACCTTTAGTATATCCATCATACTTGTTCACTAAGTGCATCTATCACACTTCGTGTTCACCTTTAGTATATCAATCATACTCGTTCACTAAGTGCATCTATCATACTTCGTGTTCACCTTTAGTATATCAATCATACTTTGTTCACTAAGTTCATCTATCACACTTTGTGTTCACCCTTTGTGTATCTATCACACTGTGCTCACCACACTCGCTTGCTGTATCTATTACGCACTCAGCTACTGTATCTATCACATTTCGCTTCATGTAGTGTATCTATCACATGCTCACTTTGTGCATCAATCACACACGCTCGTTTGGTGTATCAATCACACACGTTCGCTTTGTGTATCTATCACACATACACACTGTATTTGCAGTGAGAATTGCAATAATTCTCTTACATCCTTTCTGCATTGTAATGTAGTTTGGTTTTTGCTTACTTAAAACTGTTGCGTGATTTGCTTCATTACAGCATCCTTTGCATGATCATAAGTTATGCACTTCCATTGTGCATCACTTTCCATCCTGCCCCTGAACTACGCTGGTTTGATTCCTTGCAAAGGGATACGTAGGCAGCCTGTGGGCGCAACCATTTATTTATCTATATTTTGGTTTGTTTGTCCAAGTCTTCGGCCTTGTCAAAAATGGGTCGTCTCTGGGCTTTGACATTCACTCCCGTAATTGTTATGACTTTCGAGTTCTGTCAAAGAGGGGCAACTGTAGACACCCCATTTTTGACCACCCATAAGACTTGGGCACTACTGATGGTTTACTTGATGGAGAAAGGTGTGCAGGGCGCAGTTCGATTTCTTGAAGGAGAGAGGTGAATCTCAACTTCACCCCATTTTGAACCAAAATTATTTTGGATGGTTTTGAGACCTTAAAACCCTCTCTTTCAAAACATTTTTGAAATAAAATTCCCACGATGTTATGTTCGCATTTCGTAATGAAATGGTGCTTTTCGGTAAACCGAGCAAAGACAAAGTGGAGATGAATGAAATAGAGATGGAATCTTTGAAAAATCTTTCAAAACACCTTACTTCGGGGTTTGAAGTTGAAGAGAAGAGGAGAAGAGGGGAGAAAACAAGTTGGAGAAGAGGTTCGGCATGAATCCGGGTAGAAGAGAGTCGAGCAGTCCTCGCTAAATCAAGCTCATCTATCTATACACTTAGATTTAAGCTATGAGGCCATAACCATTGGAAAGAAGACTTCCGGGGCTTCATTTTGGACACCCACCGGCCATTTTTTGAGCTTGGAATCATCTATCGGCACTCTATTTAGCCGACCGGCAATTTATTGTGCCGACTGGCAATTAATTTTGGCCGACGACCTCACTTTCTGGCCGATTTGCACCCTTTGCACCCTCCAGGCTTTGTGCATGCCAGCTGTGCCAACTGGGATGCACAGACCCGACCCCCCCATGCACATGTGTGACCCTTTTGCACCTTTGACCCCTTTTTTCCCTCTAAGAGGTTGAACCCTTGGAGAAGCTTGGCCAGCTGTTTTAGCTTCCTCTAGAAGCCACAAACCCTTTGCACCCTTTGCCCCTTTCATTTGGCTTCTTGGAGAAGCCAAGAACCTTTGCCTTTGCCTATTTAAGGAGCACTCCTCCTCCATTGTTGGGGGTTAGAGCTTTTGAGCAAAAAACCAGAAAGGAGACAGATATATCTGATATACATACATACAACCCTTGATCTCTCTCTATATCTCACTCATTTGCCTCCAAAACTCCATAGTTCTTGGCCTATTGCACTACAACCCGTAGATATACACCATCATCCTCCATTCCAGCACCTGGAGGCTGATTTCCAGAGGTTGGGAGCTCCATTTCTTGGATCAAAAGTTGCTGAAGTTGGGTTCTACAAGGGTGAGTCCCATTTACCTCTTTTCTAAGCTTATTTTGCATGCTATCTAAGCCATACTTGCTTGTACATTTGAGCTCTGACCAAAACTGAAAGTAGCCATGTTTTGAGCTTATTTTCATCTTTCATTAGGGTCTTACCCTGTTTGGGACCCCCATCTTGCACTTCCTTCATTATCCCTTCGTATGCCATTTTCTTGAGTAGTATTTTTGGCCTATGGGTAATCTGTTTTGGAGCATGATGTAAACTGAGAATAGGCTTATTTTGAGCCCTTCTTCAACATTGAAGAAGGGATCACCATTGTTTGGGACCTCCATGTATCACTTGCCATTGTACCCCTCTTTGGTCCCTATTCTTGCATGTTTTGTTAGCTTATCTTGCTTCTGTTTTTCGGCCATGATCAGAGCTGAAAGTGGCCATATTTTGACCCCCTTGTCATGTTTGATTAAGGGTCTTTGGCTGTTTGATGGGTATTTTGTATACTTTGTGTTATAGCCTTCTTGTGGCCTTAATCTTGCGTTGCATTTTGAGCATGTTTATATACTGATTTGGGACTTGTCATCTACTGCAAAACATCATATTTTTGGTCCCTCTTCAGTGTTGTAGAAGGGTCCTTTTTTTTTGGACTTTGCATCTACCACTTGCCTCATTGCCTCCCTTGCGGAGCCATTTTTGTATGCCATTTTAGTCCCATTTGTGATCACTGTTTGGCCATGCTTGGAACTGTAAAAATGCTTGTTTTGGGGTTTCCTAGCTTCTGTATTCATACTTCATGTACAAATTATGCATGCATTGCATAGCTATAGGCCATTTCATGCACCAAAATTCATGTTTCGGGACTCGTTCCATACATCGAGTATCATTTTGCCATGATTCGGGGCTATTTTGCATCTCATTTTGCCTCTGAAAATTGCATGATCATATGGCATATTCCATGTTTTGCCATGTCTTGTTAGAGTGGCATTCCGTGCCGTAGGTTCGGTCCTCGGTTTGCGTGCACGCACTTCGAGTTGTCTCATTTTCATCTTATGGCCTCCTATGTGAGTGTGACTGAGGTCCACTTGTGTTGGTGTAAGTCCATATTGCATTGTGTATGCCATGTTCCAATGCGTTGTGCATGTTATGTTGTTAGCATTATGTGTGCCATGTAGTTGCATTGCATGTTTGTATGCTTGCTTGCATGCTTAAGTCGCATGTGCATTGTTGTGCATTGCCTCACCTCTTGATCAACCATGATTGATATTGGGTCCCTTGTATGTTTTGTGTGCATTGCATTTGACATTGAAATGCATACTTGACTCTTTGGCCATTATGCATCGAAATGCGTGATTGGTGGCCCGAGGGTCGAGCACCACACTCCCTTGAGTCTTAAACATGATATGGAGTGTGGTGGTGCAAACATTGCTTTGAAAATACATTGCCATGCCTTGTTTGCCCTCTGCTGCTGTCAAACAGGTTTCTGCAGGAAGTTTTGGCCGGTCGGCTACATACAGTGTCGACCGGCAATTCATCAATAGCCGATAACTTCATCAGCGCCGGTGACCATTTCCCATAGCCGATGGACATTCCTCCTAGCCGGTGGCAATCCACAGTGTGTAGAGAGCATACCTTGGGACTTGCGCAGTCTTCAGAGGTGCCAAACAGTGAAAACAGAGGCAACATGTGTCATGGCAATGAATTTCTGGGCGAAGCAAATCCAAGCATGCGTGCATCCCTCTTCCCGAGGCCTTTTACTGCTTTCCATAGCTTAGTGAATTTGTTAATTAATTAAATAGAGTTTTGTAATATTTAATTAGCTAGAGTAGTTAATTATTTATTCGGCCTGTATTATTCTTTTGGTTCTTCCGAGCGAGGGCAAATTTGTGATAAGTGTGGGTGCGTGTGTGCATGTCTTCCAACCCCCACTTCTTTCTCCTTTTTACTTACCTGCTTTCGATGGTTAGTATTAGGGCATATTCAATTTAGCATACCTTATGTTATGCATGCGTGCATCCGTACATTTGTCTTGTATGCACCGGGCTCGGCGCATCACGCTAACTGCATTGTACTTCAATTCCAAATTGAATACGTGCATCAATTGATTGCATTTCACATGCCATGTTTAGGTTAGCCAAGCCTGCTCTAATTACATCCTGTATGTGTTGCATTAGTCAAATTAATATGAACTAGGACCATGCATGTTTGCTAACTAGTTTCTGTTTTGGCTTAGAGTACTCGGTAAGCATTTATGCTTTAGCATACCGCATGCGTGTGAGTGTTGCCATAATAGCATGATTACCATGAGGCTAATTGCTTACGTGTTATAAACTGCCTGAATGCCTGTGGGTGAAGGTTGGATTGTTTGAGTTGGAAAAACTTGTTGAAATCTGTATTTTAGCCTACTCGCGAGTAGCAATTCCAAAGCGCTTTCAAAATAAACGGATATGCAATGTTTATTTCCAAATCAGGCAATCTAGTCTATATTTGTTTGTTGTGCGCATAACATAGTAATTCTAGACTAATAATTGGAACAAGAACACATAACGTTTTCAAAATCGGATATCACGGTTAGTAGAGGCCGGTCTTCGGACCGGGCGAAAGGGGGTGCTCATAGCTGACCTTCCCCGATCGTACCCAAGCTCCCGAGCCAAGACAACTTTGGTGATGACGGACACGTGGCCTTCGGCACCGAGTCAGGGTTTCCTAAATTTCCCATTTTAAAATATTTAGGTGGCGACTCTGTATCTGGCAAAGCAGTCCATGTTTGGCACTACTTTTCAAAAAAATCTGTTTTCTCAAACGATTTGCCAGAGTTGGACTCTTTGGTTCAGATCAAGAACCGCAACAAACAAAAAAACAAGGGAGTCCGAACTGTAGTAGCCGAGGTCCCTCGCGGGCGCTGCTACAGGAAGGTCATGAATTAAGTACCCCACTCGCCCGATCAAAGATCGGCCTCTACTAATCATGAATGTGATTCTTATCTACATTATATGCTCTTATTCCGATTATTAGGCTAATTTAGTATGTGATGTGCACACACAAGTATAGACTAATTTTGCAAGAATTGGAACATTTGATTTCATGTTTGTTTTTAGAAAGAGTTTGCATGTGCCACTTGAAAAAGTGGACTTAAATGTGCATTAATCAAATTAGTCCAATTCAAGAAAAAAGCTTTCATCCATAGGCATTCACGTAGTTTATCATTTAAGCACTTAGCCTCATTGCAAGCATGCTAGACATGGCAACATTCACACTCATGCAATATGCTAAAGCGCGTAAAAGGCTCACCTAGTATTCCAAGCCAAAATAAACACAAGAGTTAGAATAATGCATGATCCTAACTATACAATAATACTTAATGCAACACATACAATATGTAATTTAAATAGCCTCGGCTACTTAACATAACATGTGAATCAATCTTGAGAGTATGCAGTTTAAACACATATTCAACAAAGTATTTAAAATAACAATGCTTGTTTGAATGATGAACCGAGTCTCGGTACATGCACTACAAATGGATGCAAACATGAAGTATGCTAAACGAAACATGATGTCCTAATCTAACCATCATAAGCTAGTAAATAAAAAGGAGAAAGAAGTAGGGTTGGAAGACAAGCACATTATTACAGCATTATGCCCTTGCACCAAAGGGTCTGAATGAATAAAAGCTAAGCTACGCTACTTAACTAATTTTATTACAACACAAATGAATAAATAATTAACTACTCTAAGCTAATTAATTATTACATCAATTAAATAATTAACTATGCCAAGCTAATTAAATATTTACAATACAAACTAATTAGTTAATTTAGGCATAATTAAAATATGAAAGATTACTTCAAATTAATTAAACATAATTCAAAATAAACTTACAATTGTTTACTGCAAATAACTTGTAGGAGTAGCTTCAAAATACATAGCTTTAAAATAAATTTACAGAGAAAGATATTTTAGAGATTATTGGAACTCTCCTTCTAACTTTGCCTTCTAATTAACTAAAAAGGCTCTTTTATAGGCAAAAGGGGATGACTGTGAGCCTTGTGATCAATCTTGACTGAACAGAGCATGTGGAGGCACATGGGTGTTGTCTGTTACTTTTGGTGAGTGACTGAAAGATGATTGCTGCTTTTAACTATGCTGGACTTGTCTTGAAGTAAATAGTGAATAGTGACTTTTTTCACTATTCATTTACTTTCTGTGGAGAAGCATGACTGCACAGTTGACTGATGGGAAATCAATTATATATATCAGCAGCTTTTCTCAAAAGTAGGAGTAGTGATTAAAGCTGATATATACAAAGAATCCAATGACTATTTAGGCATATGGGTCTTGAACATCTTGGAACTGTGGACCATATGGATCATCACTATTGGAAGCTTCAGAGGAGGCTGAATCTTCTGAAGATTCTTCTTCAATTTGTGATTGGGCTTGGGCCATGAGCAATTTAGCCATTTCAATCAATTCATCATTAGAGGTGGATTTGGGCTTAGCCTTAGGCTTTGACTTGGATGATTTGGATTTGGAGGGCTCATTTGTTAATGGGCTTCCAAGTCTGACTGGAGGAAGTGGGCTTCCTTGAGTGACTGAAACAGTTGGGTTCTGCTGAGCTTTTACCATTGCAGGAGTTGAAGCATGAATGTTGACTGGGAATTCTTGTTGAACTTGTTCAATAATACAATGAGTTTTAAAATTATCCCACCATTTAACAAAGTGTTGTCTGGTGACCAGATTATCAGAAATCGCATATTGCCATTTAAATATCCAAGGAACCTTGTATTTGGACATAAAATGAAGTAATCAGGGAAATTGACTTTTATGGGAATTGAGTTTGTAAGCAGTAGAGAAGTAATTGACTTGTTCCATCATGATGGAGGGGATAACATCAGTGATGGCACCATGCTGAGACCACCAACATAAAAACCAAGTAGGAATTTCTGACTTGAATTTGTGATCAAATTGAAAGAACTATGAATGACTATATGACTCATTTTGATAGAGGAGGACTTTAAACTAAGCATCTATATAATCATAATAACTGTATGGGAGAGTATGACCAAGTAAATCACGGAGTAGAAAATGGAGGCCCCATTCATCCAAAGAAATGATATTGTGAATATATAAGGAATGATAAATGATTTTTTTAGTACAGGTTCGATCATAAATTGTTTTAATAACAATGGACTGATGATGGAAAAGAATATCTTTATAAAAAGTGATTAACTTTTGATGATGGAATGAAACAAAATGCCATCCATGAGGGAAATATTTGTTTACTAAGTCAAGAACATTATGAATATTCTTGTGAATTGGTTCTTTGAAGAATAAGTTAATTGACTAGGATTTAACATAATTTGTGCGTGTTGCTCTGACTAGATTAGGAGGTAAAGGAGTAAGTGATTGAGAAGAAGCAAATGGGTCAGAGGCAAGTGCTGAAGTGTAACTTGGTTTAGGGATATGACCAAGAACTTGATAACGGTTGACTAAGTCAATAGAGGAACATCAATAGGTTGACTGGTTGGAACAATGGCTTTGCCAGAATGCTTCTGACTTGTCATCTATAATGAAATAAATTGAACAAATTTAACACCCACTGAGGATATCTAATTTGTCCATATGATAATTAAGACAATTAGTATAATGAGCAAGTAAATTGCGACGACTTCTAATTTGATGAAACTGAATATATTGAGCACGGCGAGTAGTTTTCTTTGGTGACTTGAGGCAAAAAATACGAAAAGCAATTTGGTAAATAAGTTTTTGGTAATGTGTGACTTTTAGTTTATGCTAGGAAATAAAAGGAGGAGGCATAGTATGTTACCCACCCTGTAAAAATTTCTGGGTAAGGAAATCTGGAATAGAATTTTGACTACCAGGTATATATTCAATATCAAAATCAAAGATACTTAAGATAGATTGCCAACGAGCAAAAATATGTTTACTTGCAAGATTTTGAACATTTTTTTCCAAAACGTATTTAAAACTTTTACAATCAACACGTAATAAAAAATTTTGGTTTCAAATATCATCTTGAAATTTACTAATACATAAAACAATAGATAAAAGTTCTTTTTAATGGTATTGTAATTTTTCTGTGCTTTGTTCCAAACACCAGAATGAAAACAAACAATTCGTTCAGAGGACGTAGGAGTGACTTTCTAAAGAAGAATGCCACCATAACCAACATCAGAGGTATCAGTTTGAATGATTTTGACAGAATTTTCAGTAGGAATACCAAGACAAGGCAAAGTCTTGACATATTTTTTGACTTGTTGAATAATAGCAATATGAGTAAAAAGCCAGGGAGGAGGATTATCCTCCAACCGATCAAAAAGAGGTTGATAGGTTTTCCTAAGGTCTTGTTAGAATTCAGCAATGTAATTAAGAGAGCCTAAAAATCGTTGTAATTGGATTTTGTCTAAAATTTCATCAGGAAATTTGGAAGCAAACTCAATAGAACGACTTATAGGAAGAATAGTACTTTAGTAAATATCATAACCTAAAAATTGAATTTTAGTTTGAAATAATTTAATTTTAGGAGCAGAGATAACTAAGTCATGATATTTAATAGTATAAAAAAAGGACTGGAGATGTTTCCAGTGATCATCGATGGATTTGGAAAAAAATAAGGATGTCATCGATGTAAACAATAGAAAAATGACTAAAATGATTGAATATGTCATTCATAATTTTGTATCTATCCTGAGGGTGAACTTGGATTTGCCAAAATCTACTTTTCAGATCAAATTTATTAAAAATGGTAGCTTGACTAAGTCTCTTAATTAGATCTTTTTTAAGCAGTTAGAATCTTATTATTATTACTTCTTTAGGTTACTTGCCACGAACTAAATTGAATTAATTTCCTGGTTAAATTAATAAGAAAAGGCCTTCCCTTTAGGTTTCAAGCCTCGAACATTTCAGAAGTGTTAGATTAATCACCACAAGGCATTATGCCATCAGTTCACGGGTCAAAAATGCTATAGCATAATTATTCATCATGTGTTTCAAATCGTTTTTGTTTTGTTCTAGTTTTCTCAAAAAAAAAATTACAATGACAATGGTGACATCAGAAAAACAGAAGTTCAGTACAAATTTTGAGATATCGAAACCAAAATCAGATTGCAGCAGTCATATTATACAGTTCTCTATTTTGCTATGTAAGAGCATCTCCGATGGAGGTTTTATATCTTCAAATATAGAGGATTCTTTGAAAAAATTCACTCCAATCCATCCTCCATATTCTCCTCCATTTGGGAGGATGGATGTTTCATCCTTCAAATTTGAAGGGAGTATGAAAAATGAAGGATCATCTCTATAATACTATTCATTCTATATTTTTTATTATATTACAAATAACTTTTAATATATAAATCTAATTTTTACAAAATTGACATCATTAAAAAATGTGAAATCATACCTTTAAGATGAGTATAATATTAAATATATTTTAAAAAAAATTAAAATTAAATATTTATTAATAAACAAAAATTACTTTTTAATGAAGGAAAGATTAAGGGTTTTGAAGGTTTGTGGTTGAAATTTAAATGAATAGTAACATACTCTATATTTACTTTTTGAATAAAAAAAAATTATTTTCATCCTCTTGATGAGAGGATTAGATTGGAGATGCTCTAAGAAACAAAAAAAACAGCAGCAAAAACCACAAGGCACCAATTACCCTATCCTTGGCCCCACTTATGTAGCAATAAAACAGTACTCAAAGTCTCAAACTGATATGAGCCAGAAATGAGAAACAGTAAAGCTGCAAAAACTAGTAGTAGTCCACTTATTCAAATCACCACTCATTAAGTTTTCTAAGATCGATTTTCTTCAATAATCACTGTACATCTCAAAGGGATATCTCTTCAATCTGTTCAATTAAGATAACAGTTGTATGGAAACTCCTTAATCTAAGGTGATTTATAAAATAGTATCTATCACAGATACAGGGAAAATTCAGTACACAGCTCAACCAGATATAAACAAGGCAGTTAATGCCTCGTTTGAATGCACACAGAAATGCATAATCACGTAATGAAACAAAATCCCAAAGAAGAGAAAATGAAAGAGAGAGAGAGAGAGAGAGAGAGAGAGAGAGAGAGAGAGACCTGGTGGAAGGGTCAAAGAGGAGGGTTGTTTAATTTTAGTATTTTTGTTATACATGAATTTCTGATTCATAACAATTTACCAATAAAATTATCGAGTGTTCTAAGTGTCATTGTAAAAATGAAAGGAAAGACGTGAATAGGATTTATTAATAATGTTTCCGACAAAATGATCGTTAATTTTAATTTTAGAGATTTCCAATTTTTAATTCTCCCTCCAAATAATTTGATTGAATTTATTGGCTAAAATAATAAAATTTAAATTCTCCCTCCAAAATCACACATGAAATTTTTGTGTTCTTTTGCGAGAAAGCTGATCCAATAATTAGGTAGCCCAATAAGTTGGTTAATATTTTTTTCCGAGATTTTAGGCATAGACAAGATAAAGCAAGATAAATTATGAAGCATTTCTTGACGAGGATATTTTAATCATTTTACAACAAAAGCATCCTAGAATAAGTTGTTCTACATTTGTGACGTAAAAAATACTTAAAGATAAGTTAATCCAAATCACTAAAATTAAACTAAACAAAACATAATTTTATCCTTAGATAATATCATATATTCCTATTTGCACCCAAAATCCATGAACCAAACATGGGTCAAGGACAGCCTGTAACTGAAATTGATTGAATTGGGTTGCAGGGTAGACAAATTTACAATGAAAGGTCTCAATTAAGGGTTTTACCCTTGAGACTCAAACAGGCTGAAGACAATCTCGCTGCTAATAAGATGAGCTCTTTTATTAACGGATCATGGAGCACCTATAAGTCTCCCCCGGGATTGCCTAACTTGCAGCTTGTGAAACTTCAAATTGAGCCATTGATGAATGATATTTGGGACATGATCTAGACTAAACAGAGTTGTTCTTTGCATCTCTTGCAGCGATGAATGTCTTCAGCCAACGGGATAAACTAATCAAGAATGGCGTATAAGCAAAATAACAAGTGATTGTCCAAGTGATTAATCCCTGCAAAAAAGGAAGAAGTTTGAAGTTGGTTGATATGATTTTTCAACAAATTTGGCTGTTTTTTACCGTTGGAAATTTACCTGTCCAAAGAGTTGGATGTTTGCTTGGGGATAGTACCACAGTGGAACAACCTTGAAGATGGGAGCATGATCAGTGAGATTTATTACTATTTAAAGTTGTTTCAGTCAAATGGTTTAATGTATGATGGTTGCATTAGAAGAAGGAGGGCAAGCAAGGCCTACAATGGAAGCCAGGGCAAATCCCAGCCAGATCTTATCCAGTAAAACGCAAATAAACTCCGCCGCTGCAAACAATATGTAGGCTGCAATGTTGTCTGCTTTTGTACAATTCAGCACTCAGCTCAATGAATATTACCAGTGCTCTGAAGTTAAACAACAACAACAACGACAACATAGATATATGTTATTAGTTTATATGTACGTGTTTCCTACAAATTAAAGGAAAACATGAACACTGAATGACTTAAATGAGCTGGAAAAAAAATTAATGATTTTAGCTTCCACTTATAAACTAGACTTGTTTGTTATTTTAACGGTGATGTAATGCAATGGGAATTGAATTGGCTCAAGAGTCTTTCAAAGGGCATTTGAATGAATTTATTTGCTCAAATCATATAGTTAAGAAGATCACATAAGAAGAATTCATTATTGTTTTCGATAAGTAGTAGATAGATAATACTCTACTCACATTAGTGAGATGAGAGTTTTGCCAAAGTTACCCTCTGTAGCATTGGAGGGAAGTTTTTCAGCCAAGAAGAGTTGTAGCAACCCAACAGTGCACTAGAACAATCCTAATAAAGGAGGAACCTAAAAGAAACACAAACATCAAGCAAATAAGGAAAGAACTTAGTAAAAGAGTGAAACTAATCTGATGTGATGAAATCGATTTTACCCAGATGTTTGAGTGAAGTGGACCAATAGCAATGGACCCAGTTTGGTAGACTACAAGATGTACCCTCAAGTGAATTCCATCAATCCGAAGACTCAAAAAGAAACCCGATGCGAAAAGTGAGAGAGAGATCAAGGGCCATGTTTTTCGGAGAGGTGGTGTTTTTGTGTTTTGGTTTCTCAGGCTGCAATGTGGTGTCAATTTAGCGCTTACAAAGCCCCTTCATTATAATTTTCTTTTTTGGAAAATGCGTGAGACCCCCGGTGGGGGGTGCTGGAGGTCACTTTTGATTGATCCAAAATCTGTTTTTTTTTTTTTTTTTTTTTTTCAGCCATTGACAGCCCCCCACGTGGAGGGGGTGTTAAGGGTCACCCCAGAGGTCCCAACATTACCGTTCTTTTTTATCATATTATTTATTATCATTATTGAGAATGCCTGTCAGAAGAATGTTTGGGCCATTTAATTTCAAGGCACACCGCTACTCAGTTCACATTTTTAGTAATTTAAAAACCATACAGCTTGTTTGGTTCTGATTTTCAAAAAATCTTACTTTTTTATTTTTCGTATTTTAATGCTTTCAATGAATTTTTTTAATGTTTTAAGCAATTTTTTTTTAAAATTTTAAACGCACCTAACATAAATACACTTAAAAAATATAATATTTATGAAAAATATTTTTAAAAATTTAAAAATACACAAAAATACAAAAATTGTGCTAAATTTTCAAAAAATTTTTGTATTTTTTCGTATTTAGTGTATTTTTTAAAGATTTTTTGTCATAAATATTATACTTTTTAAGTATATTTATGTTAGGTGTCTAAAAATTAAAACAAAAAAAAATGTTTAAAACATTAAAAAAATTTATTGAAAATATTAAAATGCGAAAAATAAAAAAGTAGAATTTTTTGAAAATTATTTTTTGCAAATCAGAACCAAACAAGCTATATATTTTTTCAAATTATTAAAAGTGTGAATTGAGTAGTGATGTGCCTTGAGACCAAATGTGATGTATAAATAGAGACACCGAATGTTTGGTTAACTTTTCTTTATCCAGATAAAATAATAGTTTAAATAAAAATAAGTTTTTTTCAAACAAAATTAATTATTAAATAAATAAATAAATAAACAAAGAGAAATGCTTTTAACTTGGGAAAAAAATCACTTAACAGTGAGACAAATAACAGAAAATTACAGAGACAAAAAATTCATACACAAAAAAAATCACTTATCATATTTGTGTATTTTTTTTTTTGTAGAACAGTATCAAAAAAATCAATCTAATCGCACTCATTGGTTAATCAACGTGATTGAACTTTATTTAAAATCAACACAAAATATAAATAAATTAAATTTAAATACATTAAAAAAAATTTGTTAAATTATCAAATTAAGAATCCAATATTCTACTCAAATCCGACTCCCAAACTATAAACTAATCAAATTTAAATACATTTTTTTAATTTATTAAAAAATTAAATTTAAATTTAAACAATCCACGATTGTGCTAGACTGACTCGCTTACCACCCCTAACTGCCAAACTGCCTAGAGCTGACTTGGTACTCCAATTGACCTCGGGCCCGAGACTTGGTTCTTTGCAATACTAGCCAAATCCCTTCCCAAGCCGATATGTGAACAACCTATTAGATGCCATGCCTCTCCTAATATCCATGGTACAAGAGGAACAGAGAGGCTGGGCTGGCCTGGGACGGGACCAAAGAACCAAAAACAACTGTGTGCAAATCATCAACTCTCTTATTATTATTTTCACATGAGAGGTGCAGACTCCCTGTCTTGGAGAGGGACCAGCTGTAGGTCCAACCATTTTAGCTGAGAAAATTACTGCCCTAGAGTCAATTAGTAAAACAGAGTTCAATAAAAGGCGTTAGAAATCACAACATAATTTTCTGGTAAAAACCAAAGTTGTTCTCAAACAGAATGTATTAAGATTAAACTATTTTAAGTTAATGCCATACACAACTAATGAATTGGAGGATGTAGGGATGGAAGTAGTTGACCATTCTAACAGTTTCTGGTGGTGCTTTGTACAACACAGATCATCAGTCATTCACATTGTGAGATTTCTAATCTTGCAACAGCAGAGGCCACTTCTTTGTCCATGCTTCTCATTCCGTTAGGCTATGACATGCTCGCATGCCGTAATACCAATTCTGCTGCCTGAAACTTGCCTACTTAAGTTGAACCCACAAGAGGCTTTGGGCTAATCTTGAGCCTGCTCTTGCAACAATATAAAAACACACACAACACTCCTTTTCAATTCAATAGTAGTAAAAAATACTTGCACAGAGCAAAGCAATTATTTCAAGTATAATTTCTGAACATATGTATTTGAATTAAAGAATCATAGAAATGCTAGACTGATCATTTAACTGATATTTGATGACTCACTGAATCATGGAGCTTGAAAAAAAAAACAATAATAATAAAAATAGTAATAAATTGATAGCGTGTGACCATGAAAATTACCTTCCAATTATCCATCGGAAGCCTTTAACTTTCGAGGCCTTTTATTAGACTGAGCTGGTGATGATGGAGCATCTGACAACCTTCCAGGTGCCTAGAAAACCAATATTGTCAAGAAAGTTAACATTCCCCAATTCTGAAGAAAAGAACCAGACATAAAAATACATTGAGATGCATGAAATGAAATACAGAGAATAGGTGTGTACCTTTCGCTTCTGGTCCCTTTTACCAACTCTTTCCCCTGAAATTTCAATGACATTGAAATTAATGGAAAAATATATAGATTGATCTCATCCGAAAAATTGAACATGACAAACAAAAATGAAAATAAATTAATAAATAAAAAGAAGGCCAAGATGAAATGGCCCTTATCACTTAAAATGTTACCTCCGAAACTAAACGGCTCAGGAATGAATGTGCGGTCCTGATCAACAACACGTTGGAAATGCTGTTAACATATAGAAACCAGACTTTCACATAGCATAGGAAGTAAGCATATTCTCACAACTAGATGGTAAATACACTGGGTGGAAGAGTGTGTGTGTGACATGTAAAAAACAGGATCTAAAACAACGCACATACCTTAGGTGTGTTTGGTGTTTCAGCATATGAACCGTCACGATAAGATGAACCTTCTGCCTCCTTATTTTGCAACTGATCACAAAACAGACAAGGACCCAAGATGTCAAAGATGATTAATACCATCAACAACACGAAAAACTACAAATAAGAGAGAGAGAGAGACTGCACTTCTAGTAGAAGTCCAATTTAGAAATCTCCTGAAACAATAATATACATATATATATTTTAGGTAAAAGGATGTCCACGCTTCAGAAATCCATTTCTAGTGCTTGCCAAACACAACCGTTATCTTTTCTTGTAACACCACTATTCCTTGTTGGTCCCAAGGGGCAGAGGAAGCTAGGTTAGCTGAAATGACTATACAACTATGCTACCATTTGCGCCTGCGAATGGTTCTATATAAGAACCTATTTACTGCCAAACAAATATTTCATAGACAGCCAACAAGGAATTCCATCACTCATACATCCAAACATTTTCATTTGTTACACATTTTCTGAACATGTTTTTCTCTTAACCACCAACATTTGGTACATCATAGTAGTTCTTATAGCAGTCATAAATTTTTTTCCTTCAACTTAATAGGAATTCTTCGATTACACAACAATCTTGATGCATTTCTCCATTTTCACCATGCTGCCCTAGCCCTAAGCTATAGGTCACACCCTCCTTAATAATTGACCCATCGAAAATGACCACTCTTTTGTATCTCATGCCCATAAAATTTTATTCTCAACTTTATCCCAATTTCTAGTTTTGCTACTGCTATATTTGGATCTTATACTAGTCAAGGGAGATGAATTTACTTATATATATTCAAATTTTATAGGTAAACAAACAAAAAAATGAAGTTTTTCCACATATACAGTCATTTCTTATTAATTTTCTAAGCCAACAAAAATAAATAAATAAATTTAACTCCTTTCACTTCAGTCTCGTTTCCCATATTTTTTTTATATTTCATTTTGCTTTCCCTCAATAAATCCAAGATCCAAACATGGCCTAAAGTTACTTCAAGAATTCCATAAACTATAAAAAGGTAAAGCACGATAAAGAAAATTCACAACCTTGAAATATCAGTCAAAGCACATCAGAACATTTACAAACTTGAATTATATAAATCTTTGAACAATGAAAAAAGATACAAATTCAAGATGAACCTTAGGTTAAAGTACCTGTTTCTGAAGATTCAATAAAGTCAATATTTCTTTTCTTAACTCAAGATGCTCTGCACATACAGCTTTGGTTGGAACCTTTGGCTTCAAATTAACCTGTGAAAGGAAAGGGCACGATTGCTTATTAAGAAGCATTTTAATGGAAGAAAATGTCTAAGAAGTGACACCATAAGATAGCAAATTCTGAAACATCATCCTTTCATGTTTAGAAACATCTAATGAAGAACAATATTTTTATTATTTCCTGAAAATTTAAAAACTGTGTTAGGCTTTGGAACAATAAGGAAACAGAAAATTTTAAGCAATAAGGAAACAAAAAAGGAGAAGTATCTGAAGCTTAAGTTACAGATAATCAGACAGGCTTCACCCAGAAGACCAGAAGGCATATTTACAACAGGGGTGCACCTCAAGCAGGCCAACTTGAGCAACTCAAGCTTTTGGACTTTTGGACTTAGGCAGTGTAAAGAGCTACGCTACAAGTTTGGGCCAAGCCTAAACTGCGGTCTCAGTCAAACCGATGAGCATATTATATAGTATAATATATATCAAATATACATAAAATCCATCATATTAATCTTTTCTCACTGTCACTGTTGGATTAACTCTCACTACAATATAAATTGTGAGAAAACCTGACAATCACTTGCTCTCCTCCCCGCCCAGCCACCCACCCCTCTATGTCTATCCCATAATCTTTCATCACTGCACTGTTGGATTAAATCTCAATACAATATCAAGTGTGCAGAACCCTAATATATGCACTTTACATCTCAAACATAAAAGGGGGTAGAGAAAGAATATTAAATCAAACAAAAATATGGCAGATTAATAAGCATCTAATATAAATGACAAACAAGGAAGATGAACAGCCTAGTGATGTAATATTATTTTAGCCTTTTAGGTCAAAACACTGAAAAAGGAATAATATAGCAGGCAAAAAGATATTCTCCTACAATTCATAAAAATACATGCAAACCAAAACCATAAGCATCAAAGCAACCTGTTCTGAAACAAAATGAAAAGAAATACTAAAATAATTTGTACTAGAATTCCCATGGTAAAGATAGAATACAACTTTAATAATTATATTAACAACACTATGACTATCTATATGTTTATGTAAATAAAATCATGCTCACATGACACTGAAAGTTCAACCAAGAGACATAAATAGTATAGCAAGCAAAAACATACCCCAAGATCTTGTAAAGTCTGCTCAACCCGCTTGATGGTCCGAAGTCCAGCAGATGAGCTTGCAGCTTGTACCATTTGATCAAGTGCATATGTTCTAGTGTAAACCCGGAGCTGAAAACGTTCTCAATCAGTAAAGCTATTTATTATTATTTTTAATATAACTATCAGAGTTAGATATGATATACATGACTTATTCAACTGTTTAATGAAACATACATATATAGAGCTGTAAGCATACAAATGAAATGAAAAGAAAAGAAAAGAAAAGAAGAAGAAGAAGAAAGACCTTTGAACAGTGTGAGCTAAGCAGAGACCATACAAAAATATTCTCCCAGATTACAAGGGAGGGAGGGCATAGAAAAATAAATGATTAAAACAAGAAAAAACCATAAGGAAAATTGAATTATCAAACGAACCACGCGAAGAGAAGTTGCAACAGAGGCACTCTCGGCTATTGAAGTTGGAGGTGCAACATTTGCAGAAGCAAACTGAACACTGGAAGAAGGTGATGTGGCATCAACAGGAACAATAGCCCTTTCAGCACCTTCTGCACCAACATTTGATGTGACTGGCAATTCTGACTCTTCAGCACCCTGAAAGCACAATAAATAGAGCATACACATGCATTCTAGTGCTCATACAAAGACACTTACTGAAAAAAGAAACATAATTAAAAGATACATTGGAGACAAGTGGCAACAACTTAAGGTGTACAAGAGGAGGCATGAAAGAGATGCTTCCAAGGCCCAAACCTTGATTTAGCATACATTGGATGATGAGTAACCCACTTGGGACCTTGGATAATCATGATTTAGCCTTGTAAGGTCTTGTCTTATGATTATTCTTATATTATCTATGTTTGGTGATTTGTCTTTTAGGTCAGGGATGCTTTGGCAATTTCCAAATTTAGTGGACATGGGCTATATATAGGAGATACCCATGGGTTGTGGCATTGGTCAAGTTATGTATCAGGGTATTTATTTATGGGTCTTATGGATTCAATCAAGTTAGAAACAAGAACACAAGTCAACAAAAGCGAGCTTTTAAACTTTCTCAGTGTGATGTCCTACATCAGATGCACAAAATGAGAAAGTAATAAGCAAATTACATAAGCTTCACATAGAGAAACAGGATAGCAACCAGAGAAAATGGAGTGTGCAACAAGTTAAAACAGAAACTGGAAGCAAGGAGCAGAAGTTTGGAAGGAAGATGGAACTGCAACGCAGGAAATTACAGTGAGCATATCAAGAGGTGAAAATTTCACCTTTAGAAAGAATATAGAAAGAAATCATACAAAACACGCATGAGGTCATGAAACTAGAGTACATTATTATCTAAATGAGTACTTCTCTCCTTCCATTTGCAATGCTAAGAAACAAAATAGCTAGTCCAACATAAGACTTACCCTTGCAGCCATGCGTGACTCAGATATTTTCTTTGCTTCAGCAAGAACCTAAAAAAAAAAAATTTTTTTTTAAATAAAAAGAAGAAAAATAAAGAACATTGGATAAACTAGTCAGTCCAGATGCTGATGAAGACCATAATGTTGACAAATAAAAGTCAAAGATGCAGGAGCAAATTTCAAACCTCAGCATCCTTGCGCTCTTGCTGTTTTGTTTGAGAAAGGACCATGGATAATGCACGCTTGCGCTCAATCTCTTGTGAAACATTGTATGGTTCCTACACAAAGGAAAAACTTAAAATTACCAAGAAACAAAAATTAACCACTTAGATATGATAACCTAAGAGGAAATAACATCAAGTGAAATTGGGAAACTACAAAGTCATAAAGTAGTATGTCATTGTAAAAACTATCACAATGCCATCAAACCTTAACAATAGGATGTCCAGAAACATCACCAGGAGATGAAGCCCTAGAAATCAAGATGGCACGAGAAGCTACACACAGAGATAGCCATATTAATCAAGACAACAATCAGAAGTTTAAACCTTATGATGACTATCACATGGTAAACGAATGACGGATTGAACCATTAATATCAAAATATGAAATGAACAACACGGCATAGAAACAAAGTGTAACCAACAGAAGATGGTTAAAATACCACTATAATAGCGATCCTTCAGTTGTTCCACAGTCCGAGATGATGGGAATCTATCAGCAATCACAACAAAGCGGAGATCAAACCGTTCACATAAGTCAAAGAGCTGATCAGTCTCTTCCTTGGTCCACATCTAACAAAGAATATACAAAGTGAGAAGATTTGTACTCATGAAACTATCAAAAGGGGGGCAAAGAGAGAATTAATACAAATTAATTGATCAAAAAGAACTTGAAATCCAAGAATGTATCTAAATTATTTAATAACTATCCCTGTTTGACCACAATCACATCTGATAAAGGGTGAAAATTTTGTGTAGGAATAAGGTTTGGCTAAAGAAAAGATGAAATGAGGCGTGTAATGTGCGGTTAAGAATGCAGAATGGGCCATTTTGTGAGATTTGGTAAACCCTTCTTCAAAGAGGCCTTTATTATGTAGAAAATTTCAACTGGCATCAGTAGTCAGAACAGACTAACAAGGATTTGGCAGCATAATTAATACTTTGCTTGTTGGTTTCCACATTAAATATGAGCTTATGCATATTCACTATATACAATCAAATACCAAGAACAAGACTATTGAAAGAATGGCGGGCTAAAGAAACATGTATCATAAGCACATAGTTGAATACTTCTTAAAAAATAAAAATAAAAATGAAAAACGCATCAAAATGGTTATTCCACATAACTATGTTAAAGACCCAAAAACATAAACAACGACTTGATGAAGTTGTTGAGTCAATTCATACTCGAAAGAAAATAAAAGAAAAAACTCCAACCACGAAAATAAGAGAGCAAAGAGAAACTATGACAGATCAAATTTTCAAACACTTGGAACACTTGATGTATTGCCCCTTCACTTAAAACCATGATAATGCAAGTCAGAATGAAGTTATTCTTAGATATGCACAAACACACAAACTCAAATTAAGGACCTCTTCCTTTTTTCATGTTATTGACAAGAATATCATTTAAATACATATTTACAACATAATCAGAAGAAATTTTTTCAATCCCAGTGGCAATCAAATCAGAAAGAAGCAATATTAAGATGCTACCTACAGGATCAGTTAAATGTTTTTCATACTCCTCGTCCGTGTACTTGACAATGTCGACAGACTGCACCAGACAAAGTGGCATATTACATTACTGAAGTATCAAATGGAGAGGAATACAAAATAAACAATAGATTAATTCATCAGTAGGAAAAACAGAACAAGTTATAGAATATTACATGCAGATACGAGTGTATTTATGTATACCTTGTTGTATTTAGCAAAGGAATAGTCACCTGTAGGAGGAACAGCATTTACAACTCTGACCTGAGAAATATAAGAGCCACAAAAAAAGTTAATCAAATGCCTCACTGACTAATGATCCTTGGAAATGTACACAACACAGATAGAAAAACATACCCAGTGGTAAAGCTGCAAATTATCTTTTCGAGCTGAATTTGAAAAAGGAAGCCATTGCCAAGTAATCTGCAGGAAGAATCTAAGCTCTCTCATAAAGTAGAACCCGGAACTTAAAACACTGACATAACATGAAAAAGACAAACTTATAGTAAAAAAATGCCACCCAGACAATCAAAGGACAACACATAGTTATACCGCGTGTATATTCATTCATTCAGTCTTTGCTCTACAGGAGCTTATAGGAGATGCAAACTAACTTACTCATGTGAGGTGAACACATAAGTTTCTCCACCACATGTTTATACATCAGAAAGATCAACTTGGTCTGATTTTCCAAAAGCACGTTTAAGGAATCAAATTTATATTAAGCTTGAAGAATGGAATGATGCAGAACCTAATGCTTCAAATATAAGCAATATAATAGTCACATATAAGAATACCCAACCTTAACAAAGCAACATTTAGTACTCTTAACACACAATACTGATTCGTTCTAAGCCCTAACTTCTCCTAAAACTTGTTTAAAACAAAAAACAAAAAACAACAAAAAAAAAGACTAACAACCCAACATGTTTCTATAATAATTCAACTAAATTTGAATATAGAGTTAGTTATACAATCACTAACTAACCTTCTCGTTCTCTGATTGAGTGCGCCGCTTCAGTTGAGCAACATCAATGGAAGGCATAAGAGGAGCCAAACCACCAGTAAGCGCATAAACCTGAAATTCGAAAACACCCCCAATCAAGAAAATTCGAAACAATTGAATGAAACGAGAGAGCGAAGTACCTCACGCGAAATGCCATCAGGTTTTCTTTGAGAATCTTTCTGGGGTCTGGACTTCTTTTCCTGGGGTAAAGGCAATGGAGTTTTGGGCAATCCCAAAATGTCCTTGGCATCCATATTCAAAATCCCTAAATTATTAGGGGTTTTATCTTTCACAGTCTTTTTCTTTTGGTCGTCGTCGGATCAGAACATCAAAAACTAAGATTTCATCGCCAAGAACGCCACGCCGAACAATCAAAATCTTGAATTCCTAACTCACAAACAAAGAGATTACTAGGAATTGTTCGATCAATCTTTTTACGAACAAGGAAGGTTAGGGGTTTTTTTTTCGAGCGCCAAGTTCTGGTTTTCGAAGCAGAGCAGATCGATCGGAAAACAAAGACAACTTTTCATTTTCAAAAATTAACAACTAAAATTTGCATATGATATGAATATTTATATTTATTAAATAAATTTTACATTGTATTTCCTATCAATATTATTTTAGTATTTATATTTATTAAATAAATTTTACATTGTATTTCCCATCAATATTATTTTATGATTTATCAATAATATCTTTATTTTAAATGTTAGGAAAACTAACTGATGATACAGTTTTGTCAGATGAGAGATGGGTCAGGCAAGATCTGGATGCTCTATGGGTTGGTCGAACTTCGTCTTCCTAGCAGTACCTATACCAAGTCCAGTAAGAAGGACCCGGGGGTGGGGTTCTTTCTTGAGGACCCTCCGACGGTTAAGTTAGATAAATATTTTACTCATAAATGGAAGCTTAGAGCCGAAGTAGAGAGAGAGTTACTCGTATCTTTCATACCTTTTTTGGGCCTCCTCGCTCCCTGTGCCCCTTTCATGATTGCTTTCATGTCTCTGTCTTTTCACCCTGTCTTATTGGCCGTAAGCCTACAACTTATTTGTAACTAGCTATGGTCGTGTTGTCATGTCGCAGAAATCACGGAAGGCAAGGAGATGGCTTGTATCTTCTTTTTGTCTGGCCACTGGGCCTAAGTTGGGTTAGGAATCATTTGGACGGCCCACTGGACCACCTATTTGGGTCATGCCCATCAGTAATCCCCCATTCCTGAGTGCAACTTTAGTCTAACGAAGGAAAGTAAAAGTGTCTCGTTTGTTGCGTGATTGTGTTCTTCCACACTGACGAGCCATTGCTTGATCTAATGTGATGGTACTCGGTGATTCCGTGTGAATGGTGAGTTGTCTCATTCTAGACCATGTCGGTGGACCTTCTTCAGAGTTCAATATTCTGGTCGGTCTTATAAGATGTGGCCAGACCGTTGCGCACGTACACTTATATATCAGCTGGGGTGCAATTGTGTGGATTTATTTGGCTTCAAAATTCCAACAACTTGGTCCCACTCCCTCCTAGATTATTAGTCCCTAATCATATAAAGATGATAATTTATTTCTGATTTTTCCCAATCACCCATTTCATAGCATCAAAACATGTGTTCTTTCGATGATCATCAATAAAGTTTTATTTTTCACTGATCAAAAAAAAAAAAAATTTCTTTCTAGACTCTTTCAAGCTTCAACTCTTTACTATTTGTTGATCTGCAGCCTCAGGTGATATATCTTGGAGTTAGATTTAAGATATATCTTGAATTAACAAAATACTTGAAATAAAAATTTTCTTAAAATTTCTAACAAAATTTCAATACCGAACTATTTATATTTTCAAGTATTTCTAACAAAATTTCAATACCCAAGCTTCAACTCTTTATATTTTCAATACCCAACTCTTCAATACCCAACCCAATCTATACCTTCTTGTTCTTTAGAGTGCTATTCCAATCTCTTTGTGAATTAACAATTCCAAGTTTGTTTCAAACTGTTGTGATCTCATGTTAGCTCTCACTAAAGACTCAAAATTTCTAACAAAATACTTGAAATAAAAATTGAATGCACCTCTAGCATCCATTAACCCAATCTATACCTTCTTGTTCTTTAGAGTGCTATTTTTTCTTGTTCTGTTTTTTTTTTTTTTTAATTAATACAGAAAACGATGGCAAATTATTGCTCAACTAACACATGCCCACAAAATGACAACCAAAATCTGCAAACTATACTTCAGCTCTGTTTTTCAATGCCCAAATCAAGCAACATATATTTATATATATTTTTTCTGTTTTCATTCTACACAAAATGACAGCCAAAATCTGCAAATAAAGTCAACATACACAAAATGCCCAAATCAAGAAGAAGGGAAGAGAGTCAAACCAAATGTGTGTTCGTCCCAAGCTGTGTTCGTCCCAAAATGACAGCCTCTCTGTCTTCGTCTCTCGCCCTCGCTCCTCGCCTCTGTGTTCGTCTCTCGCACTCGCTCCTCGCCTCTCTGTCTTCGTCGCCTCGCCTGGCCCTGGCTCCTCGCCTCGCCTCAGATCTTCGATTCGCCCTCGCTTCGTCTCGATTCGCCCTCGCTTCGTCCTCGATTCGTCTTCGATTCGCCTCGCCTCAGATCTGCTTCGTCTCAGAGCTAGGGCACAACCAAACCAGACGAGCTGAAAATCAAGAGGGGCTGAAATATAAGGGGGAAATTCAAATTTTGGGACAAAAAATAAAATAAAATAATCAAAACGACGTGGTTTTGACCAAAATGACGTCGTTTCGGTAAGGCCGACAGGAAGCGCTACGGGCTACCGAAGATCTGAATTCGAAAACGCAACCCTTAATTTAGGCAATGTTTTATCTTTATTACCCATTATGGATATGAATATAAATATGATTGGAAAGTGTTAAAAATTGTTTCTCCAAATATTTTTTTAATATTTAATGTAGTAGTGGCCTTTTGATCACAATCTAATAAAAAGTAAACCATAATGGACTATGATGCAAATTAACAACTATACTTTGTATAATAATTACAAAAATAATTTGGTGAGTTAAGAATTACTTTTTTTTAGAGTTACTTTTTTTTAGTATTTATTTTAGCTATTCATTTTAAGAAACAATAAAAAGTTCTTTCCTAATTTTAAAAATTATTTTTGCACTAAAATGGAAATTATATACCTGTGTCAACCTTTCTTTCATTTTGAATAATAATAATAATAATAATAATACCAAACAAATCAAATATGCATATACATACGGATATGAAACCCTAACCCTAGAACTTTGAGTTAGAACATTTTCACAATTCAAAACTCTAATTTCTGAAACCCTAACCCTAATTTCTGATTTCACAATAATTCAAAACCCTAACCCTAATTTCTGATTTCGCATTCAATTGAAAACCCTAGAACATTTTCACAATTTAAAACCACAAGATTTTACCAATTCAAACCACAATTTCAATTTCAAACCACAATTTCACATTCAATTGAAAACCCTACCCACATTCACATTTTCACAAACACAATAAACACATATAAAATTCAAACCGAGAGAGAGAGACAGATAGTCATACCAGCGAGAGAGAGAGCAAAGAGCGACCCACAGAGAGAAAGAGAGCAGAGAACCCACGGACGGAGAGAGAGAGTGACAGCAAAGAGAGAGTGTGAGACTAGAGAGAGTGAGAGAGAGCAGATCGACTAAGTGTAAAAAGCGTGGTTGCAAATAAGGGGGGTGGGGTGTTTTTATATAAGTTATAAAAGCGTGGTTACGAACCACGCTTTCATTTAAAATCGGGTTTTGGTTAAAAGCGTGATTATAATCCACGCTTTCTCCACTCAACAATAAAAGCGTGGTTCATAACCACGTTTTCTGAAGAAAAAAAAATTACTTAAAAGTGTGGTTCCTAATCACGCTTTATATATAAATCAAATTTCCTTAAAAGCGTAGTTTGTAACCACGCTTTCTTAATTAAAATCATGGTTTGTAACCATAATTTTACGATGTTATAAATTTTCCGCGGGAGGGCCACAAAAATGGTGAAAGCGTGGTTCACAACCACATTTTAGCTTAGTTTGAGAATTCCGTCCAAAATAAGCCTAGTTTGGAAAATAGCTTGCTATTTTGCCTAAATTTGGAAAAAGCCCCTAGATTTTAGGCATAGACAGGATAAAGCAAGATAAATTATGAAGTATTTCTTGACGAGGATATTTTAATCATTTTACAACAAAAGCATCCTAGAATAAGTTGTTCTACATTTGTGACGTAAAAAATACTTAAAGACAAGTTAATCCAAATCATTAAAATTAAACTAAACAAAACATAATTTTATCCTTAGATAATATAATATATTCCTATTTGCACCCAAAACCCATGAACCAAACATGGGTCAAGGACAGCCTGTAACTGAAATTGATTGAATTGGGTTGCAGGGTAGACAAATTTACAATGAAAGGTCTCAATTAAGGGTTTTACCCTTGAGACTCAAACAGGCTGAAGACAATCTCGCTGCTAATAAGATGAGCTCTTTTATTAACGGATCATGGAGCACCTATAAGTCTCCCCCGGGATTGCCTAACTTGCAGCTTGTGAAACTTCAAATTGAGCCATTGAATGATATTTGGGACATGATCTAGACTAAACAGAGTTGTTCTTTGCATCTCTTGCAGCGATGAATGTCTTCAGCCAACGGGATAAACTAATCAAGAATGGCGTATAAGCAAAATAACAAGTGATTGTCCAAGTGATTAATCCCTGCAAAAAAGGAAGAAGTTTGAAGTTGGTTGATATGATTTTTCAACAAATTTGGCTGTTTTTTACCGTTGGAAATTTACCTGTCCAAAGAGTTGGATGTTTGCTTGGGGATAGTACCACAGTGGAACAACCTTGAAGATGGGAGCATGATCGGTGAGATTTATTACTATTTAAAGTTGTTTCAGTCAAATGGTTTAATGTATGATGGTTGCATTAGAAGAAGGAGGACTTACTTCATTAACGTTATGTTTGGTTGGAGGATTTGAGGAGGGATTTGGAAAGAGAAAGGGAAAGGGAAAAGTTAGGTGAAATGTGAATAAAATATACTTACATTTCGTCTAATTTCACACACCTTTTCCATTTCCCTTTCCAAATCCCCAACCAAACACAGCATAAAGGAATCTCAGCCAAAGGGCAAGCAAGGCCTACAATGGAAGCCAGGGCAAATCCCAGCCAGGTCTTATCCAGTAAAACGCAAATGAACTCTACCGCTGCAAACAATATGTAGGCTGCAATGTTGTCTGCTACTCCCACTTTGTACAATTCAGCACTCAGCTCAATGAATATTACCAGTGCTCTGAAGTTAAACAACAACGACGACGATGACGACAACATAGATATATGTTATTAGTTTATATCTACGTGTTTCCTAACAAATTAAAGGAAAACATGAACACTGAATGACTAAAATGAGCTGGAAAAAAAAATTAATGATTTTAGCTTCCACTTATACACTAGACTTGTTTGTTATTTTAACGGTGATGTAATGCAATGGGAATTGAATTGGTTCAAAAGTCTTTCAAAGGGCATTTGAATGAATTTATTTATTTATTTGCTCAAATCAAGTAGTTAAGAAGATCACATAAGAAGAATTCATTATTGTTTTCGATAAGTAGTAGATAGATAATACTCTACTCACATTAGTGAGATGAGAGTTTTGCCAAAGTTACCCTCTGTAGCATTGGAGGGAAGTTTTTCAGCCAAGAAGAGTTGTAGCAACCCAACAGTGCAGTAGAACAATCCCAATAAAGGAGGAACCTAAAAGAAACACAAACATCAAGCAAATTAGGAAAGAACTTAGTAAAAGAGTGAAACTAATTTGATGTGATGAAATCGATTTTACCCAGATGTTTGAGTGAAGTGGACCAATAGCAATGGACCCAGTTTGATAGACTACAAGATGTACCCTCAAGTGAATTCCATCAATCAGAGGACTCAAAAAGAAACCCGATGCGAAAAGTGAGAGAGAGATCAAGGGCCATGTTTTTCGGAGAGGTGGTGTTTTTGTGTTTTGGTTTCTCGGGCTGCAATGTGGTGTCAATTTAGCGCTTACGAAGCTCCTTCGTTATAATTTTCTTTTTTATCATATTATTTATTATCCTTAGCGAGAATGTCTGTCAGAAGAATGTTTGGGCCATTTAATGTCAAGGCACACTACTACTCAGTTCACATCTTTAGTAATTTAAAAATCATACAGCTTGTTTGGTTCTGATTTTCAAAAAAATTTATTTTTTTATTTTTCGTATTTTAATGCTTTCAATGAATTTTTTTTAATGTTTTAAGCAATTTTTTTTTTAAAATTTTTAGACACACCTAACATAAATACACTTAAAAAATATAATATTTATGAAAAATATTTTAAAAATTTTAAAAATACACAAAAATACGAAAATTGTGCTGAATTTTTATTTTTATTTTTTGTATTTTTTCGTATTTAGTGTATTTTTTAAAGATTTTTTGTCATAAATATTTTACTTTTTAAGTACATTTATGTTAGGTGTCTAAAAATTAAAACAAAAAAAAATTGTTTAAATATTAAAAAAATTTATTGAAAATATTAAAATACGAAAAATAAAAAAGTAGAATTTTCTGAAAACTCTTTTTTGAAAATCAGAACCAAACAAGCTATATATTTTTTCAAATTATTAAAGGTGTGAAGACACAAATTTTAAAACATGAAGTGTTTCAACACATTTCAAAATTTTATGTTACAAATGTCCACTGTTTAGTCTTTGGGCTAAACAGTGTTGATTATTTGAATAGCAAGTTCTTATTTCCGATTTGTATTTCAGATCGTTAATTACACATTTTATACAAATGAAACCTCCGATTAATGAAGAACAAAATAAACAACAAAAGACAATTTAAGAAAAATAAATATTTTATTAAAATTTTTATGGGTTTTGAACCCTCGAATACAAAATACAACTCTTGGGTTTAGAACCATTTACCTATTCATCGCCATTAGCGTAGGCTCTTGAGTTCTCCAGGCTTCTCTTCTTCTTTCTTGTAACGATTTCTTTAGCTCTCAATTTCTTTCTCTCTCTCTGATCTTTTCGCTTATGATTTTCTTCGATCCCCCGTCTTGTGTGATGGTCCTCATATTTATGGAGAGCCATCAGGTGATAGGAATGCTTCATCTTCAATTTGAATTTCAAATTGAATGATAGCGTCATTTGAATTTTGAATAATAGCGCTATCTGATTAATCGTATATCTTATTAACCGAATTGATCTTTGGAGTTTCATCATGTGTGGTGTCCTTGCTGTAGGCTCTACAGGTGTCATCTTTCGTAGGCTCCACGTGTCATTTGAGTATCTTGAATAACGTCATTGAGATACAACGTCGTTTTATTTATGTACTTCAACGGATTATATTGATCATTTTTTTTTTTTAGGAAGTGATTATCTACAACCTTCCTATCATAGGCTCTATACGTGTCATACATTTAGTTGAAATTTATGTGCCAACAAATACCCCTCGTGACTCGCACAAGTGAACTTTCTTAATTGTGCGAGTCACGACAATTTGGCACTTTTATCTAGATGATCTTTAGGTCTTGGATGGGATTATTTCTTTGCTTTGGTCCCTGGCCTCTTTTTCTTTTTTTTCTTTTCTTTTTTTTTTTTTGACAGCTTTTTTCATGAGCCCTTTTACTTTTGTTGTATGGGTCCTTTTTGTGGACTTGATCTTCTTTTTTTAAAAAAAAATAAAGGGTTAATTGCCCTTTATAGTCCATGGGCCATTTACTTTTGTTGTATGAGTCCTTTTTGTGGACTTGATTTTTTATTTTTTATTTTTTTTTAAAGGGTTATGAATAAAGTCCAAGATTTAATCGGGCATTTCCTTTTGTAGGCCTCCAACTTGCCACCATTTTTTTACAGTAGATTTTTTTTCTAGGCCATCATGGATTTTTCTAGACCATCATGAATCTTTTCTTTTCTAGGCCACTATTTTTTTTAATTGGGCCTTTTCTTTTGTGGACCTCCAACTTGCCACCATTTTTTTTTTTTTTTTCACAATAGATTTTTTTGTAAGCCATCATGGACCTTTCCTTTTCTAGGCCACTATTTTTTAATTAGGCATTTTCTTTTGTAGGCCTCCAACTTGCCATCATTTTTTATAGCAAATTTTTTTTCTAGGCCATCATGGATTTTTCTGGGCCATTATGGACCTTTTCTTTTCTAGGCCACCATTTTTAATGGGGCCTTTTTTTTTGTGGGCCTCCAACTTGCCACCATTTTTTTACAGCAGATTTTTTTTCTAGGCCATCATGGATTTTTCTAGGCCACATGGACCTTTCCTTTTCTAGGCCACCATTTTTAATTGGGCCTTTTTCTTTTATGGGCCTCCAACTTGCCACTTAGGATTTTTACAACATATATATATATATATATTTTAGGAGTTTGTCTAAAATGGAATAGGATGGATTAGCATTGGTAGGATTTCTAATCCTACACAAACTCTTATTTAGTATTTCAAATCTTACCTAAACTCTTGCTTCTTTGAAGTATTTTAGGAGATCACTACCTCCCTTCTTAAGCAAAACTTTTTGGTTATATAATACCTATCCATGCATGTGGACAATAGATATTTTTCCTTCTACAACTTTGTTCTTCCAGCAGAATTTTTTATTTTTTTTTTAGCAATTTTCAGTAGCCCTTTTTTTTATTCTGCAAATTTTGTAGTGCATATTAGGTCTTCATCTTTCAAAAATAGTCTGGCCATTGTCTTTCTTCTCTTCCAACAGAAGCTATTCTTCTTACACTTTAAAGAAGGCACAAAAGAATTCCTTCAAATTCCTTTTAATCAGGTATGCTTCTCTATTTATTGCTTCTCTTTTTTAACAGCATGTATTTGTTTATTAGCATTTTTTTTTTTTGAACCCAAATATGAACATAGACTTTTTTTTTTTTTTTTTTTCTGAGCATCGTAAATGGGGAAGGCAGATGTCCTTCACTAGGCTACTTGTCTTGCCCTTTTTTTTTTTTTTATGAAAGATAATTCTACCACTTTGTTCCTGCCATCGAATTCAAGTAAGATTCATTATTCTATTTGATGGATTTTCTTTTCACATCTGGTTTCTACAAAAATTAATCGTGTGAGCACTTGGTTAGCTTTAGAACTTTTTCATTTAATCAAAACTTCACCAGATATAAATCAACTGCAACAAGTATGAGATGCTTAGATTTATTTATTTTTTGCTTAAGAAGAATTGCATGTGTAAAGACCAGAAAATCTGAACAAGTTTAGTAACTTGGTTTTATTTATTTATTTATTTATTGAAGAACAAACCAACATAGGTTTTTTTTTTTTAGTTCCCACACTAGCTTTTTCTTCTTTTTTTTCGTTTTTTTTTTTATAGACCATGAATCTAAATAGGCCAAACTTCTTTTTTTTTTTCAAACTATTTAGCAAACCTTTTTTTTTTTTTTTGTAGGCCATGAATCTAAATAGACCAAACAAAGTCCCTGTCACAGAACTCTTTTTTTCTTTTCTTTTTTTTTTTTTTTTCAAGGTTTCGAATTGTTTTTCAAACTGTTTAGCAAACCTTTTTTTTTTTTGTAGACCATGAATCTAAATAGACCAAACAAAGTCCTTGTCACAGAACTCCTTTTTTATTTTATTTTTTTATAGGTTTCGAATTTTTTTTTCAAACTGTTTAGCAAACCTTTTTTTTTTGTAGACCATGAATCTAAATAGACCAAACAAAATGAGATTATTTATTTGCTTTGGTCCTTGCCTATTTTTTTTTTCTTTTTTTTTTTAAATCAGCCTTGCCCCCTCATGATTCGTACAAGTGAATTTTAATTGTACGAATCATGATGACTAATTTCCTCTTTTTTTTCTTTTTTTTTTAAAATCAGCCTTGCCCTCTCGTGATTCGTACAAGTGAATTTTAATTGTACGAATCATGATGACTAATTTTCTTTTTTTTTCTTTTTTTTTTTTTTGGTTAACAATTATTTCATGTATTTTTATCTCTTTTGCAGGCAACACGCAAGGCGTCAGAGTTTGTTTGTAGGTATCATTGCCCCTTTTAGCCTAATGGCAATGAGTGGTTTGAATCATTAGCAATGATTGTGTCCTTTCACCCCAATGGATTGAATCCTTGGCAGTGATTGTGTCCTTCACCCCAATGGGTTGAATCCTTGGCAGTGGATGTGTCATTCACCCTAATGGCTTGAAACCTTGGCAGTGATTGTGTCCTTCACCCTAATGGCTTGAATCCTTGGCAGTGATTGTGTCCGTCACCCCAATGGCTTGAATCCTTGGTAGTGATTGTGTCTGTCACCCCAACAGCTTGAATCCTTGGCAGTGATTGTGTCTTTCACCCCAATGGCTTGAAACTGTGGCAGTGATTGTGTCCTTCACCCCAATGGCTTGAATCATTGGCAGTGATTGTGTCCGTCACCCCAACGGCTTGAATCCATGGCAGTGATTGTGTCTGTTACCCCAATGGCATGAATCCTTGGCAGTGATGGTGTCCGTCACCCCAACGGCTTAAATCCTTGGCAGTGAATGTGTCTGTCACCCCAACAGCTTGAATACCCCAACGGCTTGAATCCTTGGCAGTGATTGTGTCCTTCACCCCAATGGCTTGAATCCTTGGTAGTGAATGTGTCCGTCACCCTAACTGCTTGAGTCCTTGGCAGTGAACGTGTCCGTCACCTCAACGGCTTGATTCCTTGGCAAGGGGATTTCGTCAATTTCTTTATATTATGACATTTTGCCTCAACTACCCTCTTTGAGGCCCAATACTATGAGAAGAAGCTTCATTTCGACAAAGTTTCTGGCAAACATGAACAGTTGTTTGCTTCAATTATCAAGTCGGATGAGCACATTGCGAGTCTTAATCAAAGAGTTATTCAAACCAAACAGTTACTCAAACAACTTGAAGAGGAATTGTCATCCACCCAAGCGGAACATGCATCCTTTATGTGTGATTTTGCACAAGCTTCCGAGAGTGGTTCTAAATCAGAAGAAGACGTGCAAACAGCTCTGAATGTTTTGAGCCAGCACAAGAAGAAGAATGGACAACACAGTGTTGTGGAATGTGCCTTTGAAAGGGCTAAGGCTTCTCTTAATGAATAAATGCACTTTTATTTTGTTATTCATCCGAACATAATGTATTTATGAAATTTTGCTCAGTGATGGATTTATTTGTTATACGAAATTTCTCAATACAATACATTGATTTGTCTTATTTTGGCCGTACACAGTTTATACTCTTGCGGGCCAGGAGTATCCAATGTTTTATCACCTTAGATTTCAGTGAGGTATTTTAGCAGTTTAACCACATACAATACCGTTGGTGGTTTTTTTAACTTTTGTTTGGCTGTACACAGTTTATACTCTTGCGGGCCAGGAGTATCCAATGTTTTACCACCTTAGATTTCGGTGGGATATTTTAACAGTTTAACCACATTCAATACCGTTGGTGGTTTTTGACTTTTGTTTGGCCATACACAGTTTATACTCTTGCGGGCCAGGAGTATCCAATGTTTTACCACCTTAGATTTCAGTGGGATATTTTAGCAATTTAACCACATACAATACCATTTGTGGGTTTTTTTTTTTTTTTTTTTTTTCTTTCTTTGCCCTAACTTTTGCCTAGACTGCCCTTTCGAGTTTTCAACCTAGTAGGCTTTCTTAAGGGTAATATCTCTTCAAGAACCTTGCATTGGTTGGGGGAATGATTCTGTCACTATCTATCGTTATCAATAAATAGGCCCCATTAGAATAAACCTTCTCAATCACATAAGGTCCTTCCCATTTGGGCTCAAGCTTTCCTTTGGTTCTTCGTGAGACTACTATGGGTGTTTTAACCATTAGTACCAAGTCTCCCTTTTTAAAGGAACGAAGCCTCACTCTTTTATTGAATGCATTTGCCATCCTTTGTTGGTAGATCTCCAAGTTCTGTTGAGCATACAACCTTTTTTCATACAGGGTCTCCAGCTCAGCCAACCTCACTCTTGCACTTTCATCTTCTGTTAAGGACTCTTGTATTGCCACTCGCAATGATGGTATTTGAACCTCAAGTGGTAACACTGCTTCTCCTCCAAAAACCAACGAATAAGGGGTTGCTTGAGTAGGAGTTTTGTACGAAGTCCGATAAGCCCACAAAACTTCTTGTAACTTTTCGTGCCAAGCTTTTTTGTTCTTATCCACCATCTTCTTAAGAATTTTGCACAATGTCTTATTGAAAGCTTCTGCCAAACCATTGGCAGGTGCATGATATCTTGATGAATGGTTTTTTTTGATTTTGTACTTGGCAAATAACTTGTTCAAAGTATCACTCCTGAACGGCTGTCCATTATCCATGATGATACTTTCTGGAATTCCGAACCTGTAAATGATATGGGTTCGGATGAACTCGGAGACAACTGTGCTTTTTATATCCTTTAAAGCCACGGCCTCTGCCCATTTTGAGAAATTGTCAGTAGCAGCTAGGATGTATCGATATCCTACTGAAGATGGAGGTACAAAAGGACCAATAATATCCATACCTTATGCTGCAAATGGCCAAGAACAAATTGTTAAATGTAAAGGCTCTAGGGTTGGTGGAGAAAGTTCCCATGGAATTGGCAGACTTGGCACCTTCGAGCATAATCTATGCAATCTGCAATCATAGTCGGCCAATAGTATCCCAACCGTTTTAGCTGCATATGTAATTTAGGACCACTTTGGTGTGCCCCACATGCACCTGCATGTATTTCTGCCATTACCTCTTGAATACACTCCTTGGCTATACACCGCATGTACATTCCATCCAAAGACCTTTTGTATAACCCATCCTTCCACGAGACGAATTTGGTAGCCCTACGTCTCACTTCAATTCTTTTTACTTTATCTTCAGGTAGCCTACCATGTTGGAGGTAAGCTATGAATGGTTCCCGCCAATCCTCCTCGTTTTCTCCTTTCATGGTGACGACCAAAATTGGAACCAAGTCAGAAACTTCTTTTAAAGGTTGTAACACCCTTCTTTCACCTACCGTGATAGTAATTGTTTTGCTATCTGGTAGGGTGAGTGATGCAGCCAAACTTGCAAGTGAATCAGCTCGAGCATTTGTTCTTCTCTTCACGTGGAAAATATGTGTTTTCCTGAATTGCGAAAGCAATTGATCAGCCCTTTCATGATACGGGATGAGACTTGTTTTCTTAACAATGTATTCTCCACGGAGTTGCTTTACCACCAGTTCCGAATCTCCATACATTGAGAGTTTTTCAATAGGAATTTGTAATGCCAATTCTAATCCAGCAATTATAGCTTCATATTCTGCCTCATTATTGGAGCATCCTTCACTTAGGGTGAAAGAATGGGTGATTATAGCATTGTCTGGAGTCACAAACACAATTCCAATTCCAGCTTTATTGTTTTTAGGATTTTCTTGCTTCTTGCCATCTGGACTCCTTGAAGCTCCATCAAAATACATCTCCCATCCTTTCTGAATTTCTACTTGCAAAACTTCTTCATCTGGTAAATCAGTTACTAGAGGTGAGTCATCAGGTATAGGATGTGCTGCCAAAAAATCTGCTAGAGCCTGCCCCTTTATAGCTCTTTGGGGAACATATTCAATTGCGAATTGTTGGAGAATTACAGCCCACTTTGCAATTTCCCCTGAAAGTATGGGCCGTGAAAGTATATATTTTAAGGGGTTTGCTCTTGATATCAACTTGACTTCGTGTTCCAGGACATAGTGCTTTAGTTTTTGCAAGGCGAACACCAAAGCAAGACATATCTTTTCGATAGGAGAATAATTGACTTCTGCTCCAACCAGAGTACGACTTAAGTAATACAAGGCATTTTCTTTCCCATGCTCATTGTGTTGTGCCAACAGTGCCCCTAATGAACCATCCAGGGTCGTTATGTACAACAAGAGTGGTTTCCCTTTTATTGGGCTCATGAGTACTGGAGGCTTCAAAAGATACTCCTTAATACTATTAAAAGCATTTTGGCACTGCTGATCCCATTCAAATGGAGCACCCTTTTTCATCAATCTTGAGAATGTCAAGCATCGACCAACCAAGTTCGAAATAAATCTTCTGATATAAGCCAACCTCCCTTGTAGCCCCTTCAATTCCCTTAAATTTCGAGGAGGAGGCATTTCAGCAATGGCTTTAATCTTAGTAGGGTCAATTTCAATCCCTTTGTTTCGAACCACAAACCCTAGAAACTTTCCTAAGGAAACTCCAAATGCACATTTTAGTAGGTTCATCTTGAGTTTGTATCTCCTCAAACGTTCGAAGATTCTTCTCAAATCTTCCACATGGTTTTCCTTCTCCTTTGTCTTGACGACAAGATCATCAACATAGCATTCAATGGTGTCATGGAGCATATCACCAAAAATTACAGTCATCGCCCTTTGATACGTGGCCCCAGCATTTTTCAGGCCAAAAAGCATTACCTTATAGCAAAAGACTCCTCTCAGAGTCCTGAATGCAGTCATTTCTTCATCTTCAGGTGCCATTCAGATTTGATTGTATCCTGAGTATCCGTCTATAAAAGACAAGGTTTCATAACCAGTAGTTGCATCTACAAGAAGCTCAGTGATGGGCAAGGGAAAGTCATATTTAGGACAAGCCTCATTGAGGTCACGGAAATCAATGCAGACCCTGATTTGACCATTCTTTTTCTTGACCGGCACTATGTTTGCTAGCCAGGTTGGATATTGGACTTCCTTGATGAATCCTGCATTGATAAGCTTGTCGACTTCGGCTTCAATTTGGGCTGTAAGCTCTGGTCGAGGATTCGCCTGAGCTGACATTTCTCAGGGTGAATTGCAAGCTTATGGACTACAATCTCTGGATTAAGACCAGGCCTCTCACTGTAGTTCCATGCAAATATGTCACGATACTCCGTTAAGAAGGAAATATATTGCCGAGCTTCTTCTTCTTTTAAATTTGCACTAATGAAGGTTGGTTTGTTTTCTCCTTCATCACCCAGATTTATTTCACGAAGGTCATCCACGGTGGCTTGGCCTCCTACTTCAAATTCTGTTGGTGCAGGTTGAGCTTCATCTTGGTCAACATCTTCCAACACATCTTGAGTGATAGTTATGTTCACTGGAAATTTTTTCTCATCCCCCCGATAGCCTAACCCTTCTGTCTTAGCAGTGATAATACCGCCTTGCTGGATAGCCTGCCTCTGCGAAGGTGTTAATGCAAAGTCAAAGGGTGTCATTGTTTTTGGTATTTTTTCAGGATCTAAACCAACTTTCACCAACATCTGTGTAATTTCTGCACTGAAAGTAGGCTTCTCAAAACTTGAGATGTTTTCTTCTAGCACTTGTTCAACTTTCACTTTCTGTTCAACATCTCCAAGTGAGTGGAATATGATGGGTTTTGACCCTTTTCCTTTAGAAGGGACCACAATCTTATTATATTTCTCCATAGGTGCATTCTGTCCTTCTTAATGGCAACATGAACTCACCCTTAAGATCCAAAATTGGATTTATTGGGGTTAGAGCCCTTGCCCCCAGTTTCCTTTCGGACTTTGGCACATATCGAAAAGTTCTTTTTGTTGAAATTGGAGTAGACTCTAGAGCGTCTTTGACATTCGGAGTATCTTCAGACTTTTTCACATCTTTTCCCTTTCTTTGTGAAGTCTTTGTATAGAAGCGAGCATCAGCATAATAGGCCTCTACTTCTCCAAATGGATCATTGTCAGCCACAATTGTCCCCTCTTTTTTGGGTGAAGGCAACGGGTACTTGATGCATTGGTGATAAGTTAATGGCACTGCATGATGATTATGCATCCATGGTCTCCCAAGCAAAGCATTGTATGAGGTATCTACATCAATGACCAAGAACTCAGTGCTTTCTTCAATATCTCCAAACTTGGTTCACAGTTCAATCTTTCCTATTGGGCGTTGTTCATTCTGATTAAATCCTTAAATGACCAAACGACTTGGGCAAAGTTGTGAAATTCGAACCCCTAGTAAGTTTAAGGCCCTCCGAGGTAGGAGGTTTACCGTAGATCCTCCATCAACCAGAATTTGAGAAATTTTCGCATCATGGATAAGCCCAGTGATAAACAAAGGCCGATTATGGTCTGTCATTTCAGCACACATGTCTTTGTCACCAAAGGTTACCATAGTCATGCATGTAGTTGTCTTTTCTTGATTTCTACCCTCGATTTCTTTGTGGAAATCCTCTGGCTTGGACAGGGCATATATTAAAGACTTTCGAAGCTCTGGAGACATTTTCAGTGCATCATATACGCTCAACAATGCTGGAATTTTCTTTAGATGAGCTAGTACATCATATTTCACTTGCTCTTCCTCCAGCAAAACCTGTGGAATTTCTGACGTTTGAGGGTCCTGAGGATTTCGTAATTTCCTCCGGTAAGTCAAGTAAGTCTAGCATACTTCAGCAACCGCCTTTCCGTTGACTTCAACTTCTTTTATTCCCTTACTTATTTGGACCATGTTAACTGGTCCAGCTGCAGGGTGATCATCATCATCAGTTACTTCTCCATCTTCCTGAAGCTGCATTCTTCTCCCATTTCTTAGGTACCGGGAGTCACGCCTATAAAAGCATTGAGATTCTTCAAAACCATTCTTCATGGCCTCCCAACTAGGCACCACGACTCCATCGAGGGAGCAATACCAGCTAAAGGCGATCTCCTCTAAGGAAATGGGGAATTGTTTTAGGCAAAATGCTTGATTTTGAGCTATTTCCCCACACTGTTTCAAAAAACGCCTAATATGTTTTGAGGATCTCCATACCCCTCATATAGGACAAAATTTGGAAGTTCGTATCCTTCGGGAAATGGTGTTTGCTCTACCTATAAAGGGAACAAATCCCTTGGGCGATAAGTGCCCATCTCTCGAAGGTCAAGGGCAGTTTCAATCTTCTCTTCAATTGTGCCTTCTATGAAATCATATGTTTGAGAAGATGTACCTTCGTCATCCAAATGTTCTGACATCTCAATTTCTATTGGCCATGGTTTATAAAATGTCCTATAGAATCGATCAGCCACGGTGTCCCAATCTGGGATTGAATTCGGTGGCAGGCTAAAGTACCAATCTACTGCCCATCCTTTCAAAGAAAGAACGAACTTCCGTAGAAGTAACGCCTCGCTTTTTACTGTGTTTCCACATTGTGCAAGGAAACGAACCAAATGGCGCCTTGGACAACCTGTCCCATTATATAAAGGAAAACGAGGTACTACATATCCTCGTGGGAACTGAACCCATTCGACTCAATTAGGGAAAGGGTGTCCAGAAATTTGATTTCTTTCAATAATCAAATTTTGATGGGCTTCAAAACCCTCATCTTTCAAAGAGACTGTTACTGTTGCCTGATGTTCCGCTTCCCTTCTAGCTTCAATGTTTGCTTTCTCATCATCACCTGGATTGCGAATGATATGTATTTCTTGTTCTTCAAAATTTACATCCATAGTGATGACATTACAAGAAAAGTCAAAGTGGTCACTTGATACACTTTCTCCATCGTATGTCCTAGCTAGGGATGTGTATGGTGAACCATCAGGAGAAAAGTCAAGTTCCCAATCTTCATTAGGATCCTCAACTTGAGATGACTTTGCTTGTTTACTTGAATGCTTCCATACTTCATCATCCGACATACACCTGCCATTCACCTTATCATCCTTGAAGTGTAGTTGTTTTTTCGCCTTTTTCACAAGCTCAGAGTCGGACCTACACCCAATGTCTCCTTGTTCTGTTCCCCTTACATATTCTGGAGTACTTTGATAGTACATTGGTGGTACTGGCGAATACTCTGGAGAAAAGGCTTCTGGTGTATACTCTGGAGAAGCTGGTGTATATTCTGGAGAGGCTGGTGTGTATTCTGGAGAAGTTGGTGTATACTCTGGTGAGTCAGGTTTGCAGATAGGAGATGTAAGGCAATCTCCTTCCCTAACTTTTGAACCAACTTCACTCTCATCTTCCTCGTCATCATTCAAAACAATGATGGTTAGGCACGGGACCAAAATAAACTTTTCCTCCCTTCTTTTATCAAAGTATGTCTGCAACTCCACAAATTGAAATTTTGAAGGTAGAAATTCCTCCAATGTGACTGGCACAAGAGGACCTTGCTCTAACTGCTCATCAGGGACCAATTTCTCCCATTTTTCCTTCTTTGGGTTCTTCTTTCCTTTTCTCTTACTTACTTTGGCTTTTTTCTGTTTCCTAGAAACTTTTGGTTTTTGCTTTTTGGAAACTTTTGGCCCTTGTGTTGTTGAATCAACTACACTTCTAGCTTTCACTGTGGCATTTTGTTTTTTCTTCATGCTTTTTGACTGATAAACAACCCATTCACCTTCATTATCATTGTCGACAGTGATTGGGTTAGCAGATGCTTTCTCTTGAGGAGGGAGTTTGATAATTTTAGAGTCCAAAAGTTCTTGAATTTTATCTTTCAGAACAAAGCACTCTTTTATCGGATGGCTAATCAAACGATGGTAGGGGCAATATTTTGGATCATTGGTCTTTCCTACCTCATGTGGTCTTTTCACCTCAGGGAGAGCAATCAACTTTTGCTCTAACAGATCTTCAAATAGGTCTTCGACCAGATCATCCATGAAAGAATATTTTTTCTCCAACCTCTCTTTTATAGTCACCTTTTTAAACTCCTTGGGCTTTTTAGCCCCTACTACAACAGGACCCTTCTTTCTGGTTTTGATTGTAGCTACAGTCGATGACTCAACCCTTTCAACGGCCCTAGGCCTCCTTCGTTTAGCTAGATGCAGCTCCATATCATGAGCTTTAGTGCATAGATCATTGAATCCTTCAAAAGTTTAAGTCATAAGAGCTGTAGAGAGCTCATGTCGGAAGTTGTTAAGGCACATCCGAATTAACTCCAATTGCGTAAACTTTTGAGGACAAGCAAATGTCAAAGCTCGCCATTGTCACACCCCAAACTCAGGTATGACCGGCCGTGGCCCACAGGGCCTTAGCCCAAGGCACACGTAAGCCTAAAACACGAATCCATAATCACATTGAACAACTAAACAATAGTCCAATAATAAATAACCAAAACTCAATCCATACATGCCACAATTGTAAACGGAAAAATCAACCGTAATCAAACCCATCCAAACTTATGGGATATAAACAACCCACATATAAAAAATAATCCTAAATGAATTTCAATAAAAAAATAAATAAATATAAATATGCACAAACTCGACTAGCAACCTAAAACAAATTAAATAAATGCCCTAGAGGTCCATGAAATAGAGTCCCTACTACGCCATGAGTCCACTCTAAGTCCTTCTAACACCTGGAAATGGCAAACAACTAAGTCAGCTGATAGCTCAGTGAGTAGCAACATGGATAGTAAATACAGTTTTGAAAACAGGGATAAATTCCAAAATAAGATATACATATCACAGAAACTAGATTGGCATACAGTCTGGTAAATACAATCTGTTTCAAAAGAAGGTTCCACAGTTCAACACTTAAAATACTCATGTCTCGCAAGAACATGATAAACAACATTTTTCACTTAAAACAGATTATAACATGAACACCAATAATTTTCTGGGTACCAAGAAAAACAATAATATGCCACACATTTCTCAGGCTATAAGCCCCGTTGGATCCAATACCGAACTAAGAGTCATCCTCAGGGTGGCACCTGGGCCTTTTCTCAAAGACGATCCGATTGAAGGTCACCTAGTTGTTTTTAAAGGTCTTTTCCTTACAATCGTTGAGCACTAGAGTCATCACGGCCCAACCCGGATCTGTTCCCTAGTGGCCAGAGTCACCACACACAGTGGAATAAGTTCCCTGGACTAAATACACATATGGTCCCAATAATCAATACACATCAGTTTCGCAAGACATGGTAGTTCATCATTATGAACATGAGACCAAAACAAATAGTTTACAGTATGCCAAATTCACACATGTTTCAGAAATAATTTGATTCCATATTGATAATATAATAATTTATCAAAACAGTTTAGTCATGAAACAACAATTTAATTTTCCAACAGTTCAGGGTAGGGGAATATTTATAAAAATACGTAGCATGAAACTACTCACCTGAAACGAAATAATATAATCCTTGAATCGAATAGAGTGTAAAAGTCCAATTAGTGCCCTGAACCAAGTATAAAAACTACACGTCACAACTAATTTAAAAACACTAAAAACAATAGGAACTAAGTAACCTCAACTAAAGCACACTAACCCGGCTCAACCCAACTCACCGTTACTCTTAAATATTACCCAAGTTCATGTTCTTCAAGGTTTAAAATCACCCAAGACATAGGTTCCGGTCAAAACTTAATTAATTGTGACTTTAAGATAAAACAGAGTTTCAAACAAGTTTTCGCAATCTATTCGCTAACTTTGAAAATTACCAAAACCCATTCTACGCTATTCGAAAAATTTCGAAAACCTCCAGATATCAACTAATATATCATAAGTTTCAAACCCAATTGGTTTCACTTGATTTTCTTATCAAAATAATTATCTATAATTTATTATATCTAAACAGGCTGTTTTCTGCAGCACTTTAAAGAAACTGACGGTTCTCTTAATATACACGAGCAATCAATGCAAGGCCAAAAACGTACGAAACTAGACTCGTAACTGATTCTAATGACACTAATTTGATAATTTTTGGATTTATACCCAAAGAGAACAACACTCCCGAATTTACTGTTTCGGACTGGTTTCCTGGACAGATTTGAATACCTCAATTTATAAGGATTTTGACTGCCAAAAATTATGAAAAAATTCAGATATTAAATTCAATATGTAATTGATCTACTGTAAAAATTTCAGATTAAAATTCGTTCGTTTGATATGGTTTCTTGATTTTTAAAGTTTGCGATTCTGTGTAGAATTTTTGAACTAAGAATTACACCCAATCTTTACACATAAATTTAGCTCCTCAAGTTTCTCAATAGGATATCTATATACAAAATACATAAACCTACAACCTCTCCATCAATGAACTAAATAATCATAGAGTAAGGATAAAGAACAAAACCTTAAGGAAGAAGAAAGATAAATACTTACTACACACCCAAAAATCCTTCCTTCTTTGCAATTCTTTTTTTTTCTTCTTCTTCTTCTTCTCTCAATTCCTTCCCCTGGCTGCCGCTATATTGTTTTGTAAACTAATAAGAGAATTAGGGTTTTGTAGGTTTTGTATATATTTTATTTTATATTAGTTATGGGTCAAATAAATGGATAAATATACAAAATATATATATAAGTTAGATGTAACTCAAATAGTAAGAGCCTTATTTATTCATTTTGTGGTCTAGAGTTCAAGCCACACCCTCTTCTCTTTTTTTCTTTTTTTTTAATAATAAATTTTGCCTCCAAACTAAAGACTTTCACCATAATTTATTTTCGAATTTAAAATTAATTAAAAGACCTTCTAAATATGTAATTTGCACTTTAAGATTCACCATCAAAATATTTGAGATTTGTAAAATTATTATTATCTAATTATTTATTTAATTTTTTATATTCGGGTTCTCACAGCCATCTTGCAATGAAATCTGTAACAGACTCATTGTCACGTTGCTTGGTCTCAATCAGTTCTGGTACTCCAACTCCCCTTTGTGTGTTGCAGAACTGTTTAAGGAACTCCTTCACCATGGAATCCCAATTTAGGATTGATCCCTCAGGAAGGTTAGCATACCAAGTAAATGTAGAACTTTCAAGTGACTGAACAAATAGCTGCAAACACAGGGCCTCATTATGGGCTATTGGCCCGCACCTTGAAAGAAAATGAGCCACATGTTGTCTTGGATCTCCTATGCCATCAAATATTTTGAAATTTGGTTGGGAAAAACCAGAAGGGAATGGAACAGCATCTACTCATGCTGGGTAAGGTTTTGTAATTATTCGAAAGTTCTCATCATCTTTTTCTTTGACTTTCTTTACTTGTCTCCTCACCATATCATCAATCATGGCCATGAGCATTAGATTCATACCACCACTGGTTAGATCGGAGTAACAAGGACCATTGCCCCCTGGGGCTAGTGTGCTTTGTATGCCTACGGATGTCCCCACAACAGGTTGTGTCATTTGTTTGGGTGCACTTCACAGTCTCATCATTTGGGCCTGCAATTGTTGCATTTGCTCCAACATAGCAGCCATTTCCTGTTCTCTTCTCTCGAGTTGTTCTTGTAGGGCCACCGCTTTTTCCTTGAGACCTTGGTCTTGTTGGACCTGTGAATTTTCACCTTCTTTCTCAACCTCAGTCATCATAACTGTGACTTTGTTGATATCTTTCAATTCATTGTTTCCAATATTCGTTGAAACAAACGAGATAGAATCATCTTGTTCGTATAAAGGATTATCAACCCCCACAACATTACTCATATTTGAAGCATCTGACTGCGATGCTTTGTTTTGAGCCTGACGGGTTATGGACCTTATTCTGTGCCCTTTTCTTATTCCCTCCATAGATAGTTCAACCAAAGTAGAAATATTTCCCAAGGGTTGCTTACCCTCCTCCACCTTGGATTTTCCAACAAAGACAGGACTTTCAATTTGTTTTTGGGATTCATCTTTCGAGAGAGCCCTTTCAATAGCTCCTATAACATTTGTTGCCACTGTTCTTGGTTCCAGTTTCTTTAAGGCCTTATTTCTTCTTCGCCTTTGTATTTTCGAAACTGGACCAGATGACATATCAAGTTGAGCCCCTAGGGGCATAGAAGAAATCGTTTGCGTTTTTGCAAACTCCTCATGAATTTTCAAAACAGTCCCTACATTTTTAGAGCGGACCAATTGATGTTGATTCAAATCCCGATGGGCCAACAGGTGTTCCTTATTCTGTCGGGCCAACGGGTGTTCCTTATTCGAACCCTGTCGAGCCAACGAGGGTACCTTATTCGAACCCTGTCGAGCCAACGAGTGTTCCTTTGGCTCTTGAGAGTTTACTGAGATTTGGTTTGACCGATTTTGTGCTTTGAACAGAACTATCGGTTTGTAGGCCGCAACTGTTTTTTCATCAACAGGGGCCTTTTTTTCATCAACAGGAGTTTGGGTCATTACCCTCCTCCCAATGGCCCTAATGATGGCCATGTTTTCAGCAGAGGCTTTCTTCTGGGCAAACTCCACCATTTTAATGGAGTCTTCTACCCTTTTGAGTAGTTGGGCCACAACATTTTTTGTTGCTCCTGTTGAAGTTGCAACAAAAGTCGTAGTTGCAAACTGATTAGCCTCCTTTGCCTGAATTAGAAAGCTCTTCGTTCGGGCTGTGGCCCTCACAGTTGCGTACTGCTTTGACGCTTTCACATAATCTTCAGTAATCTTTCTCAAACTTTCAGCTTTCTGGAGAAGTGTGACTTTCTTTGTCACACCAGTTATCTTCGGGACAGCCAAGAGCTTTCGCTCCAGAGCCCCTTGGGTGATAGGGGAAAGAAGTGCATCTTTCCAGGATTTCGTTGGTTCAACCTTTAGGACAGCCAAGAGCATTCGCTCCGGAGCCCCTTGGGTGATGGGTGCTATCTCCACCCTTGGTGATTTCAGAACCACTGGATTGTAGGTTTGTCTCCTGACAGTTGCTTCAGCATTCCTATAACAAAAGAATATATCAGTAAGTTTCAACTATATATATATATATATTTTTTTGTTATTCAAAAGATGGGAGGAGAAACATGGTTCCACTGGGCGTGCCAGAATTTGTAGACACAAATTTTAAAACATAAAGTGTTTCAACACATTTCAAAATTTTATGTTACAAATGTCCACTGTTTAGTCTTTGAACTAAACAGTGTTGATTATTTGAATAGCAAGTTCTTATTTCCGATCTGTATTTCAGATCGTTAATTACACATTTTATACAAATGAAACCTCCGATTAATGAAGAACAAAATAAACAACAAAAGACAATTTAAGAAAAATAAATATTTTATTAAAATTGTTATGGGTTTTGAACCCTCGAATACAAAATACAATTCTTGGGTTTGGAACCCTTTACCTATTCATCGCCATTAGCATAGACTCTTGAGTTCTCTAAGCTTCTCTTCTTCTTTCTTGTAACGATTTCTTTAGCTCTCAATTTCTTTCTTTCTCTCTCTGATCTTTACACTTCTGATTTTCTTCAATTCCCCGTCTTGTGTGATGGTCCTCATATTTATGGAGGGCCATCAGGTGATAGGAATGCTTCATCTTCAATTTGAATTTCAAATTGAATGATAGTGCCATTTGAATTTTGAATAATAGCGCTATCTGATTAATCGTATATCTTATTAACCGAATTGATCTTTGGAGTTTCATCCTATGTGGTGTCCTTGCTATAGGCTCTACAGGTGTCATCTTTCGTAAGCTCCACGTGTCATTTAAGTATCTTGAATAACGTTGTTGAGATATAACGTCGTTTTATTTATGTACTTCAATAGATCATATTGATCCCTTTTTTTTTTTTTTTTAAGAAGTGATTATCTACAACCTTCCTATCATAGGCTCTATCCGTGTCATACATTTAGTTGAAATTTATGTGCCAACAAGATGTGAATTGAGTAGTGATGTGTCTTGAGACCAAATGTGGTGTGTATATAAAGACACTGAATGTTTGGTTAACTTTTCTTTATCCAGATAAAATAATAGTTTAAATAAAAATAAGTTTTTTTTAAAGAAAATTAATTATTAAATAAATAAATAAATAAATAAAGAGAAATGCTTTTAACTTGGGAATAAAATCACTTAACAGTGAGACAAATAACAGAAAATTACACATAAAAAAAAATCACTTATCATATATGTGTAATTTTATTTTATTTATTTTTTTTTGTAGAACAGTACCAAAAAAATCAATCTAATCGCACTCATTGGTTAATCAACGTGATTGAACTTTATTTAAAATCAACACAAAATATAAATAAATTAAATTTAAATACATTATTTAAAAAAAAATTGTTAAATTATCAAATTAAGAACCCATTATTCTACTCAAATCTGACTCCCAAACTATAAACTAATCAAATATAAATACATTTTTTTAATTTATTAAAAAAATTGATTTAAATTTAAATTTAAACAATCCACGATTGTGCTCGACTGACTCGCTTACCACCCCTTACTGCCAAACTGCCTAGAGCTGACTTGGTACTCCAATTGACCTCGGGCGCGACTTTGGTTCTTTGCAATACTAGCCAAATCCCTTCCCAAGCCGATATGTGAACAACCTGCTAGATGCCATGCCTCTCCTAATATCCATGGTAAAAGAGGAACAGAGAGGCTGGGCTGGGATGGAACCAAAGAACCAAAAACAACTCTGTGCAAATCATCAACTCTCTTATTATTATTTTCACATGAGAGGTGCAGACTCCCTTGTCTTGGAGAGGGACCGGCTGTAGGTCCAACCATTTTAGCTGAGAAAATTACTGCCCTTGAGTTAATTAGTAAAACAGAGTTCAATAAAAGGCGTTAGAAATCACAACATAATTTTCTGGTAAAAACCAAAGTTGTTCTCAAACAGAATGTATTAAGATTAAACTATTTTAAGTTAATGCCATACACAACTAATGAATTGGAGGATGTAGGGATGGAAGTAGTTGACCATTCTAACAGTTTCTAGTGGTCCTTTGTACAACACAGATCATCAATCATTCACATTGTGAGATTTCTAATCTTGCAACCGCAGAGGCCACTTCTTTGTCCATGCTTCTCATTCCGTTAGGCTATGACATGCTCGCATGCCGTAATACCAATTCTGCTGCCTGAAACTTGCCTACTTAAGTTGAACCCACAAGAGGCTTTGGGCTAATCTTGAGCCTGCTCTTGCAACAATATAAAAACACACACAACACTCCTTTTCAATTCAATAGTAGTAAAAAATACTTGCACAGAGCAAAGCAATTATTTCAAGTATAATTTCTGAACATACGTATCTGAATTAAAGAATCATTGAAATGCTAGACTGATCATTTAACTGATATTTGATGACTCACTGAATCGTGGAGCTTGAAAAAAAAAAAACAATAATAATAAAAATAGTAATAAATTGATAGCGTGTGACCATGAAAATTACCTTCCAATTATCCATCAGAAGCCTTTAACTTTCGAGGCCTTTTATTAGACTGAGCTGGTGATGATGGAGCATCTGACAACCTTCCAGGTGCCTAGAAAACCAATATTGTCAAGAAAGTTAACATTCCCCAATTCTGAAGAAAAGAACCAGACATAAAAATACATTGAGATGCATGAAATGAAATACAGAGAATAGGTGTGTACCTTTCGCTTCTGGTCCCTTTTACCAACTCTTTCCCCTGAAATTTCATTGACATTGAAATTAATGGAAAAATATATAGATTGATCTCATCCGAAAAATTGAACATGACAAACAAAAATGAAAATAAATTAATAAATAAAAAGAAGGCCAAGATGAAATGGCCCTTATCACTTAAAATGTTACCTCCGAAACTAAACGGCTCAGGAATGAATGTGCGGTCCTGATCAACAACACGTTGGAAATGCTGTTAACATATAGAAACCAGACTTTCACATAGCATAGAAAGTAAGCATATTCTCACAACTAGATGGTAAATACACTGGGTGGAAGAGTGTGTGTGTGACATGTAAAAAACAGGATCTAAAACAACGCACATACCTTAGGTGTGTTTGGTGTTTCAGCATATGAACCGTCACGATAAGATGAACCTTCTGCCTCCTTATTTTGCAACTGATCACAAAACAGACAAGGACCCAAGATGTCAAAGATGATTAATACCATCAACAACACGAAAAACTACAAATAAGAGAGAGAGAGAGAGAGAGAGAGAGAGAGAGAGAGAGACTGCACTTCTAGTAGAAGTCCAATTTAGAAATCTCCTGAAACAATAATATATATATATATATATTAGGTAAAAGGATGTCCACGCTTCAGAAATCCATTTCTAGTGCTTGCCAAACACAACCGTTATCTTTTCTTGTAACACCACTATTCTTTGTTGGTCCCAAGGGGCAGAGGAAGCTAGGTTAGCTGAAATGACTATACAACTATGCTACCATTTGCGCCTGCGAATGGTTCTATATAAGAACCTATTTACTGCCAAACGAATATTTCATAGACAGCCAACAAGGAATTCCATCGCTCATACATCCAAACATTTTCATTTGTTACACATTTTCTGAACATGTTTTTCTCTTAACCACCAACATTTGGTACATCATAGTAGTTCTTATAGCAGTCATAAATTTTTTTCCTTCAACTTAATAGGAATTCTTCGATTACACAACAATCTTGATGCATTTCTCCATTTTCACCATGCTGCCCTAGCCCTAAGCTACAGGTCACACCCTCCTTAATAATTGGCCCATCGAAAATGACCACTCTTTTGTATCTCATGCCCATAAAATTTTATTCTCAACTTTATCCCAATTTCTAGTTTTGCTACTGCTATATTTGGATCTTATACTAGTCAAGGGAGATGAATTTACTTATATATATTCAAATTTTATAGGTAAACAAACAAAAAAATGAAGTTTTTCCACATATACAGTCATTTCTTATTAATTTTCTAAGCCAACAAAAATAAATAAATAAATTTAACTCCTTTCACTTCAGTCACGTTTCCCATATTTTTTTTATATTTCATTTTGCTTTCCCTCAATAAATCCAAGATCCAAACATGGCCTAAAGTTACTTCAAGGATTCCATAAACTATAAAAAGGTAAAGCACGATAAAGAAAATTCACAACCTTGAAATATCAGTCAAAGCACATCAGAACATTTGCAAACTTGAATTATATAAATCTTTGAACAATGAAAAAAGATACAAATTCAAGATGAACCTTAGGTTAAAGTACCTGTTTCTGAAGATTCAATAAAGTCAATATTTCTTTTCTTAACTCAAGATGCTCTGCACATACAGCTTTGGTTGGAACCTTTGGCTTCAAATTAACCGGTGAAAGGAAAGGGCACGATTGCCTATTAAGAAGCATTTTAATGGAAGAAAATGTCTAAGAAGTGACACCATAAGATAGCAAATTCTGAAACATCATCCTTTCATGTTTAGAAACATCTAATGAAGAACAATATTTTTATTATTTCCTGAAAATTTAAAAACTATGTTAGGCTTTGGAATAATAAGGAAACAGAAAAATTTTAAGCAATAAGGAAACAAAAAAGGAGAAGTATCTAAGTTACAGATAATCTGACAGGCTTCACCCAGAAGACCAGAAGGCATATTTACAACAGGGGTGCACCTCAAGCAGGCCAACTTGAGCAACTCAAGCTTTTGGACTTTTGGACTTAGGCAGTGTAAAGAGCTACGCTACAAGTTTGGCCCAAGCCTAAACTGCGGTCTCAGTCAAACCGATGAGCATATTATATAGTATAATATATATCAAATATACATAAAATCCATCATATTAATCTTTTCTCACTGTCACTGTTGGATTAACTCTCACTACAATATAAATTGTGAGAAAACCTGACAATCATTTGCTCTCCTCCCCGCCCAGTCACCCACCCCTCTATGTCTATCCCATAATCTTTCATCACCGCACTGTTGGATTAAATCTCAATACAATATCAAGTGTGCAGAACCCTAATATATGCACTTTACATCTCAAACATAAAAGGGGGTAGAGAAAGAATATTAAATCAAAAAAAAATATGGCAGATTAATAAGCATCTAATATAAATGACAAACAAGGAAGATGAACAGCCTAGTGATGTAATATTATTTTAGCCTTTTAGGTCAAAACACTGAAAAAGGAATAATATAGCAGGCAAAAAGATGTTCTCCTACAATTCATAAAAATACATGCAAACCAAAACCATAAGCATCAAAGCAACCTGTTCTGAAACAAAATGAAAAGAAATACTAAAATAATTTGTACTAGAATTCCCATGGTAAAGATAGAATACAAATTTAATAATTATATTAACAACACTATGACTATCTATATGTTTATGTAAATAAAATCATGCTCACATGACACTGAAAGTTCAACCAAGAGACATAAATAGTATAGCAAGCAAAAACATACCCCAAGATCTTGTAAAGTCTGCTCAACCCGCTTGATGGTCCGAAGTCCAGCAGATGAGCTTGCAGCTTGTACCATTTGATCAAGTGCATATGTTCTAGTGTAAACCCGGAGCTGAAAACGTTCTCAATCAGTAAAGCTATTTATTATTATTTTTAATATAACTATCAGAGTTAGATATGATATACATGACTTATTCAACTGTTTAATGAAACATACATATATAGAGCTGTAAGCATACAAATGAAATGAAAAGAAAAGAAAAGAAAAGAAGAAGAAGAAGAAAGACCTTTGAACAGTGTGAGCTAAGCAGAGACCATACAAAAATATTCTCCCAGATTACGAGGGAGGGAGGGCATAGAAAAATAAATGATTAAAACAAGAAAAAACCATAAGGAAAATTGAATTATCAAACGAACCACGCGAAGAGAAGTTGCAACAGAGGCACTCTCGGCTATTGAAGTTGGAGGTGCAACATTTGCAGAAGCAAACTGAACACTGGAAGAAGGTGATGTGGCATCAACAGGAACAATAGCCCTTTCAGCACCTTCTGCACCAACATTTGATGTGACTGGCAATTCTGACTCTTCAGCACCCTGAAAGCACAATAAATAGAGCATACACATGCATTCTAGTGCTCATACAAAGACACTTACTGAAAAAAGAAACATAATTAAAAGATACATTGGAGACAAGTGGCAACAACTTAAGGTGTACAAGAGGAGGCATGAAAGAGATGCTTCCAAGGCCCAAACCTTGATTTAGCATACATTGGATGATGAGTAACCCACTTGGGACCTTGGATAATCATGATTTAGCCTTGTAAGGTCTTGTCTTATGCTTATTCTTATATTATCTATGTTTGGTGATTTGTCTTTTAGGTCAGGGATGCTTTGGCAATTTCCAAATTTAGTGGACATGGGCTATATATAGGAGATACCCATGGGTTGTGGCATTGGTCAAGTTATGTATCAGGGTATTTATTTATGGGTCTTATGGATTCAATCAAGTTAGAAACAAGAACACAAGTCAACAAAAGTGAGCTTTTAAACTTTCTCAGTGTGATGTCCTACATCAGATGCACAAAATGAGAAAGTAATAAGCAAATTACATAAGCTTCACATAGAGAAACAGGATAGCAACCAGAGAAAATGGAGAGTGCAACAAGTTAAAACAGAAACTGGAAGCAAGGAGCAGAAGTTTGGAAGGAAGATGGAACTGCAACGCAGGAAATTACAGTGAGCATATCAAGAGGTGAAAATTTCACCTTTAGAAAGAATATAGAAAGAAATCATACAAAACACGCATGAGGTCATGAAACTAGAGTACATTATTATCTAAATGAGTACTTCTCTCCTTCCATTTGCAATGCTAAGAAACAAAATAGCTAGTCCAACATAAGACTTACTCTTGCAGCCATGCGTGACTCAGATATTTTCTTTGCTTCAGCAAGAACCTAAAAAAAAAAAAATTTTTAAAAAAAAAGAAGAAGAAAAATAAAGAACATTGGATAAACTAGTCAGTCCAGATGCTGATGAAGACCATGCAAGAATGTTGAGAAATAAAAGTCAAAGATGCAGGAGCAAATTTCAAACCTCAGCATCCTTGCGCTCTTGCTGTTTTGTTTGAGAAAGGACCATGGATAATGCACGCTTGCGCTCAATCTCTTGTGAAACATTGTATGGTTCCTACACAAAGGAAAAACTTAAAGTTACCAAGAAACAAAAATTAACCACTTAGATATGATAACCTAAGAGGAAATAACATCAAGTGAAATTGGGAAACTACAAAGTGATAAAGTAGTATGTCATTGTAAAAACTTTCATCATAATGCCATCAAACCTTAACAATAGGATGTCCAGAAACATCACCAGGAGATGAAGCCCTAGAAATCAAGATGGCACGAGAAGCTACACACAGAGATAGCCATATTAATCAAGACAACAATCAGAAGTTTAAACCTTATGATGACTATCACATGGTAAACGAATGACGGATTGAACCATTAATATCAAAATATGAAATGAACAACACGGCATAGAAACAAAGTGTAACCAACAGAAGATGGTTAAAATACCACTATAATAGCGATCCTTCAGTTGTTCCACAGTCCGAGATGATGGGAATCTATCAGCAATCACAACAAAGCGGAGATCAAACCGTTCACATAAGTCAAAGAGCTGATCAGTCTCTTCCTTGGTCCACATCTAACAAAGAATACACAAAGTGAGAAGATTTGTACTCACGAAACTATCAAAAGGGGGGCAAAGAGAGAATTAATACAAATTAATTGAACAAAAAGAACTTGAAATCCAAGAATGTATCTAAATTATTTAATAACTATCCCTGTTTGACCACAATCACATCTGATAAAGGGTGAAAATTTTGTGTAGGAATAAGGTTTGGCTAAAGAAAAGATGAAACGAGGCGTGTAATGTGTGGTTAAGAATGCAGAATGGGCCATTTTGTGAGATTTGGTAAACCCTTCTTCAAAGAGGCCTTTATTCTGTAGAAAATTTCAACTGGCATCAGTAGTCAGAACAGACTAACAAGGATTTGGCAGCATAATTAATACTTTGTTTGTTGGTTTCCACATTAAATATGAGCTTATGCATATTCACTATATACAATCAAATACCAAGAACAAGACTATTGAAAGAATGGCGGGCTAAAGAAACATGTATCATAAGCACATAGTTGAAAACTAAAAAAATAAAAATAAAAATGAAAACCGCATCAAAATGGTTATTCCACATAACTATGTTAAAGACCCAAAAACATAAACAACGACTTGATGAAGTTGTTGAGTCAATTCATACTCGAAAGAAGATAAAAGAAAAAACTCCAACCACGAAAATAAGAGAGCAAAGAGAAACTATGACATATCAAATTTTCAAACACTTGGAACACTTGATGTATTGCCCCTTCACTTAAAACCATGATAATGCAAGTCAGAATGAAGTTATTCTTAGATATGCACAAACACACAAACTCAAATTAAGGACCTCTTCCTTTTTTCATGTTATTGACAAGAATATCATTTAAATACATATTTACAACATAATCAAAAGAAATTTTTTCAATCCCAGTGGCAATCAAATCAGAAAGAAGCAATATTAAGATGCTACCTACAGGATCAGTTAAATGTTTTTCATACTCCTCGTCCGTGTACTTGACAGTGTCGACAGACTGCACCAGACAAAGTAGCATATTACATTACTGAAGTATCAAATGGAGAGGAATACAAAATAAACAATAGATTAATTCATCAATAGGAAAAACAGAACAAGTTATAGAATATTACATGCAGATACGAGTGTATTTATGTATACCTTGTTATATTTAGCAAAGGAATAGTCACCTGTAGGAGGAACAGCATTTACAACTCTGACCTGAGAAATATAAGAGCCACAAAAAAAGTTAATCAAATGCCTCACTGACTAATGATCCTTGGAAATGTACACAACACAAATAGAAAAACATACCCAGTGGTAAAGCTGCAAATTATCTTTTCGAGCTGAATTTGAAAAAGGAAGCCATTGCCAAGTAATCTGCAGAAAGAATCTAAGCTCTCTCATAAAGTAGAACCCAGAACTTAAAACACTGACATAACATGAAAAAGACAAACTTATAGTAAAGAAATGCCACCCAGACAATCAAAGGACAACACACAGTTATACCGCGTGTATATTCATTCATTCAGTCTTTGCTCTACATGAGCTTATAGGAGATGCAAACCAACTTACTCATTTGAGGTGAACACATAAGTTTCTCCACCACATGTTTATATATCAGAAAGATCAACTTGGTCTGATTTTCCAAAAGCACGTTTAAGGAATCAAATTTATATTAAGCTTGAAGAATGGAATGATGCAGAACCTAATGCTTCAAATATAAGCAATATAATAGTCACATATAAGAATAACCAACCTTAACAAAGCAACATTTAGTACTCTTAACACACAATACTGATTCGTTCTAAGCCCTAACTTCTCCTAAAACTTGTTTAAAAAAAAAAAAAAAAAAAAAAAGACTAACAACCCAACATGTTTCTATAATAATTCAACTAAATTTGAATATAGAGTAAGTTATACAATCACTAACTAACCTTCTCGTTCTCTGATTGAGTGCGCCGCTTCAGTTGAGCAACATCAATGGAAGGCATAAGAGGAGCCAAACCACCAGTAAGCGCATAAACCTGAAATTCGAAAACACCCCCAATCAAGAAAATTCGAAACAATTGAATGAAACGAGAGAGCAAAGTAGCGAAGTACCTCACGCGAAATGCCATCAGGTTTTCTTTGAGAATCTTTCTGGGGTCTGGACTTCTTTTCCTGGGGTAAAGGCAATGGAGTTTTGGGCAATCCCAAAATGTCCTTGGCATCCATATTCAAAATCCCTAAATTATTAGGGTTTTATCTTTCTGATCTTTTTCTTTTGGTCGTCGGATCAGAACATCAAAAACTAAGATTTCATCGCCAAGAACGCCACGCCGAACAATCAAAATCTTGAATTCCCAACACACAAACAAAGAGATTACTAGGAATTGTTCGATCAATTTTTTTTACGAACAAGGAAGGTTAGGGGTTTTTTTTTCGAGCGCCAAGTTCTGGTTTTCGAAGCAGAGCAGCTCGATCGGAAAACAAAAACAAATTTTCATTTTCAAAAAGAAAAATGACTTGGACCCCCAGCTGGGGGTGCTGGGGGTCGGCTCCTATTGGGCAAAACACTGTTGTTGTTGGTGTTGTTGTTGTTGTTGTTTTTTTTTTTTTTTTTGGATTTCACAACCCCAAAGGCGACCTTTGGGGATCGACTGGGGTCCCGTCTTGGGGTCAGAGTAGCATAACCCCCCATCAATATTATTTTAGTATTTATATTTATTAAATAAATTTTACATTGTATTTCCCATCAATATTATTTTATGATTTATCAATAATATCTTTATTTTAAATGTTAGGAAAACTAACTGATGATACAGTTTTGTCAGATGAGAAATGAGTCAGACAAGATCTGGATGCTCTATGGGTTGGTCGAACTTCGTTTTCCTAGCAGTACCTACACCAAGTCCAGTAAGAAGGACCCGGGGGTGGGGTTCTTTCTTGAGAACCCTCCGATGGTTAAGTTAGATGAATATCTTACTCATAAATGGAAGCTTAGAGCCGAAGTAGAGAGAGAGAGTTACTCGTATCTTTCATACCTTTTTTGAGCCTCCTCGCCCCCTGTGCCCCTTTCATGATTGCTTTCATGTCTCTGTCTTTTCACCCTGTCTTATTGGCCGTAAGCCTACAACTTATTTGTAACTAGCTATGGCCATGTTGTCATGTCGCAGAAATCACGGAAGGGAAGGAGGTGGCTTGTATCTTCTTTTTGTCTGGCCACTGGGCCTAAGTTGGATTAGGAATCATTTGGACGGCCCACTGGACCACCTATTTGGGTCACGCCCATTAGTAATCCCCCATTCCTGAGTGCAACTTTAGTCTAACGATGGAAAGTAAAAGTGTCTCGTTTGTTGCGTGATTGTGTTCTTTCACACTGACGAGCCATTGCTTGATCTAATGTGATGGTACTCGGTGATTCCGTGTGAATGGTGAGCTGTCTCGTTCTAGACCATGTCGGTGGACCTTCTTCAGAGTTCAATATTCTGGTCGGTCTCATAAGATGTGGCCGGACCGTTGCGCACGTACACTTATATATCAGCTGGGGTGCAATTGTATGGATTTATTTGGCTTCAAAATTCCAACAACTTGGTCCCACTCGAGGTTGTAATTGATTTTTGGATGGAGCCCATACAAGACAAGCTATGAAAAGTAGCATATGCCAAGTTATAGTTTGCTTAGTCTCCGTTTGATGTTAATAGGATTCAAGCTGTTGGTCAGGTGGGGGTCTCCCGCCTGATGGTCTTGCACATGGTGGTCTTCTCTATGGAGGTCTTCCGCATGGAGGTTTGCCACATGGAGGTCTTCCACATGGAGGTTTTCCACATTTAGGTCTTCCGCATGGTGGTCTGTTTTCCGTATGGGGTCAGTCTCCCGCAAGGGTCGGTCTTCCGCTCAGCGGTCTACTTAATGGAGATCTCCTGTATGGTCTTCCACGTAGAGGTCTTCCACGTAGAGGTCTTCCACGTGGGGGTTTTCTGCATGGCGGTCTTCCGTGCAGCGGTCATCCTTATGCATTTCTTCTGTAGGGGGGTCGATCTCCCATGGGGGCTGGTTTGCTGCAGCAGTTTTCCTTGCGGGTCGGTCTCCCATGGGTGTTGGTCTTCTGCGGCAGTCAGTCTCCCACGGGGGTCAGTCTTCCGCTCAACGGTTTACCTCATGAAGATCTCCTGCATGGTCATCCTTATGGATCCGTGTACTTGACAATGTTAACAGACTGCACCAGACAAAGTAGCATACTACATTACTGAAGTATCAAATGGAAAGGAATACAAAATAAACAATAGATTAATTCGTCAGTAGGAAAAACAAAACAAGTTATAGAATATTACATGCAGATACGAGTGTACTTATGTATACCTTGTTATATTTGGCAAAGGAATAGTCACCTGTAGGAGGAACAACATTTACAACTCTGACCTGAGAAATATAAGAGCCAAAAAAAAAGTTAATCAAATGCCTAACTGACTAATGATCCTTGGAAATGTACACAACACAGATAGAAAAACATACCTAGTGGTAAAGCTACAAATTTTCTTTTCAAGCTGAATTTGAAAAAGGAAGCCATTGCCAAGTAATCTGCAGGAAGAATCTAAGCTCTCTCATAAAATTATCCTAACTATAAGTAGAACTCAGAACTTAAAACACTAACATAACATGAAAAAGATAAACTTATAGTAAAGAAATGCCACCCAGACAATCAAAAGACAACACATGGTTATACCGCGTGTATATTCATTCATTCAGTCTTTGCTCTACATGAGCTTATAGGAGATGCAAACCAACTTACTCATTTGAGATGAACACATAAGTTTCTCCACCACATGTTTATACATCAGAAAGATTAACTTGGTGTGATTTTCCAAAAGCACGTTTAAAGAATCAAATTTATATTAAGCTTGAAGAATGGAATGACGCAGAACCTAATGCTTCAAATATAAGCAATATAATAGTCACATATAAGAATACCCAACCTTAACAAAGCAACATTTGGTACTCTTAACACACAATACTGATTCGTTCTAAGCCCTAACTTCTCCTAAAACTTGTTTAAAACAAAAAAAGAAGAAAAAAGTATTAAAAAAAAAAAGGACTAACAACCCAACATGTTTCTATAATAATTCAACTAAATTTGAATATAGAGTAAGTTATACAATCACTAACTAACCTTCTCGTTCTCTGATTGAGTGTGCCGCTTTAGTTGAGCAACATCAATGAAACGCATAAGAGGAGCCAAACCACCAGTAAGTACGTAAACCTGAAATTCGAAAACACCCCCAATCAAGAAAATTCGAAACAATTAAGTGAAACGAGAGAGCAAAGTCGTTATGTACCTCACACGAAATACCATCAGGTTTTCTCTTTGAATCTTTCTGGGGTCTGGACTTCTTTTCCTGGGGTAAAGGCAATGGAGTTTCGGGCAATCCCAAAATGGCCTTGGCATCCATATTCAAAATCCCTAAATTATTAGGGGTTTTATCTTTCACAGTCTTTTTCTTTTGGTCGTCAGATCAGAACATCAAAAACTAAGATTTCATCGCCAAGAACGCCACGCCGAACAATCAAAACCTTGAATTCCAAACACACGAACAAAGAAATTACTAGGAATTGTTCGATCAATTTTTTTACGAACAAGGAAGGTTAAGGGGTTTTTTTTCGAGCGCCAAGTTTTGGTTTTCAAAGCAGAGCAAATCGATCCAGGGAAACAAAAACAACTTTTCATTAACAATCTAACGGTTACAGTTCAAAAATTAACAACTAAAATTTGTACAAAATGCTCGCACATTTCCATATGATATGAGTATTTATATTTATTAAATAAATTTTACATTGTATTCCCCATCAATATTATTTTATGATTTATCAATAATATCTTTATTTTAAAAATGTTACATCTAGTAAATTTTAAAAATGTTAGGGATACTAACTGATGATGCACTTTTATCAGATGAGAAATGGGTCATACAAGATCCGGATGCTCCACGGGTTGGCTGAACTTCATCTTCCTAGCAGTACCTGGACCAAGTCCAGTAAGAAGGACCCAGGGGGTGGGGTTCCTTCTTGAGGACCCTCCGATGGTTAAGTTAGATGAATATCTTACTTATGAATGGAAGCTTAGAGCCGAAGTATAGAGAGAGAGAGAGAGAGTTACTTGTATTTTTCATACCTTTTTTGGGCCTCCTCGCCCCCCGTGCCCCTTTCATGATTGCTCTCATGTCTCTGTCTTTTCACCCTGTCTTATTGGCCGTAAGCCTACGACTTATCTATAACTAGCTATGGCCGTGTTGTCATGTCGCAAAAATCACGGAAGGGAATGAGGTGGCTTGTATTTTCTTTTTGTCTGGCCACTGGGCCTAAGTTGGGTTAGGAATCATTTGGACGGCCCACTGGGCCACCTATTTGGGCCATGCCCATCAGTAATCCCCCATTCCCAAGTGCAGCTTTAGTCCAACGAAGGAAAGTAAAAGTGTCTCGTTTGTTACGTGATTGTGTTCTTACACATCGACGAGCCATTGCTTGATCTAATGTGATGGTACTCGGTGATTCTGTGTGAATGGTGAGCTGTCTCGTTCTAGACCATGTCGGTGGACCTTCTTTACAGTTCAATATTTTGGTCGATCTTATAAGATGTGGCCGAACCGTTGCACACGTACACTTATAACTCAGCTGTGGTGAAATTGTGTGGATTTATTTGGCTTCAAAATTCTAACAACTTGGTCCCACTCGAGGTAGTAATTGATTTTTGGCTGGAGCCCATGCAAGACAAGCCATGAAAGTAGCATATGCCTTACAGTTTGCTTAGTCTTCGTTTGATGTTGATGGGATTTAGTTGTTGATCAGGTGGGGGTCTCCTACTTGATGGTCCTCCGCATGGTTGGCTTCCGCATAGTGGTCTTCTATATGAAGGTCTCCCGCATGGAGGTTTGCCACATGGAGGTCTTCCACATGGAGGTTTTCCGTATGGAGGGCTTTCGCATGGTGGTTTGTCTTCCGTATGGGGGTCGGTCTCCCGTGAGGGTGGTCTTCTGCGGCGGTCGGTCTCCCGTAGGGGTCGGTCTTCCGCTCAGCGGTTTACCTCATGGAAATCTGATGTATGGTCTTCTACGTAGAGGTCTTCCACATGGGGGTCTTCCACACGGCGGTCTTCCGCGCAACGGTCATCCTTATGGATGTCTTCTGTAGGGAGGTCGGTCTCCCTTGGGGTTGGTCTACCACGGCAGTCTTCCTTGGGGGTCGGTCTCTGGTAGTGTTGGTCTTCCACGGCTGGTCTTCATTCGCCGGGTCTATCTCATGGAGATCTCCTACATGGTCATCCTTATTGTAGACACCCCATTTTTGACCGCCCTTAAGACTTGAGTGACATTGATCACTCGATGATAAAAGTTATGCTGTATAAACGGTCTATTTCTTCGGCAGGAAGAGCTTCTAAATCCCAACCTTATACCCCATTTTTTACCAAAACCATTTTGGCCAAAACGTTTTTAGACCTTAAAACCCTCTCTTTCAAAATATTTTTCCAAGTGCTTCTACGATGTTCCAAGGCTCGCATTTCGTTCAAAAAGTTGCACTTTTCAGTAAACCGAGCAAGGACAAAGTGGAAATACATGAAAGAGAGGTGAAATCTTTGAAAAATCTTTCAAAACCTCTTATTTATAGGTTTGGAGTTGAAGAAAAATAGAGGAGAGGGAAGAAAACTAGTTGGACTTGAAACCGTTAAGAGAAAACTGAGTAGTCTTCATTAAATTAGGCCTATCTCTGTGTGCACTTAGACTTTAGATGTGAGGCCACCACCATTGAAAAGTAGACTTCTGAGGCTTCACTTTACACTCAAGAATCTCCTAAAACCGAGTCCGGATGAGGGAGATATGGCCGTTTGAATTTAGGCATCAATCTGATTAAGCTAGAAATGAGTAACCTTCACTAAAATAGGCATATCTCTTTGCACACTTATAATTTGGATGTGGGGCAACCTCCATTGGAAAGTAGACTTCCGGCGCTTGAATTTACACTCAAAAATGACCTAGAACTGAGTCCGGATGAAGGCGATATGCCTATTTGAAGTTGAGCCTAGAAGCAAATTTTTGGTGGCCAGCAGATGGCCGGCCAGACACCATTGGTGGCCGGAAATGCACACTTCTGGCCTACCGGCGACCTGTCGGCCACTAGTGTAAAGCCCAGATATTTTCTCCAGTTGTTTTCATAAAGTTCCAACTGTCCCTTAATTAGATATTTCGACCAAGGCTTTTTTTTTCTATATATAGAGGGCCTCTCTCTTGGTTTCAAAGGTTAGAAAAACTTAGAAAAGGTTAGGAAAATTTAGGGAGCAAAAATATTTCCTCTCTCTCTCTCTCTCTCTCAATCTCTCTGTTAGGTCCCTTTATTGTCAAATCCGGAGACAAAACTTTGTGTTGTTAAAATTGTAATTTTTTTGTGCTTTTGTTCTTCCCGCTCGAGCGGAGATTGGAGGAACTCAGTATTTTGACAGGGCTGTAGAAGTACTGAAGGGTGTGAATTCACGCTCGAGCGGAATGTTCAGCGCTCGAGCGCATCTCAGCTTAATCACGCACATATTTTGTTCAGGCCGCTCGAGCGGACGGTGGAGCGCTTGAGCGGAGATCGCGAACTTCAGAATCCGGATTTTTTCAAGTGATAGGTTTCTTTCAAAACTGGGATTCTTTTTGGTTTTCTATAAGTAGATGGTTTTCTCCTAAAACTAATCTAACTCTTTCTAGATCTGATCTAAGAGTTCTAGGGTTTTGTTTGAAGTTTTCTTTTGAGGTTTTGTGAGTTTTCTTTGATGTTCTTAAGAGAGTTCTAAACTTATGAGTTGAGATTCATACATCAAAGAGTTTGATACTACATATTCAAGAGAGTTCTCTTCGGTGGAATCCGAAGGTTAACACGTAGAGTTTCAAAAGGTGTTTGATTCTTTACGTAGTCGTTAATTCGACAAGTGAAGTTGTGGAATCAACTTCAGGTTTGATTAGTTCCGTGACGAAGGCGTGGAGAAAGAGTTACAAAAGATTCGAGAACAAATTGACTGTGTTGGGTAATTTGTGTATTATATTTATAATCTTTTAGTTCTTTAGTAGTGGATTGATCAGTGGCAGTTCGCCCATGGTTTTTTATTACAATTGAAGGTTCTTCAATTGTGGTTTTTCCACGTAAAAAATCGTTTGTGTCGATTTATTGTTTATTCTTAAAAACAAACAAACTAAAATCACTCTCGTAAGTGCTTGATGATTTTAGGTTGAGTGTTTTGAATTGTTGGGATTTGGAATAAGTTAATCTTGATCTAATCACGAATCACGTAGGATTTTCACTTTCTCTCTTGAACTTTTGTGCATACAAGTTTAGATACACTTCAAGTTTGCCTATCAACCCTTAACCAAAGTTGCTTGTCTTTGGGCTGAGGTTACTTGGGACCCTCTTTGAGCTCTAGAAGGTGGTATTGGCTTGATTTATTGCCTCATTTGTGTTTTGGCTTCAAGAGGTATAACACTTGTCTTTGCTAGCTTATTTTGTATACCTGTTTGGCCATCTTTTTGTATTATTTTTATGCTGGTTTTGAACTATAAAAAGCTCTGTTTTTGTGGCCTAAAAGTGGTAGTTTAAGGCCATTTTAAGTTAGGGGGTGTTTCATCCTTCTTTCTTTGCTTGAAAAGGTTTTGTGCCTTTGTTCATCATTTTCAAACCAACTTTTTTGGGCCTTTTCAACACTGAATTTCAGAGGTTTTTCAGTGGTGGAAAGCATGTTTTGAAGTCCAAAATTAGAGGGGTTAGCCTTCCCTCCTTGTAGCTTGTTTGCATACTTAGTTAGCCTTACATGTTAGCATGTTTTTCTAGCATTTTGTAGCCTAAGTCCAACATGTTTTAGCCTCTGAAAGAGACTGTTTTAACTCTGCTTTAGGCTGGTTAGTGCGTTCGAGTCCTATTTTGCATAGTTGAAGTGTAATAGTCCTCACAAGAATGGTGTTTTAGGGCCTTAGACACCTCTTGTTTGAGTTGATTGCATCTTTTAGTGTTGTTTTGCACTCCATTTCAGCCCCTAAATCTCTATAACCTCCCTTATTGCTTTACTCTTTTATTTGTTTTGAGGGTTATTTCAAGCTTGGGATCCTTTAAGCTTGAGATTGAGGCCATGCTTAATGGTTTAATCCTCTTTTGAGGGTTCATAATCAACGGCATGATCTCTCTCTTGCCTTACATAATCCTTTGGTTGACACTTCTTTCATCTTAGAGGACACTCACCAATGGACAAATTGATTAAAGGATGATTTGGTGACTAAAATGTGTAAACAAAAATTGACAAGTAAAATTGAGCAAGATAAGCATGTTTGTGTTGCATTGCATGTGTTCAAATCGGACGTTAATTTGAACGCAAGGAAAATGGGATATTTCATACTCAAAAGTGATAAAACGTGCCATTTTTCTAGGTCTCCATTGCCCTTGATCATGCATGATAGGGTGATGGCTTTTGAGTCTTGTTTTTGCATCCATTAAAATTGTACATCTTGGTTCTTTGGCCATCATGCATGGAAAATGCTTGGTTGGTGTTTTTGGAGCCAAGCGTGTCACTCCTTGGAGATGTTTCAATGATAAAGAGTGGTACATGGTACACACAACCTGTGAGACCACCTCTTTCTTGCTCTGTTTGTCCTCTGTTGCCGCAAGATGAACCTGTGTGATGGGTCATTGAACACACCAAAAATAAATACTAAACTTTACCAAATTCCTTAGAATAATGGCAAGTCTAAGTATCGATCCACAAAGACAATTGTGAAATTAAACTAATTTTATTGCTAAATTCCTAAATTAATTTTGATAAAATGATTGATTGATTCATGAACTAATGAGAACTAAAACAAACAAAGCGATTAAACTAGCACTTATAAATAAAAATGGATTTTTTGATTTTTGGGAAAAACCTAGGGTAATGAATTCACCACTAGTTACATAAATAAGGTTTCAATTTGAAATTAATTATGCTACGGTTCGAACAAAATAATACTTCGCAACTACAGGTTTCAAAGATTGATCAAGAGAATTTACACGTTTAATGTATAGGCATGAACCATCTCAAGTGGTACAAATCATTCGCTCTAAACTACGGTAGCAACACCACTCGTCCCTCGTAGTATGGCTCGTCTCATACCTTGAATATGAAAGTAAAGAAAACTATTATATGGAAAGCATTCAACAATCACAGAAAGCTGAAGACTCAAAGAAATAAAGGAAATTATATATTTGAAACTTCTAAAACACCATACAATTGTTCAAACCATTACATAAAAGAAAAACAAAAAGAAAGCCTATTTATATGGCTAGGGTTTTATCAAAACCCTAGAAAGAGGAGCCTAGCCACTCATGGAGGAGTGAGAAGAGGTAGAAGGAGAAGAAGCTACCAAGGGAGACACGCTTCAAGCTTCAAGTTGTCTAGTTTCCAGACCCTAGCTTCTCGCTTCTTCAAAAATTTTGAACCCTAATCCAGCCTCTCTTCCTTCTTTTAATATGTCTACTGTATTTCAAACAAGTTTAAAACAACAGCACGATTTCCAAGGTGCTGTCGCACGTGTGGAAAAAATCAACGCACATGTGGAAAAGTCAACTTTTCTCTACAAGTCCTGTATTTTTTCTTATTTTATACTCCTACTATGTACAACCTCATTGACATTAAATAGACATAAAATATATAGTTTAACAAGCACGTAAAGTTAAGAGATCCTAATTAACGGCCTCAGTATTGCACAATTCAGCCTTAATCACTATGAATCAGTGGCAAGCAAGTGGTGGTAGAGACCACCATCCATGGCCGACAACCTTCAATTATGGCCGGTTGAGGGTCGGCATCCTTCAACAGTGGCCAGCCAGCCACTGATGCAAACTTTAGCAGAGTTTTGGTAAGGCAGGGTGGAGTCAGCAGCAATATTGGAGTTCAACTGTGCAAACAAAGGCATTCAGAAGCAAAACGATAGTCTTTTCGGAAGGAAACCGAGTATGCATTCCTCGCTTCCCGGGGCTAGTTAGTCAATTTGATTAGCCAATTATAATAGTTTTATGTTACTTAATTAGTTCTAGCTAATTAGTAAGTGTTGTAACTATTTAATTAGTTAGTGTTAATTAGTTAATGTAATTAGCTAATTCATTTGTTTTGTGTTTATTTAAGTAGCTTAGTTTAGTTGCTTATTTATTTGTGTTGTGTAATAATTACTTAGCTTAGTTTAGCTTAGTTAATTATTCATTGTGTTGTAATATTTAATTAGCTTTGTGTTGTAATATTTAATTAGCTTAGAGTAGCTAGTTAATTATTTCATTTGGTTTTGTAATAGTTAGTTTATTTGGACATTCGAACTTTGATTCAGACCGTCCGCGCGAGAGGGCACAATGTTGTAATAAGTGTGCGTGTGTGCATGTATGTCTTCCAACCTCATATCTTTCTCCCTTTTATTTACCAGCTTTTGATGGTTAGATTAGGGGCATTTTCAATTAGCATAACTCATGGTTGCATCCATTCATCTGTATTGCATGCACCGATGGCTCGGTTCATCATTCAAACTGCATTGTCGTTTCATACTTCGTTGAATACGTGTTCAAACGCATGCTATGAAATTGTTGCAAAATCATGTCATTAGTAGCCGAGCCTACTTAGTTGCATTTTACATGTGTTGCATTAGGCATATTGTATAGTTAGGAATCACGTACTTTTGCAAACTTTGTTGTCTCATCCTAGCTTGGAGTATTAGGTGAGCCTTTAGTGCTTTAGCATCTTGCATGAGTGTGAGTGTTGCCATGTTTAGCATGTTTCCATAAGGCTAAGTGCTTACTTGTTAAACTGTTTGAATGCTTGTGGATGAAGGCTTGTTGCTTGAATTGGAATAATTGATCAAATGTGCGCTTAAGCCCACCGAGGTGGCAAGTTCAAACCATTTTGTATGCCCACTTTGTTGAGTGGCAAATTCACACCGTTTTCTTTAAGCCCACTGCGGTGGCAAATTCAAACCATTTTCGCAAAGCAAACATGAAATCAATTGTTCCAATTTGAGCAAGTTAGTCTATATTGTGCGCGCATCACATAGTAATGTAGCTAATAATCAGAACAAGATGCATATGATGCAGACAAAAATCACAAACATGATTAGTAGAGGCCAATCATTTGATCGGGTGAGCGGGGGTGCTCAATGTGTTCAGGACCTTCCCCTCTCGTACTCAAGTTCTCGAGCCGAGACAAGCTTTGGTGATGACGGATAAGTGGCCTTCGGCACGAGTCTGGGGTTTCCTAAATTTCCACAAAAAAAATATTTAGGTGGCGACTCTATATCTAGAAAAGCAGTCCATTTTTGGCAATTTAATTCAAAATCGATTTTTCAAAAAGATTTACCGGATTTGGACACTTTGTGTTTTCTATTTCACATTGCACTTCTGGAATCAGATTCAGTACCACGGGCGTCCGAACTGTAGGGTTTCTTTGTCTTCCGAAAGAAGACTTCGAAAAAGTCGGGCTACACTTATGGGTCCATGTACTTGACAATGTCGACAGACTGCACCAGACAAAGTAGCATATTACATTACTGAAGTATCAAATGGAGAGGAATACAAAATAAACAATACATTAATTCATCAGTAGGAAAAATAGAACAAGTTATAGAATATTACATGTAGATACGAGTGTACTTATGTATACCTTGTTATATTTGGCAAAGGAATAGTCACCTGTAGGAGGAACAACATTTACAACTCTGACCTGAGAAATATAAGAGCCACAAAAAAAGTTAATCAAATGCCTCACTGACTAATGATCCTTGGAAATGTACACAACAGAGATAGAAAAACATACCCAGTGGTAAAGCTACAAATTATCTTTTTGAGCTGAATTTGAAAAAGGAAGCCATTGCCAAGTAATCTATAGGAAGAATCTAAGCTCTCTCATAAAATTATACTAACTATAAGTAGAACCCAGAAGTTAAAACACTGACATAACATGAAAAAGATAAACTTATAGTAAAGAAATGCCACCCAGACAATTAAAGGATACCACATAGTTATACCACGTGTATATCATTCATTCAGTCTTTGCTCTACATGAGCTTATAGGAGATGCAAACCAACTTACTCATTTGAGGTGAACACATAAGTTTCTCCACCACATGTTTATACATTAGAAAGATCAACTTGGTCTGATTTTCCAAAAGCACGTTTAAGGACTCAAATTTATATTAAGCTTGAAGAATTGAATGATGCAGAACCTAATGCTTCAAATATAAGCAATACAATAGTCACATATAAGAATACCTAACCTTAAGAAAGCAACATTTAGTACTCTTAACACACAATACTGATTCGTTCTAAGCCTTAACCTCTCCTAAAACTTGTTTAAAACAAAAAACAAAAAACAAAAAAAAAAAGACTAACAACCCAACATGTTTCTATAATAATTCAACTAAATTTGAATATAGAGTAAGTTATACAATCACTAACTAACCTTCTCATTCTCTGATTGAGTGCGCCGCTTCAGCTGAGCAACATCAATGAAAGGCATAAGAGGAGCCAAACCACCGGTAAGCGCATAAACCTGAAATTTGAAAACACCCCCAATCAAGAAAATTCGAAACAATTGAATGAAACGAGAGAGCAAAGTAGCGAATTACCTCACGCGAAATGCCATCAGGTTTTCTTTTAGAATCTTTCTGGGGTCTGGACTTCTTTTCCTGGGGTAAAGGCAATGGAGTTTTGGGCAATCCCAAAATGTCCTTGGCATCCATATTCAAAATCCCTAAATTATTAGGGGTTTTATCTTTCACAGTCTTTTTCTTTTGGTCGTCGGATCAGAACATCAAAAACTAAGATTTCATCGCCAAGAACGCCACGCCAAACAATCAAAATCTTGAATTCCAAACGCACAAACAAAGAGATTACTAGGAATTGTTCGATCAATTTTTTTACGAACAAGGAAGGTTAGGGGTTTTTTTTTCAAGCGCCAAGTTCTGGTTTTCGAAGTAGAGTAGATCGATCGGAAAACAAAAACAACTTTTCATTAATGATCTAATGGTCACGGTTCAAAAATTAACAACTAAAATTTGTACAAAATACTCGCACATTTCCATATGATATGAGTATTTATATTTATTAAATAAATTTTACATTGTATTCCCCATCAATATTATTTTGTGATTTATCAATAATATCTTTATTTTAAAAATGTTACATATTATAAATTTGAAAATTTTAGGGATTTTAACTAATGATACAGTTTTGTCAGACGAGAGATGGGTCAGACAAGATCCGGATACTCCACGAGTTGGCCGTACTTTGTTTTCCTAGCAATACTTACACCAAGTCCATTAAGAAGGACGTAGCGGGTGGGGTTCCTTCTTGACGACCCTCCGATGGTTAAGTTAGATGAATATCTTACTCATGAATGGAAGCTTAGAGCCAAAGTAGAGAGAGAGAGAGAGTTACTTGTATCTTTCATACCTTTTTTGGGCCTCCTCGCCCCCCGTGCCCCTTTCATGATTGCTCTCATGTCTCTGTCTTTTCACCTTGTCTTATTGGCCGTAAGCCTACAACTTATCTATAACTAGCTATGGTCGTGTTGTCATGTCGCAGAAATCACGGAAGGGAAGGAGGTGGCTTGTATCTTCTTTTTGTCTTGCCACTGGGCCTAAGTTAGGTTTGGAATCATTTGGACAGCCCACTGGGCCATCGATTTGGGCCATGCCCATCAGTAGTCCCCCATTCCCGAGTGCAGCTTTAGTCCAACGAAGGGAATTAAAAGTGTCTCGTTTGTCGCGTGATTATGTTCTTACACACTGGCGAGCCATTGCTTGATCTAATGTGATGGTACTCCGTGATTCCATGTGAACGGTGAGCTGTCTTGTTCTAGGCTATGTCGGTGGACCTTCTTTAGAGTTCAATATTTTGGTCTTCTATATGGTGGTCTCTCGCATGGAGGTTTGCTACATGGTGGTCTATCTTCCGTATAGGGGTCGGTCTCCCGTGATGGTGGTCTTCCACGACGGTCGGTCATCCGCTCAGCGGTCTACGACATCGAGATCTCCTGCATGGTCTTCCATGTGGAGGTCTTTGTGGGCTCGCTTTTTTCTCGCGCCCCGCCTTTTGGAAAGGTTTGAAAAGAAAGGCTTCACAATTGGGACTCCCGCAGTTCTGAATCTAATCTCACAAGTGCAATATGAAACTGATAAACACCAAAGAGTCCAAATCTGGCAAATCTTTTGGAAAATCGATTTTAAATCAAATAATGCCAAAATTGGACTGCTTTGCCAAATACAGATTCGCCACCTAAATATTTTGTTTTTGGAGAAATTTAGGAAACCCTAACTTGTGCCAAAGGCGACGTGTCCGTCATCACCAAAGTTGCCTCGGCTCGGGAACTTAGGTACGAAGGGGGAAGGTCATGAATTGAGCACCCCCGCTCGCCCGATCAAAGATCGGCCTCTACTAATCATGATATGATATTTTATAAACATTATGTGCTCTTGTTCCGGTTATTAAACTAGTATTACTATGTGATGCGCACAAGCAAATATAGACTAGTTTGCTCAATTTGGAACAATTCAACTCATGTTTGTTTGCGAAAATGGTTTGAAATTGCCACCTCAAGTGGGCTTAAAGATGCGGATTTGCCACCAACCATAGTGGGCTTAAAATATGATTTGCTACTCAACAAAGTGGGCTTAAAACATGCATTCGTTGAATTGTTCCAATTTAAACAACAAGCCTTCATTCACAGGCATTCATGCAATCTAACATTTAAGCACATAGCCTTATGGCAAGCATGCTAATGATGGCAACATTTCACTTATGCGAGTATGCTAAAACGTAAAAACTTACCTAGTACTTCAAGCTAAAACAAAAACTAGTTAGAAAGATGCATGATCCTAACTATGTTAAAATGCCTAATGCAACACATGCAATAATGCAATTAATAGGCTCGGCTACTAATATGACATATGAAGCAATTTGAATGACATGCAATTTAAACACGTATTCAAATAAGATATTGAAAGTGCAATGCAGTTTGAATGATGCGTCGAGCCTCGGTGCATGCAATACAAAAATGAATGGATGCAAACATGCAAGCATAAGGTATGCTAATCGAAAATGTCCCTAATCTAACCATCAAAAGCGATTAAATAAAAGGAAGAAATATGTAGGGTTGGAAGACATACACACACGCATACACACTTATTACAACATTATGCCCTCACGAAGAAGGGTCCGAATGGATAAGCCAACTAACTAGCTACGCTAATTTAGCTAACTATTATTACAAAACACAAAACGAATTAACTAACTTATTCTAAGCTAATTAAATATTACAATACTTAGCTAACTAATTACCAAAGCAATTAAGTTAATTAATTACAACACCAATTAAACAACTAACTAACTAAACAAGTTAATTAAACGGCCTCGGGAAACGAGGGATGCATGCATGCTCGGTTCCTCCGCCCGAAAAGCCACCGTTTTGCTACTGCGAGCCTCTGTTTGCACATTTGAACACTAAAAATTTTGCCAACTTCCTGAATACCTCTGTTCCACCTCAGGAACACACTATGAAAATTTCATTGGTGGCCGACAGGGAGCCTGTCGGCCACCAATGATGGCCGGTCGGCCACTGAAGACATGAACTCCTCTTTTGGCTGCAACAGAGAGCAAACAGAGCAAAATAGTGTATTCTCACAGGTTTGTGTGTACTGTTTACACTCCTTATCATCAAACAAGCTCAAAGGAGTGAAACTCTTGGCTCTCAAACCATCAATTAACCAATTTCCATGCATGATGGCCAAAGAACCAAGTGTGTACAAGTTCGATGAGTGCAAAACAAGACTCAAAAAGACCACCACCCTATCATGCATGATCAAGGGTGATGGTGACCAAGGAAAGTGGCACATTTCATCACTTTTGAATATGAAATGTCCCATTTTCCTTATGTTCAAATTAACGTCCGATTCAAACATATGCAATGCAACACGAAAGATGCTTATCTTGTCTCTTTTACTTGTTCATTTTGTTACTCATTTTACATTACCGATTCATTCTTTAATCAATTAAGTTCAAAAGTAAGTGTCCTCTAATGGAAAGATAGCTCAAAAAATGAGTTTCTTTAGGGATGAAAAAGGCATTACACTGTTGGTAATAAACCCCATAAGGGATTAAACCATTAGGTGCAACACCTCAATTTCACACTTAGGCAAACAAGGGGTTTAAGACCACTTTCAAAGCAAACAAAAGAGTGAAGAATGGAGGGAGATTGCAGAGATTTTAAGTGCTGAAATGAAGTGTAAAAGAACACTAAAACATGTTATTAACTCAAAACAATGATGATCAAAACATTAAAACATCAAGCTAGTGAAGGAAATAACACTACAACTATGCAATACAAGCCTCAATTGAACTAACCAACCCAAAACAAAGCCAAAACAGGTTATTCATAGGCAAAAACATGCTGGACTTAAGCGGCAAAAAGCTAAAATAATAAGCTAACATGTTAGGCTAACTAGGCATGCAAACAAGACACAAGGAGGAGAGGCTAACCCCTCCAATTTTGGACTTCAAAACAAGGTTTTCAACACAAAAAAACCTTTGAAATTTAGTGGTTAAAAGGCCAAAAAAAGTTGGTTTTAAAGTGATGAAAAATGGCACAAAAGCTTAACAAACAAAGGAGCAAAAAGGGTGAACCACCCCTTAACTGAAAATGGCCTCAAGCCAACACTTTTAAGCCACAAAAATAGAGTTTTTGACAGTTCAAAATTAGCCCAAAAATAGTTTGAAAAGATGACAAAACAAGTATTGAAAACAAGCTTAAATAACAAGTGTTATACCTCTTGAAGCTAAGGCACAAAATAGGAAACAAACCAAGCTCAAACCTCCTTCTAGAGCTCAAAGAAGGTCCCAAGTTATCTCAGCCCAAAGGTGAGAGTATTTGGTTAAGGGTTGGTGTACAAAAGCTAAGGACTTGTATGCAAATGTGTACAAAATAACAAAAGAGAGAGAAAATTCTAGAGAGAGAGAGAGAGAGAGAGATTTTTGTTCTAAAAATGCTAGCCCTCAAAAATAGGGAAGGAACCCCCCTATATATAGAAAAACAAGTCTTGAGCTTAGAAACATCTCACCATACACGTGTATGGAGATGCAGCTCAGTGAGCAACAATTGGCACAGCTAGCAACAAATATTTGGAAAAAGGCACTGGTGCCCATCGGCCACCACTGATAGCCGACCGGCCACCACTGGTGGCCAGCCGGCCACATCCATGGCCGATAGAAGCATCCTATGGCCTATAGCCTTGGGGGGTGGCCGACAGGTCACCAAGAGGTCCAGAAACCAAATTTTGGCCCAAAACTAGGCACAGGAAAAACAAGGTTCAAAGGCTCAAAGACAAGGCATTTCGCCGAGGACTTTGGGCGCTCAAAACAAACACCAACACACAATCATCGAGTGCACAAGCGATGACGTCTAAGTCTTGAGGACGGTCAAAAATGGGGTAACTACAGTCTTCCACATGGAGGTCTTCCGCACGGCGGTCTTCCGCACAACGGTCATCCTTATGGATGTCTTTTGTAAGGAGGTCGGTCTCCCGTAGGGATTGGTCTGCCACGACGGTCTTCTTTGGGAGTCAGTCTCCCGTGGGTGTTGGTCTTCTGCGGCAATCGGTCTCCTGTGGGGGTCAGTCTTCCGCTCAACGGTCTACCTCATGGAGATCTCCTACATGGTCGTCCTCATGGATCCGTGTACTTGACAATGTCGATAGACTACACCAGACAAAGTAGCACATTACATTACTGAAGTATCAAATGGAGAGGAATACAAAATAAACAATACATTAATTCATCAGTAGGAAAAACAGAACAAGTTATAGAATATTACATGCAGATACGAGTGTACTTATGTATACCTTGTTATATTTGGTAAAGGAATAGTCACCTGTAGAAGGAACAACATTTATAACTCTGACCTGAGAAATATAAGAGCCGTAAAAAAAGTTAATCAAATGCCTCACTGACTAATGATCCTTGGAAATGTACACAACATAGATAGAAAAACATACCCAGTGGTAAAGCTACAAATTATCTTTTCGAGCTGAATTTGAAAAAGGAAGCCATTGCCAAGTAATCTGCAAGAAGAATCTAAGCTCTCTCATAAAATTATCCTAGCTATAAGTAGAAGCCAGAACTTAAAACACTGACATAACATGAAAAAGATAAACTTGTAGTAAAGAAATACCACTCAGACAATCAAAAGACAACACATAGTTATACCACGTGTATATTCATTCATTCGGTCTTTGCTCTACATGAGCTTATTAGAGATGCAAACCAACTTACTCATTTGAGGTGAACACATAAGTTTCTCCACCACATGTTTATACATCAGAAAGATCAACTTGGTCTGATTTTCCAAAAGCACGTTTAAGGAATCAAATTTATATTAAGCTGGAAGAATGGAATGATGCAAAACCTAATGCTTCAAATATAAGCAATATAATAGTCACATATAAGAATACCCAACCTTAACAAAGCAACATTTAGTACTCTTAACACAAAATACTGATTCATTCTAAGCCCTAACTTCACCTAAAACTTGTTTAAAAAAAAAAAAAAAGCAACAACAACTAACAACCTAACATGTTTCTATAATAATTCAACCAAATTTGAATATAGAGTAAGTTATACAATCACTGAGTAACTTTCTCGTTCTTTGATTGAGTGCGCCGCTTCAGTTGAGCAACATCAATGGAAGGCATAAGTGGAACCAAACCACCAGTAAGCGCGTAAACTTGAAATTCGAAAACACCCCCAATCAAGAAAATTCAAAACAATTGAATGAAACGAGAGAGCAAAGTAGCGAAGTACCTCACGCGAAATGCCATCAGGTTTTCTTTGAGAATCTTTCTGGGGTCTGGACTTCTTTTCCTAGGGTAAAGGCAATGGAGTTTTGGGCAATCCCAAAATATCCTTGGCATCCATATTCAAAATCCCTAGGATATATTAATATTGTTACGCTACAATTACTCAGTAAATTCTTTTTCTTAGAGGCTAAGCAAGATTTGTTTTAGTTAAACTTGGCCACTTAAGCTAATAAAACAATTAGGGGCCCAAAGCTAATTAGTTTCTAGAACGAAAAGGAGAAGGATGGAGAAGCACATAGAAAGTTAGAGAGGAACTTATTTCTCAAGAGCTAGAAGAGAGAGTTTGAGGAAAGAAAAAGAAATAGGAAGAAAAATCAAAGGGAATTCAAATTCGACCTTTTGGACATGAGAATTGAACATTTGGGTGATTTAGAAAACCATTAATGAGGTGCTTAAGTTAAACTAATATCGTTGAGCTACAATTACTTAGTAAATTCACTTTCTTAGAGGCTAAGAAAGATTAGTTTGACTTAAACTTGGCCACTTAAGCTAGTGAAACAGTTAGGGGCCTAAGCTAATTGTGCCTAGAACAAAATAGAGAAAGGATAGAGAAACAAAGAGAAAGTTAGAGAGAATCTTTTTCTTCAGGGCTAGAAGAGAAAGTTAGAAAAAAGAAAGAGAAATAGGAAGAAAATCAAAAGGAATTAAAATTCATCATTTTAGACCAGAGAACTGAACACTTGGGTGATTTAGAAAACCTTAAATGAGGTACTTATGTTAAACTAATATCGTTAAGCTACAATTACTAAGTAAATTCTTTTTCTTAGAGGCTATGTAAGATTAGTTTGAGTTAAACTTGGCCACTTAAGCTAATGAAACAATTAGGGTCCCAAAGCTAATTTGTTCCTAGAGCAAAAGAGAGAAGGATGGAGAAGCATTGAGAAAGTCAGAGAGGAACTTTCTTCTTGGGAGCTTGACGAGAAAGTTAGAGAAAAAAAAGAGAAATAGGCAAAAATCAAAGGGAATTCAAATTCATCCTTTTGGACGTGAGAATTTAACACTTGGGTGATTTAGAAAACCATAAATGAGGTGCTTAAGTTAAACTAATATCGTTGAGCTACAATTACTCAACAAATTCTATTTCTTAGAGGCTAAGCAAGATTAGTTTGAGTTAAACTTGGCCACTTAAGCTAATGAAACCATTAGGTGACCAAGCTAATTAGTTTCTTGAACAATAGAGAGAAGGGTGGAGAAATAAAGAGAAAGTTAGAGAGGAACTTTCTTTTTTAGAGCTAGAAGAGAAAGTTAGAAAAAAAAAAAGAAAAGAAGAAATAATAAGAAAATCAACGGGAATTCGAATTCATATATTTGGACATGAGAATTGAACACTTGGGTGAATTAGAAAACCTTAAATGAGACGCTTAAGTGAAACTAATATCGTTGAGCTTCAATTACTAAATAAATTCTCTTTCTTAGAGGCTAAGCAAGATTAGTTTGAGTTAAACTTAGCCACTTAAGCTAATGAAAAAATTAGAGGCCCAAGCTAATTTGTCTCTAGAACAAATGAGAGAATGATGGAGAAGCATAGAGAAAGTTAGAGAGAATCTTTCTTCTTGAGAGCTAGAAGAGAAAATTACAAAAAGAACGAGAAATAGGATGAAAATCAAGGGGAATTCAAATTCATCCTTTAGGAGTTGAGAATTGAACACTTGGGTCATTTGGAAAACCTTGAATGAGGTGCTCAAGTTAAACTAATATCATTGAGCTACAATTATTCAGTAATTATCTTTCTTAGAGGCTAAGCAAAACTAGTTTGAGTTAAACTTTGCCACTTAAGCTAATGAAACAATTATGGGCCCAAAGCTAATTAGTTCGTAGAACAAAAGAGAGAAGAATGGAGAAGCACAGAGAAAGTTAGAGAGGAACTCTCTCCTTGAGAGCTAGAAGAGAAAGTTGGAGAAAATAAAGAGAAATAGGAAGAAAATTAATCGAAATTCAAATTCATCCTTTTGGACTTGTGAATTGAACAGTTGGCTGATCTAGAAAACCTGAAATGAGGCTCTTAAGTTAAAATAATATCATTGAGCTACAATTACTTAGTAAATTCTTTCTTAGAGGCTAAGCAAGATTAGTTTGAGTTAAACTTAGCCACTTATGCTAATGAAACAATTAGGGGTCCAAGCAAATTAGTCCCTAGAACAACAAGAGTGAAGGATAGAGAGGCACAGGGAAAGTTAGAGAGAATCTTTTTTCTTCAGAGCTAGAAGAGAAAGTTAGAGAAAAGAAAGCAAAATAGGAAGAAAATCAATGGAAATTCAAATTCATCCTTTTGGAGTTGAGAATTGAACATTTGGGTGATTTAGAAAACCTTAACTGAGGTGCTTAACATAAACTAATATCGTTAAGCTACAATTACTTAGGAAATTCTTTTTTTTAGAGGCTAAATTTCAGTTAAACTTTGCCACTTAAGCTAATGAAACAATTATGGGTCCAAAGCTAATTAGTTCCTAGAACAAAAGAGAGCAGGACGGAGAAGCTCAGAGAAAGTTAGAGAGAATCTTTCTTCTTGAGTGCTAGAAGAGAGAGTTAGAGAAAAGAAAGAGAAATAAGAAGAAAATCAAAGGGAATTCAAATTCATCCTTTTGAACTTGAGAATTGAACACTTTGGTGATTTAGAAAAACTTAAATGAGGTGCTTAAGTTAAACTTATTTCGTTGAGCTATAATTGCTCACTCAATTATCTTTCTTAGAGGCTGAGCAAGATTAGTTTGAGTTAAACTTGGACACATAAGCTAATGAAACTGAGCTCAATATCGTTTAGAAAATAATTATAATTTGAACATAGCTTTACAATATTGTTACTCACAGTTGGCTCCTTGAACCATGTGATCACAGTGCAGCATACGTCCTAATAACACATGACAAATACACATTGAAACACACGCTCAGAAACACAAGTCTTATTACATTTCTTTCTTAGTGTGTTTTTAATTCATATCCTCATTAACATGGCCTAAACTATGACTTAAGAATGCCTAAGATGGAATGAGGATGCAACAATGCACTTTGAAGCACTTTGCAAAATTTTTAAAAACAGGGCAGTTTGCTCAAGCGCATCTTTGGTCGCTCGAGCAATCTGCAAAATCTGCAAAAGTACTGAAAGCTCTCATTTTTCGCTTGAGCCAACTAATTGTCGCTCAAGCCAAGGTTCAAAACAAAGGGTGGTTGCTCAAGCGATCATATGGTCACTCAAGCCAACCTTCAAACTCTGCAACACTTATGAGAGCTCACAATTTACGCTCGAGTGATGGTTTGGCCACTCGAGCGATGCGACCAAATTCTAGAATTCCTAGATTTCGGCTCCAAGTTCAAAACCAATTTCAAGCTTCAAAACACATTTTTTTGGGCCAAAGTTTGAAGAAACACTTAGAAACTTGTAGAAAAACATGAAATGAAGATCAATTCACAAAATCAAGGCCCAAAAGCATGCCAATTCTTCAAAATCAAGTTGGAACTTTATGTACATTCACATGCATGTAATGATATGGCTTCAAACATAGCAAAGATATGCACTTGCATGTAAGAATTTGGTGGAAATAAAACTCAGCATCCATGATTTATGCATGCATGCATGGATTAATCTCAAATTCCGTATTCTAAGCTTAACTCTCATGTCTAAGCATTTAAACCCCTTAAATTCATACACTAATGTCTTGAAAGCAAATTTTAAGAGTATGATTCTTACCTAGAGTTTCCAATTCTTTAAATCCTAGTAATTTCTTGCTTGAGTCTGCCAATTCCTTTTCAATTGCCTAGCAATTTCCTTCTATTCTCATCTTTTGATCTCAATTTCTTTCTCTCCCTCTCCTTCTCACATTTTTGAGTTCAAGTAAATGAAGAAGGTGTGTGTATGTAACTGTTTCTAGAATTGTCTTAGCTTATATAGGTGGGATTAATGAGATTTAATTAAGTATAGTTCAAGTTGGTTAATCTAATTCAATCTATTCTACTTATTCGATTCTGAATCGAATTCAAATTAAACATACTGTAATATTTCAAAAATTCTAAATTACAAATTGACTTAGTCAATTTTGTGTTCAGATACCAATAAGACCTTCAATTCCTTTACCAAAACAGACTTTCGGACAGATATTCTTACGATCGACAATATAATCACAAATAACACGTGAAATACACAATGAATGCATGATTTCATCTAATCACTTCATTAACATTCTTAATTATGGATTAGTAGCTAATCACGGAGTGGGGTTGTTATAATCTCCCCCCCCCTTAAAGAGTTTGGTCCTACAAACTTTTGGTTACCTTCATTTTGAAATAAGACAAGGTTCAGTGGAAAAAGCTCTGGATATCTTTTCATCATGTCTTCCTCCATTTCCCATGTAACATATGTTCTTCCATGTTGTTGCTAGTCAACTTTTACTAGTGAAATTTCCTTGTTTCTCAATCGTTTAATCCAGCGATTAACAATCTGAATTGGCCATTGTTTATAGGTATAGTCATCTTTCAAAAACACGTGAGTCAGTTCAATAACATGTAATGGATCTCTCGAATAATCTTGAAGCATTGAGACATGAAAGACATTATGCGTATGTTCCATGACCGGAGGTAAAGCCACTTGATACATCATCGGATTGATCTTTTCTATGATTTCATACGGGCCAGTATACCATGGTGCCAACTTGCCCTTTGCACCAAATGGGGTTTGCTTTTTCATTGGAGTCACCTTGATAAACACATGGTCGTCCACTTCATATTCTCTATCTCTTCTTCGAACATCGGCGTAACTTTTCTTACGACTCTATGCGATTTTCAACCATTACTGAATTAACTTCACTTTTTCTGTTGTTTCTTGCACAATCTTAGGTCCTCGCAAAGGTCTATCTCCAACCTCAGCCCAACAAATCGACGATCGACATTTTCTGCCATATAACGCCTTGTAAGATGCCATGCTAATACTTGAATGAAAGCTGTTGCTATAAGCAAATTCAGCTAAAGGCAAATGGGTTTCCCAATTCCCTTGAAAATCTAATACACACATGCGCAACATATTCTCCAGAGTTTGCATTGTCCCAACCACCCATCAGTTTGTGGATGATACGCACTGCTCAGTCTCAATTCAGTCTCCAACGTCTTTTGCAAACTTTGCCAAAATCTCGATGTGAATTTCGAATCCTTATTAGAAACAATTGATATAGGCACTCCATGCAATTTCACAATTTCATTAATATAAATTGTAGCCAACTTATCCGCTTTATAAAATGTTTTGATAGGTAAGAAATTAGTAGATTTAGTCAAACGGTCAACAATAACCCAAATTGGGTCCATACCTCTAACGGAGCGAGGTAGTTCTACAATAAAATCCATGGTAATATGCTCTCATTTCCATTCCGGTATTGGTAGTGGTTGAAGCAATCCTACAGGTCGTTGATGTTCGGCTTTGACTTATTGGCATTGTAGACATGTAGACACAAATTCAGCAATTTCCTTCTTCATTCCCGACCACCAAAAACTTTGTTTCAAGTCTTGATACATTTTTGTGTTTCCCGGATAGATGGAAAATTTTAAACTATGTGCTTCTTGCATAACTCACTTTTTGAATTCAACATCATTCGATATACATAACCTTCCTTGAAATTTTAACACACCATTTTCAAAAACAAAGTTCGACCTCGGTTTGGATTCTCTTTCTTCAACATCTTTCTTCAGAAACTCATCTTATAACTATTTTTCTTTGATTTCTTCAAGTATTGTCGGTCGTGCAAACATAGCAGCTAAAGTCCCACTTTGTTCTCGCAAAACAACTTCAACTTCAAATTTTTCTAAATCATGTAGTAATGCTCTTTGCCTGGTAAGTAAACAAGATAAGTTCCCAATTGACTTCCGACTAAGTGCATTAACAACGGTATTAGCTTTCCCCAGATGGTATAGGATTTGCAAGTTATAATCTTTTATCAGTTCCAACCATCTCCGTTGTCTCATATTCAACTCCTGCTGAGTAAAGAAATACTTTAAACATTTGTGATCTGTATAAACTTCACACATCGCCCCATACAAATAGTGGTGCCAGATTTTCAATGCAAAAACCACTACTACATGTTCCAAATCGTAGGTCAGATAATTCTTTTCATGTGGTCGGAGTTGTCAAGAAACATAAGCAATCACTTTACTGTTTTGCATTAACACACCCCAAACCTTTGTACGAATCATCACTGTAAATTTCAAACCTATCGGTACCGATAGGCAAAGTCAGAATTGGTGCAGTCACTAATCTAGTTTTCAATTCTTGAAATACTGATTCTCTCTGATCATTCCAATCAAATGGTACCCCTTTATGTGTTAATTGAGTAAGTGGCAAAGCAAGTTTGGAGAAATCTTTCACAAATCTACGGTAGTAACTGGCCAAACCTAAGAAACTTCGAACTTTAGTAATATTGGTCAGTCTAGGCCAATTTACAAATGCCTCTATCTTTTACGGATCAACTGAAATGCCATATTTACTTATTACATGCCTCAAAAACATAACACTATTGAGCCAGAACTCACACTTTGTTAGTTTAGCATATAACTTCTTCTCTCTCAAGGTTTGCAAAACAATTCTCAGGTGATGTTCATGTTCCTCTTTACTTTTGGAATAAATCAAGATATCATCTATAAAAACAATAACAAATTCATCGAGGAACGACTTAAAAATTCTATTCATAAGATCCATAAAAGTAGCTGGCACATTAGTTACTCCGAAAGGCATAACAAGAAATTCATAATGTCCGTACCTTGTTCGGAAAGATCTCTTTTCTACATCTTCAACTTTGACTTTTAGTTAGTGGTATCCGGATCTGAGATCAATCTTGGAAAAGACTTGAGCTCCTTGCAATTGGTCAAATAAATCGTCAATACAGGGTAACGAATACTTGTTCTTCACAATTACCTTGTTCAATTCACAATAATCAATGCAAAGCCTCAATGAGCCATCTTTCTTTTTCACAAACAAGACTGGAGCGCCCCATGATGAAGTACTAGGTCTGATAAACTTCTTGTCCAATAACTTTTGTAATTGAATCTTCAATTCCTTCAATTCAGTAATTGACATTCTGTTTGGAGTTTTGGAAATCGGCTGTGTACCTGGTATCACCTTAATATTGAACTCAATCTCTCTGTCAACCAAATTCCCTGGAAAATCATTTGGAAAAACATTCGGGAACTCCCTGACTATAGGAATATTATCCACATTAGCTTTACCAACAAGTTGGACATTCAGTATACAACACAAATCTCTCGTACAGCCTTTTCTAATCATTTTGCATGCTTTCACAAATGAAATTAATTATGGGAAGGTACAACACCTACTCCGTTAAATGTAAATTCAGGTAGTCCAGGTGGTCAGAATACAACTCTTTTGGTTACACAAACAATAGTGACATGATATTTCGTTAACCAATCCATCCCCAAAATTACGTCAAAATGATCAATATTCAGAGGCAACAAATCAACATATAAAATCACATCTCCAACAATAATCTCATATGCAAGATATATATATGCACAAGTCATGGACCCCCCAATAGGTGAAGACATAGCTAATAGATAATTCATGGGTTCCAATGGTCTAGTTAATTTTCTCGAAAAGGCATGCAATACAAATAAATGTGTAGACCACAAGTCAACCAAAATATAAGCATTTTGAGCACAAACAGGGAGTATAACTGACACTACTGCCTCAGTATTTTTCACATCTCCTGGTACAAGTGTGAAAACCTGGCCTTGTCTTAAAGTTTCTTTCCTTGTAGCTTTAGGATTGGGTTTCGGTGTAGAGGTTGATACCGTTGCACTTGCTACGGGTCTATTAGTGCCTTGGGGTAAGGAATGACAATCTTCGACCACGTAACCAATTTTGCCACACCTAAAGCATGCCCCGGAGATTTTGTAACAAACACCCTTATGTCTTCTACCACATTCTGGACAAGGCAATATAGAACTATTCCCTTGGCTGGAGCTGTTTGATGACCCCATATTATGTTTCTTATTATGTGAGTTGTTCCGACCTTTCTTGAAGTTAAACCCTTGCCTTTTACTTTTCCAGTCAATCATCTGTGCCTTGGCCTCTTTTAACGTTGCAATATTTGCTTATGACATAAGAGCTCTATCAATAACATCCACATATTTTGTCAATTTGAGGACATTGACCCGATCAAGAACTTCAACATTGAGTCCACCTTCAAACTTTTTGGCCTTTTATATACCATATGTGGTGCATACCGAGCGAGCTTTGTAAATTTGGCTTCATATTCAGCTACAGACATAGTACCTTGCTTTAACTGCTCAAACTCTGACACTTTTTGGTCCTAGACACATTGAGGAAAATATTCTGAATAGAATGCCCCTTCGCTTTCAAAGGCTCTATACCTCCCTGGAAGGTTGGTGGCTTCATTTTGTTAAATTTCTAGGTTAGAACTATGATATCACCATTGTTGTTTGGTTCAACTTGCACTGGTGGCAGAGGAGGAGTTGGGAGCTGTTGATTTTGTTGTGGTTGTCTCAGAGAGTCTGTCAATAATTCCACAATTCTTTCCAACTGTTCAATTCTTGCATCTGATGATTCAGTTTCATTTGTATATCTTGTGTTCTCCATTGGTTTATATAAAACATGGTAATAATAAACATAGGAAAGATGGTTCTCATATTCATGCTATCACATATACACATAACTAGTCCATACACACTCACACATGCTCATGTAATGCCCTATTTTTATTTTCTAGGACATCATATGGCTCATCTGGACACGTGTGTGCGGTATAAGTCATGCTTTGATACCACTTTGTCACGACCCAACCCCAACCCCCACCCCCACCCGTAAGGGATTAGTGAAGTGACCGGCCAGTAATCCATAGAATACCGAAGGCCTCTTAGCAGTAATACAGTAATAGGAGCTAACGGAAGCTTATAACTCATAAGTATAACGTCCAATGAGTTGTGAGACTTAAATGGGACAAAATGCACTTTTAGATAAACATATATATACTCATTCACATAAGTCCATATCAAGCCCGTATACAAAACAAAAAAACATAGTGTAGGGAGTTAAACCCTAATAACGGAAAACAATCAAAACAGAAGTCTTATGACAAGCCATTAACACTTGATCACAATTTCCAAAGGGTGAATCCTGAACCACCTAAAAGCCTTAATGCTTGACAATTTGGAACGTCGCTGCGAGGCACGATAGTTGGCTTGACAAAACAAGGTTCAGGCCAACGCCGCTAAGTTCAATCCTGTGTTTGATCACCTACATACGTATATAAACAGTGAGCTAGAGCCCAATGACTAACAACTGTGTAAAGAGGTTATGAATGATGTCCGTACAGTGATAAAAGCAGTCAATTTCATCAGTGGATCACTTTCTCAATCAGTATCTCATAACTTGTTATTCTTATTGAAATCATAGCAGTCATACGTGGTACATCCAGTAGCAAAATAGGACAGTAGGTCATAAAGACTGAACAGTCATGATTGATGGCCATCAAGATAGTAAACAATAGTTCCAAAGATTGAAACTGATAGAGATCTCTATAACAATAACAGTAAACAGTAGCAATAATAGATGTTATGGATGCCACGAATATAGTTCATAAAATAGGGCAATCATTCATTCAAAAAACAGTGCCGTTTCAGAGCTTAATATCATTTAGAAAATAATTATAATTTGAACATAGCTTTACAACGTTGTTAGTCACAGTTGGCTCCTTGAACCATGTGATCACAATGCGGTGTCTATCCTACATAGCACATGACAAATACACATTGAAACACACATTCTGTAAACATAGGTCTTATTACATTTCTTTCTTAGTGTGTTTTTAATTCATATCCTCATTAACATGGCCTAAACCATGACTTAAGAATGCCTAAGATGGAATGAGGATACAACAATGCACTTTGAAGCACTTTGCAAATTTTTTGAAAACAGGGTAGTTTGCTCAAGCGCATCTTTGGTCGCTCGAGTGATCTATAAAATTTGCAAAAGTACTGGGAGCTCTCATTTTATGCTAGAGCCAACTAATTGTCGATCGAGCCAAGGTTCAAAACAAATGGTGGTCGCTTGAGCGGTCATATGGTCGCTCGAGCCAACCTTCAAACTCTGCAAAACTTATGGGAGCTCATAATTTACACTCGAGTGATTCGCTTGGTCGCCGAGCGATAAGACCAAATTCTGGAATTCCTAGATTTCAGCTCCAAGTTCAAAACCAATTTCAAGCTTCAAAACACATTCTTTTGGGCCAAAGTTTGAAGAAACACTCAGAAACTTGTCGGAAAACATGAAATGAAGATCAATTCACAAAATCAAGGCCCAAAAGCATGCCAATTCTTCAAAATCAAATTGGAACTTTATGTACATTCACATGCATGTAATGATATGGCTTCAAAACTTCCAAAACATGAATAAATAAAGTGTTCTCATGGAAAATCATGGTGAGCTCTCAACACATAGCAAAGATATGCACTTGCATGTAAGAATTTGGTGGAAATAAAACTCAAAATCCATGATTTATGCATGCATACATGGATTAATCTCAAACTCCATATTCTAAGCTTAACTCTCATGTCTAATCACTTAAACCCCTTAAATTCATACACTAATGTCTTGAAAGCAAAGTTTAAGAGTATGATTCTTACCTAGAGTTCCCAGTTCTTAAATCCTAGTAATTTATTGGTTGAGTCACCAATTCCCTTTCAATTGCCTTGCAATTTCCTTTTTTCTCCTCTTTGATCTCAATTTCTTTCTCTCCTCTCCTTCTCATGTTTTTGAGTTCAAGTAGATGAAGAATGTGTGTATGTAAGTGTTTCTAGAATTGTCTTAGCTTATATAGGTGGGATTAATGGGATTTAATTACATGCTTCAAGTTGGTTAATCTAATTCAATTTATTCTACTTATTCTCAATTGAATTCAAATTAAACCTCTGAGAATCTTCAAAAATTCTAAATTACACGTTGAGTTAGTCAATTTTGTGTTCGGATACCAACAAGGCCTTCAATTTCCATACCGAAACAGACTTTTAGACAAATATTCCTACGATCGACAGATATAATCACAAATAACACATGAAATGCACAACTAACACATGATTTCATCTAATCACCTGATTAACATTCTTAATTATGGATTAGTAGCTAACCATGGAGTGGGGTTGTTACACCTAGAGCTTGAAAGTCTCTTCAATTAGCTCAATCCTTCAAAGTCTCTTCAATCCCTTGAATTCTCTCTCTCTTTCTCTCTATATATCTCTAATTTTTAGCTCAAGGAATTGATGTAGAATGAGTTAATTAGGCTCATATAACGTATATATAGGTGGATTAGTGCTAAGCTAATTAAATGAGATTAAGGCTAATCAATTGAGCTTAATTCTAAACAAGTCTAATTAATTTATTTTAATTATTTTGATCCGAATCAAATTTTAATTAAATTTTCCATATGGTTCTAAATATTTCAATTAGCCTATTGAACTAGTCAATTTCGGTTTCCGATTCCATTTGGGTTTTCAATTTTGAATTCTAAGTCGATTTTCTAACATATAATTCACAAATAGACAGATAAGCATCAATTAAGCACATAATCATGCAAATTTGCTCAACAAAATAATATATAAGAATAATACCGAGGTCGGGGTCGTTACCACTACACTATCACTACTACACTATCATCAGACAACTATCTTCATTGCCACCATTATATCACTCTACTACTATCATCAGCTTCGATATCCCTACTCAACCACTTGTTTTATTGTCACAGAGTAAATTTTCAATCTATAAAATTTTCCTATAATGGCACTAAGTCCCAACACTTAGTCTCAGCCAATGTATGCCACTCACACACATACAAGATAAGTAGCAAAGCAATTACAGGAAAACCCAACCTTTATTATTGTACCAACAATTACAAGGAAAGCCAAATGCCAAACTCTCAAACACTTGATAAATTCTAATTTGCATGGCCATGCCTATATATAGGCTACAATCAGAACATTTGAAATTCAAAAAGGCTATAAAACATAACAGACACATGCCACTTAGCATGGCAATTGACACCCCCAACTGCCAAGGGGTTAACACAGATTTGAAACAAGCCTATAGAAATAACTGTTACCAACTGCTCCCTTTATTTCAGCCTTCCTTGTTCCTTGCCAGCATGTCTGGTTCTGTGCATAACCATCCACAATTGCCCCTATATTTTAGGAAGCCTTTGTCTTTCCTTAGACAATTCAAATTTCTCAAGCCACCAACCAAACAGAGCTTAGAGTGCCATCTGTTAGTCTTAGTCAAGCCTAACCGCCTTGCTAACCAACCAAGTTATGCACCACACCTTGCTGTCTAGCCAAGTCAAGCCATCTGATTGTGTTAAACCCCTAAGTATGTTGCAACCTAGCATTAAGGTCATATTAATGCCTTGCACATGCCATGCTGCCTATACTTTGGCCAAAGGTTGAGTGCCGCTGCCGAACAACACATTTGATTGCCCACCTTTTTGTTTTGGCATGCCTCCCTCATGCCATGGTCCAGGCCTAACATAAGTGCAAGGTGCCACCAAGTGTCAGGCCACCAGCACCCAAATATCAAGATACTAACACTTATCCATTACAACCACCACGGCTACCAGCAAGATGACAATACGTACCCACCATCACAATATAAATAGTGGACAAGAAAAAATAATTTTTAATTTTTAATTTCTTATATATATTAAATAATTTGATTAAAATTTAGCTTCAAAATTTCACCAAAGGTAAAATTGTCATTAAATTTTAAAAATTTAAGATTTGTTTGGTAACATTATGTTTACATTTTCCTGGTTATATTTATAAAATTTTTAAAAATTGTAAATGAAAACTTGTTTAGTATCTATTTTCATTTTCAAAAGATTTTAAATAATTTCTAAAATTTTGTAACCACAAATAAGTTGGTTTTACTTGTTTAATTTTTTTTTTCTTCATTTCTTCCACTTTCTCCTACCCCTTCCGAGCACCACACATTACTCATCATTACAAATTACTACTGTAGACACCTCATTTTTGACCACCCTTAAGACTTGGGCGCTATTGATTGTTTACTTGGTGATGAAAGATGTGTAGTACGAAGGTTCAATTTCTTCGGCAAGAGGAGCTTCAAATCCCAGACCTCACACCTTAGTTGTGGACCAAAATTATTTTGACCAAAGATTTTAGACCTTAAAACCCTCTCTTTCAAAACATTTTTGAAAGAAGTTTCTATGATGTTCCGAGGCTCGCATTTCGTTAAATATTGCGCTTTTCGGTAAACCGAGCAAGGCCAAAGTGGAAATGAATGAAAGTGAGGTGAACTCTTTGAAAAATCTTTCAAAACACCTTATTTAGGGGTTTGGATTTGAAGAAAAGAGGAGAGGAGGGAAGAAAACCGGCTGAGAAGAAGTTAGGCATGAATCCGATTGAGCCAAAACTGAGTAGTCTTCACTAAAAGAGGCATATCTCTTAGCACACTTGGAATTTTGATGTGAGGTTGCCACCATTGGAAAGAAGACTTCCGAGGCTTCAATTTAGGCATAAGAATGATCTGAAAAGGAGTCCAAATGAAGGAGATATGCCCATTTTAAGTTGGACCTGGAGAGCAGATTTTTGTTGTTGGCTACAAATGTGGGGTGTCGGCCACCAACAGTGGCCGGTCGGCCACTAATGTCCCAAACTCAGATATTTTGTAGATATTTACCTCCAACTATCTCCCACAAGCTTCAGTTGTCTGTTTTGCTATTTTCTATATATGGAGGCCATATCTCTCATTTTGAAAGGTTAGAAAAAGTTTGGGAGCCTCTCTCTCTAAAATCTCTCTCTCTCTCAACAAAATTTTGTGAGCAAAATTTCCTCTCTCTCTCTCTCTCTCTCTATATTGTGCTTGAAAGTGAGAATTCTCTATATTCTTGCAAAGAGACCCTTGACCAAATACCTTCACCTTGAGGCTGAGGTTCTTTGAGGCTTGGTTTGAGGTCTTAAGCTTGGTTTTGGCTCAGAATTTTGGCTGTTTTGTTGCTGTGCTTCAAAGGTATAAGTCTGACCTCTTTTAAGCTCTTTGTACATAGTTGTTTTGTCATCTTTTTGTGCTGTTTTGAGCCTAGTTTTCAACTACAAAAAGTTCTAAATTTTTGGCCTAAACATGTTGGTTTAAAGCCATTTTGTGCTAAGGGGTTGTATCCCCCTTTTTGTTGCCTATTTGTATATGCCTTTGCATCATCTCTTAGCATGTAAAAATCAAACTTTTTGGGCCTTTAAACCACTGAAATTTAGAGTTATTTCAGTGGTAAAAAGTGTATTTTGAAGTCCAAAAATAGAGGGGTTGGCCTCCCCTCCTTGTCTCTCTTTTCCATACCTAGTTAGCATTACAAAGTAGCATGTTTTTTGTGGCTTGTGTTAGCTTATTTCAAGCATAGTTTAGGCCTTATTTTGACATGTCTCAACTCCGTTTTTGGTTGGTTGGAGCACTTGTTGCTTGCTTTTTGCACTTGTAGTGTAATTATGCTTACTAGTCTAATATGCCTAATGAGTTAGCCTATTATTCTAGCTTGTGTTAGCTTGATTCCAGTACATTTTAGCTACTGTTTTGACAAGTTTTAAATCTATTTTGGGTCGGATAAGTCCTTCGAGGCTTGCTTAGTATAGCTATAGTGTAATTGGCTTCACTAGCTTAGTGATTTAAGGCCTCTAACATGTTTTGCATGAGACGATTGCATGATATAGCATCATTTTATACATGATTTCAATGCACATAGCTCTGTCACACTCTCACTTCTATCACTCTTTCATTGCTTTTGAGAGTTGTGCTTTGTGTCTTACTTGTGAGCCAACATGTGTGCATCATTTTTTTGTCTTTTGTACCTAAATTTCAGCATAATTTAGCCACTGTTTTGGCATGTTTAAGCTCTGTCCAGAGCTGGTTTGGTCATTTAAGCTTGATATTGCATGCCTCTAGTGTAGTGCTCTTCACTAGCTTTGATGCTTTTGGCTCTTACATGTTGTGCATGTGTTGCTTGCATATTGTAGTCCTATTTTTCATGCCATTTCAGCACTGAAAAATCTGTAACCTCCCTCATTTCTTCATTTTTCCATTTGTTTTGAGGGTTGGTTAACCTTAGGATTGTGTTTAAGCTTGAGATAGAGCTTGTGCTCGATGGCTTTAACCCTCTTTTAAGGGTTCCTCCTAGCCAAACGCATGATCTCTCTCATGTCTTAAATCATCCTTTGGTTGACCCCTCTCTCATTAGAGGACTTTCACATTGGACTTAATCAGTAATCTAAAATGTGTAAACAAGAATTGGACAAGTAAAACATGAACAAGACAAGAATTTGTGTTGCATTGCATGTGTTTGGATCGGAAGTTAATCCAAACACAAGAAATGTGGGACGTTTCATACTCCAAGTGATGAAATGTGTCACGTTTCTTGGTCGCCGTCACCCTTGATCATGCATGATAGGGTGGTGGCCCTTTGAGTCTTATGTGTGCATTTATTGACTTTGTACATGCTTAGTTCTTTGGCCATCATGCATGAAATTGCTTGGTTGGTGGCTTGAGAGCCAAGTGCCATACTCTTTTGAGCTTGAGATATGATAAGGAGGGTGGCAGTACACACATTCCTCGAAAAATGCGTTGCTTTGCCTCTGTTGTTCTCTACTGTAGCAAAACCATAAGCCTAGACAAAGGGGTGGTCGACTGGCCACTTGCAGTAGCTGACCGGCCACCAATGCAAAAGTTGTTCAAAAGTGTTCCTGTTTTGGGGCAAAAGCATTCTAGGAGTTGGTACAATTTCCGATGATCAAACAAGTGCAAACAGAGGCATCCGATGGCAAGGCAATGGCATTTTGGGGAGGAAGCCAACTGAGCATGCATGCCTCCCTTGCCCACAAGGCTATTTAATTGTTTAGAATTTTAGCTAATTCATACATGTGTTGTAAATTATTTAGCTTAATTCATTTTGTACTTTAATTAGTTTGTGTAGCTAGTTATTCAATTGTGTTGTAATAATTAACTAGCTTATTATAGTTAATTAGTTGTTTTGTAATAATTAGCTTAGCTTAGTGTAGCTTAGCTTAATTATTCGGACCCTCCTTCGCGAGGGCGTAATGTTGTAATAAGCGTACGTGTGTGTGTGTGCATGTCTTCCAACCCCACTTCTTTCTCTCTTTTACTTAACCGCTTTCGATGGTTAGTCTAGGGCACATTTTGATTAGCATACCTTATGCCTTGCATGTTTGCATCCATTCATTAGTCTTGTATGCACCGAGGCTCGGTGCATCATTCAAACTGTATTGTATTTCAATACTTATTTGAATACGTGTTTCAAAGCATGTTATCAAATCGTCGCATTCATATGCCATCTTAGATAGTCGAGCCTATTAGTTGCATATTGCATGTGTTGCATTAGGCATCTTAACATAGTTAGGAATCATGCATATTTCTAACTAGCTTTTGTTTTGGCTACGAGTACAGTGTAAGTCTTACGCTTTAGCACGCTTGCATGAGTGTAAGTGTTGCCATGACAGCATGCTTGCCATGTGTAATGACCCCATCACGTATAATGATTAGTACTTGATTAATTAAGAGGATTTGAAATTTAATTGCCGAGTATTATAATTTAATTTGGGATTTATGAGAATTGTGGGATCTGATTCATAAATGATTCTATTAAAGAGTTATTTTGAAATTAGAAATTAAGGGTCCAAATGGCTTAAGGAAGTAAAATTGAGAAGTTGAATCAATTTAATTTTAATTACGGACTCATTTGGGAATTTAATTAAATATTCGATTCAGTTTAGTAAAATTGAGATTCGATTAATTAGATCCTAATTGGAGTTAATCAAGTTAATTAAAATATGAAGATTGAGAATTGTAATTATGACGAATTAAATTTATTTATGGGGTGTCTAATTTGAATATGTAATTTAATTGACGGAAATTTGGAATCTAATCAGAAGTTGAAGGCCTAGATGATTTAAGAAAACAAAATTGAGGATGATAATAAGTTCAATTTAATAATTGGAGCCTTTTGGGATATTGATTAAAAATCTGATTGAGATTGATAAATTTAGATATAATTAATTGGGTCTTAATGGAAGTCAAACTGATTAAACTATGTGAGATTTGTAATTAGTTACGATTAATTAAATTATGTGCTAATTGAAATTATTAAGATTAAGTATTAATTATAATTAGTTAAGACTAAGTGAAGTTAATTAAGTTAACTCTAATCATAAATTAATTTGAGGAAACATCCATGTGGGGGAGTGGGTTGGAAATACTCTTCCAGTCCTGGAAGACGCCAATGATCCTCAACTAGTCACCTGAGAAGATACAAAGACTCCGGTCGAAGATGCCGGAATTAGCTCTCTGGTGGACAAGTCAGTTCCTTTGTTCCAGAAAGCTTGGTGATTGAGTTCTGAAAGTCATGCCCTCTCGTATCTGAAGTTCTTGTATTTATACACATTCCCTATTCCTCGGGGCCAGAGTTTACTATTCTTTTATTATTATTTTGTTTGTCCTGATATGCCTCCTCAAATCCATTCGGCCCTAAGAACGTATTCGGCATCCCAATCGAGTGGAATGGAGCCGTTAAGCTCCTGGCTCTTCGGGTGCTCCAGATTTCGTTCTTCTAATTATTCGGCTCCCACAATTGCCCCCCAAGCGTTTTGCCAATGACAGTTGGGTGAAACGCTTGGTTCCGTTTTTCAAATACTCTGAACCGAAGTTAGGGGTCAAAAAAAAAAGTTTTTTACGTGGGGGTTTAATTACCCGCCCTTTTAATCGATGCTTCAACTTCCCTACCCTTCGAGCACGCCCATTTACTATGATTTAAAATCTGGTGTTTTTTCGAATCCATATTCTATGACGCTGGTTACTGGATCGCTCCTCAAATTGCTCTTGCAACTCTTTCATCTGCGATAATCTTCATTTTTTGTAAGTTTTCCTCCCTCCTGCTACGAAGCTTTTCCTAGCTTGTTCGTTCCGTCACATGTTCTTATAGACAATAGGATTTGGCGAAACACTTGAGAGACCTCCTTTCATCGGATCGAATTGTTGGCTTTAGACGCCATTTCTCTATTCCCGGTGATGTCCATCTGTCGTTCGTGGCGGACGGCACTCTTGACATAGAGAGGGAGGACAGAACCACGATTGTCTTTCCCCTTTTGTCGATTGTAGAGGGTGGAGTCCGCTTTCCCCTTCACCCGTTTCTAAGGGCTGTTCTTCGCCACTGGGGTTTGATCCCTTCCCAACCCAATGTGAATTTTTATAGGATTATAATGGGCATAATAGCGCTGAACCGTTGCCTCGGGATTAATCTTGGCCTTCCGCCATTCATCGTTATGCTCGCCAAATCCTCAGCCGGTATGGGCGTTACTTCCTCGTGAGCCAGACCTGAGACCATCAATTAATCACTATGCTTTCCAGCTCTGGGAAACGAGTTGATGATGTCATGGTCGTTGGCCGCGGCAACTGGGAGTTCGGCGAAGGGGAAGGTCATGTCGATTTTATCCCTAGACGTAGGGGCGAGCCAGGTCGCCGAGTGCTCTCTTGTTTGTATTGTGTGCTCAAATTTACCACACCCCGTTTTCCTGAATCTTAGGGCTTGTCTTGTGCAGGGGACGATCTAAAGAAAATCCGTGCTTCAACTGTCGACGCCATTCTTTCGGACATCAGGATTGCTCTGAATTACTTTGGCCGTCGCAGTTTCCATAAGCAGGGAAGGGCGGCTCACATTCTGCTTTGCTACGAGCCTACATACACGACCTTTTCGGCCGCGACAAAGATACCGATTCCGAAGGGGGAAAGTTTTCTCGTAGCTCGTATTTTTTCCGATTTCAAAAACTTGAGACAGATAGGTTTCGAAAGGTCCCATTCGGAAGTATCCGAAACTGCCGAATCGGATCAGTCTGAGGCCGAATCTGAGGAAGTGTTAGATTCTGCCGACGTTCCTCTATGCACAGACGGACCTTCCATCTCGGTATCCGCTGACATGGCTGAGTTGAGCCTGACAAAGCTCGCCAAGAAGGCGAATGCGGAGAGGTTAGCTGCACGACGGAGAGCGGAAGGCCTTTTGGCCGAACCGACCACGAATGAATCTCATTCCCTGCGGGCTGCCGAATCAAAACGGTCGGGAATTGTTGAGGCGGCAGCAAATAAGAATGCCGAATCTGCGTTGGTTGGGAAGGCCGTTCAGGATGTTAAGGCAAAGGCGGAGAAACGCGCCAGGGATCGTGAGATCGATTCAAATGATCACGGCCGCAAACGTCCCCGAGTGGGGGGATCGAGTGAGGCTCAGCCCTTCGTGATTCAGCCAATCGCAAGAAATATGCCGGTTCCTTCGGATGCCTCGGCGCTTAAGGACCCAGAGGTCGCGTTCGGCATGGCAACGTCTCTGTCGTTGCCATGTGATATGGAGGCTTTTCGGTTGGAATCAGATTTGAATGCGACAATTTTAGCCGCGCAGTCGGCACTTTTGGTGCGTATTTTGACTTTTCCTTCGCTTCATCTAAACGCTGTTCGCGTTACCTTTTCGGGCGTATTTTGAATTCCTCTTTTGCAGACCGTTGGTAGGATAGCCGACGTAGGCAGCCGTCATTTCGACGCCGTGAAGCAGATTAGTCATTTACGAAAGCAAGCTGAGGGCCAGAGGAAAAGGGCCGAGGACGAATTTTTAAGAGCAAACCGGGAAGCTTCTCGGGCAGAGGACGAGGTAGAGGGAGCTCGTCTCGCGGATAAGTTAAGAGCGGAGGCCGACAGGAAGGCCGACGATATGCAAGCTGCACTTGGTTTGTCCCAAAAGGCGGTTGCCGACTTAGAGGCTAGGTTGGCCGAAATGAAGGCGGCGAAGGAAATTGCCGATTCAAAAGGATTTGAAGCCGGGAAGAAGGCTGGCCTCGCCGAATATGTGGACTAGGTCTCTCGGTTTGAGAATCGGGGCTTCAAACATGGTTGGCACAAGGCCCTTGCTGCAGCTGGAGCTTCGCTGAATATGCCAATACCGTATGAACAAATTGACATCGATCCGTTGGAGACTGATTCGGAGGGTTGATCTTTACCATACACAATTGTTATGAGCTCGAGAAAGTATTTTATTTTCTGTTTCGCTTGTTTTTGTTGTTTTGTATATGTTTATCCGACATTTTTAATGCGGGTTGATATTTTAAAAGTTATGATACAGAAAGTTGTAAAATGTTATGAATTCTGCGCAATGTGCTGATGGGATGTTTCTTGATGGATATATAATGTCTTTGCCTTAGTCATACTCGTGGGCTGGCCAAGGCATTCAGATAGTGTGGCCGAATAAAAATGGGCCGCCAAGATTAATAAATCTGCCCTTGCTTTGGCTAGGGCGCGAGTGTGAAGGGCCGAATGGTTCATACTCGTGGGCTGGCCGAGGCATTCAGATAATGTGGCCGAATAAAAAATGGGCCGCCAAGATTAATAAATCTGCCCTTGCTTTGGCCAGGGCGCGAGCGTGAAGGGCCGAATGGTTCATACTCGTGGGCTGGCCGAGGCATTCAGATAATGTGGCCGAATAAAAATGGGCCGCCAAGATTAATAAATCTGCCCTTGCTTTGGCCAGGGCGCGAGCGTGAAGAGCCGAATGGTTCATACTCGTGGGCTGGCCGAGGCATTCAGATAATGTGGCCGAATAAAAAATGGGCCGCCAAGATTAATAAATCTGCCCTTGTTTTGGCCAATCGTGATATCCACGAAGGGCGCTCCGAATCCGGAGACTTGTTCGGCCCTAGGGTGTCGTGCACCGAAGGGGGCTCCGAATTCGGAGACTTGTTCGGCCCTAGGGTGTCGTGCACCGAAGGGGGTTCCGAATTCGGAGACTTGTTCGGCCCTAGGGTGTCGTGCACCGAAGGGGGCTCCGAATTCGGAGACTTGTTTTGGCCAATCGTGATATCCACGAAGGGCGCTCCGAATCCGGAGACTTGTTCGGCCCTAGGGTGTCGTGCACCGAAGGGGGCTCCGAATTCGGAGACTTGTTCGGCCCTAGGGTGTCGTGCACCGAAGGGGGCTCCGAATTCGGAGACTTGTTTTGGCCAATCGTGATATCCACGAAGGGCGCTCCGAATTCGGAGACTTGTTCGGCCCTAGGGTGTCGTGCACCGAAGGGGGCTCCGAATTCGGAGACTTGTTCGGCCCTAGGGTGTCGTGCACCGAAGGGGGCTCCGAATTCGGAGACTTGTTTCGGCCAATCGTGATATCCACGAAGGGCGCTCCGAATCCGGAGACTTGTTCTGGCCAATCGTGATATCCACGAAGGGCGCTCCGAATCCGGAGACTTGTTCGGCCCTAGGGTGTCGTGCACCGAAGGGGGCTCCGAATTCGGAGACTTGTTCGGCCCTAGGGTGTCGTGCACCGAAGGGGTTCCGTCGGAGACTTGTTCGCCCTAGGGTGTCGTGGCATCAAGGGGGCCCACGGAGACTTGTTCTGGCCAATCGTGATATCCACGAAGGGCGCTCCGAATTCGGAGCCTTGTTCGCCCTAGGTGTCGTGCATCAAGGGCGCCCGACTCGGAGACTTGTTCGCTCTAGGGTGTCGTGCATCAAGGGGCTCCAATTCGGAGACTTGTTCGCCCTAGGTGTCGTGCATCAAGGGGCTCGAGGTCGGAGACTTGTTTTGGCCAATCGTGATATCCACGAAGGGGGCTCCGAATCCGGAGACTTGTTCTGGCCAATCGTGATATCTACGAAGGGCGCTCCGAATCCGGAGACTTGTTCGGCCCTAGGGTGTCGTGGCATCAAGGGGCTCCACCGAGACTTGTTTTGGCCAATCGTGATATCCACGAAGGGCGCTCCGAATTCGGAGACTTGTTCGGCCCTAGGGTGTCGTGCACCGGGGGCCCGACCGGAGACTTGTTCGCCCTAGGTGTCGTGGCGAAGGGCTCAATTCGGAGACTTGTTTCGGCCAATCGTGATATCCACGAAGGGCGCTCCGAATCCAGAGACTTGTTCTGGCCAATCGTGATATCCACGGCGCTCGAATCGAGCCTTGTTCGCCCCAGGTGTCGTGGCATCAAGGGGCTCCACCGGAGACTTGTTCGGCCCTAGGGTGTCGTGCACCGAAGGGGGTTCTGAACAAGTCGGCCCTAGGGTGTCGTGCACCGAAGGGGGCTCCGAATTCGGAGACTTGTTTTGGCCAATCGTGATATCCACGAAGGGCGCTCCGAATTCGGAGACTTGTTCGGCCCTAGGGTGTCGTGCACCGAAGGGCGCTCCGAATTTGGAGACTTGTTCGGCCCTAGGGTGTCGTGCACCGAAGGGGGCTCCGAATTCAGAGACTTGTTCGGCCCTAGGGTGTCGTGCACCGAAGGGGGCTCCGAATTCGGAGACTTGTTTTGGCCAATCGTGATATCCACGGCGCCCGAATCCGGAGACTTGTTCGCCAATCGTGATATCCACGGCGGCGCCCGAATCCGGAGACTTGTTACGCCAATCGTGATATCCACGGCGGCGCCCGAATCCGGAGACTTGTTCGCCCTAGGTGTCGTGGCACCGAAGGGGCTCGAATTCGGAGACTTGTTTCGCCAATCGTGATATCCACGGCGGCGCTCGAATCTGGAGACTTGTTCTGGCCAATCGTGATATCCACGAAGGGCGCTCCGAATCCGGAGACTTGTTCGCCCCGGTGTCGTGCAAGGCGGCTCCAATCCGGAGACTTGTTCGCCCTAGGGTGTCGTGGCATCAAGGGGCTCAATTCGAGACTTGTTTCGGCCAAAGACGCTGAGCTCAAACATGTAAAAACACGAGATCTTTCATTACAACGAGATGTTTACAACTATCAAGCCCACAGGTCGGGTCATTGATAAAATTTACGCAGATGTGTCAAATTCCACGGCCGGGGCAGGCTTCTCCCTGACATGTCTGAGAGCCGATACGCACCAACACCTGCAACGGAGTCTATCTGATATGGACCGTCCCAGTTCGGGCCAAGTTTTCCATCGGACGGCCTCCGGTCGGCTGGTAATACCTTCTTTAGGACCAATTCTCCAGGGTTGTAGCGGCGTAACTGAACTCGCCGATTGTATGACTTTGCGAGCTGCTGCTGATAACGTGCCATGGATGCCAAGGCACGGTCTCTTTGTTCTTCAATAAGAACTAGGTCCAGGGCGAGCATCATGTCGTTTCGGCCCGTGTTAAAGGCTTGCGATCTCAAAGTTGGTAAGCCAATCTCTGGGGGTAAGATTGCCTGGGTTCCGAAGCATAATGCAAACGGCGTTTCTCCGGTAGATTGTCTCGGCGTTGTGCGGTGGGCCCAGAGCACACTCGGCAACTCTTCAACCCATCTGCCTTTGGCATTTTCCAGCCTCTTTTTGATGCCGTCTAAGATGGATTTGTTTGAAGCTTCCGCTGATCGCATTTTGGGGATAGGTCGTGAGAGAAGTAGGGTTCGATACCGCATTTGTCGCACAATTCTCAGATACGCCACAATCGCACTGGGTCCCATTATCCGAGATCAGTGCTCTTGGAATGCCGAATCGTGTAATGATATTCCTCCACACAAAGCGCTTGATGTCGGAGTCCCGTATATGGGTTAGAGCCTTCGCTTCGACCCACTTTGTGAAGTAGTCTGTTGCCACAATTAGAAATCGCTTATTCCCTGGGGCCCGGCGGTGGCCCTACGATACCAAGTCCCCACTGAGCAAACGGCCAGGGGCTTGTAATTGAATTTAACACTTCTGCAGGCTGATGGGTTAGTGGGGAGAACTTTTGGCATTGTTCGCATTTCTTGACATAATTTTCTGCGTCGGATCTCATCGTCGGCCAATAATATCCTTGCGTTATCGCTCGGTGGGCGAGGAGCGTCCCTCGAATGGGCACCACAACCGCCTCATGTATCTCGGAGCAGCCTCTACCTGTCCGGTGCACGATTCCAAGTATGGACCAGAGAGGGACTTTTGTAAAGCCTTCCTTGTGGATCTAAGTAGTACCGCAGGCCTTGTTTCAGCTTTATGTGCTTCTTTCTTGTCCTCTCGGGAGTTGCTCGAAGAAAGGAATGCAAAGAATGGGATCCTTCCAACTTGGAGCGGATTCTATAATGTTGATGTGGGTTTCTCCAAATGGCCGATACTTGGTTCTGGGACGAAACCTACTTCTATGGTACGCTTGAGCTCGGAGTTGATGGCGGAGGCTAAGCATGCCAAGGCATCTGCGTGTGTGTTTTGGTCGCGTGTTATTTGGTTTAGTTCATGATGGTCGAATTTCGTTAGCAAGGTGTTGGCCGTTTTCATATAGGCCGCCATACGCCGTCTCTTGCCGTATTCCCTTCACCGGTTGATTTCCAATTTTGAGTCACAAAATACCAGCCGAAAGCAGATGTGCGTTCGCAATCCGGCTATGATGCTTCATATTCGGCCGTTATTTGATGCTTCGCCGAGCTTGACCGCTTCAATTATCGGCCGCTCGAGACATGAGTACGACGCCAGCGCCTGCTGGTTAGACGCCCATCACAATATAACCGCCAAATGTCCCCAACATAAATTCTCCAACTGGTTTGACCGAACTTCGCCGCTTTGGCAGATCGTCATCGAGCTTGAGGTCGGCAAGCCCTCCTGGAATTCGCGACAAAGTCGGCAAGCACCTGCCCCTTGATTGCAGTTTTGGGTAAAAACTGAATGTCGTATTGGCCGAGTTCAAGAGCCCACTTCGAAACACGCCCTGATGCTTCTGCGTTCCTTAGTACTGATCGAAGGGGATAGTCTGTTAGGACCCTAATGCTGTGTCCTTGGAAGTAATGCATCAGTTTTCTTGCTGCCATGACCAAGGCTAGGACGAGTTTTTCAAGCGGTAGATAACGTGTTTCGGCCCACCATTGCCTTGCTCACATAATACATCGGCCGTTGTCGCCCTTCCTCCTTTTTAGTAATACTTGGCACCGACGGCTTGAGACCGCCAGATTTAGAATGAGGGGGTCGCCCGCGGCGGGTGTTGTTTGAGGAGGCCCTGTCCGGAGATATGTCTTGAGCCCGTTAAAAGTCGCCGATTCGGGCGGACCATTCAAAGCTCGCTGGCGTAATGTCCGAAAGAACTGCTCATGCGTTCAGAGATCGACTAATGAACCTATTGAGTGCAGCAGCCATTCCCATCAACTTTTGGACTTCCTTGACCGAACGGGGGGAACTCAGTTCCAAAATTGCTGTGACTTGCCTCGGGTTGGCTTCGATTCCACAGTGATTGACGATATAACCCAGGAATTTGCCGGAGCCGATCCCGAATGCGTATTTAGAAGCGTTTAACTTCATTCTCAGATTTGGCGAGGGTGTCGAATGTCGCTTCTGTGTCGGCTATATGAGTTTGTTCTTCTTTGGATTTGACCACCATGTCGCCAATGTATACTTCCATAGTGTGTCCGAGCCGTTTTTGAACATCGTGGTGACCAATCTTGGTAAGTTGCCCTGCGTTCTTTAGTCCAAAAGGCATAACCCTGTAGCAGTAGGTCCCTCTTGGAGTAAGGAACGCAGTTTTGTCCTGATCATCCGGATTCATGGCGATCTGATGGTAGCCTCTGTAGGCGTCGAGGAAACTCATACGTCGGTGGCGCGCTGTCGCATCAACGAGTTGGTCAATTCTTGGTAAGGGGAAGCAATCTTTGGGGCAAGCTTTGTTCAGATCGGTGAAATCGACGCACACTCGCCAAGTTCCATTTTTCTTTTTCACCACCACTGTGTTGGAGAGCCACGTGGGGTAGGTGACCTCCCTAATTGCCCCGGCGTCAAGCAATTTGTCAACTTCTTCTACAACGGCGGCAGTGTGTTCTGCGGAGGATCGCCGGCCTTTTTGGATGATCGGCTTGTGCCGAGGATCAACATTCAGATGGTGCCGGAGATCGACGGGTCTATACCCGGCATCTCGTATAGAGTCCATGCGAAGACGTCGAGATTGCCGAGTAAGAAAGTGATCAGCTGCTGTCGGTCGACCTGGCTCAGCGAGGCGCCGATCATAAAAAACTTTTCCGGGCTCCCATCAATGTCAACTCGGTCCAAACCTTTCGTGGCCTTTTCATCCGTTGACGCCGACGCCGCCCGTGATTTCTCGATTAGGCTGATGGAGTTGACTTGCGCTTTTTCGGCGCTTATCGGAGAAGGTAACATGCTTGTGCTGACTGTTGAGAGCCACGGATCTGCTCAACGCCGTGTTCCGTCGGGAAACGTAACAACTGGTGGTAAGTGCTTGGGACGGCCTGCAGGGTGTGCAACAATGATCGCCCCATGATGAGATTGTACGGCGACGGTAACCTGACGACCAAAAACTCCACATCCACCGTTATGGAGCCAGCTCGAACGGGTAGACTGAGCTTTCCCAATGGGTACTCCGGGTTGGCGTTGAAGCCGAATAATGGATAAGGAGCTGGAGTCAGATCCGAATCGTTGAACCCGAGTTTGATGAGAGTTTTATAGTACATAACTTCTGAAGTGCTTCCCTGGTTGATAAGGACGCGTTCGACGATAAACCTGTTCACGCGTAGCGCAACAACCAGAGGATCTATGTGTGGGAGTGTTACGCCGCGCAAATCAGAGTCGTCAAAGGTGATGGTTGGCATTTCGCGAAGTCGGGGTCGCTTAGTTGGTGTGAGCTGACGCTGGGGGCTCGGAAGTGATTGAATTGCATGTACAGTCGGGGCTAGCGGTAGGCTGTATATCATATGTATGGTGTCATGCGGGGCGCCTCTTGGGCGACGTGCGTCCTCGGTCACCTCTTCGAGGCAATCGGTCAAGGCGCGGCGATCGTTGCCGTCGTGCTGTTGGCCCCGAGGTCGTACGGGACCTCTTCTGGGGAGTGGCTCAGAGACCGTGAGCCTTGCCCGTCCGGACTTTGCTTTTTCTAAGGCCAGATCGCGGCGAAGGCGTTCGTTCTCGGCGATGATGTTATCTAAATTTCAGAGGGTCTGGTCGCTCGTTCTATGGTCGCTTGCATCATCGCCTTTGTTGAAGTCGTTGGTGAGTTAGAGTTCGAGGCGCGTCGGTGCGCGATGGTTTCCTTTCGGAGCGCATTTACCGGAGTGGAGTCGTCTCTTGGTGCGATCTCGTCGGTGGCTACCGGAGGATCTGCAGTCACGCCTTTCATGGATATATTTGAGTATTCCCACAGACGGCGCCAATTGTGGGGGAGTGGGTTGGAAATACTCTTCCAGTCCTGGAAGACGCCAATGATCCTCAACTAGTCACCTGAGAAGATACAAAGACTCCGGTCGAAGATGCCGGAATTAGCTCTCTAGTGGACAAGTCAGTTCCTTTGTTCCAGAAAGCTTGGTGATTGAGTTCTGAAAGTCATGCCCTCTCGTATCTGACGTTCTTGTATTTATACACATTCCCTATGCCTCGGGGCCAGAGTTTACTATTCTTTTATTATTATTTTGTTTGTCCTGATATGCCTCCTCAAATCCATTCGGCCCTAAGAACGTATTCGGCATCCCAATCGAGCGGAATGGAGCCGTTAAGCTCCTGGCTCTTCGGGTGCTCCAGATTTCGTTCTTCTAATTATTCGGCTCCCACAATCCAGATTGTGCAAGTGTGTGCACGTGTTACGAGAGGTGAACCTCTATGTGTGTGTGTGTGTGTTGATAAACCCTTAAGTCAACAAGTGTAGATGCATTCTTCCATGTGTTCTGCTTGGTTGGGAAGGAGAATAAGAGAAAATGTGGATTCATGAGTGGAGAAAAAAAATAGAGAATAACCGAGAGGGAGAGAGAAGCAATTTCGGTCCAAGAAGAAGAAAATTAAGGGAAGAAAAGCTAGGAGGATCAAGAGAATGAAAAGAGAATCAACTAAACTTCTTGATATTTAAGTTTAAGGTATGAAATCATACTTAATCTTTGTAGAATCTCTACATTACACTTAGAAATTAAAGTTCGAATTTTGTAGATAAATCACCTAAAAGCTGGAATTAAGAGATAATTAGGTTCAATTATATATAATTGAAAAGAACTTAGCAAGAAGATGATGAATAGTAAACTATTTGCATGTCTCATGTTTCAACTTGGTTTTGAAGATCTTGCATGGCATGAGAGTGTATATATATACACATATTGCATGTTTTCAAAAACAATTATAGCTCACATGTTTAATTTCTTGTTTTGAAAATCAAGAAGAAATAGAACCCACTTGTATATAATTTTACATATAATGAAAAGAAAAGAATTAAGTCAAGAACTAAGAAATTAATTTGGGAAATTTATCAAGTGAGTTTAATTTGTGTTATTCCTCATGAAATTGGACTGCATCTTTACATGCAACAAGGCTTAATTGAAGACTTGGCCCATACAATGGAGTTATGTTCAATAATGGAAATTTATTTAGAAATCAATTATGTTGAGTTTGGCTTTTATAGTTTTGCATGGATTTGAGTTTCATCTATACATGCATGGACAAATTTTGTAAGTTCTAATACTCTAATTGTACATGCATCATAGATGTTTAAAAGATTGAAGAATTAATTCCATGTTTTGGTTTAAGAAGAACAAGTTTTGGGGAATTATGAATTCATGAACATTTTGAATTTAATATTGAATTAAAGGAATTTTGGATGTAATTGGTTTGAATTTTGACTCTAATTTCACACATGCAAATATTTTCTAAGAGTTTTATAACTTTAATTTCATGTTTTAGATAATCCTCCATGCATCATGAATTAAGAAAGTTATGGAATTAGTCTCACGGATTTTGTAAGAAATGAGGTTTTAAGTAAAAATTAAGTAGGCTCATAGTTGTGGAAATTAATTTGGAAAATTAATTGTTTTGATTTGATTTTGTAATGTTTTCTTGTAATACATGACTTTTAAGAGAATTGAGCCATTAAAGTTCATATTTTGAAGAGACAAAGGAAATGTTTTAAGAAAATCAAGTTTATGGAAATTTGGAATTAATCCTAAAGTTTTGATTTTATAATTAGATTTTTATTTAATCCACGCATGTGATGTAATTTAGAAATTTTATTCAATTTAGATACATTTTAGAACACCCATGATTATAAATTAAATATTTGGTTAAAAATTGAGTTAAGTTGATTTTGTTATTAATAGTAAAATTGGATCTATTTGTATTACATACATCATGGAATTTCAAGAGGTTGGGAAGTCTAATTTATATCTTAGAATTGTGGGTTGATATTAATAAGATGAATTAAAACTAAATTTGGGCAAGTGGAGCATGATTTTGAATAAATGATTTCTAATTTAGAGTTTTACTAAATTATACAATGATTCTCCATTTTTGTGTACCAAAATACATATTTTGAGGCTTTGAACATTAAATTTGAACTTCAATTGCAATTCTAGAAATTCCAGAATTTACGTTGTCTGCTCGAGCGAGGAAAGTCTCGCTCGAGCGTGAAAATCGAGCTCCCAAAAGTTTTTCAAACTTTACAATCCGCTCGAGCGACCAAAGTGGCGCTCGAGCGGAGGCCCATTTTCAGCATATTTTGGAAAATTGTATTTAGTTCACATTTTTATTCTCATCTCTTTCCAAGGCATTCTAGACATGATTTATGACTCAATAAAGACTAATAAGCTACCAATCAACATAAATTAGTTAGTTGAAGAATGAATCATTGATCTAGTGGTAATTGTTTAAGAAGCCAAGTAAAAGATCAATCTATTTGGAAAAGAAGGGCTTAGTAATGAGAGAATATGTGAAATAAGAACCCGGTTTATTTGAATGAGAAAGAATAAGCATAGTAGAACTTCAGACTGTTTAGATGGAAAAAGACTAGGAAAGTCAAGTTTGATCAATGGAGTAATATTGTATTTCAATGTGTATATGTTATGTGTTTGTATAGGTTACGCGCCATTGTCTGCCTGATTTATCTGATATGTTCGGTCTGTCTGATTTGTTTCTGCGACTATCTGTGAGTAATAACTTAGTAAAGTTATGTTCAACTGTACTTATTTTCTGTGTGACAAAATGAGATCTATTTTCTGAAATGATATGTTCTGTACAATGAATGATTGTCCAATTTCTAATATCTATTTGTGACATCCTTAGCATCATGTGATATCTGTTAGTTGCTACCCTGTATCAGAGGTTCGTTTATGGAACTTAATCTATCAGCACTCTGTTACCCGTACCAGAGGCCCCGTCATGGGGGCTCAGCTTCTGTTCTGTTACCCGGATCCAGAGGTTCCTTTATAGAACTGGTCATTCGTGACCCTCACGTGTCTGCGTCTGTTCTGTATCTGCACTGTTAATGCTAATGGATGTATCACGTAAATTTAAGCATGACTTATGATTTCTGTATATGATCTGGACAAATTATGAATTTGATACGAAACTGAATTATGATTTTTGAATCTGTACGGACATCATTCATTAAAACCCTTTACTTTGTTATTATTCACTAGGCTCTAGCTCACTGTATTATTTATGTATGTAGGTGATCAGGCGCGTGACCAGGCTTAGAGGCATCTGCCTAGAATCTATTTTTGTCAGCCAACCTATGTGCCTCTCGTGGAGGTTCCGGATATGTCAAGTGATTATCGCTATGTGATTTAAAGTTTGAGTTGTGTTTTCGTGCTTGGTTGAGCAAGTCCCGTATATTTTGTAAATAGGGCTAAGTCCCTTTTTGTCTAATCTGTATATATATGATGACTTCAAGATAATGTGTATATATGTATATAAAAAGTTTAAAATTTTTTTGTCTCATATAAGTCTGCACAGCTCAATGGACGTTGTACTTTGTTATTTGCTTCTACTAGCCCCTAATATTATGTTAATCTGTCTCAGAGGCCTTCGGTAATCCCAGGATTACTGGCCAGTTATGATGCTAAACCTATAAGGGCGGGTTTGGATCGTGACACCATGAGGCTATTTGCTTAAGTGCTTAACTGCATGAATGCCTATGGGTGAAGGCTTTGTTGCTTGAATTGGGACAATTTGACGAATGAATGTTTTAAGCCCACTTTGCGAAGTGGCAAATCATCATGTTTTAAAGCCCATCATGTTTGGTGGCAAATTCGTACTTTAGCCCACTTGCGAGTGGCACTTTCAAACCATTTTCAAAAACAAACATGAGTCGATTTGTTCCAAGTCTTACAATTTAGTCTATACTTGCTTGTGTGCGTTACATAGTAAAAGTTAGATAAATAACTGGGAGAAGAACACATGAGGTTTATAAAACAACATATCATGCTTAGTAGAGGCCAATCTTTTGATTGGGCGAGCGGGGGTGCTCATTTCATCACCTTCTCCTCTCGTACCCAAGTTCCCGAGCCGATGCAACTTTGGTGATGACGGACACGTGGCCTTTGGCACGAGTTAGGGTTCCTAAATTTCTCCAAAACAAAATATTTAGGTGGTGACTCTGTAATCTGGCAAAGCAGTCCATGTTTGGCGTTTTTTGATTCAAAATCGATTTTCCAAAACGATTTGCTAGATTTGGACTCTTTGGTGTTTATCAGTCTTACATTGCACTTTGTGAGATTAGATTGACCGTGTGATGAGTTTGAATCAGGATACCAATTCGCACCTCTCCGAAAGGAGGGCGCGCGAAGAAAGTTGAGTCTACAACTACCATCACCAATGAGCTCTTTCAAAGACAACCTCTCTTCATTGGTAACCATCATCCATCGCAAGCAACCATCTTCTACCAAAACCTTTGGCAATTAGCTTTTACTGGAAACAACTTTCAATCACCACCTTAAGTAGACAACCAATCACTATCTCCGACTGTTAGTAATCATTTTCGACCACCACCTCCTATGGCCGGAAACCACCTTTGCCCATGGCCAATCGCCTCCCACCAATGGCAACCACCACCTCTAGCAGGCAACAATCACCTCTAGCCACTATTTCCCATTATTAACAACCACCTCCTACGGGCCACCTCTTTCACTTGTTTTCAAATTTATATAATTAAAACACTTGAGTATCAAACATGCTTTTTATTTTTGTTTTTACCAGAATTAAATATATACATATTTAATATTTTTTGTAAATTAAAATTGATAAACTGTACATATTATCAAACAAATAGTACCTTAAGGGCATGTTTATTTGGACAAACTGGATAAGAGGGAATTATAATCTATTGAATTGTTAATTTTGGGATACATAGTCCTTAGACTATTTTGTTAGAAATAATGTGTATCTCATGTATGTATAATCATGTGATTAGATGTTAGGAAAATATTATCTTATTGAATCCTATGTTTGGTTGTAATATTATGAAGAATGATAAATGTTCAAAAGACTATTTTGCCCTTTGAAATTGTTTACTAAGTAATAACAATATTAAATCTGACTTATAAATTTTATTTTATTTTTTGACTAGTACTTCTAAAATATTAAATAAATAGAACAAAAATAAAAAGTTAATAAATTTATTTATTTTTTGGTTCAGACTTTTAAATTTTATTTTATTTTATTAAGTGTAATACATAACATTAAAAATAACATCAATAAAAATTACAAGTTTTAAAATCTGAAAAAGAAGGCAAACCTTCCCAACACAATGGATGCATCAAATGTCTTAATGCAAATTAGAATTAGCTATCAAACAACAATACAAATTCAAGTGGACTATATCACAAGGAAATATTTTTTGAATTTAAAAAAAAAAAAAGAAATTAGTTTGACAAAAAATAAACATCAAAATTATATTTTTGAATATTTAAAAATTATTTTTTATTTTCTTCACGAAACTATTTTTTATTTTTATTTTTTAAAATTCTGAAACAAATTTCTAAAAAGCAAACCAAACATGACCTAAATACTTAGAGGCAAAATTGTCTTTTTACTAGCTAATTTAGAGGGGGAGATGGGGTGGTTGCTTTGCAAGTGACACAACAACCACTGTTGTGCGGTCAATGAGGCCCATTTTGAGATCTATTTCGATGATCCGAATTATTTACTTTTAGAGTACATTGAGTAAAACATAGTTGCAAAAATTCGAGTTGATTGGATATTGGTAAACCTTTAATTAACAACCACTATTCTGTAGGCGACACAACAGCCACTGTTGTGCGTCAATAAGGCGCATCTTGGGATCTATTTCAATGATTTGAATTATTCACTTTTTAGAATAAATCGAGTAAAACATAGCTACAAAAAATCGAGTTGATTGGATATCGGTAAACCTTTAATCAAATTGCATTTGTATTTGGTTTTACACTTTAAATTACATTTGTCTTTTTTTTTTTTAAATACAAATAAGATTCAATGAAAAGGTTACCAATTTCCGATCAACTTTGATTATTTATTTATTTTATTTTTTTGCAGGTAAATTATACTCAATATATTCTAAAAAGTGAATAGTTCAAATTATCAAAATAGGCTTGAAATGGACCCCATTGGCCGCACAGCAGCCAACCCATTTCCATCCAAATGAGGGCTAGTCCAACACTTTTGTATCCCACTCCTTCCTCCAGGACAAAATAGTCCCACATATGAGGGATTAATAGTTCGGTCAAACTATTAGTTCGACTAACAATTTTTCAACCAAACAACAGATTAAATAAGATATTAAACATAAAATCTAATCACACCTTTCAATCTCTCCAAACAAACAAACCCTCACATTCAGTATTTAGTTTTTAATTTATCAATCATCGACTACGTAATTCTTGGGGTATGACTTTGTGTAATTCGAAGGAGATTTTTTGTGTTTTGAAATAAAGCGGCTTGTGGCAAATGTTGTAAGGAATAATCTTTGGTTGGAGGATAACTCTTTAAATGGGGTAATTATTCAATAATTTCGAAATATGGACATATGATATTCTATAATATTATGATTAGTAAAGAAGATGGGTAAGTGAAGTATTATATTAGGTAATTAAAAAATTTTAAAAATATATATAGATACGTGATACACAGAAATGTTTAATAATTCCCCCTCAAAATGGGAACTTCTTCTCCACCCCTTATTACGAGGCTATGATAAGGACCTTTCCCAAAATAAACTGTTTGGCTTCGAGTAAGCTCCACTTCATTAGTCAATGTTAAAAGGGGATTTTTTTTTTTAAAGTCCCTGATATTAAGATTTTATAGCATAAATGATATCTAATATTTTCATAATGTCTAAGGTCCCTCACACATTGATCTAGAGAAATTTCAATCCAAAGAAATTCTCTGAACTTCCCAAAGAAATTCTCTCCAAATTTCTCTGGACTTTCTCTAGATTTCCCTTGCCTAATCTATTGTCAATAAGCAACATTTTGATAGATTTTGAAAAACTAGAACCTACTTTTGCACTTGCCAAGCTTAACATGTAAGTTTAGAATTGAATGGCTCATTACAGTATGACAGAGGCAGCTACCAATGACAATCAACCACATATAAAAGACAAATGCATATGCACCAAGATTAGATATGAAAAAGCCTTGGGTCTAGGGGTGTGCATAATACCGCCAAAATCGCCGAAACCGCCAAAACCGCACCGAGTCGCACCGCCAAGGCAAATTCGTTATTATTTGTCAATCGAACTGCCGGTTTTTGGTAAAAAAAAATGGCAAATTCTAGTGACACTTTTATCAATCCGCCGGTTTCTATTTTTCTTCCAAACCGCACCGACCCACACCGCTATTAAATTATGTTTTATAAGATTCTAAAAATTCTTTTTTACTTAAGTTTGCTTGTTGTTCTATACCTTAGAATATAGTATTATATTACTGCTCGAGGGGAATTCAAGATGTCAGTAATCCAAAATAAAGTTGGATTCCAATTCACTTTTCAATCTTTTTTTTTTTTTTTCTAGTCATGTTGCAAACTTGCATCAGCTCACTTTTCAATCTAAATACTTTTCAATAGTAAACATTTTCAATATATTGTAAACTCTGAATGATATTAATTTTATGTATTGTATTTGATCATTGTAGCTTCCACAAATGCTTGTAATGAACTGATGGCATAATCGTTGATATTATCATGTTGTTACTACACTTGCTACATCAGAAGAAAGCTTCGCAAGATGCTTAACGTCACGGTATCTCTCGTCTTTTTTTTACTCTTTGATTAAAGTTTTGTAATTTGAATTATATTTTTTATAAACCGCCAATCCGCCCGAACTGTCAAAACAAATCCGCCATTATTTGCCAACCGAACCGCCGGTTTTTGATAAGGAAAATGACAAATTCTAGTGATACTTTTATCAATCCCCCACCCGCCATACGGTTTCTATTTTTCTCTCAAACCACACCGACCAAGCACAAGACACCTACTTGGGTCAAACTTATTCTTTGCATTGGACTTTATTAAGGGACATTTAATTCTAATGCCTTAAATATATTACTGCTACACACTATTCACTAGTAATAGTTTCTGCTACTATTTTAAGATCATCTCATTCACCACTATTGCTTTTACCATATCCAAAGAAATTCTCTCTAAATTTTTTTGGACTTCCAACTCTCTAGAGAAATTCTCTCCAAATTTCTTTGGACTTCCAACTCTCCAAAGAAATTCTCTCTAATTTTCTCTGGACTTTCTCTAGATTTCCCACTCTCAAGAGAAATTCTCTCCAAATTTCCCTGGACTTCTTACTCTCTAGAGAAAATTCACTAGGCTTCATTATTATTCAGATCTCTTCACTATTTTCTCTGGTTTACAAATCTCTTCAAACTTTTAGTACTCTTTTCCCACAATTCATCTTTGATATCTCTACCACTGCCTTTGATGAATGTAGTGGTGGTCTGAGTGATGGTTTCAAATTAGAGAAACTTGAGAAATTCTGGACTTCCCAATCCTAGAGAAAATTGAAATTTCTCTAAGTTCAAATTTTTGCAACCTATAACTCGAAAACTAGTACCAATTGTGGAGGTAAATACCAACATTATGACAATCTAATTCACAATCTTTTAAAAATGACTCACAACTAATATTGATCCTACTTCAATAACAAGATTCTAACTTCTATCACTCAACAAAATGCACTTGAAAATTTCTCTTTTGTCCCCTTTTGTCACAAGATTCTAACATCACAGAGAAAATTATTCAAGATAGAGAAAATTGTGTTTTGACTCAACCAAAGAAAATTGATCAAACCAGAAAAAATTACAATTTTCTCTTCTCTTCCAGAGAGATTCTAAACTATAGAAATCTAGAGAAGATTGAACATCACAAAGAAAATTAAACATGCCAGAGAAAATTATTTATTGACTCATTCAGAGAAAATTGATCAAACCAGAGAAAATTGCAGTTCTCTCTTCTCTTCCAGAGAAATTCTAGAATTTCTCTAGATTCAAACCAGAGAAATCCAGAGAAAAATTAACATCACAGAGAAAATTATTCAAGGCAAAGAAAATTAAACATGCCAGAGAAAATTGTGTTTTGACTCAACTAGATAAAATTGATCAAATTGGAGAAAATTGCAGTTCTATCTTCTCTTCCAACTTCATTCCTCATCTTTCCCAAATTCTCTGGTTTGTTTATAATTATTGCTTCTCTTTTGCTTCTAAATAATATTGAAGACTTGTGAATGCACCCTACAATAAATTACAAATTTATAGTGATTTAGTAAACTAAGATCACGTTTGTCCAAAAAATAGTTCAATCTAAGATATCAAAATGCAATCTGTGTATTCCACGTTCCTAGATTAGATTATACAAACTATATTATCAGCCAACACTCACAAGACATACTCTAATAGAAGCAGTAAATGCTAGAGTTGTGAAAAGAACACATATTAACAGAACGATCACAACAGCTTTGCTAGATATCCACTTCTTTGATGAATCAACATGACTACTCCTGTGAAGATCACTTCCATCATCAGCCTTGATGGTGATGGCTATGAAGATTCTCGTTGACCTCCGGTGGATTTACATGCGAATTTCTAGTACTAAAATTAGATCCGCGAGTTGCGGAGAGAAAACTGAAGAAATCAAAGTTGAATCGCTTCAATTCAGAGACTAATGGCAGCGCCACTGGCAACCAGCATTTTTTTCATTGCTCTTCCTCCTCCAGGATACTTTGAGCTTCATTTGACGGAGGAGAGAGAGTTAGAGAAGACGATGACGATGATGAACTCCGGCGATGGAAGCGGAGTTCATCGGAAAGAAAAGAGTAGAAAGAGAGGAAGAGAGGGAGAGGCAGCTTGATTTGAGAGATCAAATTTCTCTGTGATATATAGGTGTTGGGAGTTGAGGGACCTTAGATGTCATAAAATTATATCGTGGATCTCTTTCATTACTAAAAATGAGAGAGCGGCCTTAGACTAATTTTCTTATGTTAAAATTAGCTATTATTACCTGTGATACGTGTGTAATTTAAAAAATAAAAAAATAAAAAAATTATTCGTAAACTACTATATATATTTTTGTTTATCAGTAGAAAATTAATTACAAATATTAAAAATATTACATCAAACTAGAAATATTATTATAACATTTTGATTTACTCTAAACCTTTTTCTCATGAAAATTATTATTCATATGGAAATTTGTCACTAGAATTATGTACTGGTGACATTTTTCTAATTAAATGTTATTTAAATAATATTTTATTTTAAAATAATTTAAACATATAATTACTGATATCTAATCATTTTAATTTTTTACATAAAGATTTTATTAATGAGTCCTAAAAAGTGAATAGTTCAAATTATCAAAATTGGTCAAAAAATAGACCTATAAAATTCAAACACTCTTAAATTAATATGACAAACTTAAAAAAAATCAAATTTTATATATATTTTTTGAGTAATGATTGAAACCTCCACCCCCACAAGGCTCCCACATGACTCCCATAAATCTAAACCACTCATGATGTAGATTCTACACAAATATGAGTGAACCCTACATATACATGAAAAGTCAGCATCACTTTAGAGTGTGGAATCATTCCCAAAGAGAGTCTCAGACATTTTCTATATTATTTTTCTTCGGATATCATACTCTTTTTCTCACCATTGAATGAGTCCACACTCTATAGTATTAAACTACTAAAGACTTTTATTATGATCCCATCGTGGCTTTTATTGTGGGGGAGGTTTCATATTAAAACTGAGAACAGGTATTTTTTTAGTTAAAATATGATATAAAAAAATTAATATATTTGAGATGATTTTTTAATTTTTTACAAAAGGATGTGTAAAAAGTAAAGAGAGAAATTTTTTAAAATTTTTTTTGGTTTAAATTATTGATTTTTTAATTTTTTAAATAATTTTTTAACTTTTAAATTAAAAAATGATATGGTCAAACGATATCTAAAATTAAAACAAGAGGCTAGGCATTATTAGACCGACATAAAGGCAACTCAACCAACTTGTGGTGATAGCAACTTCTTTTATTATTATAATAAAAAGGCCAAAATTGACAAATTCAATTTCTGGATAAGATCATCTTATTTGAATTTGGGATATATGGAATCGAATCTTCTTCAATGAGCTAAAATGCCACTACTTATTACTTTGAAAAGTATTACAATAATGACAAATTATTATCCTTCTGAAAAGTTCATTTGAAACAAAGGTTCGTCAAAATTTTGAATCATTAGAATCATCACCATTGGTTATTGTAGGGAAAATTATGTAACAGATGAAAATGGGGTAGACATTTACAGCTCAGTGGGTATTTTCTTAAAATTACAATTTTATAGAATAATTTCATTTTCACACCTTATTTATTTTCTATGCTCACAATTAATGAATTAAGTTTTTTCTTTCATAATTTAACCATTAAACAAAATGACTAATATGATATCAATACACACATCAACTTTAAAACTAGTTTTTCTTAATAGGCATTTTTTGAACATGAACATTTTTAGTACATATTTTTTTCATAAAATATACATACTAGACCAAAAATATGAAAATAGAGAGTTTATGAGTAAATAATCCTCACTCAGATAATCCTCGCTGATCAAGTTTTTACTCCTTCAAACATTGTCGTAACACCTGAAGTCAAAAATGTGAGCTAGCTGGCGGGTGTGTACCGGAACCCCTCCAACGGCTAACTCAACCAATAGACTAAAAGGAAGAAGCTCGTGAATTCGGGAGTATGAATTGCAATACCTGATATTAGGGTTTGATTTGAACTTTTATGGACCCCGCATGGCACAATCCTAGTGGGATTCTAACTCTCCTTTGTAGAGTCCTCTTAGGAATCGCATTCTTAAAAGATAATGCTTATCCCTTGACACTCTCCTCACTGCACGTCAAGTGAGATGGCTCAACTCTTTGTTCGGTCAATCCAGGTGACCGAGCCAATTTCATTCTGTCCACCACCAATAACACCGAACAACAAGCATTGTCGTCCTGATCTTACACTGTGTGCCATCATACTATCACAACGCAGCCCTCCTAGCAATTCAATTGGAACCTTATTCCAAGTTCCGCTAACCCATCTTCTTCTATAGCTTAGCCAATGCTTTGGCCGCCACTAAGCAGCTGGGCTTTCATTAGTTCGGTCAACTATCTTTGACCGCCTACCATCCGCTCAACCCAAGGCCGAAGTTAGTTCTCACTTTTAGCTTAGCCTAAGCTACATGGTCATCTCTACCTAGCTCGGTCCAATTTGGTTACACAAATTACCTTCTTAGAGAGGATGAAAAAATTAAAATCTCATTCAAAAATACGAATAAAAATATGTAAATAGTTCGTAACTATAAAACCAAAAATTTATAAATAGTTTGAAAATACATATTCAAAAATATAAATATGATTCAAAAGTATAGAATCGAATATTTTTCTTTTATTCGGTAGTTATATGTTGAAAATTTATATTTTATTAAAAACTATAAAACCAAAAATATTAGTTTATTGAGTTGTTGATTGCTAATTTTTTAAAATTATTCGAATAACCAATACTAATAGTTTTTATTCTCTTTCTCAGACAATATGGAACGAATAACAAAAATAGTAAAACAATAATGTCATTTTTGCAGAATAATAGTAAAATAATAATTGAAAATTATTGGTTTTCGAAAATCATATACCTTAAAAAATATCGGAGAATGTTGTTCTTTAGATGCTTCTTTTATTGTGCTTCAATCACTAGAGTATTGTCCAAAAGTTTCAGAAAATGCAGTGTATGTAAAAACAATTTAGGTTTAAGGGTGTGGTGTGGGTTTATGTTTTGTGTGGTGTGTACATAAAGTTTAGAATTTTTGAGTTGATTTGTGCACACATTATGTCTTAGGGGTATATTTGAAACATTTGATGTGTAGAATTTGTAAAATAAAAGATAAACAAATTTATAAGTGTGTACACTGAGAAATAATGTGTACAGAGAGTAAATGGTTTGTGAAAATAGAATTACAAAAATTATAAGAACAAAATTAATTGCAAAGAGGTGAAAATTACTCATTGAATTTATTAAAAAACCTTATTTTCTTCTTCTTCTTCTTTCTATTCTTCTCTTTTCTTACCTCTATAACTCCAACTGTCAGCCTAAAACCTCCAACGCATCCTCCATCCTCATCCGTCACTTGAAACCCCTCTCTCATCTTCCCTTGCCTTTTTTCTGCCACTCTAAAGTCCTACCCTACCCTTTCTACTAACTTTTACCACTCACCTACCCTTTACTTGTCTCTCTCAACCCAACCCCTTCCCATCCCACCCAATAACTTAAACGACCAAAACCATAGCCACTAAAACTATCAAAATCCCTCTAGCTTGTTCCCATTGCAACTCCACACTTTCTCTTGTCTATTATTGAATTTTTTTGTTTGGTGCAAGTTATATGTGTACTCGGTGCAAATCCGGTGTGTGTTCGGGTGCAAGTGCAGGTGCAATATATGCACAGTGCAAGTGACAAGTGTGTACAACCCCACACAATGTGTACTTGCACTCTACATTTTTATACTTGCACCTTGTATAAGTATGCATTGCACTTAATAAAAATTGTAGCAATGGGGAATAGGGTGTGATGAGGAGGGTTAAAGGGGTTTTAGAAAGGTGGTTAGGATTTGGGTCGTCTAAGTTGTGTTAGGTGGAGTAGGAAAGGGCTCGAGAATGAGAGGGATGTGACAGAGAAGGAGTGAAGAAAGGGTTTTGAGTGGCGGAGGAGGGCATATGAGGGTAAGTTGGTAGTAGAGTGGTAGCCAATGATTGCAACTAGTGGCTAATGTTACAAAATTAAGAAGAAGATAGAAGAAGAAGAAAATAATTTTTCGATAAATTCAATTGATGATTCTCACCTCTTTGCAATTAGTATTGTTCTAATGTCAAAAAATCCCCTACTAACTTGTATATATATACCCCATTTCCCTATGTTACATAGTTTTTCCATTATTATTTAGGAAATTATAGGAATAAATTTAGGCAAAAATTAATTTAAGCAAATAAAAAAAATAAACAACAAAATTAAATTTTACAGACTTTCTGCAAATTGATTACAAGATTGTGATTGAGGCTGGTATTTAAACACTGTGTCTTTAAGATAGAATTTTGTCCTCCCCAATCGTGCTTGAGAACAATGGACGTCCTATCTCCATGATACAATAATCACCACAAACGAAGAGAGCACTCTTTGATTATATAGCAAACCAAAACTATATTTTGCACTCACAAAATTCAGACTCACAAAGATGAAAAATACAAGAAAAGAATACTTGAACTTGAGGAATTTGGAATGAAGAAAACTAGAATGGGGGTTGCCTTTATATAGACTTGTTAGCACTTGTTTAGTTTGAACAGAAAAGGCACAAAGAAGGGACATAACCCTTAGGTCACACCCTTTAATAATGAAGAGACACCATGAAGGATTGCACCTTTTCATTCAAATGGAGTCCATTTCCATTTATTTTTAAATTTTTTTTCTAACAATCCCTCATATGAATGAAATTGACGAAGCGAGAAATGCAACAACATGCATACTATGTGAGTACAAATCTAGAAATATCCTACATAGGATAGGTAGCTTTTGGCCTTGAACATTTTCTCATAAAAGACTATTAGATTTATTGGCTGATCAGTGAACATGGTGTATTGAACTATTCTGCCGTTGATGTAAATCGAGACAATAGCCTATCACATAGTTTTATTTCCATACACAACTTAGTTATATCGTTGTGTCCATTTTGGCCCTGGACAATTCATGGATTCATGAGTGCTCTAGAGAATTAAACTTTTTCAATTCTCATATAACCGACCTAGTTCACACTTATATAGGTGATTCTCATTAAGAGCATCCCGCTATCCCCACTTGAATTTCCAAGCTATGAGTCTCATTAAAATCTATCACGACCCAAACCCGCCCCTATAAGTTTAGCGTCGTAACCGGCCAGTAATCCGAGATTATCAAAGGCCTGCTTAACAGTAATACGGTTATAGGGGCTAGCGGAAGCTTATAACTAATAAACTATATCGTCCAATAAGTTGTGAGGACTTAAATGAACAAAACAAAGTTTTATATAAATAAAACACACATTCTCACAAGTCCATGCCAAACTTATGTACAAAAACATAAACATGACTTAGGGAACTAAATCCCATTATCAAAAACTAGTATTAACAAAAGTCATAAAACATTCATATCACTTGAACATAATTCCCAAAAAAAAGGGTGAATTTTGAACCACCCGAAAAGATTTGACACTTGACAGTTTGGAACCTCACAGTAAGGCACAATATTTGGCTTGACAAAACAGAGTTCAGGTTGACACCGCTAAGTCCGGTCCTGAGCTTGATTACCTACATACATAACAAAAACAATGAGTTAGAGCCCAGTGAATAACAACTGTGTAAAGGGGTAATGAATGATGTCCATACAGTAACAAAAATAGTCAATTTCATCAGTGGATCACTTTTTCAATCAGTATCTCATAACTTGTCATTCATATTGAAATCATAGCAGTCATACGTGGTACATCCAATAGCAAAATAGTACAAGAGGGTCATAAAGATCTAATACTATAATTGATGGCCATCAATACAAGAAATGAGAGTTCCAAATATTAGAATTGAAAGAAATCAGAATAAAGAATAATAAATGTAGTAGTAACAAATACTATAAATGCCACTTAATACAGTTCATAAAATAGGACAATTAACAGAGAATAGTAAACAATGCAGTTTTAAAAGTAAAGCTTAATATCATTTTGAAAATAATTATAATTTGAACATTGCTTTACAATGTTGTTACTCACAGTTGGCTCTCTAAATCACGTGATTAGGACGTAGCGTCTGATCTACATAACCCATTCAAGCACAACATCTCAAAATACATTCATTCCATTCAGTTGGTTCCATTCGGTTCATTCGTTAGTTATTCGGTTATTTCTATTCGTTCTTTAAATTGTTCTTATTTATGATATGCGCATGATATGCATATGAATTTAAAATACACATGAAAACCATGCAAATGGAAACTCAGATGTGAGAAGAAAAAAAAAAAAGGAAAGAAAATGAAACCGGGATTGCCTTGAAATTGCACATATGGAATGCCCTGGCCATATGTACGGAACCACCACCTCACGTGCGGGCCACACGTGCAATTAAAGCAGTATGTTCAGCTTCTTGTGCTCTGTTTCTGCACATACGCAGGTAAATTTGTGTCCGAAAATCCTCTTTAAATTAGAACTCCTTACTTTGCAATCCCAACTTCAATTTTAAGCATTTCATCCCCAAAATCTTTTTGAAAACAACTTAAACTTGGATCTCAACATCAAATACAACTCACAACTTTGAATCAAAACTCAAATTTCTTAGCAAAGAACAAAATCTTGAAACTAAAGTGTAAAATCATCAACATATGCATAAATGAGTTCCAATTCAACATCTTTGAAGTCTTCACTTCAATTTTGCAAAACCATGCAAGAAATTACATGTATGAACAAGAATTTCATGGAATTATGCCATTCATGTTAATCTTTTGAGCTAATTCCTACAATTCTTCTCTTTTATGCTCATATAAGTTCTCAACATTAATTCACACCATTAAACACACAATTATGCTTGATTTCATTCTTCTCTTTTATGCTCATATGAGTTCTCAACATTAATTCAAACCATTAAACACCCAATTATGCTTGATTTCTTTCCACATTAAACTTGATTTCAAGAGGACATAAATGTTGGTGTCCCAAATTCAAGAATTTAGGAAGAAATTCTTACCTTAAGTTGATGATCAAAGCTTATCTTCAATGGCTTCCTAATCTTCTCTCTCAATCTCTTCTTGAAGCTCTATCTCTAGAACTCTCTAGTTATGTCTCTCTCTCTCTCTCTCTACAAAGCCCACTAAGTCTCCTTTATATTCAATTGATGAGTAGAGATGTATCTAGGCTATTGTACCTAAATTAAGTTTAGATTAATAATTCATTTTAATTAAATTTAAATCACATGATGTTCTAATTAATTCATCAAATATCTAATTTAATTTAAACTAAACTTAGTCATACCAATGTGAATTAGGTTCTAATTATTTATCCAAATATTTAATTTTAAAGTATATAAACTACTGATTTAGACTGGTTCATTTTTTATTCATATACATTTGTCCACAATAACACAATTCAAGTAACACATGGCACATAATTAACACATAATCACATAATCAATGTCAAGGAGGTGGTCGTTACAAAAGCAAAGCTTAACCTATTTATCGTTGCAGGTAATCACTATCTCATCATAGAAATAGGTAGGAGAATTGCTCCTTAGTGATTCTAATGAGTCATTCCTAATTCAGTTGTCCCTTTGAAGATCTTAGGATCTCTAGTCAACTAGGTTGAGTTGCCATTAAGGTAACTCTTAAGTGATAGGCTTTAATCTTGTTCCCCTCAATGATCACAAAACTTGCTTTCTAGTCAAACCCTTTGTCAACGGATCTGCTATGTTTTCTTTTGATGTTATGAACTCAATGGAAATTATTCCATTAGAGAGCAGTTTCTTGAAGGCATTATGTCTATGACGAATGTGACGAGACTTATCGTTATACATATGATGTGCCCTAGCTATTGCTGTTTGACTATCGCAATGAACGCAAATCGCTTGCACAAGTTTCAACTACGTTGGAATATCTTCTAAGAAATTACGAAGCCATTTTGCTTCTTCTCCTACTTTGTCTAAAGCAATAAATTCATATTCCATTATGGTTCTAGCTATGCAAGTTTGTTTAAAAGATTTATAAGAGACCGCTCCACCTTCCAAGGTAAAGACATATCCACTTGTAGATTTAGAATCTTTAGTGTCAGATATCCAATTAGTGTCGCAATATCCCCTCTAGGACTATTGGATATCTAGTATAGTACAACCCATAGTCACAAGTATATCTTAGGTATCTAAGAACCCTAATTATTGTTGTCCAATGTTCTTTTCTTCGATTGCTAGTGTATCTACTCAATTTACTTATTGCATGCACTATGTGAGGACGCGTGTAACTCATGAGATATATTAGACTTCCAATTATTTAGGAGTATTCCAATTGTGATATGCTTTCACCTTTATTTTTCATTAAATGAAGGTTAGCATCCACAAATGTCTTTACATGACAGTTGTCATACTTATTGAATTTCTCAAGAATTTTGTCAACATAGTGAGTTTAAGACAAAACATATCTTTTAGATGTTTTAGTAATTTTCATTTGTAAAATCACATATGCTACTTCCATATCGTTCATGTCAAACTTAGTGTTCAACATTTTCATAGTTGAATTGATTATCCCACTATTGCTACCAATAATTAGCATCTAAATATAGACAAACAATGACATAACCTTTCTCAGTATTTTTTTACATAAACACATTTGTCACACATTGATTTTAAATCCATTTAACATCATGATGTTGTCCAATTTTTCATGCCATTGTTTTGGTGCTTGTTTCAAATCATATAATGATTTTACTAATTTGCACACTTTATTCTCTTTGCCCGAAACACAAGATCTTCTGGTTGTTCCATGTAGATTTCTTCATTTAGATCATCATTCAAGAATGTAGTCTTTATATCCAGTTGATGTATTTCAAGATTATTTAAAATAGTAATTGCAATTAACATTCTAATAGATGTAATTCTTGTTACATGAGAATAGGCGTCGAAGTAATCGACTCCTTCAATTTACCTATAACCCTTGACTACAAGTCTTGCTTTTATATTTATCTATTGATCCATCCGATTTCATTTTCCTTTTGAATATCCACTTATATCCAATAGGTTTACAACCTGGTAGAAGATCTATCAATTTCCAAGCATGATTTTGCAAGATGGATTCAATTTTACTGTTAATAGCTTTTTTCCATGAAGGAACTTCAGGAGTTGACATTGTTTCTTTGAAAGTTCAAGGCTCATTCTCAAGTAGAAATGTTAAGAAGTCAGGACCAAAAGTTTTCTTAATTCTGGCATTTTTACTTTGTCTAGGTTGTTGTTCGAACTCTCCTCATTGGTTTTCTTTAACCAATTCTTGACTATTGTCAAATGCAATATCATGAGTCCATTTAGGAATACTAATCTCTTGAGTGGATTTGCAAGGGAAAATATTTTCAAAAAATAAAGCATTCCTTAACTCAATGATTGCATTAAAATGGACCTCTGAGTTCTCACTTTTATATACTAAAAATCAATAGGCACTATTATTGCTTTCATACCTAAAGAATACATAATCAATCGTTTTAGGACCTATCTTGATCTTTTAGGGTCAGGTAATGCTATTTTAGCCAAACACCCCCATACTTTTAAATATTTATAAGAAGGCTTTCGTTCTTTCCATAATTCATAAGCTGTTTCAAGGGTTTTCTTATGAGGTATTTTATTCAAAATATAATTGACAGAAAGAATAGCTTTCCCCTACAAGTTCTAAGGTAGTCCCAAACTTATTAACATAACATTCATCATTTCTTTTAAAGTTCAATTTTTCTTCTCAGCAACTCCATTTTGCTGAGGTGTACAAAGTGTAGTAGTCTGATGCACAATTCCAAGTTGTGAACATAAGTCATCAAAAGGTGCGTCATATTTACCACCTCTATCACTTCTTATCACCTTAATTTTTCTGCCTAGTTGTAACTCAACCTCATTCTTATATTGAACGAATTTTTCCAAGGCTTCATCCTTGCTTCATAGCAAGTACACATAGCAATACCTAGTGTTATCATCAATAAAAGTAATAAAATACTTTTTTCCACCTCGAGTTTAAACAAATTTCAAATCACAAATGTCACTATGGACTAAGTCTAGCTGCTTAGTTTCCTTTTCAATTGAATGAAATGATGTTTTAGTTAATTTTGTCTCAACACACACTTCACATTTATGGTTTGAATCAATTTGAAATTTAGGCAAATAATCAAGGTAAATTAGTCTTTACAAAGTATCATAATTTACATGACCTAATCTACCATACCACACACAAGAAGACTCAAGCAAGTAAGTAGAAGATGTGTTAATCATATTAAAATTTGGAACAACAGTCATTACATTAAGTTTAAATAGCCTATCGCACATGTACCATTTTCCTACATACATTTCATTTTTGGTGAGTACAAACTTATCAAACTCAAACACTAGTTTAAACCCATCATTGCTCAGCAACAATCCGGAAACCAAGTTCTTTCGAATATTTGATACATGCGGCACATCTTTGAGAGTGAGTTTTTGCATGACATCATCTTTAGCACCACGTTCCCTTGTTCCTCAACTTTGGAAGTCGAAGAATTCTCCATGTAGAGTTGTTCTCCATCTTCTGCTACATGATATGATGAGAACATCTTTTTCTTTGAACAAATATGGCAAGTAGTGCCTGTGTTCACCTACCATGCTTTAGGGTTGTCCACTAAATTGACTTTAGACATGACGCCAGATACATTTAGGTGCGAAACCATTGCACAAAGGCTCTCTTTTTCAGTTAGGTTGGCTTGAATGGGTTTCTTGTTGAAGTTTCTTTAAGTCCTCCTCTTGCGACAATCTTTGGCACGATGTCTTAGTTTGTCACACACGAAGCATTTGGAATTAAAATTATTAGTATCTCCATTTTTAGCACCTTGCTTAGAACTCTCTCCGGGATGTTTCCTTTTCTTATTGTTGAATTTTGGCTATTGTTCCATAATGTTTGCCTTGGATTCCACGAGACATTGTCCATTTTTTTTTTCCTCAAAACCACGATTATCCTCTTCAATCCGCAAGCAAACAATCAAATCTTCTAGTGACATCTCTTTACGTTTGTGTTTTAAATAGTTTTGGAAATCCCTCCAAGTCGGCGGTAATTTTTCAATAATAGCTGTCACTTGAAAAAAATTGCTCAAAGACATTTCTTCTGTATGAATTTCATGCAGGATAACTTGAAGTTCTTGGACTTGATTGATCACTGTTTTAGAATCTACCATTTTAAAATCAAGCAAGTGACCGACAACAAATTTCTTTGTTTCGGCATCTTCCATTTTATACTTGCAATCAAAGGAATCCCACAATGCTTTTGCAATCTTGATTGGACTATATACATTGTATAATGTGTTATCCAATCCATTAAGGATATAGTTCCTGCAGAGGAAATCTGCATATTTCTATACATCCATCGCTGCAACAACTTGTGCATCACTTTCATTCTCACTAAGAGCTAAAGTATCTTCTTGCAAAAACCTTGCCAAATTCAACGTAATAAAATAAATTAACATTTGCTGTTGTCAGCGTTTAAAATCTGTACCGATGAATTTTTCAAGTTTTTCCCTATGATTGACGGAAACATGACCATGTCCAACAACTATCAAAATAGAAACAATTGGTGTTGTCACAACAGGTGTAGAGTAGTATTTCCCAGTGTAATAGTACTTTCTGTAGCCATTTCTAATTAACAAAAAATTTAATGATAAACAAAAGATTCCACAAAATATATATATATATATATATAAATTTATATATAAGATAATTGTTGAAAAGCCCAAGTTAAAAAGGATATGAAGTATTAGGTTCAATGGATATTTTTTGTTGGTAAGAAATCTACCTTTCATGAAATAATTTGGTGAGAAATCATTTTGTTTATTTTTAAGAACATTTTATTTTAATTTTACCCCATAATTTACCCGTTGACTTTTTTAATTTGTTGACTTTCGTTATCTATCTGTTCAAATTGTTTCCCTATCTGTTCAATTTTTTGACTATCTATTCAATTTTTTCTTTTATCTGTTTAGTTTTATATCTATCTGTTCAATTTTTTTCCTATATGTTCAAATTTTATCTGTCCAATTTTGTATATGTACAATTTTTTTTATCTGTTCAATTTTTTTATTTGTTCAAATAACAATTCAATTTCTTATCTGTTTACTAAACATATTTTCCTTATCTGTTTAATTTTTACTATCCAAATCCACTTTCTCTCTCATCTCTTTTCTCCTCTCTTATCTTATCTGTTCTCAGTGCTTTGAACGTCTAACCACTTGTTTATGACTCATTAAAGAAGATAAAGATTCTGAGAAATCCAAGAACAAGATATGAAAGTCCAAACCAAACATCTATGCATACTAGATTGTGATACACATACACACACACACACACATATATAGAGAGATAATCTGTTTTGATCAACAACAAAAAAAAAAAAAGAAAAAAAAAGAGAGATGATCTGAATCTCGCGGTTAATACATTAGGTTTGACTTTGATCCGAGTCTTGCAAATTATTTTGATTTCAATGCTAAGCATGCACTGATTAACATTCAATAAAAACTAAAAATTATACGAACTAAAATGACACAAATACTAAAGTAAAGGTAGTAATTTACCCAAATAAAATTAAAATGGCAATATAAAGTTCACAAGGTAGTCAAAGACCTCAAATTCTAGTAATAAGAATTTCTCAAAAAACACAATATTTACTTGAATCAAATCCACATATACTGAACCAATATTACTGAACTAGCTAGCGTATAACTAGATCTCACTGGTCCCTAATTGTGTTAATATCATCAAGAATCGTACATAAAAACAATATGAGTATCAAATCAATATGCATATATATAACATAAATCAAAGTGACCTCCGGTTGAACGAGCAATTGCAATTGCAATTGAATATATAAAACAAACTTGAACTATTCTATATTATGTATATATATATGTGTGTGTGTGAAGAGATGAAGAGATTACTTAGTATATCATTCACAGAACAGTGATATACTTAACCAGATTAAATAAAAATCCGGATCATTACCTCTCTTGATCAATTAATCTACTTTTATATCAAAATCACACAAATATGCATCAATGTATAAACCTATACACACATATACAGCAAGAATGCAATGATTAAAACTTAAATAGATTGATACAGCAATTGAATAAAACAAAAAGAAGAAAAGAATAACTCAAACTTCATGAACAGAACTAAAACACAACTCTTTAGAGCAAACTTGAAACAAGTAAGCATCGATTAACTGAGAAAAGTTGAAGTCAAGTACTTGCAAAATCACCAGAACAAATGCAAGTTAAATAAGCTCCAAGTTTTTAACAATTCGAAGAAGAAATTGAAAAAATGTATTGAACAAGTCGATGATTCTTTCGAAAATCAAAATGGAGAGAGTTGAGGTTTGAGAGCTGGAGCTATCAAATAAACAATATATAAATGTCTGTTATGTTTTTTTATAGTGGATAGAGAGACAGAGAGGAACGAGAGGGAAATATGTTGTCCATGGCGGCAAAGGCATTTTTTTTTTTTTTTCTAGAAAGTCATGAATTCGAAGCTCTACGGCTCTATCGAAGTCAAATCTGATCGAATCTAAAGTTCTATGACCAAAGCTTAGCACACATGACTTCAACCAAGATCTAAACAATGAAAACAATGGTCATCTGCATATCTACACCAACTTTTGTAGTCTCGGCCATTGGTCTCCAGATCTACACTGATCTGCCGTCGTACTGTGCCATCATAACAAGGCTTTCTCAATTTTTACTTGCAGCTTGATCTGAAGATAGAGACGACGGAGGAGGTTAGAGGAGGATCATTGACGGGGGACAACAAAGAAGTGCAACGTAAGAGTAGAGAGAGAGAGAGAGAGAGAGAGAGGGGTTTAAAGTGTTGGAAAAAATGGTTTTACGGTGACATTAATGTGAAATTAAAGGAGGTCTCAATCATTGGTTGACGTGGGATTAAATGGGTTTAGACTCTTTGTAACAAGGTCTTTACACCACCAAAAAAAAAAAAGACTAAAAAACCATTAAGAATTAAATGAGAAATTGTCTCATAAAGATGGTCTCATAAATGAAGTATTGAGAATTGTATATAACTACCAATTCCACATTGATTGTAGAGAAAAACTTTGATGGGAATTTAAACCTTAAGATTTTGATAAGGACATGAGCTCTTTGGGGCATCCAAATTTTCCGAATGAAGTGAGTTATAGATGCTTCAAGGATGGACTTGGGCCAAGACTATGGTCTTAGTTGGTTATGGAAAAATTGCCACACGCACGCATCGCTGCCGCTTTTCAAGTCCGGTCCAGTGGTACTTAGGTTAGGCTTGGCCCACCTATCTTAATCTTTTGAGCCATGCCAGTCTCAGGTGCAGGAATATATACACAAAACCTATGTGTATAATAGAGTTGGTAACTTCTCTATTCATGATGGATTTAATCCATCAGTTTTGCAGGTTAATACATAATTGATTTTTGCATTAGTGGCCAGCCTTCATGGCTAGAAGGTTTCTTCTCTCTCCCCCATTGTGTATAAAAGGAGGCCCATCTCCCTTGGGTTGAATATAGATTTTTTGCTCTCTTATTATAGTCAAGTCAGTCTCCTTCTATTAGATATTCTTCTTGTGTGAGAGAGTGTTGCCATTGTCGGTTCGCCAAAGCTATTAGAAGGTGGTTCTGCGTTAGCTGGTCTAAACCGTCATATCCTGAGAGACAGAGGTCGACGTACCTCCAGCACTCACAATGAGACAGCTAATCTGTTTTAAGGAGACTGTGGTATCACGCAGGCTTCCGTTTGTGTTTTTTTTACCATTTTATTGTATTGTCTATTTCTGTGCAATATCATTGTAAATTCCAACATATTTTCTTAGTCTGTAATTTATTTGATTAATCACAAGTTTATTTATTTTAGTTAATTACATTAATTTGTACAACAATCTTAAAACAGATTATCTATTTATCATGAAACTAGATAATTAGATTCATATGTTAATATTTTCTCTACAATTGTACACTGTTTGCATCTCTAGAATATTTAAAAAAAAAAAAAACACAGAATGTGATTTATTATTACTGGAATTGACATAGGAAATACCACTGTGGCATTCACATGAATTCATGAATACTACATACATGCTTGCAACTGCTTCCGAGGCCAACTGTTTGGTCTATAAAATGCTTGATTAAAATTGGTTGTTTCTAATCTATGTAAGCAAATTTAGATATGTATATTTGTTTATTCTGTTCATAGACTAGGAGTGTATGCTACTGTTGTGTTGGAAAAAAAGACACTGCTCTTTATGATAGCAATTCATAAACTGAATGAATCTTTATTTGGTTCCAAGTTTAGCAATTAAATGTATTTCTTATGGTGTTTGGTTTTAGTATAATTTATTTGTTAAGTATGATTTCTAGGTTCCTACCATGACTAACATGCTCATGACTATCAATTTTTTAGTTCATGATTTTCTAAAAATCTAAAATTAGTTGCATGATTTTATTAGAACAACAAAAATAGAGTTTCAGTGCGGTATAAATAAAAAAATGTGCTAATCTTTAACATGTCGAATATATGTATCAATTGATATATTAATTAGTATATTAACAGATAATATAATATGATATAATTTAAAAAAATTTAAATATTTATAATTTATATAATAAGTGAGATTATAATTTCAAAATAATAATATTATAATATATATTAATATATTAATTAACACATATACCGTAAAAAATACCCTAGAATATAAATTCCTCGACCAACCATAAATACGGTCCCTCCAGTGACAAATTATAGTGGTGGACATTTGAAAATGGGCACGTGAATTACCCAAAATAAAGGACAAAATTGATTAGCGATACAGATGTGAAGAATACTTATCAAAAGCAAAAAAAGAAAACGATAACGAATGCAAACAAAGATCTAACCAAAAACAGAGAAGTTTCAGAGCTTTTGTATTGACGGCCAGCACAGGAACGAACTTTGATCGTTTAAATCTCGCATTCAATCAAACACAATCAATCAAAATTCTCTCTTCACCACCCAATCCGATCTTTCAATCAAATGAGTGGCAGCGAAGGGAGCTCTGGTCATTCGGCCGGAGATTCGGCGGCGGCGGAGAAGAAGGCGAAGTCGAAGGTGAGCAGAACGTCGATGATTCTGTGGCACTCTCACCAGAACGACTCCGCCGCCGTGCGGAAGCTGTTGGAGGAGGATCAGTCTCTGGTCCACGCTATGGATTACGATAATCGCACTCCGCTTCACGTCGCCTCTCTCCACGGCTGGACCGATGTTGCCAAATGTTTGATCGAGTATGGAGCTGATGTCAACGCCCAAGATCGTTGGAAGAACACTGTAAGTAAATGTGTTTGATAGAGTAGATTTGATGAATGAATCCATGTGTTGTTGAATTTGAAAAAACTGTTCTGATTTGTGTGTGATATACCGTATTTTTAGATTTAATACTAGTTTGAATGTTTGTTTATGTTGTGTTGAGTCGATTTTCATTGGTGTATTCATCATCAGAGATGGTCTGATTGTTAATTTAGAGCTAATTGAGTTTCGTTAACTGTTGTTTATTGTCGTTTGCTTTTAGAAATTAAGATTTCAATGCATAGAGTTTGAATATTTGTTTATGTTGTCTTGAGTGGATTTTTATTGGTGTATTTGTATCATCAGAGGAGGTCTGATTGTTAATTTAGAGCTAATTGAGTTTCGTTAACTGTTGTTTATTGTCGTGTGCTTTTAGAAATGAAGACTTCAATGCATGTATGCTATACTGTATTCTTAGATTAACTAGTTTGAATATTTGTTTATGTTGTCTTGACTGGATTTTTATTGGTGTACTTTTATCATCAGAGAAGGTCTGATTGTTAATTTAGACTTAATTGAGATTCGTTAATTGTTGTATATCGTCTCGTGCTTTTAGAAATGAAGACTTCAATGTATATTTGCTATGTGCATATATGTTACTGTTTAGAACTCTAGATGATCTCTTGAATAAGCACGCACTCTAGAGCCACTTGAAAATCATTGTTGTTGTTTTATTCCCTTGTTTAGAGACTTCTAGCTAAGAATAGCATGGCAATCATGCAAATTATGTGTAGAGGCAATAAAAGGCAATTTCTTTAGGTGCCAGTGTTCATCCATGTTTTTACTGCAGAGCGTTGTGGACCCTCGGCCTTGTGGAATGCCATCTTTGCATCCTTTTGATAGATGACGTTATTTTTTTCCCCATGCTTGTTCTTCTGCGTTACAAATTATCAATTTTTATTTTCTACATGCCTATTTCTTATTCATTCTGCAGTTCTCATCCAGCTTTAGTATTTACAATTATGCTGCCAATGTTGTTTTCTGAACTTGATATCACTCATGACAGCCTCTAGCTGATGCAGAAGGAGCTAAAAAACAGGCCATGATTGAGTTGTTAAAGTCATATGGTGGTCTGTCCTACGTAAGTTCAATGCTTTCCATTGCACTCATTTTATTTATTGTCAAATTTGAATGTTTACTAGTACATTTTATAATATTTTGGCTTTGTGCTTGTATTGTGCTTGAATGTTCTTCTTCTTTCTTTCATTTTTTACCCTTCACTATTCTTTGTAAGCTTGGTGTGGTTGGTGGATTTCACAAGCTGTGAATATTGAATGCATCTCCAAATTGCTAATAATTGTTTATGTTGAAGCATTCCTTCAAATATGCAAATGTAAATTATGAAATTATGGTGCCTGTTGCTTGGTTTTGGATTTACAAGCTTTTCTCTAAGTTGTTTTCCAGAATTATCAATGAACCATAATATCAACTTTATTCACACTGAAACTGTCTACTCTTTTTAGCTGTTTGTGCTCTTCTACAGTGTTGTTATAATTGCTCTGTTTAACTTGTGATGTGGATTGTATGCAGCACGATGTGGAGCATAATTAATACTTTTCCTATATTATGGCGACTCCTTATTGCTTAATATCATAGTTGTCAAATCGGGATTCAAATCATGAATCAAAATGGTCTTATACCGAATTGCGAATTCAATTGAATCGTGAATCATGAAGATGTGATCACTCTTTCTAAATTACTTTGAAAAATATATCTACTCACTTAGATGTTAAATATATCTTATAAACTCTTGTATTGATAGTGAAACGATCAATTCACTTGTGATTCGCTGAAATTGGTTATTAGCCTTCTTTTTTGCTTTTTATTTGCTAGAAAAGGGTTCACACAACACAACCTTTTTAAAGTCTTTAGGGTTGCTGTATGTGATCCTTTGACTTTGTCCCTCCTTATTTACTCTCAAAGACTACCCTAGGGAAAAAAAAAGAACATTCTCTCTCTACAAATTCTAAGCTTATACTTTCAACTTTGTCCAAGTGTTTACACTTATAAAAAGAATCTTTTGAAGGCATCAAGTGAGATTTTTAAAAAAGTTAAAGAGATTTGGGTTTCTTGACCACCCTTTGAGGTGAGTGTTCAATTACTTTAATTGTAAAAAGTTTTAAATATTGTTGTTGAGTTATTGTTACTTGAAAATTGAGAGTTTGTCATTATTTACTTTATTTATTAAAAATGGTTGATAAGAAATTTCTGAAAGAAAAAAGGTAAGATGGTGATCTTACATGAGACCCATGTCTACTTCTTACTTACTAGATCACATGATCATCGTTCAAAACAACATTTTCATTGATTTAGGTCTAAATATTTCATATTTAGAAGATATATTTATCATCGAAGTGTGTAAATATATTTTTCTATGTAATTTAGAAAAAGTGACTAAATCTTTATGATTCACAATTTGATTGCGATTCAATACAAGGTCATTTCGATTCACGATTCGAATCCTGATTTAACAACTATGCTTGGGATATAATAAGAAATTGATTAAAGGTGATGTCTTAATTGTCATTCAAGATCAAGGCAAGCAAAATATGGCTTGCCTAGCCTAGACTTAGACATCAAGTTTCAAACATGTAAAGGAAGCTTTTTGAAACTTCCTTAATAAGCCTAAATATCTCATTTATATAAGCCTTATTAAAAAGGGAAAATAGGTTATTAAAAAATGGGATAGAGTTTGAAAAAAATGTTACATGGAATGAGATTGCATCTCCCTCGCAAAGGACGGTGCTTGTCAGATTTGACAGGAAGATTTGTTCCTAGAATTCTGCCTTTAGCCTTTATATTTTGCTATATTCCTAACCAAATAAATGAGAAAATATGAAAACCATGGTAAATGAGTCAAGCTGAATTCATTTGAATACCAACACATAGGGGTGAGCAGCGGATATACCGATCCGCCAAAACCGACCGAACCGAACCGATCCGCCACATTTTGGACGGATGCGTGATGACAAGCGGACGGTTGCGGATTGATTTTCTCCAACCCGCCAATTTGGCGGACGGATAGCGGATTTGAGGTTCATTTGGCCGCAACCGAACCGCCAAACCGCGAGCACTCTTAGTAATTTATAAGATTTTGTGTTTTCAATTTATTTAAATATTTTGTTTGTATTTTCAATTGAAAAAGAGTTCAAATATTCTGTTGAAAAAAAGTTTTCAACTTGAATATATTTTTTGAATTGAAAAAATAAACGTATTATTTATCTATATTTTTTTGTTTTAAAATCTAACTCTAAAAGTAATAAATAGAAAATATGATATATGCTGATTGGTTTTTGTTTTCAAAAACATATATAAATGTAATAATACAGAGACATACAATCTCCACTATTGCTCTGTTCATGGTTTTGGTGGTTCGAATTGTTTTTATATTTTAAGAACCACAGATTGTAATACTTTATGTGGATGAGGCATGCAGTGATTATGATATTCTAAAGTTTCAAACTTTCTTTCTTTGGATGAGACATGCAGTAATTGTAATATTTTTTAAGTAATTGATTGTAATATTTTCTTTTTTTTTTTTTTTTTTTTTTGAGGAAGTGCACAAGCTGAACTATGTTGAAAATTTATAAAATTTCAAACCGCCAAACCGATTCGCATCCATCCGCCAAACCGCCAATCCGCTCAATCCACATCCACCGGATTGGCGGACGGATGCGGATTGATTTTCTCCAATCCGCCAATTTGGCGGACGGATGACGGATTGGAATTTCCGTGGCCGCAACCGATCCGCGCCCACCCCTACCAACACAGGATGTCTACCTCATATTGCATTTGCTAGTAAAATTGGAGTAATCAATTGGAACTATAGTTCTAATCGTATCTTGGTATGCATTACTATGAGAAAAACAAAAGGAAACAACTACCGACTGAATTCCCTTCCAACCATCAAATTATCAGGAAGAGAATGCTATTTATGACCGGATTTATTTCACTGTGTATTGATGCTATAAGAGCCATGTGTATGTGGGGGACCCACCATAACCAAACCAAGCCTTAAGTCCTATCAAATGGGGTTGGTTACATGAATCCTTCTTCTCCACGCGGCCCTATCAAAGGCCATTTCGTTAGTCAAATTAAGTAGATCCATATCTCTATTTACAACACTAACCAACGTTAATCTAGGCCTACCCCGTCCCCAAACACTTCCATCTACCGTTACAGTATCGCATCTCTTCACTACTGTCTCTGTTGGTCTCCGTTGAATATGACCAAATCATCTCAATCGATTCTCTCTCAACTTATCTTCTATTGGTGCTACTCTTACCAATTCCCGAATACACTTATTTCTAATTCTGTCTTGTCTAGTCTTGCTACACATCCACTTTAGCATTCTCATCTCAGGCACACTCATCTTATCTACATGTTGTTTCTTGGTTGCCCAACACTTTGTCCCATACAATATCGCTGGTCTAATAGTCGTTCTATAGAACTTACCTTTAAGTCTAATGGATATTCGTTTATTGCACAGTACCCCATATGCACTTCTCCACTTATACCATCCCGCCTTAATCCTATGGGCCACATTCGCATCAATCTCCCCTGCTGTTGTGATAATCGACTCTAAATAACGAAAATGTTCACTTTTAGGTAGTTCTTGGTTTTTAATCTTCACTTCTCCTTTGCTTTCATTGTTATTGTTACTAAATTTACACTCCATGTACTCTGTCTTAGTTCTGTTTATCCGGAATCCTTTAGATTCAAGAACTTTTCTCCAAATCTCCAACTTTGTATTAACTCCTTCTCTAGTCTCATCCACTAGCACAATATCGTTTGCAAAAAGCATACACCATGGTACACCTTGGGAGACCCACCATATTTTAAAAATAGTGAGAGTTACCATGCTACATATAAGAAACCAGAAAGGGGGTGAAGAGTTCCAGTGAACAATTTCAGTGATATATAGCAGCCCTCTATCAGGAAAATAAATTTTTAATAGGGATGTTGGATCATTAGAATGCCTCTCGTCAAAACTTCTGTAAGTTCAAAATTTACACCCGCATAACAGCATATCTTGGGGCGAATGAAATCGTCCAATGAAATGATCACACAGACATCTATGTTACTATTGAGTCAATTACTAAATGCAGCAGCCAATGCAAATAAAATTAACAATGTCAATATTTTCTAGTAGCCAACTTGACAGTATAATAAGAACATCAATATCCTTGTGAAACAAAAATCATTCCATTGAATAGATTAGACATAAAACACAAGCACCATAGTTCGGATTGTAGGAAGATCCTAGCAAATCTAGCGTGGCTTAAGATTAGCTCAACCAACCGACCAGTTGAACTGATTGATTCCTGTGATGAAAAAAGGCTAAAAGATCGATTGTATCATAGAACTCATTTGTTTTGAAATCAAGCTCAATCTCACCTAAGTGACACTCTACATTTGTAGGACTACCAAGCTACTGAGCTTGGATTCAAATCAACTCAATTGACACCGGTTCAAGATTGTTCGCTGTGGAGGCAACAAACCTCAACCGTAATTCAGAGGTCATTAATTTCACAACTGACATTTGAGCAACCTACCACTCACCTTGATTCAGCTTGTTCGAGACCTTACTATGGGGGTGTTTGGGAAGAGAGTTGGGCTAAAATAGCCCACTAAAAGACAAAATAAGCTAAAATAGTCAATAAGACAATGTCACATTCAACCTATAATCATTTCATTTTTTCTTTCACAACTATCAAATCAACTATAAAAAAAGCCAACCAACTTCCCAAACACAACTATTTTAGCCAGGCTAAAATAGTCAAAAAGCCAACTTCCCAAACGAGGCCTATAAATTATTAGCTTCATTGGAACACCATCAGATGAAATGAATTATTCCATATACAACGAAAACACAATTATTATGCAATGATAAAGAATGCATATATTAAGCTCCGTTATCAAAACTTACGATTCACGATTCGATTTCCAATTTTTTCAAAATCGATATGAATCTATGGATAGATCTACCTTGGAAGTGAATCTATGGTGAATCACACGATTCACGATTTTATTTACTTTTTATGATTCTTGCAATTTTTAAAACTATCTTGTTTGACTTGTTTTGATTCTTTCTCTCTCCCTCTTTAGTGAAAATGACATAAATACAACTTCTAATACTGTTTAATACGAAAACAACCAATAAATATATAAATGATTTGTTATTATTTTAATGATCATAGAGTTTTTAATAGGATTTGATTAGATTTAGTCAGACCCAACATGTTTTTAATATTTTTTTTCTGATATTTTTATATCTTCTAAAGATGTTTAAAGTTAAAATAATTTGCACCATACCGCCATGCCTTCCTTAGGGTTTATTCTCAAGGAGGTCATGGGTTCAATTCCCCTTAGGGGAGTTGAATTAAGAGAGTGCAAGCACTTTAGTGCTTTGCCAAGGGTGGGGAGATTTTCTCCCATATGTGCTAATCTAACAACTAACAACTAACATTTGCCGATCAAAAAAAAAAAAAAAAAGAAGTAACTTGCACCATAAATTATCTATTGCTATTTTATTGAAAATAAATATAGTTCAATATGAGTGAGTTTAGTTAAAGCTAGTAGTTCCGCAAATATATATATATATTTTCTATAAAACACTTTTTTGAACAATAAGCAAATATAATTTTAAATGTTTTATGTTTTAAAATAAAATATTCCAGTTAATCTTTTCTTATTATTGAGTCATTGTTACTTGGAAAGGTATGTATGTTTATTGTCCAAATATCAATATCATTGTTAAGTTATTGTTGTTGAAAGTTGAGGGTTTGTCTTTGTTTACTTTCTTTGTTACGAATGGTTGATAAGCAAAATCTACAAAAAGGAAAAAGGGAAGTTTGTGATCTTACATGGGAATTTATGTTAACTTCTTACCTATTAGACCCCGTGATCATCATTCCAAACAACATTTTCATTGATTTAAGTCTAAATATTTCATTCCCAAGTAAAATGTATGCGTGATGCAAACTCCAGTGGTTTTACCTCTTTTTCTGTCAATATAGAGTCATGACATGTGAGGTTAAACTTTAAGATGTCAGAGACAATTTAAAGTTTGTCTTTGGTCTTAAATTTTTTCTTTGTTGCTTTCTGAATCATTATTTAGTTGATAGCTTCTGTGATGGTGTGCCTTCCCTTGGCATTTTATTTGAAGTATCCGTCAAAAGTTGGCTAACATTATCCGAGTCATGGACACTGTGTTGGCATGGAGCTGCAGTTTCAACTTTGGAATATGTGCAGCTTTCAGATATGAAAATAATTGTTTAGTGTATATGATTCAAATTTATACGAGCATAATTACCTATGAAGCACGGATACTTCAAAAAGGGTGACGTATCCGTATCGGATACGTATCGGATACCGATACTCCTCGGATACTCGCGGATACGTATCAGATACTTCTTAAAAGTATCGGATACTTCTTAATTAATTTTTTATTAATTTTGAAGTATCGGATACTTAGTTTTGAAGTGTCGGATACTCGAAATTACATATTACTTATAATATTTTGTTTAGTTCTTTGATAAGAGGAATATAGTGAGAGTTAAAGTAATAGAATTTGTCAAATTGATGTATCCTTGTTGTCTCTCTCACTTCTCTCTCGCTTTTTTACTCTCTCACGCTTCTTCTCTTTGCTCTCATTCTTTTTTTGGTGTTGGCATATAAGGATGATGTTTAATTTGCATTTTTTTTTTTTGCTTTTAGTTTTGGATGTTTTATGAATGTTTGAGCACTTTTAGGTTAATAAGAATCCCTCTCTTAATTTATTAACTTACTTTAAGTTTTATTTTTATGCATATTACATTATTAAAATTATAAAAAAAAAATTTATAAATGTATCCCCACTGTACCCGTATTATACTTTTTCAAATTTTGATATATCGCCATATTCACATCCCCATATCACTGTATCCGTATCTGTGTTTCCTAGGCTATCATTGATGACTTAAAAAAGTATATTTACTGAAATTTTCATTTAAGAATGGTTTTTTAGCTTTAGCTAAGGTCTTGTGATATTCACTGATGAAGGGGAACAAGTTGAAGCTATTAATCTTGAAGACTCTTAGTTTTATAGGAATCTTTCTTCTTTATCAAGTTGTCTTTTGCTTTAGGTTTTATTTTTATGCATACTGCATTACTAAAAATTGTTAAAATAATAATTTTTACGAACGTATCCCCGCCGTACCCGTATCCTAGTTTTTCAAATTTTGTCGTATCGCCGTATCCGTATCGTATCGTATCCGTATCCCGTATCCGTATCCGTGCTTCCTAGATAATTACTTTTGGAAAAATTTCTCCATGAAGCCTACAATGCACCAGGTCTCACCTGCAAAAGTCGTACTTTAAATCTTCAACTGGAATGGATGTATGTGGTGAGAACAGAAGGCTTCTGGATCTAATATGGGTTTGGCACTCATGTTTTTTGGTTAAGAAAAATATCATTAGAAAAATGCCAAGGGGAACGTCACCCCACCCTTGAACAATTTTGGAGCAATTTGATGAGGTTGATTAGGTTGTGTAGGGATTGTCACTGATTAATGTAGTAACTTGTGACCTAAGTTTCAAGGTGTCGCAGGATGTAATTTTAGTGATCTCAGGGACAGCTACTGCATTACCAGCCAGTAAAGATGTTTAGGAGGATAATCAGTGTATCAGGTAGTAGTGGTGTACATAAACCAACATTGTGTTATCCTTTGGAATCTGTCCATCATATAAGACTAAAATCTACACAAAATTATTTAAAATTCAGTGGCCAACTTCAATTATTCATAGAGCTTGAACATGAAGATGCACTATACATTAGTCATACTCATCCATTGATCCTTAGTTTCTAGCTTATTAATGATCTACTATATAATACTAGATTACTTAATGAAAAAGTTAATATGCCTTCTTGATATTGTAATTATGTGCTCTTGGTGGGCTCTCATATCCTAGATTATGCTGCAGGGACAAAATGGAAGCCATTTTGAACAGAAGCCTGTTCCACCTCCTCTACCAAATAAGTGTGATTGGGAGATTGATCCTTCTGAGCTGGACTTCTCAAACTCAAATATCATTGGGAAGGTATGATGTTGTTTGCCTAAATACTGTCAATACGCTGATTGAATTAAAATTGGAAGCTGGGATATAAGATTGGTCTAATGATCCACTGTTACCAGGAAGTGTGTCTGATCTATAATGGCAGTTTGGTAAAGATTTCTTTCTTTGCCACCATTTTTAGGGTCAGTCGTGTCTCATGATTAACATGGATTAATAGTATTCTATAAGCAAAATGTATGCTTTGCTTCTCATCACTAGCAGTGATTAAAGTATAGCTGGAAAATTTGCTATGCTGTCTAATTCTGACCTCAAATTTTTCCTTATGTGATGATGTGATCAAATTTCATATACTGGAGTTTGTCCTTCTACACATGTAAATTGGAATGCTATTTTGTTAGGTGTCATTATGCACTACTTTCCTGTATACATCTAGTTGAGGCGTGTCTCGAAATTACTGAACACACATTAAGCTCAAGGTTGTTTCAGTTTCAAAAACTCTGGCTACCAGAGGTTAAGGGTTCTTATATGAGATTTAATGGTCTCTTGGCTAGGAAGCACAGACATTTCAAAATAGGCGCCGTAGCGGTGTCGGACATGGGGACATGTATGGGACATGCCAAATGGCGTGTCCCTTTGATTTTATTATTTTTTTGAAGGGACACGCTGCAGGCATGTGTGTCCAAATCTGGACACAGCGGGGGTATTTTTAAAATTTTTGTAAATGTCTTTTGGAGTCAAAGTGTAAAATTAAGGAAGTAAAAAATGAATATTGTTGGATGTTTTATGTTTTTCCCTCGTCATCTTAACTCTAATCGTTTATAATGTCTTTTTTTGTGGAGGAACGATCTATTAATTTGTTTAAATGTAGTGGTTTATATATTGAATTAATGTTAGTTTTTATTAATTTTGATTGTTTGGTAACATAATATTAATCTATACAGCAAATATATATATAAAAAAATAAAAATTTGTTGTGTCCCCCACCGTGTCTATGTTCTTATTTTTTTGAAATCACCATGTTTGTGTCCGTGTCCGTACTTCATAGTCTCTTGGTTATAGTAGGAGCTATTTTTTTTTCTTTTTCTTTTTTTCCTTTCTTCTTGTTTGTTCTCTCTCTCTCTCTCTCTATCCCCCATTTTCTTTTGTTCCCTTAGTGATATTCTTGGGGAATAAAATGCAGTAATTTGAAGTTTATGCTTTTTGACGACATTTAAGGTGCTTAAGGTACCCATTGCTGTCAAATCGTGAATTATTTTTCTAAAATAGTAAATCGTGCATCATATTGAATCATGAATAGTAAGATTCACTCTATTTATCATAATATATAATTTTATACATGTATGCATATATTAAAATACAAACCTAGTGTTGAAAGCAAAATAAATATCAATCTAACTAAATTATATATATAAATATGTATAAATTCATGTTTACCAATATAAATATTTTCTTTTTATTTTGCAAAAATGACACCAGTTCATGCATTATGCAGACTAAACTAAATTGTAATAAATTGCAATTGTATGAATCAAATCGTGAATCGTAATATTCTAACAACCATGAAGGTACCTATTGTCTCAAGAGAATGATGTATTATTTATCAAACAATTTCATGAACGTGTTAAATCACCAATTTTCCCAAAAGCTTAAATTATTAGGAAATGGGCCCAACAAGGAATAACAAGCTATTCAACACTCTCTTACGTGTCACCTTGTCTTGCATGTGGGGAGACAAATAGAGAACCAAGCGGGACTGAATACCAAATTTCATTAGAGAGACTTGAATGCAAGACCTCTTTCAATCTACTTTGATACCATTTATGTAGTCTTGGGTAGAACTTAACCCCAAAAGTTAACTATTGAGGTGAAGGTGCCCTCATGCTTATATACTTAATATTACTTTAGTACTCAAGCATGTGGGATTTCGTTTCACAGGTGTTGAAAAGCTTGATATGTATTGTTGGGCCCATTTCCTAATAGTTTAAGCTTATGGGAAACTTGGTAACTTGACATGGTATCAAAGCCGTAGTACTAGAGATGGGTAGGGTGCATTCGTGCACGCCTTAGGTGCTGCCGAGTGAGCATGCTAGGTGTGAAGTAAAGTCCCACATCGCTTAGTACTAAGGTAATGTTAAGTATATAAGCGTGAGGGCACCTTCACCTTAAAAGCTAGCTTTTAGGGTTGAATTCTACCCAAGACCATGTAATAGAAGGAAATATTGTATTGATTTTAGTCACAAAGAAGTTAAAAAGCATCTAGAAGATGCTTGATCCATGGCTTTTGAAGATACAAATACCTGGCAGAAGGTGATGAACTAGTTTTTGATTCTTTCAAGGAATCTTTTGAAGGTGTCTAACCATTCTTATATTTCTGTTATTTATAGTTTTTGAGTCGAACATTTGTATATAGGACTTGATGTGGTGGTATTCATTATGTTAAACTTCGTACTTTGATATTTAAGTAGATATAAATGCTTACAAATGTTAAATTGTTCCACACACACGCACATTCAATTACAACTTTGTTTTGTTAATATCTAATCTTCAACACAGTTAGCCCCAAACTTGGGGACAGAGTGTTCTGGTGTGTTGATGGTAAATTTGAAACACATGGTCACACACGTGACATAACTCCCTTTTATATAGAAGCTGAGGCATCCCCTATTAGTGGCATGCTTATCAGTACCCTGATAGGCTGGTCCACTGAAATCTAGATAAAGTTGCTCAGGGAAAAAGGTGCAGATTCTACCTACTAGGGATCAATGCTGTGGTTGAATCGAGCATGGTTGTGTCTGTGTGGCTACATGTTATAATTGTTTCTTACATTATCAGAGCATCTTTTGACATGCTTTCAGTCTGTCTGATATTTCTTATCATAAGAAACTGTATTCAACCCATGAAGTTGAATTTTCCTTTTAGATCATGTCATTTCTTTTGGGCTAAAAAAACTACAAATTCACTCTCCATTTTTGCCAAGTTTGGTGTGGCTAACTGACTCTTCTTGTTTACTTGTTACTTCATGAGTTTATGTCATTAAGTTTGAAGGACATAGTCCTTTCAATACTGTTTATACTTTGCCTGTCAGCTTTAAAGCTATTAATGTACTTTATTTTAATTTTATTTGCATGATCTATTCTCACTGGATGGTTGTTGTTGCTCGTAGGGATCTTTTGGTGAGATTTTAAAAGCATATTGGCGTGGTACACCTGTAGCTGTTAAACGCATTCTTCCAAATCTTTCAGATGATAGATTGGTGATGTAAATTCCATTATCTTTCTCTAAATTACTTATCATTGGGTTTGAATCTATTGATTATTACGATATTACTTAATCATTTATCTATTGCATGAGCTACATCACCACTGCCACCATCACATTCCCTTGACCCCTGCTTCCATCTCATTGCCATCCCACCCCACCCAACCCCAAATCTCAGCTCTATCACACTTTGTTCTTGTCCAACACATCCGATTGAACTCTTTATCATCAGATGTGGAATTACAATTTTGGGATCTAGGACGATGTTACCCTCCATCATTGCCAACTTCAGTGGGTTCGATTGGGATTAATGGTGATGTGTTCTGTTGGATGAAGGTAGAAGAAGGGATGGTGGAGCTAGGTTTTGTTCTGTGATTTGTTAATGGTGGTGGTAGGGTAATTATCTCAAGGCTGTTGGCATGAGTTTTCATGAGGATGAGAGGGGAAAAGAGAAAGAGATCTAGGTGTGGCAGTGGTGCAATGGGTATGGAGGCAGATGATGTTGTTGCTGCTATATTGGTATTTGATGGTGAGATGAGATGCAGAGAGAGGCGAAGGTGGAGAGGGAGAGAGATGGGAATTGAGAGGAAAAAAAAATGAAGGGCAGTTCCGTCTTTTGACCTATTCTGTTTACTCTAATAACGTCTGTTTTGTTTCATGGGAGGTTGTCGTAATTATCTCAAATTAATGGAGTCAAATATAATTATGTCAATTATCAGGGCTGGTCCCTGTAATTTACCCTAGAAATAATTGTCAACCATATTTATTAAAAATATAGCTCGACAGCATTTAATTGTAAATGGGCAAAAGCTAAAACATAGGACCTGACATTTTAATTGTTTCAAATGACCATGTGCTCTTTTTAATTCATACATCAAGGTTTCGTGTCATAAGAGATTATGCTTCCCGTGAAGTTCTGAAATGATTTTACTGATATATGTAAAGTTTCATGGTCCCCTTGAGAAGAAATCAAATTAATTGTTGTCGAAATATATTTTATATTCTCCACACACCACGTTAACCTTTTTCTCTTTAAAATGATTATTATGTTTTGCTTCTCTTATTCAGTCAGGACTTCAGGCACGTGGTGAATTTGTTAGTGAAGCTTCGCCACCCAAATATAGTCCAATTCCTTGGAGCTGTAACGAAAAAGAAAGCCCCTAATGTTAATTACTGAGTATCTACGGGGGGTAAATGAATGCATTTTTTTTTTTTTGTCAAATCAGAATCTTCATTTTTTTTCATAAAAAAGTAGGCTGTGTTTAGTAGAGTTTTCAAAAATTAATTCTACCCTTACATTCTAATGTTATATTTGGTTTGAGTTTTCAAATCATGATTCCAAATTAATTTCAAAATACATTTTGAAAACATGTTTGATAAAGTAGACAATTTTTGAATTTTTGGTCTACCCAGTCCGGCTGGTTGACCGAAACAGTACATTTTTTTTTTTTTTTTTTACAATTGCCAATTGTCACCTGTTATTTGGAAAAAAAAAATTATATTTGTTTTTGATATTTTTTAAATATAGAAATTATTTTTTTAAACTAAAATGACAAATTATTTTTTCGAATTAAATTTTAAAAAGAGTTTGGTCATGAGTCTTGAATAGAATTTTTAATAGAGTTTTGAGTTGTGTGTTTGGTTATGGTTTATAAGTTTTTCAATTAAGTTTTAAAAACTCTTTTCAAAACTCATAATCAAACAACTTTTCTCATTTCATATGTCACATCAAAAATTCAAAACTCATAACCAAACAAATTTTCTTTTTTCAAATCATAATTCTAAAACTTACAAACTCAAAATACAACTCTATTCTCAAATCATAATTCTAAAACTCTACCAAACACTACCGTAATTTTTCCATGCTAAATGATAGCATTTGTTAATTTTGCTATAGGGTGACCTTCATCAGTATCTGAAGGAAAAGGGTGCACTGAGTCCATCAACAGCTATCAACTTTGCATTAGACATTGCCAGGTGCTTTATATCATTTTATCTCATCCAGTTCCATTAGATTATGCAAGACAGCCTTCATTATGTAGATAAATTTATGTTATTGCCTGAGCAGCATCACTAGATAATATGAAAAAAAGAAAATTTGGGGAGTTCTAATAATTATCTGAAGGTAAGAAACAAAATAGAAAACCAGGAAAAGAAGCGTGGTAAGTTTTCTTTTAAAAATATTATAAGTTGTTGAATCTTCAGGTGCATTTTTTGGAATGAAAGTTTTGCATAAGTTTATTTCCCCCAGGAATCAAAATCTGGCATTTGAATCTTCTTTTGGTATTTGGTATATATTAATTACCCACAATCCCACAAAGAAACTGTGTATGGTATAGAGAGAAAGTAGAGAGCCTAATTAAAAAATAAAGCTACTTACTATGTAGAGCATGTGGCCAGTGGTAAAAAGGTATTCATAACTTATTTTAAAAATTAACTTAGTTATTAAATTGTTTTAAAATTATGTTTCGGTTTACCATAACATTGTCTAATCTTTAGGTTATTTTAGGAATGTTAAAAGTCTATAGGCTTCAAGACGGCAACTGATGTATTGCCTTCATATAACAAACAGCGGCCAAGGCACATGCGATGCGTGTGCAAACTCGTAAAATAAATATAAAGTTTGAAATAGTGTATTAAAAAAATTGAGTATATAAATTTAAAAAAACAAATTGAATATGACAATAATTTTGGCGAAACTCAATATTCTTAACTGAATATAAATTTAAAAAAAATTGAATATAAAAATAATTCATTGTGCTTGGTCACTAGTTTTCCAAAACACTTTTCAGAAAATTCTACTTTCTTATTTTCCGTTTTTTTTTGTTTTTACTGATTTTTTTTAATATTTTAACCAATTTTTTTACTTTTTAAACACACTTTACATAAATACACCTAAAAAGTAAAAAAATTGTAAAAAAAATCTTTTAAAAATTCACTAAATACCAAAAATACAAAAAAAATATAAGAATTCAGTACATTTTTTGTATTTCTATGTATTTATTAATTTTTTAAAATATTTTTTCACAAATTTTTTACTTTTTAGATACCTCTAACTAAGGTGCATCTAAAAAAGTAAAAAAAATGTTTAAAATTTTAAAAATATTCACTAAAAACAAAAGAATACGAAAACCAAAAAACTCAGTTTTCAAAAAACTTAATCCAGAAAACTCAAACCAAACACACTGGAAATTCAAGGACTAAACATTTGCAATCAAAGAGATTTGATAAACATGAAAAAAAATTAATTAATTAATTAAAACTCAAAAAAAAAAAAAAAAAAAAACTCAATGATAATGCAAAGTATATGAGTGTGTGTGTATATATATATCATATCAAACGTTGAAACTGAATTTTTTTTCTTCTTCTAATTATCTGTTTCTTCCTTCTTTGTCTTCTTCTTTTGTTTCTAAAATAAGTAACTTTCAAAATATATATGAGCGTGTATATATATCCTATCAAACATTGAATTTAAAAAAAGTTCTAAATATCTACTTCTTCCTTTCTTTTTTCTAAAATAAGTAAACTTTTAGAATATATTTTCAACTTACTATTCTTAGCCATCCAAGAATTAAGGGCTTTTTTTTTTTGTTTTTTAATATATTATTATTATTATTATTATTGTTTTTTGTGTTTCAAAAAATGTTCTTTTGTGTGCGCAAAGTTTTTTTTGAAAAGTTTGGAATACTACTTTTTAAGAAACAATTTGGCAATTGAAAAACAATTTGCCTACGTTTTAAAGAAAATAGAAAGAAAGAAAGAAAGAAAAAAAAAAAAAGAAAAAAAATTGAAAACGCAATGAATAAAACCCTCTTTTCTTCTTTTTTATTTTCTTTTTCCGACTTCTCTATTAACCGGTTAAATCAATGTGCAAGAAGAAACAAAAAACTTTTCTTCTGAAGAATACAAAGTCGTAAAAACATTTTTTTTATATATATATTTAAAATGTATACCAAAAAAAACTTTATAAAAAAAATAAATTTATATTCAGAATGATAACCTATATAAAAAATAAGTTTATGTATAAATCATCTAACATATATGTGCATAAAATCTATAAACAAAGAAAATAAAAATATACTCACAAAGATAATATATACACAAAATCTGTACAGTTATTTTTATTTTTTGCAATGAATGTAATGAAGAAATAAAAACTATTAAAGAATTACAAAATTTATACAAACAAACAAACAAACAAACAAACAAAAGCCTTAGTCATTAAGAATTTAGAAAAAAAAGAAAAAAAAAATCAAACACTCTTAGATCACTTACAAGAAAAGAGAAACAAAGGATAAATATTGATAAGTAACTAATTGAAAAGTTATTTCTTCTCAACAACACAAAGTTGTAAAACAATTTGGAAAAAAAAAAATTATGTATATAAGTTGCAAGACAACCTTTGAAAAAAAAAAAAAAAAATTGTATAAATTTGTTTAAACAACTTGGGGGGGGGGGGGGGGGAATTAGGAATACCAATTTTGTGAATGTAAATTCTTCATAATGACTCACCAAATGGCCAAATCTTGTATGAATCTGCATTTTTCTTTTGTACTTCCTCTGCAAACCCAATCAAAACCTCCGAATTTTGGCCCCAAAAGATCTCTCTCAATCTCTAAACCTAATAATTGTTCTTCTTTTATTACATTTCTTTCTTCCTCAAATTCCTGTTTTTCTTCGATCCATTTGGACATCTTCAACATACTCAATCGCCTTCTTTGAAAAAAAAAAAAAAAATTCATTTTATAGAATTATTGTAAAAGGAGGGGGGGAAAAAAACAAAATTTATACAATAAAATAAATAAACAAATAAACAAAAGTTTCAGTCATTCATAATATAAAAATTGAAAACTCTTAGATCATTTACCATAAAAAAGAAACAAAAGATAGTCTTCTATTGATTTGTACTTCCTTTGCCATAATTGAATCAAATAGTTTTGTACTTTTTTTAAAAGAGAAAACCATTGTAGAAAAAGAGGAAGAAAGAAAGAAAAAAGTAAAAAAGAAAATGATAGAAGTAAGTTATTGGAGAAGGGAAGTCATTGTAGAGTAATTATTTGGAGAATGTGGTTGAGTGGAAAGTTATTGTAGAGTAGTTATTTATTTATTATCTAAATGCTACCTGGCAAAAGCTTCAAGAAATCAAAAAAGGGCTTCACTTAATATAATAGTATAGATACGGATAGTACAGATAAATTTGGTCTTGCTTGGAATATAGGAAGTAGATCCAGCCAATGCTTTCAAAATTTTCCTGTTGATCTTGAATTTCAGCCGGACTCAACAATATCTAATATTTTCTGGTGAAAGAAAAACAAATATAGATAAATTTGGGCATGCTTGGAATATAGGAAGTAGATCCAGCCAATGCTTCCAGCTTTTTCATGTTAATCATGAATTTCAGCCAGACTCAACAATATCTAATATTTTCTGGTGAAAGACAAACAAATGCCTTTATTCTTTGAGATATGAGTTCCTTTTTTTCCTCAAAATAAATTAGGGTGTGATTGGAAAATAGGAAGTAGACCTAGGCAATGCTACTAGATTGCTTCCCTAATCTCATATTTCAGCAGGACATGATAATGCCTGATTTTTCAGTGAAGGAAAACAAATTTTCTTTATCTTATGATGTATCTGCTCTCTGAAACATGAGCAGGCTATGTTGGTTCCTGTTCTCCTCATATTGTATGCAGTGTTTTTTATACATTTGGCAAAAACTGCAAAACAAAGATGAGAAAAGTTAAAATAGCCTAGAATGATATGATTGCCTAGTAGTTTTTCTAAATTTCCAATTGCAGCTTTATTGATTTGAATGTCATACTAATGTGAATTTTATGTGCCCAGAGGCATGGCTTATCTTCACAATGAGCCTAATGTTATAGTTCACAGAGATCTAAAGCCAAGGCAAGTTTTTATCTTTTTTTCTAGATCTGTGTTGAAATATGAATTGTTTTTTTATTGGTAACTTAATTTTGAACTTAATTAGCCAGGGTTGCGGAGATTGCGATCTCTGTTTCTCTTGGTTTTGGGTGGTTGTTTCTATATGTGCTGGCTGATTGTGGTGATTATTTCAGGAATGTTCTTCTAGTCAACTCAAGTGCAGACCATTTAAAAGTTGGGGATTTTGGACTAAGCAAGCTCATTAGGGTTCAAAATTCTCATGATGTTTACAAAATGACTGGCGAGACTGGAAGCTGTGAGTGTTGTGTATATGTGGATATATTTATATGTTTAATGCTATACCTTCATAACTCAAAGTTTCTTATCATTTCATGGTATAAAACAAAAGATCGGTACATGGCTCCTGAAGTTTTCAAGCACCGGAAGTATGATAAGAAGGTTGATGTTTTCTCTTTTGCGATGATACTATACGAGGTAATTTTGGTTTGTGTAAGAATTGTGAAGATTTAAACTGATGGAAACAAGATTAAGTTTATGATGTTCTTAAATGGTGCAGATGCTTGAAGGTGACCCACCGATGTCTCACTATGAACCTTATGAAGCAGCCAAGTATGTGGCAGAAGGACACAGGCCCTTGTTCAGAGCAAAAGGTTACAGTCCTGAATTGAGAGAGTAAGTCAACTCAATTCCTTTAGTCTGCAAAGAGTTTATGATTTGCACCATACCTTATGCATGGACTTCAAATTAAACCTAACATTTTCAATTGGCAATCCATGTTTTTGTTGGTACTAATAGACATGTATAGAGGAAGAAGTTTGATGGTTGTTTCCCATGAGTGGAGTTAAATTTGTGTTAAGATTGTTTTTGCAGCTACATCTAAGGTGGTGTTTAGTTCATTGCTATGGAGTGGAATGGAATGATGATTCCATCAAAATATCCATTCCTATGTTTGGTTGACTAAAAAAAATAGTGAAAAATACATTATAAATGGATCATCATTCACCATTGTAAGGGAATGATCATTCCATAGGGGAGCCTAGGGAATGATCATTCCATAGGGGAGCCTAAGGAATGACCATTCCATTTCATTCCATCTCATTTGAGTGAACCAAATAGAGCATAAGAACCTTGGCATCGAAGCTTCTGCCTTTTACCATTTGTGTCCCTTCAAATGCATCCTAACAATTGTAACAATATGATTCAATTTCAAAACTGAAAACATCCTACATGTTCCTTGCGTACTGAATTCTGCTATTGTGTGGCTTGTAGATATATTAATCCAATGATCTAATGTGAATAAGATTGTTTAACTTGTTTAAATGCAAAAATGAAGTTAACTGCAAAACTTGGTGCAAGCGGCTGCTGAATTCTGCTATTGTGCGACTTGTAGATATATTAATCAAATGATATAATGTGAATAAGATTGTTTAACTTGTTTAAGAGCAAAAATGAAGTTGACTGCAAAACTTGGTGCAAGTGGCCGCATGTTTAACCTAGGCACCCTACTTGCTGGTTTATCCATCATTTGTCTCTTTGGTTCTTGCAGCACTGCCCCTTTTGTCCATCCTTTCTATCTGGGTCCTATCTCGTCCAAATCGTAGGTCATCATGCCTTTATGATGACCTGATCTGACATTATGTACTTGACGATACTTGCTAATTTGCAATGTTTAATAGGTGTAATCAGAGATTTCCATTGCAGGTGATGAAACTGTAATAATAGCTCTCTCTCATCTTGGCCTCAGTTAATGCTACCCTTGACTTCTCACCAATGTTGTATCCTTTCCTGTCTTACCGGTCTATCCATACTTGCATCACCAATTCAACTACACATTTTTTTAGAAAGTATTTCAACTACACAAATTTTATGGAGATGACATTATTAAATTTTTTTTCATGTAGAACTCATAGCCATCTTTGTGAATATTCATGTTACACGATCTTGGGTAGAACTCAACCCCAAAAGCTATCTCAAGAGGTGAGGGTGCCCTCACGCTTATATTCTTCACATTACTTTAGTATTCGGGCGATGGGGGACATTGCTTCACACCCTCCTTCACGCCCAACGTGTCACTTGGTAGCACCTGTGGTGTGTAGGCTAAGGACACGCACCCTACCCATCCCTAAGTACTCTGGCTCAGACTTGATCCTATGTGCCTATGCTGATGTTGATTGGGCTGGTGGCATATGATCGCAAGTCTACTTTTGGTCTTTGTATTTTTCTAGGAGATTCTCTCATCTCTTGGAAAAGTAAAAAACAGTCTATTGTTGCTCGTTCCATTGTTGAGGCTGAATATCATATCATGGCTCATGCTACTTCTATGATAGTTTCACTTCGTTAGGTTCTTACCGATATGAATGTTTCCCTCTCTTCCCCTACTCCGTTGTATTGTGACAATCAAAGTGTTGTGTAGATTGCCCATAATTCGATCTTTCATGAGCATATGAAGCATATTGAGATAGATTGTCACTTTGTTTAAATTTGCATCTTTAGGCGGCACTATTACTCTCCCTTTGTTACTTAAGGGTATTTTAGTCTTATGCTTGTAATTAGGGTTTTGGTAGTTTAGTATATATTGTATTTTAGCCTTTGATTAATTATTGAATAACACAGAAATATTATCTAACATAGTATTAGAGTTGGAGTACTCAGGGATGGCTATGGTGCGTGTCCTTGGCTTGCCCGCCATAGGTGCTATCGTGTGAGCACGCTAGGTGTGAGGGAGGGTGTGAAGTGAAGTCCCACATCACCCGAGTACTAAGAGCATCTCCAATGCAATACTCTCACTAAGAGAATGAATATAATGTTTTTTATTCAAAAAGTAAATATAGAGGAGGTCACTATTCATTCAAACTCCAACCACAATCCTTCATTTCTTTCATTCAAACTCTATTCAAAAAGTAATTTTTATTCATTAATAAATATTTAATTTTAAAATTTTTGTAAAATATATTTAATATTATACTCATTTTAAAGGTATGATTTTATACTTTTTAATGATGTCAATTTTATAAAAATTAAATTTATAAATTAAAAGTTATTTGTAATATAATAAGAAATACAAAATGAATAGTGTTTTGGAGGGCTCTTTCATTTTTTCATCCTCCCTTCAAATATGAAGGATGAACACATTCTCCTCTCAAATGGAGATGAATTTAGAGGGTGGGTTGGAGGAGACCATCCTTCATATTTGAAGATATGAAGGATGGGTTGGAGATGCTCTAAAGTAATGTTAAGAATATAAGCATAAGGGCACCCTCACCTATTGAGCTAGTTTATGGGGTTGAGTTTTACCCAAGATTGTGTAACAATTCATTAATCACTCAGCACTCAAGAAAGCATATGCCCTTTATCTTGGTTTAAATTCTTGTTAAATGTCCTCTTTTAACTTATGCGACTCCATTTCATGATGAAAGATAATGAACTGGCTTTTAGATATCTTTTGTTCATTTTAAAATTGAATCTGGTATATTTGCTCTAAACATATGGATTTCAATTCTAATAATAGCAAAAGAAAATAATAAAGAATGATATAGGCAAGATGAGGATTGGTGGTAGGTGGATGGCCAATAAATAGTCGTACTCAATAATATTGTGCTAGATATGGGGGCTGAGCTTATGGAGCCACTTATAGCTTCATTTTTTTGGGAATTTGTATTACAGTGTTTGGTGCAACTTCTGTTTATAGTTTTTGAGACAAAAATAGCTTAAATAAGTTGATTATTGAAAAGCGGGGGCAGAGGTGTTTTTTAGCTTCTACTTTCTGATCATAAACTTTCAGCTTGCTGAAAGCTTCAGTAAATAGGCCCATGGTTGATGGTGGCTCGAAGGATGTGTAATCATACCCAATTAATTGTGGTTTAGGCTTTATTAAGTTATAAACTCTTTGATTTTCGTAAACGTTTTGATTCAAAGGCTTCTCTTGTGGTTGTAATGCAAGTTTTAAGTCTTAGTTGTGTCTCAAGATTACATATGTTTGTATGCATCCGCAGCATACGACATATGCCCCTAGCATCTCCTCAACCATATGGCTGGTTAGTTCATTTGTTACTAACACAAGAAGATTGGGTTTCCATGTTGAACCCTGGTGCATCATGTGTTTAGTGCTGTTAAATTTGATAAGACCGTGGAAGATGTGAGTTGCGTGAATAATTGCCTCACAGCTCTAAACCCAATGGGGCTTGAGTTCAGGAAGTGATATGGGCCTTTTGCTTTCTCCAAACAGGCCCTGGATTGGTCTGGCCTCACTCATAACTGGCTTTAACTCAATCATCCTTGGTTGGGCTTGGGGCTTTGTGTTCGGAGAGCTGGGGGTCCAAAGTTTGAAATTAAATTGTTAGGCACATGCAAATGTTAAGTTGAAGATGCCGCTGCTTTATAGTTTAGGTTCAGTTCGGTTGTCTTGACTCACCCCAGTTTGGCCTGTTGTGCATTTTGCTAAAATGAATATGCATATTTGAAATTTGATGTCATGTAATTAAAAGTAATTTTAGTTTACTTTTCTTCTTTTTTTCTGTTTTATTTTTTTATTTTTTATTATTTTTTAAATAAAGAAAAAGTAGGATACAGAGTAGATGACGTTATTCATCCTTCTGACATGAATCAGTTAACTGACATGGTCTTATTTTCTTTGTTTAATCACGTTCTTGTATAGTTTTCCATGATGTGACAGTTAAGAAGACCTAGAATGTCGGGATGCTAATTCTGTTGTGTGGTCTGAACTTTTTAGGTTAACAGATCAGTGCTGGGCTGCAGACATGAACCAAAGACCTTCTTTCTTGGACATTCTCAAGAAGCTTGAAAAGATTAAAGGAACTGTATCGTCAGATCATCATTGGAACCTCTTTACTTCATGAAATAATGGATGCTGATGCCCAAGCATGGCCGAAGAATTGAATGATAAATGCACACAATGTCAATCACAGGTGGGGTTGTGAATGTAGTAGCTGTGACTGATTTGTTAACTTTTTTTCCATTCAGAGTATTGTTATTAACATGGTGAGTGGTGTGTAGCATAGAACCCTCTGTTGCTGTAGTCCATTGAGATTATCCTGATATTGAAACTGCTTGTCAAGGGGTATGATCCAAATCAACATTGTAAAGAATGTTCACCCTCTAACCAGATTTTTGTTTTTTTGTTTTTTGTTTTTGGGTAAATTGTTGTGTTTCAAAGTGAGTGGTTATAAAGCTGGCTGGATAACTAACATTCTGAACTTTTCACTATTGTTTCTCGGAAGAAAAGTGGACTGTAATGTTCCTTAAGCAGTGAGGCAGCGTTTACAGGCCTTAGACTGTCTTGTCTTCATTTCGTTTTTTGTTTTTAATTTTATTTTCTTCCTCTTGTAAAAGCATAAATTGTTTATTTTTAGAGTATCAGGATTTCGTGGTAATGTTTACTGTTGCTTGATTTCTGTGAATTCAACTATATTGATTGTGAAATTTCTTGAGATATTTGCACTAGTTGTGACTCTGAGTGTGTTCTTTTTCTTTGTACTTTTATTTTTATTTTATTTTTAAATGATTTTGTTTCCTTCATTTTAATACAATTATCTAGTAACTTTTTCTGCAGGCTAACTTCCTTTGCTGTGTTGGTTTTGCTTAAAATTTCTTTTTGCATGTTTTCTTACCAAAAAAATGTGCATACCATGCGTTTAGTTCGCTCAACTTCGTAGCTGCTGCAGATGCCTTCTTGTAGATCGGTCACCATCAAAAGCTAGACTTGAAGAACATCCAAATAGTAAGGGAGGAGGATTAAAAGAAGATACGATGAAAGGCTTCTTCGGCCATAATCAAAATTACAATAACAATGCAACATAATTACGTTTCAACTAATATTACAATGTGTCTTAACTAATGGTCATAATCAAACATCATTTGAGTTATGACTAAAGATCTCTTTAGTTATAACTAAAATAACAATCATAAGAAGTCAGATAAATCATAACTAACACTAAAATAACTCATAGTTAAATCATAACAGACGTGAAAATAAATCATAATTAGATATATGATAACATTTTTTAAAGCGTATATTATATGATCTCTCTTTTTTCTTTTCACTATTGAAAGAATAACAAAAGTGGGACAAAAGAGAAAAGTGAACTCTATCTGTAACTCAGTTCAAAAAAACAAAAGAAAAAAAAAAAAAAACTCTTTTCTGCTAGTTCAATTTTCTCCTCCTTTTATGTCCAAACATGGAGCAACACAATCTGTCCCTCTTTCTCACGTGTTGTATCCAAATAGCTCAAAACACAAGCACTAAGATAGGATCAGATAATTGGATACAAGAACCACATGGGGTTAGGATCCGAGTTTGGATCACCTGTCCCAGTTTTGTGTCCCAAATTCTTGTCCCAGTATTTCACTCCGTTAGCCCTCCGTCTCACACAGAAACCACAATATCCAATTGACAAACACTCAACTGCAACTCTTCCCATTTTTTCCCTCCAATTCCTATCTTCCACCTCTGGCCACACAATGCCGCTGACCGCCAACTTTTGACTTCTCTGTCTCTCTTGCTTCATCTTTTCTTCTCTTTCCTCTCCAGCTCTCCTCTGCAACTTCCCTCTGTGTTGGTTGGCAGACAGAGCACCCCAACACAATTTTGCAACAACCCCATTCACAATTTGAATTGCCTCTTTTGATTAGGCACCATATCAAATGCCATTGAAATTTGACTCGTTTGTGTCTGCAATTACAGATTATAAGCCAAACCCATTTGCCCAGCGAACCATCAAAATGTAGTACACTCATCATTTTTTCAATTTTTCAATACATGCACACACACACACACATATAGCAGTGAGTGAAAATTTTTATTGTCTACAATATTACAGATGGTGAGAAAGAGAGTGAGGTGGTCATGACAGAGGGTGTAGAGAAGTGGGAGGGGGAGGAGGGCAAAGACGGGAGGAGCAGTGGAACATGACAAGGAAGCATGCATGAGTCTTTTTTGGGATGGTGCGGGGTTCGCTTGAAGGGTGTAGTCGAAGACAAAAATGAGTTTGTCAGTGGCAATATTAGAGAGTTCAGAGAGGTTTGAAGGATGAGAATTGTTTCCCTTTATTTTTATTTTTATGGACACATGTTCATACAAGGAAGCTGGTACAGAAAGGTGGGACACAAACTTCGAACAAATGATCTCAAACCTTAGAATTCTGTGTCTCATTTACTGTCCCAACTCCCTATCCTGTTATCTAGGAGTTGCCACGTGCCCATCACCAAAAAAATTAAACCTCAATCTTGTCCTCTCTAGCTCCACCTCTGGGTCAAACTACCTTTGAACCACTCTCCATCCCCAATGACCCCCTCTCCAGCTCCAACAGTATCCCTCTTAATTGTGGCCTCGACCATCTAAATTACAAACGACAAAAGAGAATTCTTAAATAGTGAACCCAAATGGGTTACGTACATAAATTGATCCAATCAGCATAATTTTGAGACGCGCAAAATGTCAAGAATTAAAATGAGGGTTTGGGTATGAACCCAAAAGCAAAATCCAATGGAAATAAGATAAGCCAAGAGGAACCCAAAATCTCCATCTACAGATTACACAAAATCTCTCACAAGTCATGGAATCCATGTAGGAAACTCAAAATGGAAAGAACACCCCCCATAATACAACAAATTTTTTGTTGTATACATATAATATAATAGAGTGACAGAGAAAGAGAAACTGTGAGATTTTAATTTTCAGAGATAGAGCAGGAGGTGGTGGTAGAGGGTGTAGGGAGGGGGATGTGGGGAGGGGCCGAAGGGCCTAGAGACAGAGGGCTCACAAACATAGGAGGTCGCCGAAGGGGCAAAGATTGTTATACACGTGGAAGGAGAGTTACTGATGGTTGGCAGAGTAGAGGGTTAATTTTATAGTAATGGACGTGTGGCAACTAATGGAAATAGGACAGAATTGGGACAAGTAATTGGGGACAAGGATCCCAACCAAACCACAAGCGAGTTGTAACTCCTAAGGACACAAAGGGAATGGCTATTCTTGAACCTATAACTTAAAATTCTACCATTAATCCCAAGGAAACCAAAGATCAAATGGCATTATAGTTTGGTGTATATGTATACACAAAACATGCGGGGTGCACATGAGGAGGTAAAAACTAACACATGAAAATGCTCTTTGTTTATGTTTAATTGTTTGTATATGTTTAATTATTTGTAACTATCATCTGACATTGAAAAAGCAAATTCCGTCTCTTTAATAATACACTGATGGTGGTATATTGTACACTAAGGAAAACTATGAAAGAAGTCCAGGCCAGATTTATATCAGCTTCTTCTTTTCGAAAAAGGTCTTCAAGTGCCACAGTTGCAAACCTGCTACAGATAAGCAAACAAAAAGCGAAAGAATACTCAACCAACCCATTCTGGAGTTGGTTCTTCTGTTAAGCTCCTGCATTTCTTCTTCCCTGAAACAAGCATCAAGTATATGTACAAAACTGCTCATGATAAATTAACATAGATAATATATTATAAATTGTTCAGGAAATAATTATTTTGACTTACCTTTCACGGAGGTAAAACATCTCTTCATGAATAGATTTAACAGTTGCATATAATTTCTTGAGCTCTAACTCCATGTTCTGGTAGCCAAAAAAATGACATAGTCAAACTAACTTGGACAAGAGCAAATAGCAAAATGTTTAAAACTTGGCTATTATATCCGGAATCTAGAATAGGCCAATGTTGAAGGTTAAGGTTAAGTTTGGAATATGATTAATATAAACACAAGGAAATGTATCCCAATGTAAAACATGAACATTTTTTTGTTTCACAGATTGAGCCAACACAAGTGAAACTAAATTTAAAGTTGACAGCTCTACAAAATTAGGAAATTTGGTTTACACTGTTTTACACTTCGTCAGAAAACAGAGATTTATATGTGTCTAAACTGCTTTTAAGATTTTTACAGCTTAGCCATAGCCACAATAACAGATATAGGGCAAGGATTTTTACAGCCACGGGAGTCCATAGACTCCTTACCCCACGAAGATATGTTGCAGCCTAAATTGAAGGCACTATCATGACACTACTATCTATATATATATATGGATAATGCTATACAAACGGAATTTCTGTACATAAATTTCATACATAATGACATGACTTTGGGTAATTCTATTTACACAACAATGCTACCTCATTACACCAATTTTCTAATCTCACTTCCCTAAAAAATTCAAATATCTTATTGAATTTCTTTACATATTTATTCCACTTATACCCTCAACTCTAACCTCCTTTATTCTCCTCACACCCAAAATCTTTAAAACCCGAACTCCTCCATCTTCAACTACTATTGCTGCCACCACCACCTCAACGCACCACTTGGCAACCCCACTGCCATGGCCACCACCTTGCAACCCCGCATCGCTGCAATCATCACTCTGCGGCTTCCCCCGTGACCACCACTTCCACAACTTCTTTTCAACATTTGTGTTTTGTTGGGCGAACCAGAGCCGAACAAATTTTGTTTGTCCAGTGGGACACTGCCGAACAAACTTTTTTCGGTTGGAAATGGCCGTGTCCTACTAAACGGGCCAAAATTGATTAACTAACCATGTTTGGCCATAGAAGTCCGAACAAACTTAAATTGTTCGGCTACCAAAGATCGAACAATCTCAGTTTGTTCGGTGAACCAAAGTTGGAAAGAGTTTCAAACCCACATTTTTTAAAAACATGAAACTACACCAAAATGATTAAAAATCATATCAAAACATTTTTTAAACACAAATATCTTGTATATTATTTATAATAATTATATATATTTTAAATATACATTTTACTTTTTTTTTGTTTGTTGTTATTTATATGCGTATATATATATATATATTTTAAGGTAGATGCATTTGAATCTGTAGATGGATGGAGAGAGTGAGAGATTGGAGAAAAGGTGGCGGTGCTTGGTGGAGAGAAGGGATTGTGGCTAGCTAGCGGTGATTGGTGGAGGAGAAGGGTGGTGGTGGTAGTGGGTGATGGAAAGAAAGATGAAAGGTTTAAAGAGAAATATGAAACGAAGGTTTGAGACTTTTAGTCCTTAATAGTACTTTTACAAAGGGATAAAAATGTAGTAAAAAAGTTAAAATGAGGGGTAATGAGCTAAAAAGGTTAAGTAAAATTTCCTCATGACTTTCTATGATCCTTTTATTTCAAGCCATATAATACCTATCATTGTGTCTTATAATTACAAGAATGTTACTGCTATCACATCATTCTGGATGTGTTTTATTTACAAATTTTCTATTTGTAAATCATTTTTATCTACTTTTTATGTTGCTATATTTTTTGTCACAAGGGACAATTTATGCTCTCTCACCGTTTGGATTTTGAGTTCCACTCAAAAGGAGTAAATTGCACATAACTTTTGAATAATTGGTCCATCCTTTGCTTTTCTTTATTTTCGCAAGAAGATTTCGGAACGCAATCAAGTACATCAAAACCCCACCTGATAAAATCTATCAAACAAGCTAGAATCAAAACTGAACTTAAAGACCAATTAATTGGAAGATCCTTACCACCCATTCAAATGTGCAACACAAAGCTCATTGTCACCAACAAACTAAAAAAATTTCTAAATCAACACAAACCCAACATCAATGGAACTAGCGAATGAAAAAAAAAAAAACACAAACATACAGAGAAAGAAAGGAAGAGAGGCAGACACAGAGAAAGATAGATACTCACATCGATTGTGCCTTTCTTAGCAACGTTGGTCCAATCCTTAGCAGCCACACCAGTCTTCCAATCGAAATCAATGGTGATCGTAGACTGTGGCTTGTGATCTAGGGCCCAAAAGCAAGTCATGTAATCCCCAGCCTCAGCCGCCTGAAAAGAAAACTGTCCTGACTCCACAAGTTCTGCATAGTGATAGCTATGCCCATGCGCAGATGTCACCTAAGAAAAACCCAAAAAAATTCTACTGAGATAATTTGAAAATAGGCCGTTTGGCAGGTGAGAAAATGGAAGAAAGTGAAAATGAAAAGATACCCTGACAGTGATTTTGTGAGATTCGGGGAAGGGATGGGGATCGTTGGGGTTGACTATGCTGTACTTGGCAACAGACATGGAATTGGTCTTGATGTCTTCGGCTATGCACTTGGAGTGACCCGATTGGAGATCGAATCGGAGTGATTGGGCGGTGTTGGAAATAAACCCTAAGAGGATCAGAAGAAGAAGAGAGACGACTGTGAATCCGTGAATCACCATGGCTGTGATTTGATTGATTATAGCTTAATAATAAAGAGTGGAGGAGAGAGAGAGAGAGAGAGAGAGAGAGAGAGAGAGAGAGATTTTCTCTGTTCGTCGTATGACAATCAATCTGGTAGACAAAGCGGGGAAAGAAAGGGTCGCAGAGCGACGGACAAACCCAGAAAAATAACCAGAGACATTAAAATTTATTCATCATTTAAAATCTATTTCATGCATGGAGTGATTTTGCTCCGTTTAGAAAATAAGAAAAAATAATAATAAAAACGGAGAATTACATCTTGGGACAGGGTTTTTCTTTTTGTTTTTTGAAATAAATATGGGGTCCTTTCGCTTGCATTCTATTATGGTGTTGTTTAGTGTGCTTGTTAAAACAGACTATAAATTATAATTTAACAGATTATAGATTATGATTTAGTTAAAAATTGTTAATCTGTTTAGTATAGCTGTTGGATTATAGATTTAAGTTGTTGAGTAATGTTTGTTAAATAAGCTGTGAAGTAACTTTTTCAATTAACTTTTATTTTTTATTATTCACTATTTATTTACATTTCTCATAAAATATATATATTTTATAGTCCATTTGGGGTCTTTTTCTATTTTTAAAAAAATAAAAAATAAAAAATTCTAAGAGTATAACCGTAAATTAACATCTCCACAGTAGAGGCTGATAATCAGAAGTAAGGGGTGAACAGCTTATCAGAATCAACTTTTTTGACTTAAAATAAGCTATTAGAATCAAAAGTTATTTGAAATAAGTTTAACCAAGCAATCTAAAATAACTTTTTAATAAGGGAGCTTTTTTGATAAATCCATTTTCTAAGAGCTTTATTCCATCCAACCCATATTCCTTTTGACTATTCCATTAGGTCCAATTGGAGATAATAAGACCAAAATACCCTTTTCATCTACTTATGTTCCATTTAGTTCACATTATTTTCTCATATTTCAATAAGTCATATTGGTGACATAATTATCAAAATACCCCTAATGTGAATGTTCACACCGTCAATGTGAATATTCATATCGTCAATGTGTAGGGGTCCGGCCCATGTCGATCCTCGTGGGTGCTCGAAAAATTGTCGGTACCACGCCAAAAAATAGGCGGCCATCGTTGATAATGTGAATATTCACATTGACAAGTTAACATTCACATTTATATGACTGTAAAATTGGCCCGCCGAGGCGATTGACTTCGCCGCTGGCGGCCGGCGTTCATAATGTGAATATTCATATTGACATATCAATATTAACATTGATAAGAGTGTAAAATTAGCCTGTGACCAGGTCTGAAGCCTGCCGGCTTCAGGACGGCCGTTGACAATGTGAATATTCACATTGGCATATTAACATTCACATTGATAGGAGTGTAAAATTAGCCCGCGGCGTGGCGGCTCAAACTTGTCTCGCGGTTCGCCTGGCGGTCCGTGATAATGTGAATATTGTGAATATTCACATTGACATGTTAACATTCACATTGATAAGAGTGTAAAATTGACTCGCGTCCCATGGGCGGCCCGGGATGAGCCCGACCCGGCCCATTGACAATGTGAATATTCACATTGATATATTAACATTTACATTGATAGGAGTGTAAAATTGGCCCGTGGCTCCATGGCGCCCGAAATTGCCCGGCGTTGACAATGTGAATATTCACATTGATATATTAACATTAACATTGATAACAGTGTAAAATTGGCCCGTGACCCGTGGGCAGCCCGAAGCCTGGCCTCGGGCCGGGTTAGGCCCGGCCCGGCCCGTTGACAACGTGAATATTCACATTGACATGTTAACATTCACATTGATAAGAGTGTAACATTAACCGTGCCTATATGGTGCCGAAACCGCCACGGCCTGGGCGGCAGTGGGCGGCCTGTTGACAATGTGAATATTCACATTGACATGTTAACATTTACATTGATAAGAATGTAAAATTGACTCGCGTCCCATGGGCGGCCCGGGGCGGCCCGGGTTTGGGTCCGGGCCTACCCCGAGCTGCGGGCGAGCTTCGGACAGCGGACAAATTTTACACTTCTATCAATGTTAGTGTTAACATGTCAATGTGAATATTCACATTGTCACGCAAGCCCGCTTCGCCTCAGCCGCGGCATACATGCCAATTTACACTCCTATCAATGTGAATGTTAACATGTCAATGTGACTATTCACATTGCCAACGGCCCGGGCTCGCCCCAGCCCGAGGTCGGGCTTCGGGCTACCCACGGGTCACGAGCCAATTTTACACTCTTATCAATGTGAATGTTAACATGTCAATGTGAATATTCACATTGTCAACGAAGCCAAGCCCGCCCTGCTATTGACTACTGTATGGCTAATTTTACACTCTTATCAATGTGAATGTTAACATGTCAATGTGAATATTCACATTGTCAACGGCCAAAGCCTTGGTCACGGCCGGCAGACTAATTTTATACTCTTATCAATGTGAATGTTAACATGTCAATGTGAATATTCACATTGTCAACGGGTCGGACCGGGCCCGCCCTGGGCCGCGGGCGGGTTTCGCACCGCCACAGGACGGGGGCCAATTTTACACTCGTATTAATGTGAATGTTAATATGTCAATGTGAATATTCACATTGTCAACGGGTCGGGTCGGGCCTGCCCTGGGCTGCTGGCCAATTTTATACTCTTATCAATGTGAATGTTAACATGTCAATGTGAATATTCACATTGTTAACAGGCCGGGCCGCCCACGGGCCGGGACCGCCCCGGGTCGCCCACGGGCCGGGACCGGTTTCGGGTAGCCACAAGACGCGGGCTAATTTTACACTTCTATTAATGTGAATGTTAACATGTCAATGTGAATATTCACATTGTCAACGGCCCGGGCCGGGCCCGTTCCGGGCCGTTGGCGGGTTTTTGGCCGCCCATGGGTCGCGGACTAATTTTATACTCTTATCAATGTGAATGTCAACATGTCAATGTGAATATTCACATTGTCAACGGGCCCGCCTGCCGCCTATGGGCCGAGGCGGAGCCACCACCACGGACGGGCCAATTTTACACTCCTATTAATGTGAATGTTAACATGTCAATGTGAATATTCACATTGTCAACGGGTCGGGCCCGCCCCGGTTCGTCGGCAAGTTTCAGGTCGTCCACGGGCCAATTTTACATTTCTATCAATGTGAATTTTAAAATATAAATTTTCAAATCATTAAATTGCTAATCCTTCAAAAAATATTTATAAGGGTATCAAAATTGAATATAAGGGTATAAGTGTCCAAGAAAATAGTGTAAATCAAGAAAATGGACTTTACGGAATAAAACTATACATACATGGGACTAAATGGGTTAAAAAATTCCTTCATGGACTTCTTGGGTTAAAACACTTCTAAATTGGACTTATCAATAAAAATCCCTTTTAAAAATCAGAAGCCATAAGTTGGCTTAAAAAAGCCACACCAAACACCCCTTATATAATGTTGCATCTCACATGTTTTTATAATTTCTTTTTCTTATTCTCATTGTGTAGAGTGTAAAATTGGCCTGGGTCGGGCCGGCCCACTGTCAGGCCACACGGGCTCTTCTATCAAATTTTGGATCAGGTCAAGCGGGCTAATTCACGAGCCAAAAAATTAGGCCTAGGCCTAGGCTTACTCAAAATAGGGCCACGGGCCGGGCCTGGTTTTTTTTTTTTTTTAGTGAAAAATAATTGATAGATATATTATATATATTATTTATGAGTGATAAAAAACAAAAGAAAATTTGTACTATAATATTTTAATTAAGTTAATGAGATATTTGGTTATATTTTATGTGGTGGTATTTAGTTATATATGACTTATGCTTTTTAGTTATGACTAAAAAAATATAAAGTTATGTAATTTTTTTTCTTTTATTATGACATTATTTAAGTTATTATGATTCATGAGAGCTATTTGGTTATGACTTGTGTGGCGTTTAGTTATTACTTTTTTTTTTTTAGGCTATAACTAAGTATCAAGTTATGTTATTTTTACTTTATTATGATTAATTTTCTTTTTAAGTTATGACATTATTTTAGTTATAATTAAAGGGAATGGACTACTAAATCCCAAATTGTCTTCTTGTAGCCCATGTGGTCCTAAGTTATTTCTTTTAAACTGTTTAGCCCTTACGACTGATTGTTTACAATTTTGCCATTGATGTGTTAATTTGAATTTATGGGCACATGTTTGTTATAGGGAATGATAGTGTTTGTGGTTCACGTTCCCAATAAAAAGCGTACTAGTGGGTTTTTGGTTTGTGATACTGAGTTAATGTGGGAATGGGACCACATTTGGTTTTGGTCGAATGTACGATGTGGGTGCGTGGGTCAGGTTTTATTTGAGGCTCGGTAATACGAATGTGACAACGCGGCACGCCAATTTGGTGTGCCTCGTTTAGATGTTTTCGAAGTAAGAATCATCCCCAAATTGGAAAAATGAATTGGTTTCTATTGGCGATGTGAACCCTAGCAATTGTTGAAATTGCCCCCTTATAGTTTGCAAATTCACGTCAACCTAATCCTGAAACAGACGGAAGAGATTGAAGGAATAATTGATACAGTATTTGTGCATATCAGAAGTGGTGTGTTTGTACCTGTCATTGATTGCTGTGGGGTGAAGAACCCTAGTTCTGTTGCTCGATCGGAGGTGTCGACTGTGAATCCAGTTTAGTGAAGTGGTAGTGGACTATTTTCTGTGACGTGAAGGTAGACAATGTCTGCGAGTCGTAAGTTTTTTGTTTTTGTGGTTAATGTCATATTCTTGTTCTTTGTTTTTTTATGTTGTACGTGATATCAGTAGCCACATCAAAGGGTGAGAGTTCATGGTCAAAGTTCCATAGTACACAACGAGCTCATGGCGCGCATACAACGTAGACGTTCGAGTTTTTTGTATAAATTTTATGTGTTAGAGTACTGATTTGGCAACCTCGTCGTAAGGCCAGTGTGTGCAACACCAACCAAAAAATTTTGGTTTAGTCAACGACGTAGCTATGTGACATTGCACTCGCAGTTAAAGTTAACGACACAAACGAGAAAAGTCAGGTGGACAGTCGCCGAAATTTGTGTAAGTTGTGCAACCTAGAAATTGGATGGGGACTGCATAAATACGAAGTGTGGAACATAACTCTGGGAAGCTGACGATGTTTATGTTAGACCCAGCAATGGTGGACTGTCACAGAGGAGGTTGGCAGCAAAACACAAACACTAAAGTGGAGTATACATACATCCCCACCAATATCTCACACCTCCAACCCTCCCACCAAACGTGGGATTACTTACTCAAAATAAAAACAAAAAAATTCCACAAATTATGTGAGGGCATATTCGTCCACCACATAACAATGTAAATTTAAAGAAGGAGTCATCAATAAAACATCCCTCCTAACATGGACTCACCAATCAAACATAAAATTCGTGGGACCAAACAGAACATAATTTAGTTAGATGGGACTTTCTGATAAATTCCCCTATAATTAATGAGGTATTTGGTTATTATGTTATGTTTTGTAGTTATGATTCAAAAAGTATGAAATTATATCATTTTCTATTAGTTAGAAGGTGCGTACATAGTCTTTTCTGAAAGAAAATAAAATAAAATGAATAATTTTATATATATCAAAATGAAACGAAATATTACAATTATTAAATTAAATAGATAACATTTAATAAATAATTTTTATTTTAAAATGAAATAAAATATTATAAAAATTTATATCATTAAATAAAATAGATTTAGATTATTGACAATGGTAGAGAAACTACATTACTATAAGTCAAGTACATCCCAACTAGGTTGGCACCTACTAACCTACAAATCATTTGCATTATCCTCCACCTTAATAATCTGATAAAAACATTACGAAATTAAAAAGTGAAAAAAAATAAAAATTGTTGATCAATTATCGGGGGAGCTGGACAATTCACTCAGGGAACCCAATTCTATTCTTTTCACTACAATCTTGTCTTCTTGTAAACATATGCATATAATCTCTCGATATTATAAGTGCCTCAACCATTTGGGGTGAATGTGATGTCTCGAACCTTTTTTAAAGGCAATTCAAATATATTAACTTAAAATTCTGTCCTTTTTAATTTTTCTTGTTACTATTGAACTCTTTGAATCTCGTGTGGTTACCTATTCTTTTCCCTATGGATGTTCATATACATCCTAATGTGTTCCAGAGTGTCAATTTGTATTTTGGGGTGTATGAGTGAATCTGGGAATGATGGGGATGCTTTTAGGTTGTTTTGACTCACTTTTGAGTTGAGATCGCTCGAGCAATACTTTCGTCACTCAAGCAATAATGTTATCCTTCTAGAACCTTGCTCTGAAGTCAGAACCTTGCTTTGAAGTTAGAAATACTGGGAGTATGCTTTCACTACTCGTGTGATGGTTCCATCATCTGTTTACAGAGTAGAGAGAGATTTTGAGAATTTGAATTCACCGCTAGAGCACAGGTTTTACCGCTCGAGTGATTTGTTCATGATACTCGAAAAATGTGTCCATTCACTTAAAAGTTGAGTCTATACACTATTTTCCTTCATTTTTCACCTCAATCTCTCTCTTCATTTTACTTCTTCTCATTGCTTTCATATCTCTCTAGAAAATTCTCTACTCGCCTTATTAATTCTTTGATCTTTCTTAATCCATTGGGACTTTGACCTAAGTGTCTTTATTAATATTGGGAAACTCATCATGGGCAACGTGGTGTATAGTGGAGATCAAATTTCAACATTGTTGATTTTGGAGCCTTTCTCATCTTTTTCATTCCAAGGCTTAAGGTAAAGAGTTTCTATAGCGATTCTAGTTTAGACTCGAATTCGCTTATTATTTTGGACTCGGGATTCCTTGTCTTATCTGGTTGTTCATACCCTTATATATTCTATTCTTGATTAAGTTTGGTTATTTGGATGTCGTTGTTGTGTTTGGAACAAGTTGGGAGTCTATTTTTCAAAGGAATCTTTGCCTAGAATTTTGCTTGTTCGCTAGCTTAACTTTTTGTGCTCGAGTGATCTTTTATTATCACGACCCAAACCCACATCTATAGGTTTAGCATTGTAACCGGCTAGTAATCCTAGGATTACCGAAGGCCTGTGAAACAAATTAACAAAATTGAAGGAGCTAAAGGAAGCAAATATCAAAATACAATGTCCATAGAACTGTGCAGACGTATATGGGACAGAAAATTTAAACTTGATTTACATATATATGTGACATCAAAATTACATCAGTCTTACATCACCCCTACACAAATGAAACAAAACAAGACTTAACCTTATTTATAAAACATATAGAAACTTGTCCAACAAACGAAAGAAAATAAAGTTGGCATTAATGTCACAAAACTTGACCACTAGAAACACTTGGGAACCTTCTCGGGAGGCACGATGGTTGGCTTGAGAAAACAGAACTCCAGGCTAGCAACTTAGGCATGGTCCCACACCTGATCACCTATATACATAAATAATACAGTGAGCTGGAGCCCAGTGAATAACAACAGAGTAAAGGATTTATGAACTATGTCCACCACAGATTTAGAAATCATAGTTCATATCAGAAACAAATTTAGATTCATATACATATACAGATTTCATAAGCAGTTATACGTGGTACATCCATTAGCTACAAATCACTTGGTCATAAAGACCCACATGTAGAGTAGGTGGTCATTAAGACTATAGTCGGTACCGACGACCATATAGGTCAACATCTTTGTGCACATATAGCCTGGTATTGTTACTTCCAAGCGAAGGCTACATGCACATAGGCTGCGGTATTTTTACCCCCAGGCGAGGGCCATATGAACATATACCTCAGTATTGTTACCCCCAGGTAAGGGCCATATGAATATATACCTCGGTATTATTATCTCCGGGTAAGGGCCACATGAACACTTAATGCTAAGGATACCACAAATACATTTCAAAAAACTGGACAATCATTCATGATTCATAATTAGCATTTCAGAAAATAGATCATATCATATTGGTAAGAAAATACTTAAATTCAAGCATAGCCTTACAGAGTTGTTACTCACAGATAGCTCCAGAAGCTGAACAGAGCACTTGGACAAAATAGACTGATCAGGTGGGCGATAACACAAGACCTATACAAACACATGACAGATACACTTGAACACACGTCCCAAAGGTGCTTAACTTATAATTTTTCTTTCTTGGTGTATTTCTATCTCTTATCCTCATTATTGTAGCCTAAACATAGCCTTGGAATGCTTTCGATGCAATGAGGATGCAAAATTGCACTTTGGAACACTTAGCCAAATTTCAGAAAATAGGACAGTTCGCTCGAGCAAAACTTTGGTCACTTGAGCGGTCTACAAAGTCTGTAAAAGTACTAGATGCTCGATTTTCACGCTTGACGGTCGCTCGAGCCCACATTCGGTCACTTGAGCCATCGTGTGTAAAACTACTGAGAGCTTGAATTTTACCTTGGAGCCAACTTTTGATCGCTCAAGCCAAGGTTCAAAACAAAGGATGGTCGCTCGAGCATAGTTTTGGTCGCTCAAGCGAAGATGCAGAATCTGGAATAGATTTTAGTTCCAAGTTCAAAATCCATTTCCAATGCACAAAATCATATTCTTTTGGGACAAAACTTAGGGAAGCACTTGTAAACTCATAGAACTTTATGAATTGAAAGCTATTTAGCAAAATCAAAGCCCAATAGCATGTGAATTGCCCAAAACCAAACTTGAAATACATACATATATATATATATATATATATATATATTACATGCATGTAATGATTTAAGTTCAAAACTTCCAAAACATGTGTAAGTGAAGTTTTTTTAGGTAAAAGCATGGTGAGCTCCCAAGAGATAGCAAATATATGCACTTGCATGTAAGAATTGAGTGAAAATGAAACTCATAATCCATGAATTATGCATGCATGCATGGAATGATCATCTTTTCTACTTCTTGAGCTCCATTCTCTTGCTTATTCTTCTAATTCTCTTGATTTCTTGTACTAAGTAGCTCAAACTCATAATTCAAGTGTTGGTTTTCTTACCTAATCCTTCAATTGAGTTCTAGATTACTTTGTCTTTGAGCTTCCAAGCCAATTCCCTACAATTTCTTTCCAATTCTCTCCAATTCTTCTCCGCCAAGCTTGAATGCAATCTCCTCTTATTTCTCTCTCCCTCTCTCACATTTTTGCTCAAAGAAAAGGAGTGTAGAATAAGTTTGATGAGTAATAAAGGGCCTTATATAGGCTTCACTAATCAATCTAGCTTAGCGTAATCACATTGTAATTGTTTATTGTAATTATTTGATTCCAAATCGAATTTCAATTAAACTTATCATAAAATTCTAAATAACACATACGTAGTCAATTTCATGTTCAGATGACAATAAGGCCTTCAATTCGTGTACTGAAATAGAATTTTAGACATATAGTCCTACCATAGACAGATATAAATACAAATAACATATAACACATGCAATTAACTTAGGATTTCATCTTAACTACTTGTTAGGCATTCTTAATCAAGGATTATAGGCTAATTATAGGTCGGGGTTATTACAGTCTTTCTTCCTTAAAGAGTTTGGTCCTCCAAACTCGAATTATATTCATTTCGGAAGAATGCTAGGTCTAGGGGAAATAAATCTGGATATCGTCTCATCATATCTTCTTCGATTTCCTAATTTGTATACGTCCCTCCATGATTTTTCTAGTCTACTTTCACCAACGGAATTTTTTTGTTTCTCAATCTTTTAATCCGATGGTTCATAATTTGGATTGACTATTCTTCATAAGTGAAGTCATTTTTCAAAAGCACGTGTGTCGGTTCAATTATATGTAATAGATCCTATAAATAATCCCGAAGCATTGAAACATGAAAGACATAGTGCATATGCTCCATGACCAGAGCTAAAGCCACTTGATATGTCACTAGATTGATTTTCTCTATGATTTCATATGGGCCAATGTACCGTGGTGCTAGTTCACCTTTTACTCTAAACCATGTCTACCTTTTCGTAGGAGTCACTTTGATAAACACATGGTCATCGACTTCATATTTTCTGTCTCTTCTTCGGACATCCGCATAACTCTTTTGATAACTCTGTGCAGTTTTCAACTGTTGTTGAATCAGTTTTACTTTATCAGTCATCTCTTGCACAAGTTTCGATCCCAATAACGGTCTATCACCTACTTCAGCCCAACAAATTGAAGATCGGCATTTTCTACCATACAAAGCTTTGTAAGAAGCCATCCAATACTCAAATAATAGCTGTTATTATACATAAACTCAGCCGAAGGCAAGTACGTCTCCCAATTTCCTTCGAAATCTAACACACATATTCTCAACATATCTTCCAAAGTTTGAGTGGTCCGTTCAGATTGGCCATCTTTCTGTGGGTGATAAGCACTACTCGGTCTTAATTTAGTTCCCAAAGCTTATTGTAAACTCTACCATAATCTTGAAGTGAGCTTAGAATCTCTGTCAGATACAATAGACACTAGCACCCCGTGTAGTCTCAGAATCTCATCAATGTAAATGTTAGCTAATTTATCAACATTATTAAAAGTTTTGACAGGTAAGAAATGTGCGGATTTACTCAAATGATTAACAATTACCCAAATAGAGTCCATATCTCTTGAAGAGCGAGGTAGTCAAACAATAAAGTCCATCGTGATATGCTCCAATTTCTATTTCGGTATTGGAAGCGGCTGAAGCAATCCAATGAGTCATTGATGTTCGGCTTTCATTTTTTGGCAATACAAACACTTGCTACATAATCGGCAATACTTTTCTTCATTCTAGGCCACCAGAAATTTTGGTTCAAATCTTTGTACATCTTTGTATTCCCCCGATGCATAGCAAATTTAGAATTGTGGGCTTCGGTTATAATACACTTTCTCAAGCCTGAATGATTTGGCACACAAAGTTTACCTTGGAATTTCAACACATTGCCCTCAAACACAAATCCTAGTCTTGGTTTTTATTTAATCTCATCAACAATCTTTTTCAGAAATTCATCTTCTAGCTGTTTTTCTTTCACTTCAATTATGGATGGCTGTGTAGAAATGGCAGCTAGAACCCCACCTTGCACACGCAACACAATCTCAATCTCATTTCTTTCCAAATCACACAATAATTCTTTTTGATCAGTAAGCAAACATGCTAAATTCCCAATGGATTTTCGGCTCAAAACATCTGCAATTGTATTTGCCTTTCCCGAATGACACAGAATTTGCAAATCATAATCTTCTATTAACTTAAGCCATCATCTCTGTCTCATGTTCAGTTCTTTCTGAGTAAAGAAAAATTTCAAAATTTTATGGTCCATACACACTTCACAAGTCACTCTATACAGATAATGGCGCCAAATTTTTAAAGCGAGCACCATAGTTTTAAGCTCAATGTCATGACCCAAACCCGCTCCTATAGGTTTAGTGTCGTAACTGGCTAGTAATTCGAGATTACCAAAGGCCTTCCTGTTCAAATCCCAATAATCGGGGCTAGCAGAAGCTTAATATAAAAATTAATATCACAAGTAGTCCAATGAGCTGTGATTCTATATGAAATAACACATGCACATAAAGTAAATTTACCCACCCTGTTTTACATACATCACATCTTGTATAAAAACATTTATATACATATACATATATATCGAAATGTCAACATCATAATCAAAAACTGGACGATGGTCTTCCAGACCTAGCCTCAACTCGGAGGCACCAAAACAAAACTCCAAAGGATTTAAACGGTGGCTCGGCTAAACAGTTCCTTCTGGGTTTGCTCTTCATGACGCTCACCTATACATATATATACACACAGTGAGCTAAAGTCCAGTGAATAGCATTAAAGTAAAGAGGTTAGTGAACGAATTCCATACATGTCATATACATAAAACAAATCATAACAAATCAGTCTCATAGATCTGAACATAATAATGGAACATCCAATAGAACAGGACATATCGTCTTCTAACTAGAATAATTAGTTCTGGATACCGATTAAACATATCATCACGTCGTTAAGTGGCTAACGAGATCTCGTAATCACATATATGTCATGGACCCGCATTCATATGTTGTCCCCCATACTTGGGACCATTCTTCGGATGCCATAGTAGATTCAAAATCAGATATTCATTCACTTGAGCAAATAATGTTTTAGGAGCATGACATATCAAATAGCATTTCAAATATATTTCATATGAACATATCTTTACAGTAATGTTACTCATAGTGGGTTTCCAGAACCGGTTGCTTGGCCTTCGAGTCTTGACCTGCAAACACAAACATTCATAGCATAACATCTCAAAGCACATTTAATTCATTCAGTTGGTTTATTCGTTATTTGTTCACTTGGTCATTTATAGTCGTTTGTTACTTTATTTCGTGTTCATGAGATGTACATGACTTTGAAATACACTTGAAAACCATGCAAATGAAGGCCCGAACCTCAAAAAAAGAAACGAAACCAAAACCAAAAATCTGCTCTAAAAACTACACATGGGGAGGTCTTGGCCACATGTATGGAACCTCCATTGAACATGCGCCCACACATGCAATTATAACAGAATGCAAGCTTTGGTCTATTATGTGTTCCACACATGCAGGGCTCCCTGCCGTACATGCAGTTTTGGGCCAAAACTGTCCGAAAATTTGTTCAAGTTTTGACACTCGTTTTTCCAAAATCTAACTCCAAATCCATGTATACTAAAGCCCAAATTCATAAAAACATGTTGAATAAACAATTCCTAACTTCAAACAAAACTCATGACTTTAAATCAAACCTCAAATTTCCATGTAAAAATAAATCAATTTTTGAATTGAAATATAACTTAATAAACATGCAAGGTCGAGCTCCAATTCTCCAAATTCATGGAGTTTCCTTCTCAAATCACAAGAATCATGCGAGAAAACAAATGTAAGTTCAAAAAATCCATGAGAACTTGCCTTGCATGTTGCTAAATGAAAATAATTGTTACAATTCATCGCTTTTAAGCTTTTATAAGTTCACATCATCAATTTACACTCTTAAATCCCTAATTATACATGATTTCCTCTTTAATTCAACTTAGATTCAAGAGATTAGGGATGGATTCTTACCTTAGATGATCAATTTGGTGAAGATTTGCTTAATTGCTCTTCTTTCTCATTTTCTTCTCGAGCTATCTCTAGAGTTCTCTTTTTCTTCTCTCTTTTTCTTCTTCATTCTCTTGTCTCTAGAACTCTCTCTCTCTTTCTCAGAAGATATTTGTTGAGTCTAAGGCTCAACTAAGGCCCAACCATATATATATAATATTTAATTAAATCCAATTAATTCATTTTGAATCGAATTTTTACAAAACTTTGCAGTAAGTCCTAAAAACCATGTTGATCACAAATATTTAATCAATTTTGGTTTCTGGTGCCTCTATGACCTTCAATTTTTAATTTAAAGTTGTAATTGCAATAGGTTTTTCTACAATCAATGTATATAAATTCAAATCCTTCTAATTCACACCATTAAACATGCAATTTCACAACAAAAACATAATCAAGTAGCACATAACAATGCAATTAGATGACTAATTAATCGATGCATGTTTGGGTCATTACATTATCCCCACCTTAGAAAGTTTGGTCCTCCAAATTTGTCTTATTACATCATAAATCAAATTTGGGTCTCGTGTATCCTTTCATTTTCCCATTGCACCACTAATTCCTCTTTATATGGTAATACAAAAGGTCGATCAAATTTCCCATAGTCAAAACCCATGAGCACAATTATCCGGCAAGTGAACAAGTAACGTTTCTCAGTCCTTCTCGGAATTTTAACAACATGAGGCAGCAGAGGTCAATAAAGTTTCGTATAATTCCCATATTTCATACACGCAAGCCATTCATGTAGTCTACAATTCCCATTTCCCATAAGAACAACTTCTGATCACAATAGCACATAAGTAACCATTTTCTAACCAATCAATCTCACGACAGTAAAGGTAGTACTGAAGCAATCATTCTTCAACATAATACATATATTCCCCATTCAGTCGGAGGTATAAATCCAAGTCCGGTTCATATCATAATTACATAATCTACCGTTAGTATTTCACATAAGGTCAAGGTAAATGTTCAAATCACACCAAAGTTCTCAATCTGCAAATTTTTCTTAACAAACATAACCCAGTCATTTGTTCATAAGCAAATTATAGTCCCTCTTAGACGGAATCAAATCAGATACATGTTCAGTTTTGTGGGAGCAGAATAAATTTATATATAGGAATGCCAAATATATTTGAAGGAAATCCAGATATATACTATTCGGCTTCGTCCTAGGGGGTCCTGAAGCCAAATAATAGAATCGGCCATAGAATCACCAGATAAGAAATCAGATCGAATAGGCACACCTACGAAGGCCGAGTGAGCAGTTATGCACTGGATTAAAAGTGGGCCCAACCCTCGAGACCAGGGATGAGTATAAATAAGAGGAGCATCAACCAAAGAGAGGTATATGAGATCAGATTAAATAAATTTAAGACGCAAGCAAATGAGAGAGCATGTTCTAACTTGTCCGTCGGAGTGCTAATTCCGACACCTCCGACCGGAGTGTTAATCCCTTTTTCAGGTGACAATCAGAGGATCAGGAACGTCCTTTAGGATCCAAGAGTATTTTCAAACCATATCTCCACAATTGGCACCGTTTGTGGGAATACTCAAGCACATCCATGGTGGGCGTAATAGAAGATCCTCCGATAGTCGCTGATGAAACTATGCCAAGAGACGACCTCACTCCAAGAAACATGCTTGGACCAGAGAATATCACTGCACGATGGGCCTTGAACTTCAATTCAGTAGCTCAGAACTCACCTTCAACTTTAGTGCATGAGATAATGCAGACGATTATGGATCAAGCAAAGCAAAATGAACAGCGGCTGGAGAACATGATGGCTGAGAACGAGCGCCTGTGCCACGATTTGGCCTTGGAGGTGGCGAAATCCCAACAGGCCGCATGCCAAGACCGAGTTCAACCTTCAGGAAAGAAAAATAGTCGATGACGTCGACTTCGAAAATGCGATAATGACAATGATTCTGACTCACTATCCCCGGAACCCAGAAAGAAAGGACGAGTTGATGTATCCGGCTTATCTGAAGGGAGTCCGTATATATAGCATAAATGACGGAAGAGCGATGATTTGGATGAGGAAGTTAAGCATGACCCTTTTGTGCGACGAATTGCAAGGGCTGTGCTACCCAAAAAGTTCAAAGCACCATCGTTCACCCTCTATGGCTGAAAATTGGACCTCACTGATCACATTCATCATTATAAGCAAGCAATGACACTTCATGCTGACGATAAAGCCCTTATGTGTCGAATATTTCCAAGTAGTCTGGGACCATTGGCTGTCAGGTGGTATTATAAACTAGAGCTGGCATCGATTAGGAGCTTCCATCAACTCCAAAAGTCCTTCAAGGCAAAATTCATCACTAATGAGATCCAGCCAAAGCAAGCCGATTCTCTCTGGGTGATGCAAATTAAACTAGAAGAAACCCTTCGTGAATATTCGGCACGTTATTGGGAATGCTTTAATCTAGTAGATGATGTTTGCAATGACTCCATGGCCATCATCACCTTTAAGATGGGATTGCATCTTGATAGTCCCCTTCGCAGTTCATTGACCAGACGGCCCCCAAAACAGTCTGGGCGTCAATGAAGAAAGTCGAAAAGTATTGTAAAGTGAAAGACGATGCCCTGCGTGTCAAAGCCGAGCAGAAAGCCATTGAGACGGCTCCGCCAGGAATCGTTTAGCTGATTAGCGTCGTGCCATCAAGAAGCCCCGAGCCGTGGAATTAGGCTAAACGAGACAAAAGTTGTGACTCGCACCGATCAAATGATTAATGTTCACATCGAGTGAATGAACAATATCAAGTGGATAGTAGGCGCACAAGGCGCTCAGACAAGAAATACATGGAGCTAACAGAGCCGATCAAGAAGATTTTGTCGAAATTTCAACACCTTTCGTTCTTCAAGTGGCCGCCCAAGATGATGGGACCTCCCGATGCGAGGAGACAGGATAAACGGTGTGAGTATCATAAAGACCATGGTCATGACACCGACAGCTGTTATGCATTAAAGGATCACCTGAAGGAGCTAGTGCAAGACGGCCGGCTGGTGCAACACCTCCGGAAGAATAGTTTAACGAACACGCTAGCCTTACGGCCAGACTCACCTCCAGTTGGTGTAATTCATGTGATATACAGCTTGCCGACATCGTCCAAGGTGCATACAATTTAGTTGTAGACTAGCCCACATAGGCCAATCAAGCCAGCGAAACGGCCCCATGAAACTGGAAGGATTAGCTTCAATGACACTGACTTAGTTGGTGTAACTCTCCCCCACACTGATCCCCTCGTCATCGAGCTACACGTGAACAGATTCATCATTGAACGTGTTCTCATTGATCAAGGAAGTACTTCGGAAGTAATGTATTACAAAACTTTTGTAAAACTTGGCTTCACTAACTCGGATCTGTCTCCGGCCGATTATCCATTATTCGGCTTCAATGCTAACCCGGAGTATCCTTTGGGCAAAATCACACTACTAGTTCGAGCGGGCACTAGGTCAGTAGATGTAAAATTTCTAGTTGTCAAACTTCCTTCACCATAAAATCTCATCATGGGAAGAACTTGGTTACACGCCATGCAAGCCGTGCCGAGCACCTACCATAAACTACTTCGTTTCCCAACTGAGTATGGCATTGAACAAATTTGAGGTTCTCAGAAATCGGCACAGGCATGTTATGTTCTTGCTGCGAAGAGACCAAAAGAGCTGGAAGTGAATTCAATTGAGGTATCGAATCGGGAGAGCCTTGAGGACATTGGGAAGACCCTGTGTGAAAAGGCAACCGAAGCCCTGGATTGGGTCGAAATTAACGGGAATCCTGATAAGTTCTTCATGATCGGTGCTTCCCTTAACGAAGTTGAAAGGCAAGAGCTTATATCCTTCTTACTCGACAACCTTGATGTGTTTGCATGGTCACTATACGAGATGCCAGGGGTGGATCCGTTTGTGGCCTAGCACTGCCTAAACGTCGATCCAAAATGTAAGCCAATTATTCAGAGAAGTCGGCGGTCAGCCGCAGAGCATACTTCGGCCATTGTTGAAGAAGTTGATCGATTACTTGATGCCGGGGCAATTCGCAAAGTAACTTATCCTACATGGCTGTCCAATACCGTGATTGTAAAGAAGAAGAATAGATCTTGGCGCGTTTGTGTGGATTTCACGGATTTAAACAAGGTTTGTCCCAAGGACTGTTTTCCTCTCCCTAGAATAGACTAGTTCGTAGATGTAACGGCACATCATCAATGCGTGAGTTTCTTGGACGCGTGCAGAGGCTATCATTAAATTGTGTAGACGTCCCCGAACGTCCCAGGAGGATGACTCCCGTTTTGTTCGTTTGTGGGTCTACTACAGTTCAGGACTTTATGTCATGGTCTTGTATCTAATCTCACAGAGTGCAATGCAAGACCGATAAATCATCAAAGAGTCCAAGTTTGGCAAATCGTTTTAGAAAATAGATTTTTTTTTTTAAAAAGAAGTGCCAAACATGGACTGCTTTGCCAGATACAGAGTCGCCACCTAAATATTTTATTTTGGGGAATTTAGGAAACCCTGACTCGTTTGCCTAAGGCCACGTGTCCGTCATCACCAAAGTTGCCTCGGCTCGGGAGCTTGGGTACGATTGGGAAAGGTCAGCTATGAGCACCCCCGCTCGCCCGATCAAAGATCGGCCTCTACTAACCATGATATCTTGTTTTGAAAACATTATGCGTCTTATTCCAGTTATTAGCCTAGATTTACTACGTGATGCGCACAACAAAACAAGTATAGACTAGATCGCCTAATTTGGAACAAAGCATTGCATATCCATTTGTTTGAAAATGGCTTGAGATTTGCTACTCGCAAGTAGGCTAAAATACGGATTTCAATGAATTATTCCAATTCAAACAATCCAACCTTCACCCACAGGCATTAAGGCAGTTTATATCACGTAAGCAATTAGCCTCATGGCAAGCATGCTGTCATGTTAACATTCACACTCATGCGAGATGCTAAAGCATAAAAGCTTACTTAGTACTCAAAGCCAAAACAGAAACTAGTTAGTAATCATATGCATAATCCTAGTTCATGTTAAGATGGCTAATGCAACGCATACAGAATGTCACTAGAATAGGCTCAACTAATCCTAGGATGGCATGTGGAATGCAACAAATAGCACATATTCAAGTTAGATTTGAAATACTATGCGGTTAGCATGATGTGCCGAGCCCTGGTGCATGCAAGACTGATGAATGATGCACGCATGCATAGCATAAGGTATGCTAATTTAAATATGCCCTAAAACTAACCATCAAAAGCAGGTAAGTAAAAGGGAGAAAGAAGTGGGGGTTGGAAGACATACACACACGCACCCACACTCATTACAAATTCGCCATCGCTCGGAGGGACCAAAAGAATAATACAAATCAATTAACCTACAAGCTAATTAAATATTACAGACCACTAGTTAAGCAAATTAACTAAGCTAAGAAAGCAGTAAAAGGCTTCGGAAAAGGGTCCAATGCACGTGTGCTCGGGTTTGCTCGGGAGTCCACTGCTATGCGCAAGTTGCCTCTGTTTTCCCTGCTCTGCTCCTCTGATCATTGCACGAATCCCAAGATGCACTGCTTGGACACTATGGAACACCACCGGCCAAGACAAATGGTCACCGACCACTGGAAATGATCACCGGCCATAAATTGTTGGTCGGTCGGCACTAAAGATGGCCGGCCGGCCAACTCTTCCTGCAAAATCCTGTTTTGACAGCAACAGAGGGCAAAACAAGGCATAACAAGGCATTTCAAGCAAATGTGTGCACAACCACATCCCTTATCATGTTTGTGACTCAAAGGGACATGGTTCTCGATTCTCGGGCCACCAATCGTGCATTTCAATGCGTGATGGCCCAAGAAGCCAAGTTATGCATTTTGATTTCAAATGAGATGCACATCAAACAAACAAGTGAGGCTCAACCTTTATCATACTCAATTCAAGAGGCTAAGCATGCATGTCAATGCAATGCAACCTAGACATGTGAGCTAGTATGCATCAATGACCAACACTTGGGCATATAGAAGCAACCCTCAAGCACACTTAAGAGGATGCAAACATGGACAAATAGCATGCATAGAAAGCTCTGAAAATCATGTTATAAAATGATGCCAAATCAATCTAAACAAGGCAATCAAAGCATGCAAGCAAAGCTAAAACTCAAGGCAAGCCAAAAGGGTATTGAACTACCCTTAACAAAACCAAACATGGCATGAGTTGAAAAACTAAAATTAGATTTTTAGCATGTTAAAACAAGGCCGAAAATACATCTAGATGGCATCTAAATGGCTCAAATCTAAAAGCGTGCAAAAGAGGCCAAACATGGAGCATGAGACAACAACCTTTTAACATATTAAAGGGGTATCAAATTCAAGCATATAGGCATGCCACAAGGACTGAAATAACATGACAAGTGGTTCCAAACCACTGAAATGATGCAAGGATGGCATGCTAGAGGGGTCAATGCTCAAGGCATACAAGAGAGTTTGCATGGTAGCTATACAAAGTAAAGCATGGATGACTCAAATGACCAAAAATAGTCCCTTAGCATACTAAAACCAGCATAAAAGCTTTACAAAGCTAGGCCAAAACACATGAGCATGGTAGTCTAAATGCTAGGCACATGTTAAGGCAAATCATGGCATTACAAGGCATGTGTGCAAGCTAAGCATGGTGTGTCTAAACCAAGTAAAAACAATGCTATATCATGGAAAAATAAGCACAAATAATACTTAATACATGGCCAACATGAACTTAAAAATGGTGCTCACACATGAGGCTAAAATGGCACTTTTTGAAGACAACAAGGAGAGGGGGTGGCCTTCCCCTTCTTAGGACCTTAAACCACCATCCTCACCACTGAAATCTTTTCAGTGGTGAGGAGGTCTAAACAAGGTGGTCCCGAAGCTCACCAAAAACACCCAAAAATGGGGCCAAACAAGGCCTAAGAGGGGGTAAACGACCCCAAACACAAAAGTGGTCTTAATGAAGTATCTTAAACACAAAAAAATAGAACTTTTTTATGTTATACACAAAGCTCAAAACAGCAAGAAAGATAGGCAAAAAGTGTGTGCAAAAACAGGAAATAAAGGGGAAAAAGGAGTTACCTTTGTAGCCAAAAGGGGACAGCAGCCTCTTGGTCTAAAAAACAGTCCCTTAACCTCTGAAAATGGCCTCCAAGCTCCTTAGGTTGATGATGGAGGTGTTAGGCCAAGAGTTGTTGTGTAAATGTGCAAGAACTAGACCCTTTTGAACCCTCTAACCCACACAAATGTAGAGAGAGAGGGAGATATAGAGAGGGAGTGATATATATATCATATATATCAAATTTTTCTAACCCTTGAAATGGGAGGAGAGGCCCTCCTTATATAGACAAGGCAATGGCTCAAAGCTTCTAAGAGAAGCTAACATAAAAAAGGGTCAAGGGGGGCAAGCTTATCAAGGAAGCTAACCCAAAGGTCCAAGCTTCTCTTAGAAGCTTGGAGCAAAAGGGCCAAGAAGGCCAAGCTTCTTGGAGAAGCTAGACAAGGGTTCAAGCTTCTTGGAGAAGCTAAGCCAAGGGTGCAAAAGGTTCAAGCTTATTGGAGAAGCTAAACCAAGGGTTCAAAAGGTTAAAGCTTCCTCAAGAAGCTAAACCAAGGGTTCAAAAGGTTCAAGCTTCCTCAAGAAGCTAAAATAGGGGTTCAAAAGGGTCAAGCCTCCCCAAGAAGAGGTCTCAGCCAGAAAAAGAGTCAATCGGCCAAATTAATGGTCGGCCGACCAAACAAAGTGCCGACCGGCCATCACCAATGGCCGGTGGCAAGAAAAGAGGGTCGGTGGCCTCAAGCCATGGCCGGTGGAGGTGTTGGGGTGGCCAACAAGCCATCCCCTACCCTCAGAAGCAAAAACACAAGTCGAGAGGTCTTGAGGCAAGGCATGCGGCCGAAACCTCCGAGAACTCAAGACGAACACGAACATGGATGATCACCGAGTGTTCAAATGGTGACGTCCAAGTCTTGAGGACGGTCAAAAATGGGGTGTCTACAAATTGCCATGCATCCGGATGACCAAGAAAAAACTGCATTCCTCACCCCTAGAGGAACCTATTGCTACAAGTTCATGCTTTTCGGGCTGAAGAATGCGGGGGCAGCTTACCAAAGATTAGTCACTGTCATGTTCAAGCAACAACTCGGCCATACCATGGAAGTATACATCGAAAATGTGGTGGTCAAATCCAAGGAAAAGCATACCCATCTAGTCGATTTGGCAGAGACATTCGGTATTCTGCGAAAGTACAAAATAAAGCTAAACGCCTCGAAGTATGCTTTTGGCATCGGATCTGGCAAGTTCCTTGGCTACATCGTTAACCACCGCGGAATCGAAGCCAACCCGAAGCAAATCACATCAATTCTAGAACTTGGCTCTCCTCGGTTGGTCAAAGAGGTTCAGAAGTTGATGGGAATGGCTGCCGCGCTCAACAGGTTCATTAGCCATTCCACAGATCGCTCCCGATAATTCTTTCATACACTTTGGCAAGGTAAAGCTTTTGAATGGACTCCTGAGTGCCCAGCCTCTTTGGACGGCTTGAAGACTTATCTCCAATCAGTACTATTCTTGGCAACACCTTCGGCAGGCGATCCGCTCATTTTATATCTGGCGGTATCCGACCAGGCAATTAGCGCCGTACTGTTAAGAGAAGAACTTAGGGAGCAGTGACTAGTTTATTATGTGAGCAAAGCAATGGCTGATGCCAAAACACGTTATCTTCCTTTGGAAAAGCTCATCCTGGCTTTCGTCATGGCAGCAAGAAAACTGATGCATTATTTTCAGGGCCATACCATTGGGGTACTAACTGACTATCCACTCCGCCAAGTTCGCAACGCCGAGACAAAGAGCACGTTTGAAATGGGCTCGAACTGGCCAAGATGATATACGATTCGCCCGAACCTCCATCAAGGGGCAAGTGCTTGCTGACTTTGTAGCCGAATTCACGAGATCCCTCGTCGATTTTAAGTCTGATCAAATACAACCTAAGCCTAATTGGAGAATGTATGTTGGAGACATTCGGTAGATGTATTGTGACGGGTCATCTAACCAACGTGGCAGTGGGGCCGGCATAGTAATCATGACCCCCGAAAAGGCAATAATCGAGCAGGCTGTCAAATTGGGCTTCGATGTGTCAAACAATGAGGCCGAATATGAAGCATTGTTAACCGGCCTACAGAATGCACTTCACCTCGGTGCGCTGCATTTGCTTGTTTTCTGTGACTCGAAACTAGTCATCAACCAGTTGAAAGAGGAATATGCAGCCAAAAACGACCGCATGGCAGCCTATATGAAAACAACAAATTATTTGCTCGCGAAATTCGATCATCATGAATTGAATCAAACATCCGAGATCAGAACACGCATGCAGACGCCCTAGCTTGCCTAGCCTCTACTATCAATTCAGAAATTAAACAGACAATTGAAGTAGGATTCGTCCCTAAGCTGAGTATTATCTCTTCTGAATCAGTTCAGATCAACACCATTGAACCAGGTCCAAGTTGGATGGACCCCATCGCTGCATTTCTATCCTTAGAGTAGCTCTCGATGGATAAGAAAGAAGCACACAAACTGCGAAACAAAGCCCTGTGATACTACTTGGATCTGCAGGGGAAGCTTACCAAAAAATCCCTTTCTGGGCCGTACTTAAAGTGTGTTCACCTAAATAAAGTAGAGGAACTCTTGGCTGAAATACATGAAGGCAATTGTGATGCCCATTTTGGTGGATGTTCTTTGGCCCATCGAGCCGTAACACAGGGATACTATTGGCCGACCATGCGAATAGATTCTGAATGTTATGTCAAGAAATGTGAACAATGCTAGAAGTTTTCCCTTTTAACTCATCTGCCTACCAAGGAGTTAAACTCTATCACTAGTCCTTGGCCGTTCGCCCAATGGGGACTTGATATCGTCGGACCACTGCCACGGGCTCCAGGGAACAAGTGATTCCTGATTGTCGAGACATATTATTTCACAAAATGGGTCGAAGCAAAGGCACTAACACATATTCGAGATATTGACGTTAAGCATTTCGTATGGAAAAACATCATAACTCGATTCGGCATACCAAGAGCACTTGTCTCAGACAATGGCACATAGTTTGATTGTGGCGTCTATTGAGAATTATGCAACACGTATGGTATTCGACCCTACTTTTCCTCGCTGGCTTATTCACAAAGCAATGGTCAAGCGGAGGCCTCCAACAAAGTCATTCTAGATGGCATCAAGAAAAGGTTGGAGAAAGTTAAAGGCAGATGGGTCGAAGAGCTGCCCAGTGTGTTGTGGGCTCATCGCACTACTTCAAGACGGTCCACTAGGGAAACGCCGTTCGCTCTATGCTTTGGAACCCAGGCGATCATCCCCCTGGAGATCGGCCTACCCACTCTGAAATCGAAGGTTTTTGACATGGGTCATAATGACATGATGTTGGCCTTGGACTTGACTCTGATTGAAGAACGCCGAGACCGTGCCCTTGCTTCAATGGCGCAGTATCAGCAACAACTCGCTAAATCATATAATCAACGCATACATCTGCGTCGTTATACACCTGGAGAATTGGTCCTTAAGAAAGTGCTTCCCGTTACTAGGAATCCCGCTGACGGAAAGTTAGGTCCTAACTGGGACAGCCCCTATCAGGTTGACTCAATCGCAGGAACAAGGGCATATTAGCTCAAAGACATGGCTGGAAGAAGTTTGCCACGTCCCTAGAATTCCACACATTTGCGCAAATTTTATCATTAAGCAAACTTGTGCAGCATGTTAGCTTGTTTTGAATTTTCGCTGTGTACATCTTTCTTTTTTCCAATGCAATGCCTTTTCTTTCTTGTCTTGTGAATTATGGTTCTACAAAAAAAAGCCTCTGAATTCAGAGCGCCTTTCGTGGATGTCACAATTGGCCAACACAAAAAGTCTCCGAATTCGGAGCCCCATCCGTGAATGACATGTTTGAGCCGAATAAGCCTTCGAATTCGGAGTACCCTTCGTGGATGTCACGATTGGCCAACATAAAAAATCTCTGAATTCGGAGCCCTATTTGTGAATGACACGTTTGGGCTGAATAAGCCTCCAAATTCGAAGCGCTCTTCGTGAATGTCACGATTGGCCAACACAAAAAGTCTCTGAATTCGGAGCCCCATTCGTGAATGACACGTTTGGGCCGAATAATTGTCTGAATTCGGAGCGCTCTTCGTGGATGTCACGATTGGCTAACACAAAAAGTCTCCGAATTCGAAGCCCCATCCGTGAATGACACGTTTGGGCCGAATAAGTCTCTGAATTCAGAGTGCCCTTCGTGGATGGCATGATTGGCCAACACAAAAAGTCTCCGAATTTGGAGCCCCATCAGTGAATGACACGTTTGGGTAGAATAAGCCTCCGAATTCAGAGCGCCCTTCATGGATGTCACAATTGGCTAACACAAAAAGTCTCCAAATTCAGAGCCCCATTCGTGAATGACATGTTTGGGTTGTATAAGCCTCCAAATTTGGAGTGCCTTGTGTCAATTGGCCAACACCGAAGAAAATGTATAACTCAACAGCATAGAAATTGTATGACTCAACAATACGATTACTATAAGCAAAAATAAGCATCTAAATCGGAATAATATAGAAATTGTTTACTGCATTAAATAAAACATCAATACATAACCACCTACAAATTGGTGCCATGTGATATATAAATTTAACATATAAGTTTATTCGGCATCCTCTTCATCGTCGGTCTTCTCAGCATCATAAGCCTCGAAGGGAAACTTGTAATTTTTTGATATAGAGGTGACGCAGCTTCAATACCCGCCGCCTGCAGAGCCTTAGTCCACCCATGCTTAAACTCACGATTTTTGCACCGGCAGACGTCTTCGGTTAACTTTTCTTTCGTCTTCTCGATACCTATCTTCTGCCGTCAAAGAAACCTTCATTGTAGGCCTTCGTTCTTATTGCTTCTCTTGTGAACATGCTCGCCGCATCTCGGTCGACAACGGCATGATCTAAGAGCCACTGGTTTACCCTTCGGGCTACAATCGGGTTGACTTGATGGTCAACTTTTTCAAAGATTTTTTGCCTTTTTTAATTCGTTCTCGGCCTTTTCTGTGTGTTGTTCCAGGCTTTAAATGCAGTTGTCTTTTTGCTCTATCTCCCTCTACATGGCACGAAGACGCATATCGATTTCATAAGAAGTGTACAGACCCCTTACCGCTCCATGGATGCCGTCCCAAAAAACTTCGTAGTCAGGCCGACCAACCATTGATTGTTGGACCTCGGGTGGAAAAATCTGTCGAGCAAATTCGACCACCACATTTGGGTCGCGGACGATCGAATCTGCTTCAGTCATTGGTTTATTCCCAACGAAAACCGAAAAACTCAACGGGCGTGGAGCTCTGCTTGGCTCACTTCGTGTAACACTCTGACCGTCAGTATGACTCCTTGATCCCACTCGTTGCTGCATCTCATCCCTGGGGGACCTCACTGTGTCACCTCTTCTGGGGGACCGACTCCAACACTTGAGAGGCCAACGTCTCTCCCTTCTCTTCGTTGTTACATCCCCCGCTCTTTGCACTTCGCTTCCTGTAGTACGATGCATTTTAGCGTCCAACTCAACTAAACTTCTTGCTTCTCCTTTACTATTGAAGAACAACCTTTGCGACATTTATGGCCCAACTCGTGTTTCTACTCTTCCTTCACTTATCGATCATCGTCGTCTGTGCCCGCAGCTTCTTAAATACTAACTACCTCGTTCATTAATTATGGACGCAACACTTCCAATGCGCCCAACAGTAGCCCCGCATCTTTCACAGGGTCCGATATATATTTCCAAATGGACACATGATACTCGGCGCAGTAACGTTATGCCCAAATTGGCCAAGTCCATCACAACATTCACAAGTTGTGACCTGCAAGTTACACAGGTTATTCGGCTCTATAACGGTATGCTTAAATGATATAGCTAAATGACAATACATCACCTCATTTGGCTAGACGTTAAGCTTTGAGCTGAATATTTTGTTCTCGAGTGGCAACCTGCAAAGGACACAGGTTATTCGGTGTTCTAACGGTATGCCCAAATGAGGCAAGGGCATCACTATGATCGACATCTAATGATATAGCCAAATAACAATACATTACCTCATTTGGCCAGATGTTAAGCTTTGAGCTGAATATTTTGTTCTCGAGTGGCAACCTGCAATGGACACAGGTTATTCAGCGTTCTAACGGTATGCCCAAATGAGGCAAGGGCATCACTCTAATCGGCATTTGACGATATAGCCAAATCACAATACATTACCTCATTTGGCCATACGTTAAGATTTGAGCCGAATAATTTATTCACCTGTTGAAACTTGCAAGATATACAGGTTATTCGGCGCTAACTTGTCCTTGCTAACAAGCTAGCCAGGAAATGTATACAATTTTATAGCCAAATTGAGCTACGTTTATTTTGACATTCAAATTCGTTATTACTATTGAGCTCGACATACAATTTGATAACTATCTCACTCAAAATTAGCACACGAAAAATAGGAAAACAGATGATTTTCATTAACAAATCGAGTACAATTGGTCATCATTTTACTCATGAAAATTGCCTTACAAAAATCTACAAAAATTACATACAAGAAAACGCTGATCAAAAAACAAAATTACACTTTATTCCTCAGGGTCAAACTCCAGCGGCTCAACCTCTAGCTTCTCATACTGAATTGGCTGCTCCAATACCACATTAGCTGCTGCTAGAGCTTTGAGCCTGCCTTGCTTGAATCCCTGATTCTCAAATTTGGGCACTTCCTCTACATATTTCTCCAAGGCAACGACCTTGCTAGCGGTGAACGCTTTGGAAACCTCGGATTCAGCAATTTCTTTTGCCTTATTCGATTCTTCTAAATTGGCATCCAGCTTTGCAATTGCTTCCTTGGCTAACTTTAATGCCTCTTCGCTAACATTTGCTCTATCTTCGGCAGCAACTCTAAGAAGATCCGAGCGTTTAGCCTTCTCTTCCTCGGCATCGGCCCTTGCCCATTCTTCCTCCGCCTTCTTGGCTTCAGAGTTGGCCCTGAGGGATGCCACCGCCAGTTCGGCTAATGCCTCTTTAGCTTTATTCTTTTCAGTTTCAATTTCGGCTTTGGGAGAGCTGATTTGCTCAACGGCGTCGTAATGTCAGCAACCGATCTCCTTGATCTTGCCTGCCTTCTGAAGCAAAGCACGCATAAGTTAACAGGCATAACAATAATGGAAATAGTAGTAAGTGTACATTCCAGTATCGTCGACTGAGCAGCTAGTGCTATCAACACCATGTCCGGCTCTACACGTAACGCAGCCCCTGTCAACTGGCAAGGATATCGATGAGGCCATACTTAGCACCACAGCGGGGTCCTTTAAAGCCAATGCGTCAGTAGAAACTGGCATGTTCTTTATTTTTGGTTGGATAATAAACGGCGTTGCGATATCCTGCGGTTCATCCACGCGTGGCCGTTTGTCGACTAACTCTTCGGAAAGGTCGGCCCCAAACTCAGTGGGGCATTTTCCCCTCCTCTGTTCGACCAACTGATTGTCCGATTGGCCAATAGACAACTCTTCCACAATAGCTTGCTTCGTTTCTTTAACAATAGTTTGAGAAATTACGGCCTCAACCGGAGCTAGAGGAAGAGCATCAGTTTGAACAGGTGGGGGCTCAGACTTGGCGGCCTCGGCCCTTCTTCGAGCTTCGAGCCGTTATCTTCTCGGCATTCTTTTTCCTGGCCATCTGTGCAAGCGACTCACCGGCCATATCTTCAGGTTCGGTGCCAGGAAGATCTCTTAAGTCGGTAAAAATATCGTCGTCTAACGATATGTCAACCCGCCCTGAAGTGGACGGGGAGTTAAGGCCGACTTTTTCAAAAGCCGAGTTGAAAGCCGTGTCAACTTCCTCCAAATCGGCTTCGTTTGGTTCAACGACTTCCTCACGGTCTTCATCTCGCTCCAAATCTGAATCTCCGACACCAATTTCCCTAAGGTTCTTGTAGTTCGGGAAAATAAGTGCCATGAGCTGTTGTTCGCCCTTCGAAATCAGAATGTGATTCGTAGCCCAAAAAGTGGCGTACGTAGGTTCGTATCGCAACAATATATGGGCAGCCTACCCTTGTTTTTGAAGGTTTGGATGGCCAAAAAATTCTAGTGCTGTTTTGACTTGTTGAAGTACAACTTCGTTGACCGAAGGAAGTACTTTCTTCAAATCGTTACCTGTACAAGCAAACGATTAGTGCATGGGATTAAAGCTGAATAATCGTATAAGAAATTCCTGGAAAAATGGGACTGCATGACCACCTGGTTTGCCTTTTCGTCTAGGTATAGGATCTAGGCGATCTTCGCCTTCGTCGAATTACCAGTTACCTCGGACAACGACCATGACATCGTCAACATGCTTGCCAGAGCTGGCAAGCATAGTCACCAAATGGTGGTCGGTGTCCTTAGCCCTGAGAAAGTAGCGTCCCTGCTAGCTACAGGATTTGGCCAAGGCATAACAATGCCGAATAGCAGAAATTCCAAGATTGAGCCTAAGGCGGTGGTTTAATTCTACAATTCCCATTATGATTCGGTAAAAGTTTACGTTAGGCTGAGAAGGGATTAGACCCCAATGGCAAAGGACGGCCCTAAAAAATGGGTGAAAAGGGAAACGGACTTTGCCCTCAGCGATTGACAGGAGATGAAAGATGATTGTACTCTCATCGGTCCTCTCCATGTCAACTACGCTCTCTGCCATGAGTGACAAATGGACGTCGTTAGGAATAGAAAAATGGCGTCGAAAACCAGAAACTCGATCCGCAGAAAGAAAGGCTTTCAAATGTTTTGCATCCTAGCCAGTATAGGAAGTACGCTAAACTAAAACAAACAAGGAAACGGGAGTTGAAATGGAGAAGAGAAGAACTTACAAGAAGTACAGAGGACAATAAGGAACGGGAAGAAGTTACAGAGATCGTGGAATAAAGGAGGTATACTGACAGGCAACCAAGAAGCTTTGCGTATTCAAAAAACATACATTCGAAGGGATAACACGGTTTCAAATCGCATTAAATGAATGAAGCGTACAAAGGGGCGGGAAATTATAATGATTTCTAAAAAGCGTAGACATTCTGATGCTTGTGTTGGAATGAGTGTAACCGCCATATTTTTGACTCTCCGAGTTCAAGACCAAACATGCCGACTAACTGGCATTAGTAGGATGTTTGGGGGGCAATTGTGGGAGCCGAATAAATTTATATGTAGGAAAGCCAAATATATTTGAAGGAAATCAGGATATATACTATTCGGCTCCGTCCTGGGGGGTCCTGAAGCCGAATAATAGAATTGGCCATAGAATCAGCCATACAAGAAGTCGAGTGGGAATAGGCACATGACAGAAAGGCCAAGTGAGCAGTTATGTACTCGATTAAAAGTGGGCCTGACCTTCGAGACCAGGGACGACTATAAATAAGAGAAGCATCAACCAAAGAGAGGTATGTGAGATCAGATTAAATAAACTTACGACACAAGCAAACGAGAGAGCATATTCTAACTTGTCCGTCGGAGTGCTAATTCCGGCACTCCCGACCGGAGTGTTAATTTCCCCTTTTCAGGTGGCAATCGGAGGATCAGGAACGTCCTTCAGGATCCAAGAGTATTTCCAAACCACATCTCCACAGGTTCTATCACTTGCAAATAAAATTTTGTCCCAAGGGTTAGAATCAATCCATTTAGGTAATCAAATCATAGAATAATGATTCAAAATGTACGCAATAGTTCTACATCTCAGTCAATCATAATATGTTCCCATATCTATTCCTTTCAGCATAGTTCAGGTTGTTATGCATAACGATTGATATTAATTTGTCTAAATATTGTAGAAGGGATCAATCAACAGATTCTCAATATTTACAAGTTTCAATACCTTCCATAGCATAGGTAACTTGTCAAATCCGTAGAGTTAACATTTCACACATCAGTAAATCAGACATGAAGCATAGATTCATAATTCCAACAATTTCACATACTAAAATTTTCAAGATGTATAGCACAAGTTCATGGTTCTACTAATCCAACGAGTTCAACTAGCATGTTCACAACTCATGTCAAGTCAAGTCAAGAAGTGTACGAGTCTCACACTAATTTCCACATAAACATTTTGCATATAATTTGGATAATACCTGCATCAGTTGTCTATGTATTCTGGGTATTTTCTGAAACTAGGATGTAAACCCTTCCTTGCCCGGGATTGTTTCCTTCAGGAGTAAAAGTTGCCTTTGTTCTTGGTATGGGAGTGGAATTAGCCATACTAGCATTTGGCCTATTGTTGTTTGGATGGGCTTGTGGGCAAGACTTAGCCAAATTTCCTTTCTGTCCGCATCTAAAAGAAGCTCCTGATAGGCGGCGACACATGCCCTAATGTTGTTTCCCACATTCCCTACACGTAGGTATCTTTTTGCTCCCTTTACTTTCTTGACTTGTATTGTCAAAAGTTCTTGAATTTGATTTTTCTTTCATGGAAGTCATTGAATCATTGGTCATTTCAACTTTTTGTTTCTTCTGTTTCTTACTCTTCTATTCGGTTGTTGATGTTGACTTGGACATTTTCAACGCAACAATATTTGCTTCCGACATCAAGGCTCTATCAAGGACATCCACTTACTTTCACTATAAGAAAAGTGGGCTTAAAAGACGAAAGCATTTGCGATGGCACACTCACCGTGTCAAAAAGTGACTTTTTGCGACGGCACAACTTGCTGTCGCAAAAAAAGGTGAGTTTTTGCGACGGCACAACTTGCTGTTGCAAAAAATGTGAGTTTTTACGACGACACAATTTGTTGTCACAGAAAAATAGAGTATTTGTGATAGTAGAAAATACTGTCATGAAAAAGGAGAGTATTTATATATGGCATCGTAAAAAAAAAGAAGAGTATTTGCGATAGCAGAGATTGTTGTCGCGAAAAAAAAGAGTTTTGTGACGGCACTAGCTGCAATTGTAAAAAAAAAAAAGGTAAAAAAAAAAATATTGTGGCTTTGAGATGGCTTCATATATATACAGTCACAGAATGGTTTGAACAAATGCAACAACATTTTTTTGTCGCAAAAAAAATTTAAAAAAAATGACGTCGTCTTACTCTTTTGATATAACATTTCTCTTTTCACCCATTTTTTCATCTTCCTATCTCTCTCTCTTCTCTTTTTCTCTCTCACTCATCACTATTCTCTGCATGCATTTGTCTTTCTCTCTCTCTCATTCTCTTTCTCTTTTCCTCTGTGTCTCTCGCTCATCTCTCTTCTCTCTCTCTCTCTTGTTCATCTCTCTTTTCTCTATGTCTCTCATTTCTCTCTATCTGTTTCGCACATCTCTCTATCTCTTTCATTTCTCTTTTCCCTCTATCTTTTTCTCTTTGTCTGCTTGTTTGTCTCTCTTCCCCACTATGTTCATCGTGCTTACTCTCTCTCCCTTCTTCTCTGTTTACCGAGCTTCCTCTCAATTTATCGATCCATTACAAGAAAATGCACTTTTAGTGACCACTCTCTCTTTCTGTGTCTCTCTTTGTCTCTCTCTCTCGCTCATCACTATGTCTCTGTCTCTCTCTATCTCTATCTCTCTTCTCTATTTGTCTCTCATTCATCTCTCTTTCTCTCACCACTCATCTCCTCTTCCACCTCTACAACTACCATTACTACCACCATTGCCACCATTCCACTTCCACCACCACCACTACTGCCACTACTACTACCATTACCTATTCTCCACCACCGCCACTCCATCTCCTCTATCACTACCACAACTTCACTACTAATCTCCTTCGCCATTACCACCATCACCACCACCACCACTATCACCTCTTATCCAGCACCTTCACCATTACTGCTGCTCTCTTTTCTCTACCACAAAAAATTAGTTCCTGATTTTTAGTGACCAAAAAACATGGGTTGCAGAAAAATATTTTTCATTGACCACAAAAAATTAATTTTACTTTAACAGAAAATATTTTTCATTAAAATATTACCCCTACTTCTACCAAATAAAAAAAAAAATTTTTTTTTTCATTAAAATAAAAATGAAACAAATAAATTTTCAACTTTAGTAACTAAAAAAAAATGAAAAATCAAAAAAAAAAAAAAAAATTAACTACGAAAAAATAAATTTATTTTAACAAAAAATAAATAAAATTCCATAAATGTGATCAATATAGTGTGATCAATATATATTCTCAGAAATAGGCCAAAATTTTTCCAAATTTCCTCAAACCCTTTGGCGCCTATAATTTCTTTTTCCTTTTTCTCTCATTTTCACGTTCAAATCTCTCTCTCTCTCTCTCTCTCTCTCTCCATCTTCATCTCCATCTTCATTTCCATCTTCGCGCTACTCATCTCACTCTCATTCCGACTCCTCCACTAGCAAGAGCTCGAATCTGCAGAGCATCAATGTCGAAGCATACTATAATATAAGGAACTAGGGATTCTAGAGAGCTTGAATTTGTTGAGCCAGTTGTTGCCCTCATAAACCCTAACATTGGTATGTATTCTCTTGTCTCTCTCTCTCTCTCTCTTTCTCTCTTTCTCTCTCTCTCTCACACACACACACACTCTATTTATTTATATTTTATTCTTTCATCTTCAAGGCTTGAATCTCGTGCTCTAGGTCGACGACCCTATGTGATCTCCAAATTTGCTCTTAATCTCCAAATTCGACCCCCTTAAGTAAAAGCTCCCTCCTTTGTTTCATGGTTTATATATGTGTTTGCTTAATTTACTCTTTGAATTTCTTCTTTTCACCTTTATTTTTGTTCTACATCTATTCTTTATCTTTTATTACATTCACTAAACTTGATTGAATTCGCTGTTACTGTTTGTGTATATATATATATATTTGTCAATTTGTGGTGATTTGTGATTTTGTGTTTTTGATTTAGGGTTTTCATCATTTCATTATAAATTTTTTTTGATTAATTCCTGTGAAATTTTATCCCAATATATGTGGAACTAGGTTTTTTTTTTTTCCTTTTGATTTAGGGGTTTCATGATTTTGTTTTCATTATTAAAAAATTTTGATTAATTTTTTTTTGGAATATTTACAATCAATTTAGAGAGTTCCATGAGAACTCAGGCATTTTTTTTTCTTTTGAATTGAATTGCTTTAGGTTTTTGAATCTTGTGGTTATATATATACATGTGTGTGTATATATATACCTGATTATAGGGAATAGTTCTTATATGATTATTGTTCAATCCAATTAAACGCGTTTGGGTTGGGATTATATTATGAAATGGAATCATATCGGTAAGAATTTATTCTTGTTCTTTTGTCTTTATATTAAATCAATTTAAATTCCAATTGAATAAGAATTTGTTTATGGTGTGAGTGTTATGGCTGGAAATTATCAAATAGATTATTTATTTATATCTAGTGTTTGAAGTTGAAGCTTCAAATGCTGAATTTGTTATGTAGCAGTAGGTAATTAGTGAATACAAATTGGAATATTATTTAACAGCTGTAGACACCCCATTTTTGACCGTCCTCAAGACCTGGACGTCACCGCTTGAACACTCGGTGATTATCCATGTTCGTGTTCGTTTGGAGTTCCCGGAATTCTCGGCTACGCGCCTTGCCTCAGGACCTCCGAACTTGACCGTTTTGTGTCTGGTTTTGCACCAAAAACTTGTGCTTTGCCTTGGAGGGACAGGGAATGCCTTGTGAGGCATCCCCACACACCACCGGCAGTGGCTAGAGGCCACCGGCTGGTTGGTGTTGCCATCGGCACTATATTGTGCCGGTCGGCAGTCAATTTTGTCAAAATGACAATTTTGCCCTGCCGACTACTGTTCAGTTGCCTTTTGAGATATTTTTAAGCAGTTGTATCGCACTGGCTTCCCCTCCATACACGTGTATGGAGGGATGGGCCTCTTGTTTTGCTTAGTGGCTAAGTTTACAAAATGGTCTCCTCTATAAGAGGAGGCCTTGTCTTCTTGGCTGAGGGTTGGGCCATTGGAGAGACAAAAAACCAGAGCTCATATATCTCTATACACTTCCTCTCTCTATATCTTCCATCTCTCTCATCCTTGTGTGTGTGTTTTGGATCCATATAGTGTGTTTTGTCTTACTTTTACACCATTACACACACTATTACACCTAGCTCCGAGATTGAGGGACTTGGAGGTTTGTTTGTGGTGGTTTTGGACTGGATTTGATCATTAGAGGAGGGCTACATCACTTGTTCTTCAAGGAGTCTTCAAGGGTGAGCTAGTTACTTTAGTTTCCCCATTTTTGCAACTAGTTTTTACCTATCTTGCTTTGTGTTTTTGGTTTTGTGTCCAACATAAAAAAGGCTTATCTTTTCATTCTTAAGAACATTCATTAAGGGTATTTTGTGGTTTGAGTGAAAGCTCACCCTCTTAGGCCTTTGTCTTGGCCATTTTGTTGCCTTTTCTTAAGGTTTTATTTGCTTGGTGTTCTTGGTCTTCTCACCACTGAAAACCAGTGGGTTTTCAGTGGTGAGGGAGGTATTTTGAAGTCATAAATAGGGGAGGGACCCCCCTCTCCACTTGGCTCCTTTCTTGTCTTTGTCCTTGGCTCACAAAGTAGCATGTATGCATACTTGCATTTGGCTTCATTTCAGAGTTTTTTTGGGTGTTTTGAATCATATATCATCTCTGTTTTTGGTTGTTTTTGTGGCCCTTGGCATGCTTCTTATACTTGCTTTGTAATGTTCTAGTTTGCCTAGAAATAAGCCATGAGTTTAGGCCATGTTTCTTGCATGAATGAGCCTCACTTCATGAAGATATTATCATCATTTTGCCATGTGTAAGGGCTGTTAGCCACTGTTTTTGCCATGTTTGGCATGTTTGGTGTTGTTATCTTGCTTGTTGACTTGCAAGCCTTGGGTGTGTGAGACCCTAGCATGTTTAGCCTACCTCGATCTTATGATTTGGCATCATTTTAGATCACATTTCAGTCCCTATTCCATGCCTATATGTCTCCGTTTATCACCTCTTCCATGTCTTGAAGTGTTGGTCTCTTATGCTTTAAAGAGGGTATTGTACATGCTTGCATGATTAATGTATTTTGGGGCTGCCATATCAAGGTTTGTGGGGGTATTTTTGCATGATGGAACTCTGTTTTTGCTTAAATAATTCATGCCATGATTGGTCTTAGTAGTGGTGGAAGGGTGCTCCCTTTTTGTGCCTTAATCTTAGGCCATTTGACTTGCATGTTTGCATGAGTATTGGTCACCATTTTGGGCATGTTTTGCCACTGTTTTGGGGAGATTTGAAGGCTGCCCCATTTTAGTTAAATCCACCATTGCATGCTTGCCTCATGGTGGTTACTTAGTTGATTCATTAAGCGTTACTACATGTCATTCCCATTGCCTTAAGTGTCCATGTTTGCATTACACCTTGCATTTTGCATGCCTAGTATTGCACACTTAATATCATGTTGCATTGCATTTGGTATGCCTTGCATTTTCGCATTATTGTTGCATTGTTGAGCCTTGTTGCATACATGCATTCCATGTCTTGGTTTGGGGTGTCAAACCAAGTGTAAGGGTTGAGAGAAGTTCACACTACAAGTGGTGCAACTTATTTCAATTCTTGGTCACCAAGGCCCTTGACCAACAAATGATAAGGCTTTGGTTTCATTTGTGTGTTTGCATGCATTTTTACATTAAAATGCAAACTTAGTTCCTTAGGCTATCATGCACCAAGATGCATAATTGATGGTCCAAGAACCAAGGGTCATGCTTCCTTGAGTCCCACGCATGATAGGAAACATTGGCCATGCATAAATTTGCTCTAAAATCCATATCATGCAATCGCTTGCTTTGCCTTGTCAAACCGTCCTCTCTGCAGAATTTGTGCCGATCGGCAAGATAGAGTGCCGACGGCACTTTATGAACAGCCGATAACTCCAAATGCAACGGTGGCCACACTCTTTAGCGGTGGTGTTCCCTTCACGGTGGTGATCTTGATGTATGTAGAAGGTGTTCGAGACTTTGGCGGTTTGAAAAGACAGATGTTGAAAACAGAGGCCGCAGTGTCATGATGCGGGTTTCCGGGCGAGTCAGATTCGAGCATACATCATTCACGCATCCCGAGGCAGGGGCTGGGGCCACCTTTCCTTTTTGCATTTAATTTGATAAATAGAAATTTTGTAATAATTAATTTATTTTGTATTTGGACTGTATTATTTTGGGACTGTATTATTCTTTTGAGTCCCTCTATGCGAGGGCGTAATTGTAATAAGTGTGCGTGGGTGTGTGCATGGCTTCCAACCTCCATTTCTTTCTTCCCTTTTACTTACCTGCTTTTGATGGTAGATTAGGGCACGTTTATTTTAGCATACCTTATGCAGTGCATGCGTGCATCCATGCATTTGTTTACATGCATCGGGCTCGGTACATCACGCTAACTGCATTGTATTCCAATTTCCAAATTGAATATGTGCTATTTGTAGCATTCCATATGACATGCTTAGGACAGCCGAGCCTGTTTAGATTACACCATTGCTTGTGTTGCATTAGCCACTTAACATGAACTAGGTCCATGCATGGATTTCTAATGAGCTTCTGTTTTGGCTTGGAGTACTAGGTAAGCTTTTATGCTTTAGCATATCACATGTCTGTGAGTGTTGCCATAATAGCATGACTACCATGAGGCTAAGTGGTTATGTGACATAACTGCTTGAATGCCTGTGGGTGGAGGTTGGATTACTTGAGTTGGAAAAGCTCGTTGAAATCCGTATTTTAGCCTACTTGCGAGTAGCAAATTCCAAAGCATTTTCAAAACCAACGGATATGCAATGCTTATTTCCAAATTAGGCGATCTAGTCTATACTTGTTTGCTGTGCGCATAACATAGTAATTCTAGGCTAATAACTGGAATAAGAACACATAAAGTTTTCAAAATCGGATATCACGGTTAGTAGAGGCGGTCTTGAAGGCGAAAGGGGTGCTCATAGTGACCTTCCTCGATCGTACCCAAGCTCGAGCCAGACAACTTTGGTGTTGGCGGACCGTGGCCTTGACCGAGTCGGGTTTCCTAAATTTCCCATTTTAAAATATTTAGGTGGTGACTTCAGATCCGCAAAGCAAATCCATGTTTGGCACTACTTTTTCAAAAATCTGTTTTCTCAAACGATTTGCCGGATTTGGACTCTTTGGTTCAGATTTAGAACCGTGACACAAATCGAGTCCGAACTGTAGCGAGGTCCCCCCGCGCGGACGTGCTACAGTTTCTGGCGACTCTGCTGGGGATCTTAGAGAGCTTGACTCGAACTCGTGATATCCTGTTTTGACTACACTTATGTGTTTCTTTGCATTGCATGTGCATTGGTGCGCCTAGGACACCGTGTTGGCCATCTGCTATTCCTGAGCGGTTTGCTGGAGGCTTGTCTTGTCAAGGCATGACCATAAGGCTGACCGGTTGCGGGCTCTGCCAGTATGGGAACACAAACCCCGGTTTTACCGGGGCACCCTTTTTGACCATTCGACCTAGTGCATATCGAAATCTGTAGCGACCATTCCAAAATAGGACAGGTTGCTTACCCGATATAGGTTGTTTGAAGCCGCTGTGTGCGTAGTGCAACCCTAACTCCTAACAAAATAGGACAGGGAAACCCTACCCCAACATAGGGGTGTATTGGCTCTCATTTACCTGCTATGTGCTTTTAGAGTGTATCTCTACAGGGAATGCATATACCAGTTTGCAAGATTGGGTATCCGGCCTGAGGGCACCAGTAACAGTATTTTAGGAAATCAGTTATCTGTGGGTACAAGATTCAGACTTGGGGGCAATGATTCAGAAACAGTGATCAGTATTTGAGGAAAAGTGTATCGAGTTCAGCGTGTTATCCAAACCGTGTGTTGTATGTTTATTTTATGACGATTGTGCTGTCCAATTGTCTGTTTATTTATACGCTTTATTTATCTCTTTATTAGGTAGTTGAGCACGATTGCTACCGACCCGATAGATATCCCCCAAGCACCCTGGGTTAGAGGCTGTCGACTCCTTCGATCTGAGGATCTGATAGACGGACAACCAGTGTACTACTCACTACCCCCGGTTACTAGGCCTGAGGTCGGTCGCAGAGGACATCAAGACAACGATGATTCAGAGGGCTTTATCTACCCCACTGTGTCAAGAGGATCGGACTCTGGTCACCAACAGAGAGAGAATATATACCAGTAATCCAACCAGAGCAGGATAGCATGGCTAGTTTGGAGGAGATGGTGCGCCACCTTCAAGAAAGCATGAAAGCAATGCAGCAGGATGCCGTCCGTCAGCAGATTTTGCGAACAGCCAGGTTGTGAGGAACAGGCAGAGACAATTGCGAGCTAGAGCAAAGCGGGAGCATCTGCCAGATCAAGCTCCTTCCCCACCAGGAGTTCCTAACGTCGGGGAGGCCAATGTTCGATCTGAGCGAGCCCCATAAGACCACCCCACCTCCAACCCTACCTCAAATCCAACCTCGGCTATCAAAACACCCACCAACCCACGGACTCTCCCTTTGAGTTCGAGACTGATCCCATCGCACTAAAGTTGAGCAAGCTTGAAAAGTTGTTCAAGAGGTCCCAAGGGGTCAAGACTATCTCCGACATTGAAGATGGTTACACCGACGCAGCTGTGACGCTGCCCGACAGATTCAAAATGCCTCATATTGATCGATTTGACGGGTCCAGGGACCCCATGGTACACTTAAGACTGTTTTCAGATGTTCTAAGGCCAATGGGCCTCAGTAGGCTCCAGAAGTTGTCTTTGTTTGGCCGGACCCTGTCGGGTGTGGCGGCCATATGGTATGCTAAGCTAGAAGATGATGTCAAGAGGAATTGGGACGAAATGGCTGAGGCCTTCATCACACAGTATTCGTATAATACACAGATTGAGATTACGACCCGTGATCTCGAGACGACTAGGCAAGAGCCTAAGGAGAGTTTTTCAGAGTTTGTAACCAAATGGAGGGTTAAGGCTTCGATGATGACCTTGAGGCCTACGGACAAAGACCAGATTCGGATGATTGTGCGCAATCTTCAACCGAAATTGATGCAAAAGATGATAGTACTCCCCTTTCCTACTTTTTTTGACCTACATGAAATGGGAGTGCAGATTGAAGATGCCTTGAAGCAAGGCTTGATTGATAACGACCGGGAGCAACTGTAACAACGCCCGCGGGGGACCTCGCTACTAGTTCGGACTCGATTTTGTTGCGGTTCTAAATCTCGAACCAAAGAGTCCAAATCCGGCAAATCGTTTTGAAGAAAAACAGATTTTTTGAAAGAAGTGCCAAACATGGATCGCTTTGCGATAATGTAGTCGCCACCTAAATATTTTAAAATGGGAAATTTAGGAAACCCCGACTCGGCCGAAGGCCACGTGGTCCGCCATCACCAAAGTTGGCTCGAACTTGGGTACGATTAGGGAAGGTCACATCGTGAGCATCTCGCCTTGGCCAAAGACCGCCTCTACTAACCATGATATCTGCTTTTGAAAACTTTGTGAGTTCTTATTCCGTTATTAGCCTAGATTACTATGTGATGCTCGCAAAGAAACAAGTATAGATCGGGCCGTCAATTGGAAATAAACATCTCATGTTTGTTCGTGAAAGATGGTTTGCTACCCGCAGGTAGGCTTAAAATGCAGATTTTGCCACAATCTAGTGGGCTTAACAAACAATTGATGAATTGCTCCAATTCAGATAACTCAACCTCCACCCACAGGCATTCAAGGCAGTTATATCACATAAGCATTTAGCCTCATGGTAAGCATGCTTTCATGGCAGTCACTCACACACATGCAAGGATGCTGAAGCATAAAACTTACCTAGTACTCCAAGCCAAAACAGAAAACTGATTAGAAATCATGCATGATCCTAAGTATACTGAAATGCCTAATGCAACACATGCAGAATGCAACTATAGCAGGCTCGGCTATTCTAAAGATGGCATGTGAGATGCTACAACTAACACGTATTCAACTTTAGAATTGAAATACAATGCAGCTTTGCATGATGTGCCGAGTTCGATGCATGCAATACAGATGAATGATGCAAACATGTCATTACATCAGATGCTAATTGAAATATGCCCTATATCTAACCATTCAAAGCGGTAAATAAAAGGAGAAAGAAATGGGGTTGGAAGACATACATCACACTCACACACCCTTATTACATTTATGCCCTCGCAGAGGGTCCGAATGAATAATAATACAAATTCAATAAAAGAATATACAATCAAATAATACAAATTCTAATTAATTAACAAATTAATTACAAAAGAATTAAATCATGCAAGCCGTGGACCGCCGCTTCGATAGATGATGTATCTGGTCGCATGGCGCGGAAATTCACCGATGCCCTAATTAGCCTCGCTTGCAGATTTCTAAATGCGCCGACTAAAAAGTTATTGATCCTCGGTTTTCAGAACAGAGAGCAGAAAAGGGCATAGCAATGTATTTCACAAATATATGCATGCCTCGATCCTCGCGCCACCAATCACGCATACCGATGCATGATGGCCGAGGAATCGGATTGCACAACTCAATATAGGGATGAATGCGTACGAATGCGACAACAAAACCTAACTCCATCATGGGTAATCCGGAGTGGTGGTGACTTGGGAATTGAGACTCATTCCACATTTCGAGTACAAAACGTGCCTCGTTTCCCGTGCGATATGCATGATATGCATGAAATGCAACTAATATACAACCTAGCATGCGCAATGCTACGAAAATGAGATGTCTCGAAATGCGTGTCCATAGACACGCAAACCGAGAAATGCGGAATGACATGCGAAATGCAATGATGGGCTTATACCAACATGAGAGAGCCTCAGCCCACTTACATAGGAGGCCGGAATGATGAAAGGAGGTGCCTCGAAAAGCGTGTCCACTTGACACGCAAAACCGAGGCAATGATGTAAAATGCAAACGGAAGAATGGAAGGTGCTCAAGTGCGCTCGCGGCACGCAAACCGAGGCGGCGATGAAAGATGAAAATCGGATAAACCGGTGTTCAAACGCTGCGTGCCCACAGCGCGCAAAACCGAGGCGATGATGAAAGATGAAAATCGGATAAACCGGCAGCCAAACGCGTGCCCACAGCGCCGCAAACCGAGGCGATGATGAAAGATGAAAATCGGATAAACCGGCGTTCAAACGCGTGCTCACAGCGCGCAAACCGAGGCGATGATGAAAGATGAAAATCGGATAAACCGGCAGCCAAACGCGTGCCCACAGCGCGCAAACCGAGGCGATGATGAAAGATGAAAATCGGATAAACCGGCGTTTCAAACGCGTGCTCACAGCGCCGCAAACCGAGGCGATGATGAAAGATGAAAATCGGATAAACCGGCGTGCTCAAACGCTGCGCCACAGCGCAAACCGAGGCGATGATGAAATGGGATGAAATGGCATACGGAATGCAACGATGGGCTTACACCAACATGGGAGAGCCTCACCACTCACATAGGAGGCCGCTTGATAAAACAAAGTCGTTGAAACGCGTGCCCGCGGACACGCAAATCGAGGCAATGATGTAGAAGCATGAAAATGCAAATTGGGCTTACGCCGACATGAGAGGGCCTCAACCACACTCACATAGGCTGCCAATGATAAGAATGAGGTGCCGAAGGCGTGCACACTGGCACGCAAACCGAGGCAATGCAAAAATGATGCAAATGGCATGGGAAATGATATGCAAGCATGGCAATGGAATTTCAGCACCTAAATAAAGGGGAAAACAGCCCCGAAACAATTCGAAATGACACCCGAAGCATGCATTCATCCCGAAAGTGTGAAATTAAGCCCCGAAATGGCCTATAGCCATGCTATACATGCAAAATATGATCATGGAAGCAAGAACAGTAGCAAGGCAGTCCCAAATATGGCATTTTTCAGTAACAAACATGGCCAAAATGCAAGCATAGATAGATCAACAATAGCATGCAAAATTAGTGGCCAAAAGAGGGGTATTGAGACAAGTGATATATGCAAACCCCAAATGGACAAACTTTCTTCTACAACATTGAAGATGAGATAAAAATAAGCACAATTTCAGAAGATGACATCCTCAAAATCAGAATACAAACATGCTATAAAATCCATGCAAAGTAGGCTTCCAAATAGGCTATATCATGAGACATGCAATGCACACACCAAATGACAAAACTTTCTTCATGAAATATGTAAAGGGGGTCAAAATAAGACCAAAACCAGTATGGGTCGAAGTCCCAAAACAAACACAAATAGGTCAAAAATTGCATGCAAAATGGCACACTTGATGAAATTTGAAGGAGGTGGTATATACAATGACCAATGAGGTTGAGCCCTTCTACAATGTTGTAGAGGGGCTCAAAATTAGCACAAAACCAGTAGGGGTCGGACCCTGAAAACAAAAAGGAAATAGGCCTAAACTAGCATGCAAGATAATGGCATAAAAGCTAGGTATTGAAACAAGTATATCATAGGAGCATCAAATGAAGTTGAGCCCTTCTAAAAAGTTGTAGAGGGGCTCAAAACAAGCACAAAAGCAGTAGGGGTCGGAGCCCCAATTCTCAACCAATTGGAGTATAGAAATGAATCAAGAAAAAGCCCTAAAAGTTGGTTTTGAAGACTTACCCTTGAAGACTTGTCTTTCTTTGATTCTTGGCTTTGATTTGTAGCTTCTCAACCTCTGAAATTCACTTCCTAGCTACTGGAATGGTAGTAGGGATGGTGAAGCTAGGTGTTGATGAAGAGAAGACCTAGAGACTTAGAAGCTTTTTGAGGTTTTGAGCTATGAAAATGGAGGAATTTGGAGAAGTGTTCTTGAGACCAATTTTTCCAACCTTGAAGAAGGAGAGGGAGGGCCCTTCAAATAGACAAGAAATGGGGTGTAAAAGGGGAGGGAAAGCACCTAATCTTTCCCTCCCGAAATATCCCCCGGATGCCCCGGGATATGTTGGAAGATATCCGGACAGCTGGGACAGCCGAAAGGTGAACTGGCCGGCCAGTAGCTGGGAGGTGGCCGGCCGGCCACCCACCCACCATGGCCGGCCGGCCACCCCAAAAAATGAACAGTAAAAACTCTGGCCGACCACCATACCAAAGTGTCCTCCCAGATGTGTAGAACAAAGCCCCAAGGTTGGAATCTGGCAACTCTGAAGCAGGAGTCACAACATAGAGGTTGGAGGTGAGGGCCAAAAATGAAACCCACAATTGCCGGGCCGACCACCATACCAAAGTGTCCTCCAAGATGTGTAGAACAAGGATCCAAGGTTAGAATTTGGCAACATTGAACCAAGAGTCACAACATAGAGCTTGAAGAAGAGGCCCAAAAATGAAACCCACAGCTTCGCCGACCACCAACTTTTAGGGTCCTCCCATGTTCCTCATCACAAATATGTAACTTTGGTTGGAAGAAAATACCCCAAGGTGTTCAACATTGGCCCTATGAGAAAACGGGCTCCGGAGGAGCGAAACCGTTATCCGATAATTGCTGGCTTCCCCCAAAGGATCTTCCCGATGTTGAAACAGAGGTACCGCCAAGTTTGAACAAAAACTAATGAGAAATGAACGTCGGCCAAAACCGAGCAACGGATCCCGAAAATGGGCCGCAGTGCCAAGTGGTGTTCAAAGATCGGCGGGTATTCATGACCCCAAAGGTCCTCTCGAATGACAAAACAGAGGTACCGCCAAAAACGGAGAAAACCGATAAAATGAATGTCCGGACCAAACCGCCAATTGGGTCCCGAAAACCGCATAGCACCGAAGTGGCATACGGCCACGGCGGCATCGGGGCCCTGTGGTTCTCGAAATGATAAAACAGAGGTTCTCGCCAGAAACCGGAGAAAGCGGATGCGAATGAATGCTCGGGCCCAAATCACGCAGCCGGTCCCGAAATGGGTCGCCGCACCTAAGTGGTGTTCGCCGCAAGGCGGCATCAGGGGCCCCTGTTCCTAACATTAAAACAGAGGTCTCCGCCAAAACCGGAGAAATCGGAGATGGTTGGGCGTCCCGAGCCGAGGCACACGCCCTAACGGTTCAAAACCGGAACCGCCCGAATGGCAAAATGGCCTTCACGGCCACGAAAAGTAGCTCACGGCCACCGGAGATAATCTACGGATCACTCTTCCTCAGAAAGAAAACAGAGAAAACCGAACTCGTTCGCAAAACCGAGACAAGGTAGAGAAGATGGTTCGAAGTCCGGAGGCAGGCACGCGCCGCGACTCGACTTCAACAAGCACAAGATGCAACATCACCGAAGTGCTCAACCGGTGACGCTCGAGCCTTAAGGTCGGTCAAAAATGGGTGTCTACAGCTGTTCTCTTGATGTAACTCAAAGTCAAGAAGTGACGGAGTGAATGTCAAAGCCCAGAGACGCACCCATTTTTGACAAGGTCAAGACTTAGACAATCATACAAGATAAACAGAATATGTGCCCACAGCAAAATGGGGCAAAACGCAAATGATAGGCACGAGCCGTGTGATCATGCAAATGCAAAGAAGTCAGAATGAAGCAAGTATTGACAAATAGGTGCAACAGCTTATAAGCAAGAATGCAAAGCAAACAACTACATTTCATGCGCTTAGGAATGCGAGAATCATTCAATTCTCCGCTGCCTCACACGGAGAAGATACGATATCGCTGATTCGTCGGGTCGCACCAAATTTCAAATGAACCGTACATACAATATCGCGGCTCGCAAAAATAGAGAAATAAAACAAGAACAATATACAAACAACATATATTCAATGTGATTCCTATGATTCCAAAAGTCTGACACACACAAAGGTCGATGAATGAATGCAACATAACGCGAGAAAAGATAATGCGCGACAACGCACGTTTAAGCATAGAAGTATGGCACATCAAGAAAGCATGCATGACAATGCAAAACATTCATGAGAATGCAAATTATGAGCCAAATAATGCAAAACGAGCACAAATCAGATGCCCAGTTGTTGCACAATAACGAGCTGGAAACGCCAAGATTCCGGCGACAAGAACTCGTCGCTGCCTCCGATTTACATTCCTGAGAGGTCACAACATGTTTAAAAAGAATACGCCCGATTTTGATGAATAATGATGAGACACATGTCAATAATTGCGCTTAAAGTTTCAATGAGCAATTGCCAGAAAGTGTACTTTTTTCAACTTTTTCGTCCCGGAGCTCCAATTTTCCTCAAAATTTGCAGAGAGGTAGGGAGGAGGGGAAGATGGTCGGCCAGCCCATTGCTCCTAGGAGAGGCCATCGGCCGTGGGGAAAGGAGATGGCCGGCCACCAAAGTTAGGTGGTCGGCCTACCACGCCCAAAAGCAGGGCAAATGGTCATTTTTCATGTTTCTATATATACACACCTCCATTCCACCAAATCACACCCAAAGTTGCAAAACTTCTTCCTCTTGCTCCTAGACCATTTTCTCTCAGATTCAAGATTTTATACGCCCCCTCCCCACGCTAGTTGTTTTTGGTAAATCTTTCAGATTTAAGCACTTTGAAGTTACTAAATTTCGACTTTGGGGCTTCTTCTCATTTTCACCACTTGAGGTAATTTTGTTTCAATATTTGGAAAAATTTTCCTGGGTTGACTTTTGTTGACTTTTCATTTCCGAGAGTTGACTTTTGTTGACTTTTTTCCAATTTTGGCCCATTTTGCTCATTTTTGCTCCTCTTGCAGATTTCTCGAATGGCGTGTCATTTCCTCACGACGGAGGTTTTCCTGCGTCGAGATGATTTTGACTTTATGGTATTCCCCGAGGGTCCGCCTTTCTTTCCCGACGATATGCTCCTACGGCTCATAGGCTTCATGAGCCACTTTCCATCATTTCACCGATTTTAACGATCGAGCACCGAGGATCTTCTTCACGAGAGCCGAGCAAAGACTCTCTCCTATGATGCAGAGGTATTTTATTATCCGTGATCTTTCGTGCATTCTCAGACTTTTGCCATGCTTAGACACACGCTTTAGCTTACATTTACACAAGATTTGTATTTTGAGCATGTGACTTAGCCACTTGAATTTCATGAACACTTGGCACATTGAATAATTGTGAACGACAAAGGCACATTAGTTAGAAATTGAACACACAGCCCAACATTGATTCATCAAGACACACCAAGTTGAAAATGAGCACACAAAGACATAATCGACTAAGAGTAGAACACGCATTCCAAAACTCGATTTTCAACACACAAATTTTGAAGCTTAACACACAATTTAATCGATTAAAAGTAGAACACACATTTCTAAACTTGAAGCACCGAACACATGTTCAGATTTGAAGCTTAACACACACCTATCGACGCTGAGTAGAACACACACCCCAATTTGAAGCTTAACACACACCCATCGATGTTGAGTAGAACACACATTCCAATTTGAAGCTTAACACATGCCCCCATCGATGTTGAGTAGAACACACAATTCCAATTTGAAGCTTAACACAGCCCATCGATGTTGAGTAGAACACACCCATCGATGTTGAGAACACACACCCAATTTGAAGCTTAAACACACACCTAATCGATGTTGAGTAGAACACACAGCCCCAATTTGAAGCTTAACACACGTTCTTAATCGATGTTGAGTAGAACACACACCCCAATTTGAAGCTTAACACACGCCTTAATCGATGTTGAGTAGAACACACACCCCCAATTTGAAGCTTAACACAAATTAATCGATGTTGAGTAGAACACACAATTCCCAATTTGAAGCTTAACACACAATTTAATCGATGTTGAGTAGAACACACAAATTCCCAATTTGAAGCTTAACACACACCTAATCGATGTTGAGTAGAACACACAAATTCCAATTTGAAGCTTAACACACAAATTTAATCGATGTTGAGAACACATTCCAAATTTTGAACACGCACTAAACACTTTATTTGCACACGTTTCATTTTCACTTCATTTGCACACGTTTCATTTTCACTTCATTTGTCGATCTACGATTCATTCCAAATGCAGTTCATTCTCGACAAAGGCGAGGATATGGCTCCACCGCCAGGGAGTGGTATTTCGAGCTCCTAAGTCGTCCGGGATTGATTGACCTTATGGGATTTGGGGCCATTCTCGCAGAGGGTTATCTCATTGCCGCATCAAGAGGACTTTATTTGTCGCTTTAGCAGAGAGATGGTGGATACCACCAATTCTTTCCATTTCTCATGATCGATATGACCATGACCTCACTGGATTTTGCTATGATCACCGCCTAGACATAGGCGTGTATCCATTCCTTATGACGAGGATATGGGCCAAGGGAGGTCAGCTCGATGCACTTATTGGGGACACACTACCAGAGACAGAGGTTCGGGAGAGTCCGATACTCTGGTTTGCTTCCCATTTCCCATGGCCACAGATGGAGCCCGAGACTCGAGGAGGCGGAGCAAGATGTCTGTGGTTTCTCATGTACCTCCTCAGACCACTTTGTTCGCCGACAGAGGGAACATGGTAGGATTATATCTATCGAGCGCCTGTAGACCTATCGCAGTGAGCCAAGATGATTGGCGGCGCTGCCCTGCTACCTTTATCGCTACATGAGCGCAGCCTCGCACACGAGGGGACTTACTTTGGCTACTGGAGAGCCCGGGAGGTACATTCCGCCCTCTTGATTTACATTTTGCTCCTCATTACTTGTTCATCGCACACACAGGCCAAGACTTTGCATTCTCAGATTCTCGCTTTTAGCACTTTGTACTCACATTCTCAGATTGCTTTTCACTGTGGGTGTATGTGTACTTCCCCACATTGGCTCCTGAGATGGAGGTGGTGGGACCTCCTATGACTCCATTTTCATTGATGTTTGAGGGCGAGCATCCGGCGAGGCCTCGAGAGACTCTCCTCTCTCGCGACGATACTTTGATACTGCTCGAGCGACAGAGGTATTGCTTGAACTCTCGGCCTTTTATTTTTATCTTTGATCCGCTTCAGATATCCGATTTCGACCGATTTGTACACCGGTTATCCACAGATCACCCGGCGCCTTTTGGGCGCTTTCGCGACGAGCTCGAGACTCAAGACTCGAGCGCCGAAGTTGTTGTCAAGATAGATTCCTCGCCGAGGGACCACCGGTGGTTTGGTTCTCGGGAACGCTGGCCGATATGGGGGCGATTCTCGCCAGGCTCTCCGCACACCATGCGGACTGCTGATAGATTATCCTCTGAGGAGGTCGAGCAGTATATGCAGGGCAGTGATGCTTTATTGCATCTTCTTGATGGGAGCTACGCCACCTACCGCCGCATATATTTGATGCCCCTTGACGGAGTACGGCTCCAAGACGGAGGTTCACCGGGCGCACCATCTTCGAAGTCGCCCATGCCACAGATATCCCTTCTCCTAGCAGGGCGGGCACATCCAGAGGTGGGGACAGTGCGAGCCCTCCGATCCCTCCGACTCTTGATCATCCAGGGTGGCCAGACATGCCGACCGAGTTGCCGAACTGGGCGATTTGGGGACGCTTACCAGATTCCGCTAGAGCCTCCGCTCGATCACAGATATGTTAGAGACCCCGACTCGCCTCAGATGTTTTTTCACTTTTGATTTATCAATGATATTTGAACATTGATTCCATATCGATAGTTTTGCATTTGTATTTGCAAATTCTCTCGTTGAATATACGGACGAGCCGCCGGATGCTAGCCACATTCGAGGGCATGATCCTTCTGAGGGAGACGCAGATGAGCATCGCGGGTGTAGAGGTACTCTTCATTTTCCCCAGACTAGCATGTTTCGATGCTACTCTAGCTTTAGACCTTCTCAGATTGATAGACTGTAGAGCACATCCGACACACACCCTTTTCACATTCTCGTGATTTACACCGCTTTTATGCTTGAACCGATGTATTGCACTTTGCATCTTCAGATGCCTCCCATATATGCTTCATCACTGCCAAAGGCCACCGGCCCTCTCAGAGAGGTCGAGGTGCTAGACCTACCCGAGGCTGTGGATCGGAGGAGCCGGGCCATCCAGTCTCATCGAGGAGTCGGAGGAGGGTCGCCTCGCAGACGCAGGCACCCATTGTTGAGGATGACGAGGAGGAGATCGCAGATCATGTGTCAGAGGCATTTCCTGGAGAGGGAGGCCCTGGTCTTGGTTCCGAGAGCGGAGACGAGCCTGAGGGGGATCCGGAGGATGACAGCTCCGATCCAGATGGTGATGATGATGTAGAGATTATCCCGCAGAAGAGGATGAGGGGCCTCCCTTCGCTCCCCGAGGGCACCGATGTTATTTCCTCGCTTATTCTACTTTTTAGCTAGTAGTTTGTAGCACTTTGCACATTGTTAGGCGCTTTTATTTTCTCAGAAACTTGTACCTTTATTGTTGTAAGACATGATGAAATGAAACAAATTTTTGAAAAGATGTTGTATTTGAAATTCTCAAAGATCGCATCGCATTATTTTGCACAAAATGGAATTGAATGGAAATGCGCCTCATGTATTCACCGGGTTAGGTAGGGAACCGACGCAACAAAGCAAAACAAAACGACTCGCTAAGAAATAAAACAGAATCTTAGCGAGTTTACAACTCGATAAACAAAGTACAATAATGTTAACGACTCAATAGACAAGACTTAACAAAATTGTGTAATCAAAAGTAACAACTCAAAACGCAAAACGCGACAGCTCGACAAAACTTACAACTCAATAAGCAAAAACAACAACTCGATAAGCAAAAATATAACACGATGTACTTCGGATGGACTATCTGGATAATGAGCGTATCCCAAAATTGATGGCCTGGATGCCTTCTATCGCCGGAGACAACCAGACGGCAGGAGTCCACTATCGCTATAGGTAATGTTTCCCACCCAAGCTCACTTGTATTTGCTTACATCACTCGACCCTGCCTCGACTTTTCTCGCAAAACCCTTCTCTTAGTTTCCTCTCGCCGCACATCTCTATTCTTTATTCTCTCATTTTTCATCCCTCCCCAGATATGGTTGACGGAGAAGTTGCAAGTTGTGGACTCTTGCCCCGCTTATTCAAATTTCGCTGCTTACTTTTCTAAGAACGCTTAGTTAATGCTCCCGATGAGAGCCGGTGGTTCAATGGATGCGAACTTGTCGCCAGATCGCATTGCATGGCGCCGCCTCGCTTAATCTTTTCAAATGATGAGCTACAAAGATGTTCCAGATACCGATCCGCCTCGACGGCTTGACTCATCAGATATTTTATTTCCCATTCCGCATTCGCCAGTTCGGTCATACAAGTTGGGCCTAAGTTGGCATCTGAAGCTTCGACTAGCTCTGGGAGGGGGCGCAGGGACACCTGACTAGACTATGCCCCAGATTTATTGCTTTATTAGTACTTTCAAGTTTTCTTTATGAATGTAATAAAAAGCAACTTCAATTGTATGCAAGAGCAGAAGAACTCTGTTTCGAAATCAATGAAATTGAAGGTTGTGGTACTGAAAATTCTCCGCTTTTGGTCCAAAAATGGTCTTAGTTGTGAAAAAGATTAATTTGAACAAAGTCAACTTTTATGAAAATTTTTCAAAACTATTTTCGATATGGATCGAATCGACACGCCAAATCACAACGAGATACACAACCTCAATCCTAGCAACCGGAAAGTTGCCCTAGTTTGAAAAAGGTGTTGGCAAAGTGTGGCAACGGAAAGTTGCCCCTAGTCTCGATGATGCCAAGAACACTCCATTGCAACGGAAAGTTGCCCCTAGTTTGAATAGCACTGCATCGAGATCGAGTGAATGCCGATGAATAAAGATGACCGAGGTGATCAAAATGGACTAAGTTGATCGGGAAAAGATTGTGATCGAACTTCAAGATGAAGTCGCCACGATCCCAAAGATGGGAATCAAGTCTTACGAGTTCAGTGGTTAGGTTCGCCGAGTGTTTTTGCTCTCCTTTTGCGCCTAACTTTTGCCAAGGCCGCCTTTGCGGGTTTTCAACCTTGCGAGCTCGCTTTTTATAATTTTCAAATTTTCTATGCTCGAAGTTTTGCCTAGGTCGCCTTCTTTCGGTTTTCGCCCAGCGAGCCTCTCAGTGATAATATTTCTTCAACTTGTCCATATTGATCGGTTGGGAAAACTCCAAGCCATCTAGATCCATCGTAACCACTACCACCGACTGCATTGACTTGATGATGTAAGGACCAAATTCAATTGGTCCGAACTTGCCCCTTGGGTCGTGGATAGGAGCTCGGTTGTCCTTGAGTACTAAATCTCCTTCTTTAAATTCTCGACTTAACCTTCTTGTTAAAAGCCCGGCGATTCTCGCTGATAACCCCGAACGTGGTACAAGCTTTCAATCTCCTTTCATCAAAGAGCATGAGTTCTTCAAATCTATTCTGCCGCTAACTGCTTCGCTATCCGCACTCGCCAATACTCTCAATGACGGAACCTCAATCTCGATAGGTAGAACGGCCTCCATCCCGTAGACTAATGAGTACGGAGTCGCCCAAAGAGAAGTTCCGATCGAAGTCCTCAGAGTCTCACAGAGCAAATGGCAACTTATCCGCCACCCGATAGGTTTCCACCATCTTCGTAGTATGCGCTTGATGTTCTTGTTGGCGGCCTCAATCGCCCGCTGGTTTGCGGCCGTAAGTAGACGACTTATGAAAAGCCACGTTGTATTTCTCCAACAAGTCAATCACCTCCTTCTTGAAGTGGGAACCATTGTCGTAAACTATTTCATTTGGGACTCAGAGCGACAGATAATGTTGTTTCGATGAATTTTGCAACGCAGAAGCTTTCAACACCGCATAAGATTGGGCCTCAACCCACTTCGTGAAATAATCTATCGCCACGAGGATGAACTCATGCCCATTTGACCCTTTCGGCGTAATGTGCCCGATCACATCAATTCCCTGCATGTAAAAAGGCCATGGCGGTCATGTTGTACAATTTTGACGGCGAATGTTCATGCGATTTGCATGAATCGACATTTGTGGCATCGCCAACAAAACCGACATAATCCTCCTCCATGGTGGACCAATAATAACCTTGTCTAAGGATCTTCCGCCAACATCACCCCATTCATATGTGCACCACATTCACCCCGTGGATGGCTTCCATCGACGCTTGGACTCTTCAAAGATCAACACACGCTTTATGCATTCCCAGATGACCTCTTCTATACGCTTTACCCCGCAGATGATGAACTCGGATCGACATTCTTCTCGATTGCCCTCTTGTCTTTGGCATTTACCTCGGCGGTACGTTTCGCTTCCAAAAGTTCCGTATGTCGAGAATACCAGGTGTTCGCCCCAACTTCATCTATGGTCGCAATCGACTCATAGGCAAAAGCGACTTCGTCGATAATGACCGGACGATTCGGACTCCACGGGATGTCTATCATGGATGATAGAGTTGTTAAAGCGCCCGCGAACTTGTTGTTCTCTTAGTAGATGAGTAAAACTTAACTTTTCAAACCGAGGAATCAAGAAATCCAAGGTTTGGTGATACATCATCATATTTTCTTCTTTACTTTCCATTTCCTTTAGCTTGAGACACAACAAGATTCGAATCTCGATGACGCCCAAATTGCCTTGCCCCTAATTCCGTGGTCGCTTCCATACCAAAGAATGCACGCCAGATTCTCGCTTCGTTATTTGAGACTTTGAAACGGAGTTTGAAGGCTAGAGGATACGGAATTGCTCGTGCTATCAAGAACACTCCTATCCCATACCCATGTTGATTTGACGCCCGTCAAAGTACATTGTCCAACTTTCCTCGCCGATATGCGTAATTGCTTCATCCGGGAATAGGTACTCAATCGCTTCATCCTCAACCGATGGTCGGCAAGGAACTCGCCATCGCTTCCGCCTCTTTATCGACTTATGCGCCACATATGTAAGATCAAATTCGAGAGCAACAAAGAACCAACGAGCTAGCCTACCCGTAGAAGTTACCGGTTTCTAAAAGATATTTGATGGGATCAAGTCGTGAAACCAACATTACAGAGTGAGCTAACAAGTAGTGCCAAGAACTTCCTGGTAGCCCATACCAGAGCTAGACAAGCCTTTCCCAGCGGCGTATACCGGGTCTCATACTCTAGCATTTTCTTGCTCAAATAATAGATGGCTTTCTCCACCCTATCTTCTGATTCTTGTGCAAGCATGCAGCCCATCGTGGTCTCAACATCGACAGTACAAAATCAACTGCTTTCCGATTCTCGTGGTGATAAACGGGTGGGTTCTCAGAGATATTCTTTAACTGCTCAAACGCAGCTTGACACCGCCGTCCCATTGAATTTCTTGCCTTTCTTCAGAGACCAAAAAGTGGTTCACAAGTCAAGGTTAGTTTTGAAATAAACCGCCTTATGAATTGCACTTTACCCGTAAAAGCCTCGCGACCTCTTTTTTCACCCTGGTGGTGGCATTTCTAAGATGGCCTTGATTTTGGAAGGGTCGTCTTCGATGCCCCTTTGTGTAATCAAACCCCAAAGATTTTTCCCGCCAGAACACCAAACGACATTTCGAGGGTTTAACCGCAACTCAATTCCCGATCCTTTGGAAAAACTTGCAAGGTGTAGTGGCCCTCTTTCTTTGGACTTGACAATCATGTCGCCCACGACACCTCAACCTCTTTGTGGATCATATCATGTAGTATTGTGGTCGCGTCTGCTGATAAGTAGCCCCAAAGATTCTTCAACCCAAACGGCATGACCCGATAGCAAGATGTTCTACGGGTGGTGAATGCAGCTTTTTCTCGCCCTCCGTGCCATCACAACTGTTATAGCCCGAGAAGCCATCCATGAACGAGAGCAAAGCATGCCCCGCCAGAAAGTCCACTAGCTCATCAATGTGTGGCAGGGAAAGTCGCCCTTCTGACCGCTCGCTTAAATCCTCAAGTCTACGCACACCCGGATCTTGCCATCTTTCTTCTAAGACCGAACTATGTTGGCCAACCAAGTGGGATATTCTCGATACTAGCAGAAGCCCGCCAATTTGCTTGGTGACCTCTTCTTTGATCTTGAGAGCCCAATCCGCGATCCTTCCGAAGCTTCGCTGATAGGTCGGCCTCGGGTCAAGGGGATCCGATGTCAGCATAATCTCAGATCGATTCTGTGCATGTCTTCGTGAGGACCACGCGAAAACATCTTTGAAATCTTTTAATAAAGCGACTAAGCGCCGCTGCTCCGAAGACAACGTGGACCCGATCCGACCACCATGGTCCTCCTCAAGACTAATATTCACGTAATGATTTCATCCGCTAATGGCTTAACAAATCTCTCGCTCTTGCTCAATTAAACGCTAGAAACCGAGGAACTTCGCTGCTTTGATCAAAATTTTGAAAGTCCGAATTAATGCAATAAATTAGGGCACGTAAAAGTACTGAAACCACATTCACCTCATTCTCATTAAGTTCATCCAAATCATCCAATTCATCGTTACAACAGACTCAAATGAAAAGGAAAAGACGACCGACAAGACTCGCATCCGGTTAACATCCTCAGAGTACCAGACTCAGACTACCGAGCTGAACCCGATTCCGACTCAAGACTTTGGAATCAGATTCCGGCCACTACCGACCCGAATCGCTGGATAAGAATCCTCCTCAGATCGCCAAATGAGAGAGGGTGCGATCGATGCGTCCAAGATAGCTGCTCTTTGGCCCGCAGCCGTGTCATCTCCAATCATGGAAACCGCGACGTTATTCCCCAAGCAATCCTGGTCGACGGAGGATCGAGAGGAGACATGCCGCTACCCCCATTTCCAATTCAAGGCCCTCAGATCCTCTCGCCAGATTCTCGCTCAATCTCGCTTATTGGGTCTGCTCGCTTCCGCACAACGCTATCCCCAATAGTTGCAGTGTCAAGAAGATTTCAAACCTGCACGCGCTTCCTCCGCTGCTCAACCATGGTTCTGGGAAGCCGCAAATGGAAAATCTTCCTCCTGGACGAAGCGTCTGCTCAGGTACCCCAGATGGGCCTATGCATTAGATCAAAAGGCTTCCCACTGCTTCGCCCCGCCGCCATTTCCTTTCCTTTTCTTGCCCATCTTTTTGGTGGGCGATAACCCAATCCAAAGGTATGTGGATTATGTGGCACTTCGCCAACGCCGAACGCCTTTCCGCCGCTTCTTCCCAATCCCATCCTGTGGATATGTCAGAGCTTGTTCATGAGGTAGACGGCTTGAGCGCCGACATACAAACCCTCATTCACGTACCATTATGTTTTGCACCACCCGCCTCACCAAAGTAAATCCCGATATAAACATATCCTCCATGCCATGTTCAATCTCCAGATCGGCGAGATACCTCCTGAGGGGGATGGATTGATGAGTTCCCAAAACAATGGCTACTCCCTTTCCAAAGGGGTATTTCACCATTTGATGTAGAGTAGATGAGACGGCTTTCACCGATGCAACCTGTGGTCGCCTAAAAGCATGTTGAAAGATGCAGGACCTCCAAGACATGAAAATCTATTTCGTGGTTGTCCAGCCCAATCTTGGTTTGATTTTCACCGCCCCGTGACATCCTCGCTTGTATTATCATATGCCTCGACATTTGAGTAGTCGGTGTGAAGTCCGCAGTTTTAACCCAATTGCATACGCCGCTCGCCGACAGACATTGATAGCGGACCCGGTCAACAAGCACCACCGAATCCATTTGTCCTCGTGATTCTACAGAGATGTAGAGAGGTCTGTTATGATCCACGCCTCAGCGGCAATTCTTGTCCGGAAGGTCAATGCCGGGAACCTCCTCCCGAAGACCAAACCAACTAGTTGTTCCGCCAGTAGTTTCGATGGAAAGTTTAGCTTCATTCATGGCAGATAAGACACCACGGCACCTCGGCCATAAGCAGCCCCCAAATGGAGATGTTCCGCTTGTATTTTCTTTAGCCGCTTCAAGATGCCTCTTCTTCCACTTGCTTCTTCTTCGCTTTCCGCCTCCTTATCTTCCCTCGATGCCTCAAGTTGATCAAGGTGTGGGGCTTGAAATACCGCCCACTTCTAGTCATATGGTCCACCTCCTCGAGGTACTGTGCATCGTCTGGCCACACCGCCCAGCCTTCGCCTCAGGTGGGCAAGATACAAGTCGCCATCTTCCCACCACATTCCATTAGCGCCTAGCAGCATCCGTCTGTTCTCGCTTGTTTGTGCTCTCGAATTCCATTCCTCATGCTCACAAAGATGTTCGCCTTGTGCCCGCAAAGACTCTCAACTTCCTCATGGTTCTTTGCTTTTCTGCCTCTCAGAGTCCCATCTCTTTCTTGTTCCTCCAAAGAATAACCGTGGCGGTTCTCAAAATGTTTCGCTCTCGAGCGAAATTCTTCAGACCGGCGCCTCCCAATGTAATTCGATCCTCGCCCTTCCGCCACAAATGGTACAATATCAGCCGATCATCCAACCACCCGACGACTTCACCGACTCTCATCTTCGAACCAGCTTAATCGATGCATCCCCGATTCCTCGCCAGAGATTGAAGGTTGGCGAAGTCCTCTTCCACCGCAGCCAAATCATCCCCACGATTCAAGCTTGTCCCCGGATCATACACAACTCAAATTCTTCCCAAGAACCCCATACTCAAATTTTAGACTGCTCATTGACAAGATATATCCACTGGATCATAAGCTCGCCAAATTCTCAGATAGCTCCACCCCAGATTCAACTGCTTTTTCTCCTCAAGCCCGCCTGCTCCATTCTCGTGGTCACCACCTTTGGCTCAGTTGGTTGGGAGGTGTCCAACACGCACAAGTCAAGGTTGCTGAAGGACCACCTCCGCTTGGGTAGGTGGGAGGAGTTAGGTAGATACCGATCGTAAGATACGCCTCAAAGGTGGATAAGGTTGACTCTTTTGGTGGATCTTGGTTGTGTTTGGGGAGTGGGTTGTTTGTGACGCTGGGTCCTTGAGGAGGTAGAATGATGTTCTTGTCAATGAGGTCCTCGAATCTCATGACGCAGCCTCGTAACATTGGTCGGTGTCATGACCATGTCGCTGGTGGTATTGGCAATATTTGGTCAAGTTATGGGAAGGGGGAGTGGATTCGGTAGAGGCCTTGCCCAAGGGTTTCAGTGCCCCTTTCGACTAGAACCCCGAGGACTTTAGACAAAGACATATAGAGTGGAGAAGGTTCGCTGACCCCGGGTTGGTATCTTGGGCTTGATTATCGCCTCCCAGAGGCATCGAAAAGGTGTGGCCATGACCTTGGTTGGGGAGGGGATTGGTGGTGACCATTCCGACCTCCGGGTTCTTGTATTGAAGAGCCACTGGCCCGCATTGGTATTCCTTAAATGTTCTCCGGTTGATCCCGATCATGGTCAAACAGACTCGCTTCAACGCATCCTCTATTTGCATCCCCATATCATGCAGACCGCGAAAGTTGGGAAGGAACTACAATCATCTTCTTCATTAACGCCTACCGAGATTGCGACAATCATCCGTGATTTGGTCTCTTCGCTGGCCTTAAGGTCATCATCGATGCCTTCGCCTCCACCGGTCACAAAGTCGAGAAAGATTCTTTAGGCTCGCCGGTTGTCTCGAGATCCCGAGTGGTGATCTCGACCGCGGTTATATGAATATTGTGCCATGAAGGCCTCGCCATCTCATCCCAGCTTTGTTTTCACATCATCATCGAAGTTTTGAGTACCAAGTGGATGCCACACCGACAGGTTCGACCAACAAAGAAAGCTTTTGCGGCCAAGTTAGGCCCATTGGTCTTAAGATGTCCGAGAATAGCCGGAGGTGAACTATAGGATCCTCGCATCCATCAAAGCGATCGATCCGGGGCATTTTAAATCTATCGGCAGAGTCACGCCACATCAAGATAGCCGCTTTCAATATCCGGGATGGCCTTCACCCCTTGAGACTTCTTAAAGAGCTTCTCCAACTTGCTCAATTTCGTAGAGTCGTTCGTCTACCTCGAACTCAAATGGAGAGTCCGGTGGTTAGGGTAATGTTTTTGGACAACAGTAGAAGCGGGCGAGCCAAATGCTGGAAGACCCGTGTCCTCTTGAATGTTTGGGGGTTTGGCGTAATTTGCTGATTCGAGGGTATTCTGGCACTGGGCATTTTGAGGGTTTGAGGGGCATTCGCCGCCAGAGTTGTTCGTAATGGAGCCCCGTGGAGGAGGAGCTCGACGGAAGCAGACGCCGCTCATTGCTGTAATCGTGATCAACTCAGATCATGGGCCATGACAAGGCTCGTTGTTTGAAAATTACCGCGGATAGCATCATCTTGCATTTGCTTCATGCTTTACCATCCGGGCGATCATCGCCTATTGTTGGGTTCGTTGTTCCATCTGAAAATCGCAAGTGTGTTCTATAGCGTAAATAGGAATCTCAACCCGACTATCTCGACACTATAGTAGATCGTGATCTGCTCGATGGATCAGGCTTCTCGCCTCTTCTCGATAACCGGGGTAGTGAATGAACATCGATGTCCGCTAACTAGATCCTGGACGGCTGAGTTTGCGACCTCGTGTCCAGATTGCTTGGGGGTATCGACGGTTCTAAGCAATTGTGCTACAAACCGCCCTAGCAAAAGGATAAATAAAGTTTAAAAAGAAATAAATAACCGTAAATAAACGGCAAAGATAACGGCTTAAATTGAATACACCACACACACGGTATACAACAACACACGCTTGGTAAGTCGCTATACATCGCCCTCAACATCGTCAATATTCTCAGATTACCGTTTCCGATAAATCAACTGATATCCGCGACAACCGATTCCCAACATCGATAATGCCCGCAGTTCGATTCCCAAATTCAAAAATCGATGCCCGCAGTTCGATGCCCAAACTCATATCGATACATGCATTCCTCGTAGAGGCACACTCTAACAAGCACATAGCGTATAAGTGAGAGCCAAAACACCCCTATGTTGGTAGGGTTTCGCCCTATTTTGTCAAGAGCTAGGGTTTCACTACGCACACAAGCTTCAAACAACCTATATCGGTAAGCAACCCGGCCCTAGTTTGGAATGGTCACTATGGATCCGAATATGCACTAGGTCGAATGGTCAGGGTGCCCCAGAAACCGGGTTTGTGTTCCCATATCGGCAGAGCTCAGAATCGATCAAATTTTATGGACATGCCTTGACAAGACAAGCCTCCAAGAAACCGCCAGAATAGCAGATGGCAAACACGGTGTCCTAGGCGCACTAATGCAAATGCAATGCAAAGAAACACACAAATGTAGTCAAAACCAGATATCACGAAGTTCGAGTCAAGTTCTCTAAATCCTCAAATAGAGTCGCCAGAATCAGAATAACGCCTGGGGACCTCGCCATAGCTCGACTCGATTTTGTTATGTTCTCAAATCTTGAACCAAAGAGTCCAACCGCAAATCGCTTTTGAAGGAAAAACAGATTTTTGAAAGAAGTGCCAAACATGGATCGCTTTTGCGATAACAGAGTCGCCACCTAAATATTTTAAAATGGGAAATTTAGGAAACCCCGACTTTAGGCCAAAGGCCACGTGGTCCGCCATCACCAAAGTTGGCTCGAACTTGGGTACGATTAGGGAAGGTCACATCGTGAGCATTCTCTCGCCTGGCCAAAGACCGCCTCTACTAACCATGATATCTGCTTTTGAAAACTTTGTGAGTTCTTATTCCTATTATTAGCCTAGATTACTATGTGATGCTCGCAAGAAACAAGTATAGATCGGGCCGCTCAATTGGAACAAAACATCTCATGTTTGTTTGTTTGAAAGATGGTTTGCTACCCGCAGTAGGCTTAAAACAATGATTTTGCCACAATCTAGTGGGCTTAACAAACAATTGATGAATTGCTCCAATTCAGATAACTCAACCTCCACCCACAGCATTCAAGGCGCTTATATCACATAAGCATTTAGCCTCATGGTAAGCATGCTATCATGGCAACACTCACACGCATGCAAGGATGCTAAAGCATAAAACTTACCTAGTACTCCAAGCCAAAACAAAAGTCGATTAGAAATCATGCATGATCCTAAAATATACGTAATGCCTAATGCAACACATGCAAAATGCAACTATAGCAGTGCTCGGCTATTCTAAACATGGTATATGGAATGCAACAACTATCATGTATTCAACTTGGAATTGAAATACAATGCGCTTTGTATGATGCGCCGAGCCCGATGCATGCAAAACAGATGAATGATGCAAACATGTCATTACATCATCAGATGCTAATTGAAATATGCCCTATATCTAACCATTCAAAGCGGTAAATAAAAGGAGAAAGAAATGGGGTTGGAAGACATACATCACACTCACACACCCTTATTACATTTATGCCTCGCCAGAGGGTCCGAATAAATAATAATACAAATTCAATAAAAGAATATACAACCGAATAAATATACAAATTCTAATTAATTAACAAATTAATTACAAAAGAATTAAATCGGGCGCAAGCCGTGGACCGCCGCTTCGATAGATGATGTATGTCATGCTGGCGCATGAAATCCAATCGATGCCCTAATTAGCCTCGCTTGCATGATTTCTAAATGCGCCACCGACTCAAAAGTTGTTGATCCTCAATTTTGTCGCAACAGAGAGCAGAAAAGGGCATAGCAATGTATTTCACAAATATATGCATGCCTCGATCCTCGGCCACCAATCACGATATCGATGCATGATGGCCGAGGAATCGATTGCACAACTCAATATAGGGATGAATGCATGAATGCTATAACAAAAACCTAACTCCATCATGGGTAATCCGGAGTGGTGGTGACTTGGGAATTGAGACTCATTCCGCATTTCCTGAGTACAAAACGCGGCCTCGCTTCGCGGCGATATGCATGATATGCATGAAATGCAACTAATATACAACCTAGCATGCTCAATGCTATGAAATGAGATGTTCAAATGCGGTCCATAGACACGCAAACCGAGAAATGCTAATGACATGCGAAATGCAATGATGGGCTTATACCAACATGAGAGAGCCTCACCACACTTACATAGGAGGCCTAATGATGAAGGAGGTGCCAAAAGCGGTCCACTTGACACGCAAAACCGAGGCAATGATGTAAAATGCAAAACGGAAGAAGGTGCCAAATGCGCGCGGCACGCAAACCGAGGCGATGATGAGATGAGAATCGGTAAACCGGTGTTTCGCGCGTGCCCACAGCGCCGCAAACCGAGGCGGCGATGAAAGATGAAAATCGGATAAACCGGCGTTCAAACGCTGCCCACAGCGCCGCAAACCGAGGCGATGATGAAAGATGAAAATCGGATAAACCGGCAGCCAAACGCTGCGGCCCACAGCGCGCAAACCGAGGCGGCGATGAAAGATGAAAATCGGATAAACCGGCAGCTCAAACGCGTGCCCACAGCGCGCAAACCGAGGCGGCGATGAAAGATGAAAATCGGATAAACCGGCAGCCAAACGCTGCGCTCAGCGCCGCAAACCGAGGCGATGATGAAAGATGAAAATCGGATAAAACCGGCGTTTCAAACGCTGCGCCAAAGCGCGCAAACCGAGGCGATGATGAAAGATGAAAATCGGATAAACCGGCAGTTTCAAACGCTGCGCCCACAGCGCCGCAAACCGAGGCGATGATGAAATGGGATGAAATGGCATACTAATGCAACGATGGGCTTACACCAACATGGGAGAGCCTCACCACTCACATAGGAGGCCGCTAAAATAAAGTCGCTTAAACGCTGCGCTCGCGACACGCAAATCGAGGCAATGATGTAGAAGCATGAAAATGCAAATTGGGCTTACGCCGACATGAGAGGGCCTCAACCACACTCACATAGGCCGCCTAATGATAAGAATGAGGTGCTCAAGGCGCGTACATTGGCACGCAAAACCGAGGCAATGCAAAAATGATGCAAATGGCATGGGAAATGATATGCAAGCATGGCAATGGAATTTCAGCACCTAAATAAAGGGGGAAAACAGCCCCAAACAATTCAAATGACACTCAAGCATGCATTCATCCCGAAAGTGTGAAATTAAGCCCGAATGGCCTATTGCCATGCTATACATGCAAAATATGATCATGGCAGCAAGAACAGTAGCAAGGCAGTCCCAAATATGGCATTTTTCAGTAACAAACATGGCCAAAATGCAAGCATAGATAGATCAACAATAGCATGCAAAATTAGTGGCCAAAAGAGGGGTATTGAGACAAGTGATATATGCAAACCCCAAATGGACAAACTTTCTTCTACAACATTGAAGATGAGATAAAAATAAGCACAATTTCAGAAGATGACATCCTCAAAATCAGAATACAAACATGCTATAAAATCCATGCAAAGTAGGCTTCCAAATAGGCTATGTCATGAGACATGCAATGCACACACCAAATGACAAAACTTTCTTCATAAAATATGTAAAGGGGTCAAAATAAGACCAAAAACAGTAGGGGCCGAAGTCCCAAAAACACACACAAAAAGGTCAAAAATTGCATGCAAAAATGGCACACTTGATTAAATTTGAAGGAGGTGGTATATACAATGACCAATTGAGGTTGAGCCCTTCTACAATGTTGTAGAGGGGCTCAAAATGAGCATTAAAACCAGTAGGGTCGGACCCCTGAAAACAAAAAGGAACTAGGCCTAAACTAGCATGCAAGATAATGGCATAAAAGCTAGGTATTGAAACAAGTATATCATAGGAGCATCAATGAAGTTGAGCCCTTCTACAAAGTTGTAGAGGGGCTCAAAACAAGCACAAAAGCAGTAGGGGTCGGAGCCCCAATTCTCAACCAATTGGAGTATAGAAATGAATCAAGAAAAGCCCTAAAAGTTGGTTTTGAAGACTTACCCTTGAAGACTTGTCTTTCTTGATTCTTGGCTCTGATTTGTAGCTTCTCAACCTCTGAAATTCACTTCCTAGCTGCTGGAATGGTAGGTGGGAAGGTGAGGCTAGTTGTTGATGACGAGAAGACCTAGAGACTTAGAAGCTTTTTGAGGTTTTGAGCTATGAAAATGGAGGAATTTGGAGAAGTGTTCTTGAGACAAATTTTTCCAACCTTGAAGAAGGAGAGGGAGGGCCCTACAAATAGACAAGAAATGGGGTGTAAAAGGGGAGGGAAAGCACCCAATCTTTCCCTCCCGAAATATCCCCCGGATGCCCCGGGATATGTTGAAGATATCCTGACAAATGGGACAGCCGAAAGAAGGAATCGGCTGGGAGGTGGCCGGCCACCACCCCACCCGGTCGGCCACCACTCCACCATGGCCGGGCCACCCCAAAAATGAAGTGAAAAACTCGCCGACCACCATACCAAAGTGTCCTCCCATGTGTAGAACAAGGCCCCAAGGTTGAATCGCAACTCCAAGGTGAGTCACAACATAGAGCTTAAAGGAGAGGCCCAAAAATGAAACCAACAATTGCTGGCCGACCACCATACCAAAGTGTCCTCCCAGATGTGTAGAGCAAGGATCCAAGGTTAGAATTTGGCAACATTGAACCAAGAGTCACAACATAGAGCTTGAAGGAGAGGCCCAAAAATGAAACCCACAGCTCGCCGACCACCAACTTTTAGGGTCCTCCCATGTTCCTCATCACAAATATGTAACTTTGGTTGGAAGAAAATACCCCCAAGGTGTTCAACATTGGCCCTAAGTGAGAAAACGGGCCCGAGGAGCGAAACCGTTATCCGGGGATAATTGCTGGCTTCCCCCCAAAGGATCTTCCCGATGTTGAAACAGAGGTACCGCCAAGTTTGAACAAAACTAATGAGAAATGAACGTCGGGCCAAAACCGAGCAAATCGGATCCCGAAAATGGGCCGCAGGTGCCAAGTGGTGTTCAAAGATCAAGTGGGTATTCATGACCCCAAGGTCCTCTCGAATGACAAAACAGAGGTACCGCCAAAAATCGGAGAAAACCGATGCAAATGAATGTCCGGACCAAACCGCCAATTTGGGGTCCCAAAACCTACAGTAAGCAAAGTGGCATACGGCCACGGCGGGCATCGGGGCCCCTGTGGTTCTCGAAATGATAAAACAGAGGTTCCCGCCAAAACCGGAGAAAGCGGATGCGAAATGAATGCTCGGGCCCAAATCACGCAGCCGGTCCCGAAATGGGTCGCCGGCACCTAAGTGGTGTTCGTCCGCTAAGCGGGCATCAGGGCCCCAGGTTCTCTAACATTAAAACAGAGGTCTCCGCCAAAAACCGGAGAAATCGGAGATGGTTGGCGGTCCCGAGCCGAGGCACACTTTAACGGTTCAAAACCGAACCGGCCCGAATGGCAAAATGGCCTACGGCCACGAAAAGTAGCTCACGGCCACCGGAGATAATCTACGGATCACTCTTCCTCAGAAAGAAAACAGAGAAAACCGAACCCGTTCGCAAACCGAGACAAGGTAGAGAAGATGGTTCTAAGTCCGGAGGCAGGCACGCGTCGCGACTCGACTTCAACAAGCACAGTATGCAACATCACCGAGTGCTCAACCGGTGACGTCTGAGCCTCAAGGTCGGTCAAAAATGGGGTGTCTACAGTAACCCCGACGAACTTTCAATCGTGGTAGCAATCCAGGCCCGAGTGGCACTACTACTACGAGAGCCACCGAAGTAAGCATGGTCACCGCCAACCCCCCTCCAAGAAATACGGCAGCTGCACCATTCTCCGGCGCGTCCGGAAGCAACCCGCAAATGACCAAATACCCACCCAGAAACACCAGAACCTTCGCTCCACTATATATGCCCCTATCTAAAGCTCTGGGGGTTTTGATAAAAAAAGGGCACCTGAAGCCCCTACCAAAAAACTCCCTCCTACCCATAACCCGCCAAGTACAGTATTTCACCAAAGACGGCCACGACATCGACTGGTTATCGGTTATGCCATGAGATCCAAGATCTCATCCACAATGGAGTGATTTTGCCTCCCGAAAAACCCAATGTTACAACAAATCCCCTCCCCGCACATAACCAAGCTCCACCGCCTAAAAGACTCAATTTCATCCATACTGGGACCGTGTCCTACGACCCTAGTATCTATATCACACCTACCCACCTGCCTAAACCAGAGGTGTTCCTCCCCGATTGCACCGACTTGTGCATGATGGACATCTCCATGACCCAATCTAAGCCAGCGGCGGTGACCGCCAAGAACAGGGGAAGGGAGATTCCAAAGGAGAAACAGGTTGTTGAGTCAGAGTCTGTGGAATCTGGGAGTTACGTTGGGAAGACATATAGTCCGAGTGACTACATTTCATCAAAAGGCCAAGATGGGCCCGGAGTAGAATTGCCAACATGGAGAGAGTTGTGTGTGATCCAAGGAGGTAGCCGGGGATAGGGAACAGATGATGTAACAGCTGTAGGGGAGGACCTGGCCGATCTCCAATTTTATAGTGGCCAATACCTGTAAGACGTAGCTTAGATGTGGTTCGATTATGAGGATTCAATGGTTACCGGTGGTTGGACGATCATCCGATGGTAGGAGAATCTCAGGCAGAGCAGAGTTCAGCAGAATGAGAATGTCAGCCACAGCCGGAAGGGTCGAAGAGCGTAACACATCACGGGGCGCCGGTCCGCACTTCGCCCGAGATTAGAACATTTTGAGTACGGAGATGATTGAACAGTCAGTCATGTCAGAACGAGCAAGTTTTGAAGATTCCGAGAGAATCAGGAAAGCAAAGGCCCATGTGGGAGTTGAGGCTGTCGTGGGCACAGGAACTGGGGACGCTGCGGGCATGTGGATAGGAGATGTCATGAAAGAAAAAGCCATGCCAGACAGATGTTTATCAGCTGCTGATGGTATGTGGTGGGAGGATGAAGATTTATACCTCGCCCATACAGACAAAGATTGGGGAAACAACCAACCTGATAACACCTGGTACCTTGGAGAGGTCAACCACATGACAAGGAGTAGGCACCAGGGGCCTCAGGGAAGGATAGGGAAGCCGAGAAGCAAAAGGAGAAGCAACTTGAGGAAGAAGCTGTACTCAAATAGTTGAAAAAGATACAAGCAGACATCTCCATTTGGGGATCGCCATGGCCTCATGAGTATGCACAGCTTTTGATGACCATGGATAAGGCCAACCTCTCCATAGAGACTACACCAGAGCAGCTGGTTGGGCTGGTCTCCCCGGGAGGAGGTTCCTCGTCGTTGACCTTTTCGGATAAAGAACTTCCTACCGAGGCGAATCACAACAAACCCCTCTACATTTCGTGGAATGTAGAGATAAGTGGATACTTGGTACTTGTCGACGGTTCGCCATCAATGTTCCTACCAGATAGCATATGCGATTGGCTTGAAAACCGCAGATTGCATCAACAAACAGTCATTTGGGCGTACGACAATACAAGTAGAGAAGTAATGGGAACGGTTAAAGTTCAGACAAAGGTTGGGCCGGGACGACATGAGATAGATTTCCATGTCCTAGAAGTTCCCACAACTTTTAATTTGCTTTTAGGGTGCCGTGGTCGCATCGTGAAGGCAAGATCATTTACTTTGCATCAAATGGTGAAATACCCCACGAGAAGGGAGTAGCCATCGCCTTTGGGAATTCATCAATCCACCCACCACCTAAGTATCCACACTGCCTTAGAAATCGAGCATGGCATGGAAGATGTGTTCATATCGGTTTTACTCGCCGAGGCTCAGTCGCATGCAATATCATGGCTACTAACGGCGAATATATGTCGTGCTCAAGCAAAGGTACCTCATGAACAAGCTCCAATACATCCCCGAGATGGGATTAGGGAAGAGCGGCCGTAAGGGCATTGTAGCGTTGGCCGAAGTGCCGCACAACCCTCATACCTTCGACTTGGGTTATCTGCCCACCAAGGAAGATTGGGTAAGAAAAGGAAAAGAGATGATGGGAAGAGCCAAAGCAAAACAGATGGGAAAACCTTTTGAATTGATGCATCGGCCCATCCAGTAATTTCGAATCTGACGCTTCGTCCGGGAGGGGGAAGACTTTCCATTCTGTGGTTTTCCGGAGCCATGGTTAAATGCAGAGAGGAAATGTGTGCCAGGATTTGAAATTTTCTTTGATCTGCAGTTATTTGGGGATGATGTTGCTGAAGAGCGAACAGACCCAACAGTTGAGGCTGAGCATAGCAAGGAAGTGGAATCTGCACCGAAGTTGAAATGGGGTAGTAATCGCATGTCTGCCAGATCCTTTGATCGACCAGTTGTGCTTGGGGGATAACTCTTCGGTGTCTATGATCGGAGATGATACGGCTGCGGGCCTACCATCAGCTATTTTGGATGCATCCATCGCACTCTTCCTCACCTGGCAATACGAGGAGGGATTTTTGTCAAGCAGCACCGGGTCAGGTAGTGAGCCAGAATCTGATTCCACTGAGTTTTGTGAGTCGGAATCGTTCCACTGCCCGAAGTCCGAAGTTCGGTATTCCCGGGGTGATAACCCGATGCCACACCGCCTGTGTCAGTTTTTTCTTTCTTTTGAGTCTGTTGTAACAGAAGAATTGGACGGCTCAGAAGTATCTAATGAGAATGAGGTGACTGTGGTTTCTGAGTACTTTTCTGTGCCTTTGGTTTATTGCTTAAATTAGGACTTTCAAAATTTTGATGAAAACGACGAGGACAAAATTCCTCCGGTTTTGCAACGACTAATTGAACAAGAGCAGGAGAGGTTTGTTAAACCCTTAATGGATGAAATCATTACCGTGAACATTGGTACTGAGAAGGACCCACGGCTGGTCCAGATCGGGTCCACGTTGTCTTCGGAGGAACGCGAGCGCTTAGTCGCTTTATTAAAAGATTTCAAAGATGTTTTCGCGTGGTCCTACGAAGACATGCCCGAATCGATCCCGAGATTGTACAAAGACCGATCCTCTTGACCCCGAGGCCCGACCGTCAAATGTAAACTCAGGATCCGCTTGATTGGGCCATTAAGATCAACGAAGAGGTCACTACAGATTGACGCAGTTCTGCCGTATCCGAATACCCGACTTGGTTGGCCAATATTGTTCCAAAGGTCAAGAAGGATGGCGTAATCCGGTATGTGTGATTTCAGGATTTGAACAGAGCCAGTCAAGGATGACTTTCCTTGCCGTGATATCGACGAGTTGGTAGATTTCACAATGGGGCATGCTTTTGCTCTCATTCATGGATGGCTTTTCGTTATAATCGATAGTAATGGCACTCAAGACCGGAGAAGATCGCTTTACACCCCTGGGGTAGATATTACAGAGTAATGCCGCTTAATAAGAACGCTGGGGCTACATATCAACGGGCTGCAACCACAATATTACATGACATGATCCATAAAGAGGTCAAGGTGTATGTGAACGACATGATTGTCAAGTCCAAAGAAAGAGAGGGCCACTACACCGCTTTGCAAAAGTTTTTCCAAAGGATCAGAGAATTTCGGTCATGTTGAATCCTCGGTGTACATTTGGTGTTACAAATGAGGAAAATGTTGGGATTGACACACAAAGGCATCAAGTCGACCCTTCCAAAATCAAGGCCATCTTAGAAATGCCACCACCAATGACTGAAAAGGAGGTGCGAGGCTTTCTGGGTAAAGTGCAATTCATAAGACGGTTTATCTCTAAACTAACCTTAACTTGTGAACCACTTTTTGGTCTTCTGAAGAAAGGAAAGAAGTTCCATTGGGACGGCCGATGCCAAACTGTATTTGAGCAGATTAAAGAGTATCTACAGAATCCGTCCGTGTTGTCACCACCAAAGCCGGGAAGACCGTTGATATTATATCTGTCAGTAACCGAGACTACAATGGGCTGCATGCTCGCACAAGAGTCGGAAGATAAAGTGGAAAGGGCCATCTACTATTTGAGCAAGAAGATGCTGGATTACGAGACCCGCTACACTCCGCTCGAGAAGGCTTGTTTGGCCTTGGTATGGGCTACCAGGAAGCTGCGGCACTACCTGTTAGCTCACTCTGTAATGTTGGTTTCACGACTTGATCCCATCAAATATCTTTTTGAGAAACCAGCGCTTACGGGTAGGCTAGCTTGTTGGTTGCTGTTGCTCTCCGAATTTGATCTCAAGCATGTGACGAGCAAGTCCGTAAAAGGGAGGGCGGTGGCAGAGTTCCTTGCCGACCACCCGGTTGAAGGGGATGAAGCGGTTGAGTACCTATTCCCAGATGAAGCCATTCTGCACATCGAAGATGAAACTTGGACGATGTACTTTGACGGAGCGTCAAATCAATACGGGTATGGGATAGGGTGTTGTCGATACCGACGATTCCTCAGATCCCTTTAGCATTCAAGCTTCGGTTCAAAGTCTCGAACAATGAGGCATAGTATGAGGCATGTATTGCCGGTCTAGAAGCTGCCCTAGAACTAGGGGCAAGACGATTGGACATCATTGGAGATTCGAACCTCGTTGTGTCTCAAGCTAAAGGAGACTGGAAAGTCAAGGAGGAAAAGATGATAATTTACCACCAGACCTTGGATTTGCTAATCCCTTGGTTTGAAAAGCTAAATTTCACTCACCTAGTAAGAGAGAACAACAGGTTTGCAATTCGCTAGCAACTCTATCTTCCATGATAGACATCCCATCTGGGGTCCTGGACAAGGCCCAAATATTATTGACCGAATTTGCACCGCCACGAGTCAATCTCTGCCATTGATGAAGTGCAAGATAACAACCCTTGGTATTACGACATATGGAACTTCTTTGAGAAGGAGGCATATCCACCAGGGGCAAATGCCAAGGACAAGAGGGCAATTAGAAGAATGGCTGCTCGCTTTATCATCTCGGGGTAAGTTATACAAAAGAGGTCATCCGGGAATGCACAAGCCGTAAGTGGAAGCCAAGAGTCAAAGCTACCGATGGAGGCCATCCATTGAGGAGAATGTGGGCACATATGAATGGGGTGATATCGCACGAAAGATCCTCGACAAGGCTACTACCGGTCTACCATGGAGGAGGATTGTATCGCTTTGTTCGGCGATGCCACAAATGCCGATTCACGCGAAACCGCATGAACATCCCGCCATCAAAGTTATACAACATGACATCACCATGGCCGCTCGCTTTGGGGAATTGATGTGATTGAGCCGCATTCAAGGGGTCGAATGGGCATGAGTATATCTTGGTAGCAATAGATTACTTTTTAAGTGGGTCGAGGCCCAATCTTATGTCGTGTTGAAGGCTTCGCAAGTCGCAAAGTTTATCGTAAACAACATTATCTGCCGTTATGGAGTCCCGAATGAGATCATTTCGGACAATGGTTCTCACTTCAAGAAGGAGGTGATTGATTTGTTGAAGAAATATAATGTGGCTTTTCATAAGTCATCCACGTATCGGCCGCAGACCAACGGAGCAGTTGAGGCCACCAACAAAAACATGAAACACATACTGCAGAATATGGTGGAAACCTATCGATCGGCCGATAAGTTGCCGCTTGCTCTGGGGCTACCGAACTTCAATTAGAACTTCTACCGGGGCGACTCCGTATTCTTTGGTATATGGGATGGAGGCCGTTCTACCTATAGAGATTGAGGTTCCGTCTCTACGAGTATTGGCTGAGTGTCAGATAGCCGAGGCAGATTGGCAGCAGAGTAGGTTTGAGGAACTCATGCTCTTCGATGAAAGGAGATTAAAAGCATTGTACCATGTCCAAGGATATCAACGTAGAATCGCCCGGGCTTTTAACAAGAAAGTTAAGTCCAGGAATTTGAAGGAAGGAGATTTGGTGCTCAAAGACAACCGAGCTCCCATCCACGACCCAAGGGGCAAGTTCAGACCTAATTGGACTGGTCCCTATATCATCAAGTCTATCTAGTCAGGTGGAGCTGTGGTTCTGATGGACCTAGATGGCCTAGAGTTCTCCCAACCGATCAACATGGACAAGTTGAAGAAATATTACCCCTGAGAGGCTCAAGTAGGGCCGAAACCCGAAAGGGCGACCTAGGCAAAATTCATAGCACAAAAAATTAGAAAGTATAAAAACTGAGCTCGCAAGGTTGAAAACCCGTAAAGGGCGGCCTTGGCAAAAGTTAGAGCGCAAAAGGAGAGTGAAAATACCCGAGTGAACCCAAGCCTGAACTACGTAAGGCTTGATTCCCATCATTGGGATACGTAGGCAGCTTTGTCTCGAAGTTCAGCCATAAACTCTTCCCCGATCAACTTTGTCCACTTGATCATCTTGGTCATCTTTGTCCATCAGCATTTATCGCAATCTCCGGTACAGTGCTTTTCAGACTAGGGGCAACTTTCGCTGCAGCAAAGTCATGCAGACTGCTCAAACAAGGGGCGACTTTCCAGTTTCTAGGATCCGGGGTTGTGCATCTCAGTGACAGATCTCAGGCATGTCCAGTTCTGATCCATGTCGAAAATAGTTTTGAAAAGTTTTAATGAAGATGACTTTGTTCAAATAAATCTTTTTACAACTAAGACCATTTCTGGACCAAAATGGAAAATTTTCAGTACCACAACCTTCAATTTCATTGATTTCAAATAGAGTTCTCTTGCTCTTGCATACAATTGAAGTTGCTTTTTATTACATTCATAAAGAAAACTTGAAAGTACTAATAAAGCAATAACCGGCATGGTCAAGTCAAATGTCCTCGCGCTCTTCCAGAGCCGGGTCAAGCCTCTCGATGCCAAAGTGGGTCCCTCTGTGCTTCTTCATTAAGCCAATCCAAACATTCATCGACAAAGTGCAACTAAAAGCGGAGCGGGCCAGAGTTCTTCCTCCATGTCAGGCATACCGCCACCAGGCGCGCCGAATCGAACGAGTCGATACTCTATCCCTTCCGGCGGGCAAGTCTGATCATGACCAAACTGACGCAGGATACGGAATGGAAAATAGAAGACGCAGTGAGTCAAGCCAATCAATTGGATCCCGTTGACGGGTCATGTCAGAACTCATCATTGGGAGGTTGAGCCAAGGGCACCGCCAAGCAATGCAGCTCATGGACAAACTGCACATCCATTCAAGCCACCAACCCTCGTCAAGGGCGTCAACTAGGCGTTGCCTGAAGAAGTAGCCGCGAGCTGAGTATGCTGGGCAAGAGTCCACAACCTTCAGTTTATCCATCAACCACACCTGGGGAGGGATGAAAAATGAGAGAATAAAGAATAGAGAGATGTACGATAAGAGGAAAAGTGAGAAAAGGGTTTTTGTGAGAAAAACCGAGCCTGAGGGCCGAGTGACGTGAGCAACTATATATGTGAGATTGGGTGGGAAACATTACCTGCAGTAATAGTGGACTCTCGCTAACTGATCGCTCTCGACGATAAAGGCGTTTAAGCCAAAGAATGTCTCAGCCAGAATCATGGCGATGCAACTTTTGCCCTTCTTCAAGCCTCGGGCAACCTCAATCAACCGGACACTAGGCCCTCCGGAACCGGAGACGAATAGAAAATGAGATAGTATGCATAGACAGAGGGCGTGTCGCCGGAAGCCTTGCCAGTGATGGTTCCCGCGATCACCAGTCTCAGAAAAACGGCAAACCAAGCTCGGAAAATCTAGTATCCCATCACAAATCAGAGAACGAGCGTCGGGTATTGAGAGCCCACACATTTGTCCTAAGGTTTGAGCATGGCCAAAACGAAGTCGGGGCAGAATCTCCTCATTGCGCTCAAATTCCATTAGAGCTTGGAAATCTTCGAAGGTAGGACACACCTCTTGCCCGCTAAAGCTGAAGACATGAGTCACTGGATTCCAGAACCTTGCCGCGGCATGAAGGAATGGAAAATGCAGCGGGGTACGACGCAGAGTGAATAGTGCGAGGCAAGGCCGGAAATTCAGCTTTTCCGAGCCATCCTGGTTAGTAATCCAAGTTACGAGATTTTGGGCAAGAAATTCTTCCATTTGGAGCAAATCGTGTGGAAATGAAGAGAACCACGGTTGAGACCCTTTTGAAGAAGATAAGGTTGAGTGAAGGACAATGTCAACATTCTCATGGTGCCGACAGCTTTAGTGCCGACCGCCAATTATAATGCCGACCGCCATCTGTTTTGGCCGATGGATCACCCTTCGCCGATGGCTATTCCTCAAGGCCGGTAGCCTTCGCCGGGCCGGTGGTTCTTCCTTTGTCCTCTCGAGTCGCTTTATGCTAGGAATTTGGAAAATCCCACCACTTCCAATACCCTCCAAAGGATCAATTTATGAGGGCATGCCCATTTGCTTATCGAGTCGTTGCATATTTGCTTATCGAGTTGTATTTCACTCTCTTTAAGCCTTTGTAATGTTTATCAAGGTGTACTCGCATTTGGCTAGTCTGCTGAGTCCCCCTGTTTTGCTTATCGAGTTGTAATTGGCTTACTACCTGATTATTACGATGCGTTGCTTTGTTTTCAAAACGCAGCTTCAATTTCAACACATTGTTGTGTGATGCCTTATGCGATGCATAGAACACGCAAATGCAACATCTTTTGAACAAGCAGTTGTTTCCTTTCCATCATATGCTTTGCAAAAAAACAAAACCCACGCTTTCGAGAAATAAAACCTACCTGAGGCAGTGCAATGTGCTTAAACGCCTAGTAAAAAGGAAAGTAAAGCAGAAGAATAGCAGGTAGCAGAGTCCGGGTTTGACACCCAACCTCCCCATTTCGTCATCGCATTCTTGCGCCCTTTGTTCGGGTCAATCATGTGATTTGGCACCTTCATCACTTAAGGCACCCAAGAACCGCGCCTTAATATAAATGGAGCTTCGAGTTGACCTCGCACCACAACTTTTAGAGCGATGCTCGACATGCGAAGGACGCCCTTCCTCAGATCCTTTATACCTTATGAATTCCCTAAATCATTTCAATCATACCGTGTTGCAGTACGTTGCATTCCAGCATCATGTTTGCCATGATCAATTTCAAGTTTCCTTTTTATACACATTGCATTGTATGCGTGCTTTGCTTTACTGATATGTGTTCAAGTTTCCTTTTTATACACATTGCATTGTATGCGTGCTTTGCTTTACTGATATGTGTTCAAGTTCCCTTTTTTATACACATTGCATTGTATGCGTGCTTTGCTTTACTGATATGTGTTCAAGTTCCCTTTTTTTATACACATTGCATTGTATGCGTGCTTTGCTTTACTGATATGTGTTCAAGTTCCCTTTTTATACACATTGCATGGTATGCATGCTTTGCTTTACTGATACGTGTTCAAGTTCTTTTTTATACACATTGCATTGTATGCGTGCTTTGCTTTACTGATATGTGTTCAAGTTCCTCTATATACACATTGCATTGTATGCGTGCATTGCTTTACTGATATGTGTTCAAATTCCTGCCTATACACATTGCATTGTATGTGTGCATTGCTTTACTGATATGTGTTCAAGTCCCTTTATATACACATTGCGTGCACGTGTGCATTGCTTTACTCACATGTGTTCGAGTTCTCTTTCCATACACATTGCGTGCACGTGTGCATTGCTTTACTCACATGTGTTCAATCCTACTATCTTGCTGTACACATTGCATGCATTGTCACGCGCTTTCGACCGCCTTGTCATGCATTTTGCTGACAATATTGTACCTATTAAGTTTGCTTTCTTTGCAGGCACGATATTCTATGTACGGCTCATTTGAGGCCGGTGCAACTGGACGAGCCGCACAGGTATTGTATCCCCCGAGTGAGACGCACAGAGAACTGCATAATTCTCTTACATCCTTTCTGCATTGTAGTGTAGTTTGGTGCTTGCTAGCTTATAACTGTTGCATGTATTGCTTCATTACAGCTTTCTTTGCATAGGTCGTAAGTTATGCTCGGCTTCTTGCATTGTCTTGCATTTTGCCCCTACCTTCGGGCGCATACCTTGTTTGTCTTGCATGTTTGTCCAAGTCTTCGGCCTTGTCAAAAATGGGTCGTCTCTGGGCTTTGGCATTCACTCCCGTCATTGTTATGACTTTCGAAGTTTCACAAAGAGGGCAATCAGACACCCCATTTTTGACCGCCCTCAAGACTGGACGCCACCGCTGAACACTCGGTGATTATCCATGTTCGTGTTCGCTTGGAGTTCCCGAATTCTCGCCACGCCTTGCCTTAGGACCTCCGAACTTGACCGTTTTGTGTCTGGTTTTGCACCAAACACTTGTGCTTTGCCTTGGAGGGGCAGGGAATGCCTTGTGAGGCATCCCCACACACCACCGGCAGTGGCTAGAGGCCACCGGCTGGTTGGTGTTGCCATCGGCACTATATTGTGCCGGTCGGCACTTTGTGCTCGCAAATAATTTTGTCAAAATGACAATTTTGCCTGCCGACCACTGCTCAGCTTGCCTTTTGAGATATTTTTAAGCAACAGATCAAGATTGCTTCCCTCCATACACGTATGGAGGGATGGGCCTCTTGTTTTGCTTAGTGGCTAAGTTTACAAAATGGTCTCCTCTATAAGAGGAGGCCTTGTCTTCTTGGCTGAGGGTTGGGCCATTGGAGAGACAAAAAACCAGAGCTCATATATCTCTATACACTTCCTCTCTCTATATCTTCCATCTCTCTCATCCTTGTGTGTGTGTTTTGGATCCATATAGTGTGTTTTGTCTTACTTTTACACCATTACACACACTATTACACCTAGCTCCGAGATTGAGGGACTTGGAGGTTTGTTTGTGGTGGTTTTGGACTGGATTTGATCATTAGAGGAGGGCTACATCACTTGTTCTTCAAGGAGTCTTCAAGGGTGAGCTAGTTACTTTAGTTTCCCCATTTTTGCAACTAGTTTTTACCTATCTTGCTTTGTGTTTTTGGTTTTGTGTCCAACATAAAAAAGGCTTATCTTTTCATGCTTAAGAACATTCATTAAGGGTATTTTGTGGTTTGAGTGAAAGCTCACCCTCTTAGGCCTTTGTTTTGGCCATTTTGTTGCCTTTTCTTAAGGTTTTATTTGCTTGGTGTTCTTGGTCTTCTCACCACTGAAAACCGTGGGTTTTCAGTGGTAAGGGAGGTATTTTGAAGTCATAAATAGGGGAGGGACCCCCCCTCTCCCCTTGGCCCCTTTCTTGTCTTTGTCCTTGGTTCACAAAGTAGCATGTATGCATACTTGCATTTGGCTTCATTTCAGAGTTTTTTTGGGTGTTTTGAATCATATATCATCTCTGTTTTTGGTTGTTTTTGTGGCCCTTGGCATGCTTCTTATACTTGCTTTGTAATGTTCTAGTTTGCCTAGAAATAAGCCATGAGTTTAGGCCATGTTTCTTGCATGAATGAGCCTCACTTCATGAAGATATTAGCATCATTTTGCCATGTGTAAGGGCTGTTAGCCACTGTTTTTGCCATGTTTGGCATGTTTGGTGTTGTTATCTTGCTTGTTGACTTGCAAGCCTTGGGTGTGTGAGACCCTAGCATGTTTAGCCTACCTCGATCTTATGATTTGGCATCATTTTAGATCACATTTCAGTCCCTATTTCATGCCTATATGTCTCCGTTTATCACCTCTTCCATGTCTTGAAGTGTTGGTCTCTTATGCTTTAAAGAGGGTATTGTACATGCTTGCATGATTAATGTATTTTGGGGCTGCCATATCAAGGTTTGTGGGGGTATTTTTGCATGATGGAACTCTGTTTTTGCTTAAATAATTCATGCCATGATTGGTCTTAGTAATGGTGGAAGGGTGCTCCCTTTTTGTGCCTTAATCTTAGGCCATTTGACTTGCATGTTTGCATGAGTATTGGTCACCATTTTGGGCATGTTTTGCCATTATTTTGGGGAGATTTGAAGGCTGCCCCATTGTAATTAAATCCACCATTGCATGCTTGCCTCATGGTGGTTACTTAGTTGATTCATTAAGTGTTACTACATGTCATTCCCATTGCCTTAAGTATCCATGTTTGCATTACACCTTGCATTTTGCATGCCTAGTATTGCACACTTAATATCATGTTGCATTGCATTTGGTATGCCTTGCATTTTTGCATTATTGTTGCATTGTTGAGCCTTGTTGCATACATGCATTCCATGTCTTGGTTTGGGGTGTCAAACCAAGTGTAAGGGTTGAGAGAAGTTCACACTACAAGTGGTGCAACTTATTTCAATTCTTGGTCACCAAGGCCCTTGACCAACACATGATAAGGCTTTGGTTTCATTTGTGTGTTTACATGCATTTTTACATTAAAATGCAAACTTAGTTCCTTAGGCTATCATGCACCAAGATGCATAATTGATGGCCCAAGAACCAAGGGTCATGCTTCCTTGAGTCCCACTTATGATAGGAAACATTGGCCATGCATAAATTTGCTCTAAAATCCATATCATGCAATCTTGCTTGCCGTTGTCACAAACCGTCTCTCACAGAATTGCGTTTATCGGCAAGATAGAGTGCCGATCAAGACTTTATGAACAACCGATAACTCCAAATGCACTGGTGGCCACACCCTTTAGCGGTGGTGTTCCCTTCAAAGGTGGTGATCTTCAAGTATAGAAGGTGTTCGAGACTTTGGCGCTTTAGAAAGACAGAAAGTTGAAAACAAAGGCAAGAAGTGTCATGATGCGGGTTTCCGGGCGAGTCGGATTCGAGCATACATCATTCACGCATCCCGAGGCAGGGGCTGGGGCCACCTTTCCTTTTTGCATTTAATTTTATAAATAGAAATTTTGTAATAATTAATTTATTTTGTATTTGGACTTTATTATTTTGGGATCAGATATTCTTTTGAGTCCTCTCATGCGAGGCATAATTGTAATAAGTGTGCGAGGGTGTGTGCATGGCTTCCACCCTCCATTTCTTTCTACCCTTTTACTTACCTACTTTTGATGGTAGATTAGAGCACGTTTCTTGTAGCATACCTCATGCAGTGCAGGCGAGCATCGATGCATTTGTTTACATGCATCGGCCTCAGACATCACGCTAACTGCATTGTATTCCAATTTCCAAATTGAATACGTGCTATTTGTAGCATTCCATATGACATGCTTAGGACAGCTGAGCCTGTTTAGATTACACCATTGCTTGTGTTGTATTAGCCACTTAACATGAACTAGGTCCATGCATGGATTTCTAATGAGCTTCTGTTTTGGCTTGGAGTACTAGGTAAGCTTTTATGCTTTAGCATATCACATGTGTGTGAGTGTTGCCATAATAGCATGACTACCATGAGGCTAAGTGGTTATGTGACATAACTGCTTGAATGCCTGTGGGTGGAGGTTGGATTACTTGAGTTGGAAAAGCTCGTTGAAATCCGTATTTTAGCTTACTTGTGAGTAGCAAATTCCAAAGCATTTTCAAAACCAACGGATATGCAATGCTTATTTCCAAATTAGGCGATCTAGTCTATACTTGTTTGCTGTGCGCATAATATAGTAATTCTAGGCTAATAACTGGAATAAGAACACATAAAATTTTCAAAATCGGATATCACGGTTAGTAGAGGCCGGTCTTCGAACCGGGCGAAAGAGGGTGCTCATAGCTGACCTTCCCTGATCGTACCCAAGCTCCCGAGCCAAGACAACTTTGGTGATGATTTTACACGCATTTTCTAAGACCCGAGTCGGTTTCCTAAATTTCCCATTTTAAAATATTTAGGTGGCGACTCTGTATCTGGCAAAGCAGTCCATGTTTGGCACTACTTTTCAAAAATCTGTTTTTCTCAAAACGATTTGTCGGATTTGGACTCTTTGGTTCATATTTAGAACCGTGACACAAATTGAGTCCGAGCTGTAGCGAGGTCCCTCTGCGGACGTGTTACAACAGCAACAATTTCTTTGCAAGTTCTGGAAAATTGTGTTTAATTGCTGAAATTTATTCTAGGCATCGAAAATTGACAACTAATTGCTATAACTTGAGCTGTGTTTTCATTGATTTGTTGGGAATAAAATTTTTTTTTTGGTTGAAACAAGTTTGCAGGTATCAAAATGAAGCTTAGAAACTTGGCAAGAGAGTGAAAACAGTGTTTGAATTTGAAACTTGCGTAGAATAGGTAGCACTGTCAAGCCAAGGGAAAACGGGCATAGTTTTCTCTAGAAAACTCGAAATCACGCACCAGTTGTTTTTTTTTGTTAGAAACTAGACTCGGATGTCTTTCAAATGGTATAGGCCTTGCATTTTAATTCCAGCCGAATGAATACAGATTTGAGTTCAAAGTTGACCCCAAAATTGCATCTACAACTCTATTATTAAACATACTTTTTTTTGGAAGGGAGGGGCCACAACCTCTAACTATTTTGTTTTCTTTTGAAATCTAGCTTTAACGATACCACCTTGAATTGTTGGACATAATATTCATTTTTATTGCTTCAATCTACAGTTTTCTATGGCCTTGCTCTTTTCCTTAAAAAATATTACAAAAAATCTGTTAATGATACCCCTGCCACTTGTGAAATTTGTCTAAACTAGAATGTTGGTGAGCAATGGAAACATCTGATGGTTGCATCCGATTTTAGTATTTTTCAACATGCTTTTATATAAGCTGTCTCATTAGGATTTTGATGTAGCCGACTATTATAGAATTACAAGTCTTATTAGTTGCTAGAGATAATCTCCAGGTTTGTTTTTTGTGTTCTTCTCTTGCTCTCTATTATTAATTTTGGTTTTGATTTTTTTCCCCTAGACTTCTTGTTTTTCAAATGGCAAGATTAGTTTTTAGTTTTCAGTGGTTTTCTTTTTGGATTTGACTACGACTTTGTTAATTCTATGAGGTTTTTTTTTTAATTTTATTTTAAAATTTATTTTTATTATTATTTTTACATCGATTTTGTATTTCCTAAAGTAACTGAATTTGTTATTCTTTCCATGCATGCGTTCATTTTGCGTTTTCATTGGTTTTCTTTCTGTATCTAAATCTAAAAGGTATTTCATTACTTTGTGGGATTTGTTCTGTTAGTCTTGCTATTTGGTTTTCTTTACATTTTTAGGATTTATTTTATTCACATTGATGACCTAGCTTTTTTTATGGAATGCATATTCAGAAAATGTAATCCCCTATTTATAAGATAGAGAGTTGCAATTAATGTTTAAGTATCTAATAGAATGGAGTCCCAAAACTACTTCAGTAAGGAGTCTTAGAGAGGATGAAGAAGCGGATAGGATCAAATATGCAATGATACAATATTAACAGGACATACTCAGTTCTATGCCTTTACATTGTTGGTTCCAATATATATATATATAATTTTGAAAGCAAGTGTTCACTTCTTTGTTCCGATTGCCTAATTTTCTCAAGATTCACTATTTCTAAATTACTATTGCATATAAAACTACCTCATCACATTTTGACCATGTGATCTAAATTAGCTTACTCCAATTGCCAATTTTTCTTAATACCTACTATTTATATACATTACTTTTATATTTTCCTGACTCCCTCTATCTTTGGATATTTATAGACTAGAGCTAAAGGGTTGCATTCTCTAGGGGTCTATCAATCATTAAAGAAGTTACTGAAACATGAGGGTGTTTTAGGATTTTACAAGTAAGTTTTGATTAAATTTCATTGTTCACCTTTTGATATATTTCCTAGACAATGTTAATCATGAGGGAAAAAAAAAACCTCACAATGTTGTTTAAACTCATGTTTTATTCTCTCTTTTAGAGGAAATGGAGCTAGTGTCCTTGGATTGTTCCTTATGCAAAGATTACATTTCATGACATATGAGCAATATCGCGTTTGGGTCTTGAACAATTACTCTGCCTTGGGAACGTGCCCCATTATAGATCTTTTAGCTGGTTCAGTAGTCGGAGAAATAACAGTTTTATGCACATATCCCTTAGATTTGGCTTGTACTAAACTTGCTTATCAGGTAAGTAGCTCATGTATATATTTTTGGATTTTCCCCCCCTTTTTATCACTAATGCCGACTGTGTGACACTTAAAAGCATTAATCTAATTTTAGGAATACATTTTTTTTATTAGCTCTAGTGTTTTACATTGTGATATTTCATCGATGCATATGTAGATTTTTTAGTATATGTACAATATGTCGTCTCAATGATCAACTGTCTAAATATGTTGTAAAAGGGTCAGTGTGATGAGAAAAGGATTAGCACAAAACTAGTTCCTTAAGAAATTTAGAATTTGATGTGTTGACGCCTTAAAATCACCAAACGGCGTCGGATTAGCATGAAACTTGGAACGCACGACCGCCTTGGCATGCACGACCGTCTTGTGGGAGAAGACGAGACTCAATTGGGTTCTTGGTTTCGGAGTTAGAGCCGAATTTCGGTCTAGGCAAACTAGTTCCTTAAGAAACTTAGAATTTGAAGTGTTGACACTTCAAAATCACCAAACGGCGTCGGATTAGCACAAAACTTGGCACACGCGACCGCCTAGGCACAAGAGACTTGTGGGAGAAGACGGGACTCGAATTGGGTTCCCGGTTTGGATGTTAGAGCCAAATTTTGATCTAGGCAAACTAGTTCCTTAAGAAACTTAGAATTCGAGGTGTTGACGCCTCAAAATCACCAAACAGCATCGGATTAGCACGAAACTTGGCACACACGACCGCCTAGGCATGAGAGACTTGTGGAAGACGGGACTCCAATCGGGTTCCCAGTTTTGGAGTTAGAGCCAGATTTTGGTCCAGGCAAACTAGTTCCTTAAGAAACTTAGAATTTGAGGTGTTAACGCCCCAAAATCACCAAACGGCATCGGATTAGCATGAAACTTGGCACACTCGACCACGTAGGCATGAGAGACTTGTGGGAGCAGATGGGACTTGAATCGGGTTCCTAGTTTGAGAGTTAGAGTTGGATTTTGGTCTAGGCAAACTAGTTCCTTAAGAAATTTAAAATTCGAGGTGTTGACACTCCAAAATCACCAAACGACGTCGGATTAGCAGAAAACTTGGCACACACAATTGCCTAGGCATGAGAGACTTGTGGGAGAAGACGGGACTCGAATCGGGTTCCCGGTTTGGGAATTAGAGTCGGATTTCGATCTAGGCAAACTAGTTCCCTAAGAAACTTAGAATTTGAGATGTTGACACCCCAAAATCACCAAACGGTATCGGATTAGCACGAAACTTGGCACACATGACCGCCTAGGCATGAGAGACTTGTGGGAGAAGACGGGACTCAAATTAGGTTCCCGGTTTGGGAGTTAAAGCCAGACTTCGATCTAGGCAAACTAGTTCCTTAAAAAACTTAGAATTCGAGGTGCTAACATCCCAAAATCACCAAACGGCGTCAGATTAGCACGAAACTTGGCACACATGACCACCTTGGCACGAGAGACTTATGGGAGAAGACGGGACTCAAATTGGGTTCCCGATTTGGGAGTTAGAGCCGAATTTCGATCTAGGCAAAATTATTTACTTAATTATATTTGTAATTGTATAGTAGTTAAATTTTTATGTTTTTTTTGTAATTAACATATTAACACATAATTATATTGTTATTAATTATTTTTTTTTTTGTTTTCAAATATTTTCCAAGTAAGAGTTTGCTTCTTGTGGAATGCATGCCCTTGAAGAATGCGATTAACTTTTGTTTTTGTTACCCACATAGAATAATGAGGAAAACTTTTGTTTTTGGTTTATGTTATTTTGAATTGTGAACAACATTATGTATTTAAACATTATATATGTATTATGGAACATTATGTAGTGGAGTAATTTTGCTGATGTGCAGTTATGAATGCAAGAATATTTTTATTATGGAGAAATTGTTATTGCTATATAAGAATTTTTATATTATTATGCAATTATTAGTTTCTTTTTCAATTTTTTTCATTTAATTTTAATTATTTAATTTTATTTTGTTTTATTTTTGCGATGGCACCACACCGTCACAAAAAACATTAGAACTAAAATGTATTTTTTTTGGTGACATAGGTAATGTCGTCACAAAAGAAATTGGCGACAGAGGTCATGCTGTCGCAACAAAAAAACATTTCGCGACAGCATTTTTTTGTCGTCCTAAATAAAACTTTTAGCGACGGTACAACGTTATTGTCGCAAAAGATCTTAATTTTTTACATATTATAGGCGATAGTAAAATGCTGTCGCAAAAGGTAACATTTGTCATTGCAAAAAAAAAAGGCGACGGCGTCATGTCGTCGCTAAAATGTTTTAGTAACGCCCTCTGTTGTGACCCCCCTTTTGTCGTCGCTAAAAGTCATTTGCCGTCACTAAAAGTTTTTTGAGATGACATTAGGAGTATTAGCGACGGCATTTTGCCGTCGCAAAAAATTAAAATTTTTGTAGTGTTTGGCAATTTTAAAACATTTACACGGTCAAGCACATCAACATTTAGTCTGCCTCAAATTTTCTTGCCTTTTTGTAATCCGTATCAACCATATGGGGTGCATATCGGGTTAATTTAGTAAATTTTGCCTCATATTTGGCCACAATCATGTCACCTTGTTTTAGTTGTTCAAATTCAGATATCTTCCTGTCTCGCATGCATTGGGAAAAGTACTTTTCATAGAAAATTTCTTTAAATTGATCTCGTGTCAAGCTTCCATTCTCATCTCAGATGAGCATCCACCATCTCCTTGCTTCTTCTTTCAAGGTAAATGTTGCATACAAAATTTTATGCACATTAATACACGGAAATACTTTGAATATCTTTTCAGTCTCTTGTAGCCAAGCCTCAGCTTTAGGCGGTTCAATACCCCCCAAAAATTTTGGTGGCTTCAGTTTCTTATATTTCTGTGTAAGAGCAATGGTGTCATCATTATTTGGCTCAACATGAACCGAAGGCAATAGAGCAGGTAAGGGCTGTTGCCTTGGTTGTTGTCTCAACAGTTTGGTTAAAACTTCTACCATTCTTTCTAACCGATCTATTCTAGCATTAGAAGATTTTGACTCGTCTACATTTCTTGCGTTCTCGATTGGTCTATATAAGCTTGGGAAATAATAAACATGGGAAATTTCATGTTCATATAAGTCACTTATTCTATATCAAATGACATATTGATCCACATAACTTCTTGTTCATACTCATTCCACATAGTCATCTAGATGATACAACTTTCACGTACTTCATATTCAATAAGAGAATGAGAAAAACGCACATAGAGTTCATGGATTCACATCTTCAGTTGCACACTTGTAACACAATGCAAATGTTCCTAACTCTTTTTTACACTTCCTATAGCTCAATTGGACACGTGTGTGGATAAATTACCTCGTGCACTGATACCATTTTTCATGACCCAAACCCGCCCCTATAAGTTTAGCGTCGTAATTGGCCAGTAATTTGAGATTACCAATGGCCTTCTTGTACAAATCTCAATAATAGGGGCTAGCATAAGCTTAATATAAAAATTAATATCACAAGTAGTCCAATGAGCCGTGATTCTATATGAAATAGCACATGCCTTAACATTAATTTACCCACCCTATTTTACATACATCACATCTTGTATAAAAACATTCATGTACATATACACATTTATTAAAATGCCAACATCATAATCAAAAACTGGACAACGGTCTTCTAGACTTAGCCTTAACTCGGAGGCACCAAAACAAAACTCCAAAGGCTTTAAACGATGGCTCAACTAAAGGGTTCCTTCTAGGTTGGCTCTTCATGACGCTTACTTATACATATATATACATACAGTGAGCTAAAACCCAGTGAATAGCATTAAAGTAAAGAGGTTAGTGAACGAATTCCATACATGTCATATATATAAAATAAATCATAACAAATCAGTCTCATATCTAAATATAATAATGGTACATCCAATAGAACAGAACATATCATCTTCCAACTAGAGTAATCGGTTCTGGATACCAATTAAGCATTTCACCACTTTGTTAAGTGGCTAACGAGATCTCATAATCACATATATGTCATGGACCCACATTAATATGTTGTCCCCCATACTTGGGACCATTCTTGGATGCCATAGTAGATTCAAAATCAAATATTCGTTCACTTGAGCAAATAACGTTTCAGGAACATGACATATCAAATAGCATTTCAAATATATTTCATAAGAACATATCTTTACAATAATGTTACTCACAAATGAAGTTTCCAGAACCGGTTGCTCGGCTTTCAAGTCTTGACCTACAAACACAAACATTCATAGCATAACATCTCAAAGCACATTTAATTTATTCACTCGGTTTATTCTTATTTGTTCACTTGGTCATTTTTATTCGTTCTTTAATTTCTTTTGTGTTCATGAGATGCACATGACTTTGAAATACACTTGAAAACCATGCAAATGGAGGTCCGAACCTCAGAAAAATGAAGAGAAAACAAAACCAAAAATCTACTTTGAAAATGCAATTATAACAGAATGAAAGCTTTGGTCTGTTCTGTGTTCCTCACGTGTGGTTTTAGGCCAAAACTGTCCGAAAATCTATTCAAGTTTTGGCACTCATCTTTTCCAAAATCTAATTCCAAATCCATGTATACCAAAGCCCAAATTCATGAAAACATGTTGAATAAACAATTCCTAACTTCAAACAAAACTCATGACTTTAAATCAAACCTCAAATTTCCATGTAAAAATCAATCAATTCTTGAACTGAAATATAACTTAATAAACATGCAAGGTTGAGCTCCAATTCTCCAAATTCATGGAGTTTTCTTCTTGAATCACAAGAATCATGCAAGAAAACAAATATAAGTTCAAGAAATCCATGAGAACTTGCCTTGCATGTTGGTAAATGAAACTAATTGTTACAATTCATCCATTTTAAGCTTTTATGAGTTCACATCATCAATTTACACTCTTAAATCCCTAATTATACATGATTTCCTCTTTAATTCAACTTAGATTCAAGAGATTAGGGATGGATTCTTACCTTAGACGGTCAACTTGGTGAAGATTTGTTTAATTCCTTTTCTTTCTCTTTCTTATTGAGCTCTCTCTAGAGTTCTTTTTCTTTTCTCTCTGTTTCTTCTTCCTTCTATTGTCTGTTGAACTCTCTCAATCTCTCTCTCTCAGAAGATATTTGTTGAGTCTAAGGCTCAACTAAGGCCCAACCATCTATATATAATATTTAATTAAATACAATTAAGTGTGGAATCAGCCATACTAGCATTCGTCCTATTGTTGTTCAGATGGGCTTGTGGGCAAGACTTAGCCAAATGTCCTTTCTGTCCATATCTAAAAGAAGCTCCCGATAGGCGGTGACACATGCCCTAATGTTGTTTCCCACATTCCCTACACGTAGGTATCTCTTTGCTCCCTTTACTATCTTGACTTATATTGTCACAAGTTCTTGACTTTGATTTTTGTTTCACGGAAGTCATTGAATCATTGATCATTTCAACTTTCTATTTCTTTTGTTTCTTACTCTCCCATTCGGTTGTTGATGTTAACTTAAACATTTTCAACGCAACAATATTTGCTTCAAACATCAAGGCTCTATCGAGGACATCGACGTACTTTGGTGAAGATTTGCTTAATTCCTCTTCTTTCTCTTTTTCTTCTTGAGCTCTCTCTAGAGTTCTCTTTCCTTTCTCTCTTTTTCTTCTTCCTTCTCTTGTCTCTAGAACTCTCTCAATCTCTCTCTCTCTCTCAAAAGATATTTGTTGAGTTTAAAGCTCGACTAAGGCCCAACCATATATATATATATAATATTTAATTAAATCCAATTAATTCATTCTGAATCAAATTTTTACAAAATTCGCAGTGAGTTCTAAAAATCATTTTGATCACAAATATTTAATCTGTTTTGGTTTTTGGCGCCTCTAAGACCTTTAATTTTCAGTTTAAAGTTGTAATTGCAACAACTTTTTCTACAATCAACAGATATAAATTCAAAGCCTGGTAATTCACACCATTAGACATGCAATTTCACAACAAACACATAATCAAGTAGCACATAATAATGCAATTAGATGACTAATTAATCGGATGCATGTCTGGGGCATTACACTCAAGATCATGGATTGGATAGTTCTTTTCATTAGGTTAGAGTTGTTGAGAAGCATACACAATTACTTTACCATTCTGCGTTAGTACACACCCCAAGCCTTTGTATGAAGCATCACTATAGATTTGGAATTTGTCGGTACCATTAGGTAGAGTCAAAATTGGTGCAGTTACTAATCTGGTCTTCAACTCTTAGAAAGATGATTCCCTTTGATCATTCTAGTCAAACGGTGCACTTTTCTGTATTAACTGAGTTAATGGTAGAGTAAGTTTTGGGAAGTCTTTCACAAATATGCAGTAGTAACTAGTAAGCCCCAGAAAGCTTCTAACTTCAGTCACAGTGGTTGGTGTAGGCCAGTTAACAATAGCTTCAATTTTCTGCGGGTCGATAGATATGCCATCTTTATTGATTACATGCCCCAAAAAGGTCACACCGTCAAGCCATAATTCACATTTGGAAAGTTTTGCATACAATTTCTTTTCTCTCAAAGCCTGTAACACAATTCTCAAATGATTTTCATGTTCTTCCATGCTTTTAGAATATATCAGAATATCATCAATAAACACGATAATAAATTCATCCAGATATGGTTTGAAAACCCTATTCATTCAGTCCATGAAGGTAGCAGGTGCATTGGTTACCCTAAATGGCATTACCAAAAATTCATAATGCCCATATCTAGTTCAAAATGCAATCTTCTCTATGTCCTCTTCCTTAACTTTTAACTGGTGATACTCGGACCTAAGGTCAATTTTAGAAAATACTTGGGCGCCCTAGAGTTGATCAAACAAATCATCTATTGGGCAGTGGATATTTACTCTTCACAGTTACTTTGTTCAACTCTCGATAATCTATACATAGCCTCAAAGTCCCATCTTTCTTCTTAACAAACAACACTGGAGCACCCCAAGGTGAAGTGCTTGGCTGAATAAATTTCTTGTCTAATAACTTCAAAGTTGGACTTTTAATTCTTTCAGTTCGGTGATTGACATTCGGTATGGAGTTTTGGCGATTGGCTGGGTTCCAGGTACTAGTTCAATAGTGAATTCAATCTCTCTATCAACTAAGTCACCGGGTAGTTTATTTGGAAACACATCGGGAAATTCATTGACTACAGGGGCATTTTCCATATTAACACTATCTGAAGATGTAGTCAATATATAACACAAGTAACCCCGACAACCTTTTCTCAATAATTTGTTATCTTTCATAGAAGAAATCAAGTATGGAGGAGAAACAACACTATTTCCACAAAATACAAATTCAGGCAATCCCAGTGGTCGAAACACAACAGATTCAGCAACACAATTAATAGTAGCATGATACTTGGTCAACCAATCCATACCCAAGATGCAATCAAAATGGTCGATAGTCATAGGCATCAAGTCAACATATAACAAGACATCACCAATCCTAATGTCACACGCAGGATATGCAGATGCACACAACATAGAACCCCCAGATGGTGTAGATACTAATAACAAGTAATTCATAAGTTCTAAAGGTCTAGTCAATAGCCGAGAAAAAGTAAGCGACACAAATGAATGTGTAGAACTAGAATCTATTAACACATATGCATTTTGAGCACAAATAGGGAGTATACTTGACATCACAGATTCAGTGTTTTGGATGTCTCTCCCACAAGTGCAAAAACTCAACCTTGCCTCAGGGCTTCTTTTCTAGTATTGGTTCTCATATTTGATCTCGATGTAGGAGCAGATCCAACTGAACTTGTTGTAGGACGGTTGGCACTTCAGCTATGAGTGGGTAGTTTTTTACCATGTGGCCAATCTTGTCACACTTAAAGCAGGCACCTGTAACACAATAACATACACCCTTATGTTTTCTTCCACAGTCAGAACAGATAGGTGCAGATCCACTACTTTGGCTTGAGCCGTCAGAACTCAGATTTTGCTTCTTTAAGAATGACCAAATCTTCCTCGACATTGAATTCAAACCATTTGCCTCTCCATTCAGCTTGTTTGGGCTTTGGTTTGTTTCATGGTCGCTAAATTAGCTTCATCATTATGGCTATATCTAATACATTAACATATTTAGTCTCGCTTTTAAAACTCCCACTACCAAACACATCTAGATTAAGCCATCCTTCAAATTTTTGAGCTTTCTTGTAGTCCGTGTTAACCATGTGAGGTGCGAATCGGGCTAACTCAGTGAACTTAGCTTTATACTCTACTACTGACATACCTCCTTGCTTTAGCTGCTCAAGTTCTGACACTTTTTAGTCTCAGAAGCATTAAGGGAAATATTTTTCATAGAAGATCTCTTTAAATTGATTCCATGTTATGGCCCTATTCTTATCTCTGATCAACATCCACCAACGCCTAGCTTCCTCTTTTAGAGTGTAGGTTGCCAGCAAAACCTTGTGAGTTTCAGAACATGGAAACATTTCAAATAATTTCTCTGTTTCTAGCATCCATGTCTCAGCCTTCAATGGCTAAATACCACTCAGAAAGGCCGGTGGTTTCATCTTGTTGAACTTCTGAGTCAAGCTAATGATATCATTATTCATTGGTTCAAATTGTACTGAAGAAGGAAGAGGAGGTAACAGTTGTTGTCTTTGTTGTTGTCTCATTGATTCTGTTAAAACTTCTAATATTCGTTCCATTCGGTCCATTTGAGCATCAAAAGATTCAGTCACATCATCACTTCTTGTTCTTTCCATTGCTATAGGTAAACAGAGCACTAATAAACATAGGCCAATAATCTTTATAGTTTCACAATGTTCAGTTTTAGGTCATTACATTCCAAATTCATATATTCATATTTTAAGTTCATATGTCCACAGAAATTAACACACACTCTCACACATACTGTTGTATTGCCCCTAATTCTTTTCTAGAACATCTTATAGCTCTTATGGACTCGTACGTGCGGTATAACACGTGCTCTAATACCACTCTGTCACAACCAAACCTGCTCCTATATGTTTAGCATCGTAATCGGCCAGTAATCCTAGGATTACCGAAGGCCTCTAAAACAAATTAACAAAATTAAAGGAGCTAGCGGAAGCAAATATCAAAATACAATGTCCATAAAGCTGTGCACACGTATATGGGATGAAAAATGTAAACTTGATTTACATATATATGACATCATAATTACATTAGTCTTACATTACCCCTACACAAATGAAACAAAACATGACTTAGCCTTATTTATAAAACATACAAAAACTTGTCTAACAAACAAAAGAAAATAAAGTTGGCATGGATGCCATAAAACTTGACCACTAGAAACACTTGGCATGGTGGTTGGTTTGACAAAATAGAACTCTAGGCTAGCAACTTAGGTATGGTCTCGTGCCTAATCACCTATGTACATAAATAATACAGTGAGTTGGAGCCTAGTGAATAACAACAAAGTAAAGGCTTTATGAACGATGTCCACCACAGATTCAGAAATCAGCGTTTCATATCAGAAAAAGATTCAGATTCTTATACATATACTGATTTCATAAGCAGTTATACATGGCACATCCATTAGCCATAGATCACTTGGTCATAAAGACCCACATGCAGAGTAGGTGGTCATTACGACTATAGTCGGTATTGATGACGATATAGGTCAACATCTTTGTGCACATATAGCCATGGTATTGTTACCCCCAGGCGAGGGCCACATGAACATAGGTCGTGGTATTGTTACCCCTTAGTATGGGCCACATGAACATATACCTTGTTATTGTTACCCTCGGGTAAGGGCCACATGAACACTTGAAGTTAAGGATGCCACGAATACATTTCAGAAAACTGGACAATCATTCATGATTCACAAATAGCATTTCAAAAAATAGATCATATCACATTATTTAAAAAATACTTAAATTCAAACATAACTTTACAGAGTCATTACTCACAGATAGCTCCAGAAGCTGAACAGAGCACTTGGACAGAATAGACTGATTAGGTGGGTGATAACACGACCTACACAAACATGTGACAAATATACTTGAACACACGTCCCAAAGGTGTTTAACTTCTAATTTTTCTTTCTTAGTGTGTCTCTATCTCTTGTCCTCTTTATTGTAGCCTAAACTTAGCCTAGGAATGCCTTCGATGTAATGAGGATGCAAAATTGCACTTTGGAACACTTAGCCAAATTTTGAAAAACAAGGTAGTTCGCCTAAGTGAAACTTTGGTTGCTCGAGTGGTTTACAAAGTCTATAAAAGTACTGGATGCTTAATTTTCAAGCTCGACGGTCGCTCGATAGTTGCTCAAGCCAATTACTGAGAAAAAGGATGGTCACTTGAGCCATTGTACAATTGTTTGCAAAACTACTGAGAGCTTGAATTTTATACTCGACCCAACTTTGGGTTGCTTGAGCCAAGGTTCAAAACAAAGGGTGGTCGCTCGAGCGAATCTTTGGTCGCTCGAGCGAAGATGCAAAATTTGAAATTTCTAGATTTCAGTTCCAAGTTCAAAATCCATTTTCAATGCACATGAACATAGGCCTCGGTATTGTTACCTCCGAGCAAGGGCCACATGAACATAGACCATAGTATTGTTACCCTCGAGCAAGGGCGACGTGCATATTGGCCACGGTATTGTTACCCCCGGACGAGGGCCACATGAACATAAGCCACGGTATTGTTTTCCCCGGGCGAGGGCCACGTGAACTAAGGATGCCACAAATACATTTAAAAAAAAATGGACATTCATTCATGTTACATAAAACAACATTTCAAAAAATAGATCATATCATTTCAATTAGAAACTACTTATAATCAAACATAACTTATAGAGTTGTTACTCACAGATTGCTCCAGAGGCTGAACAGATCACTTGAACAAAACAGATCAATCATGCAGGTGTTAACACATGACCTACACAAACACATGATAGATACATATTGAACACACGTCCCAAAGGTGCTTAACTTTTAACTGATGATAACTGGATCTAGGGTCAATCTTAGAAAAAACTTGGGCTCTCTGAAGTTGTCAAACAAATCATATATTTGGGGTAGTGGATATTTGTTCTTCACAGTTACTTAGGGAAGCCCTTGTAAACTCATAGAATTTCATGAATTGAAAACTATTTAGCAAAATCAAAGCCCAAAAGCATGTGAATTGCCCAAAACCAAACTTGAAATGCATATATATAACATGCATGTAATGATTTAAATTCAAAGCTTCCAAAACATGTGCGAATGAAGTTTTTTTAGGCAAAAGGTGGTGAGCTCCCAAGAGATAGCAAATATATGCACTTGCATGTAAGAATTGAGTGAAAATGAAACTCACAATCCATGAATTATGCATGCACGCATGGAATGATCCTCTTTTCTACTTCCTAAGCTCCATTCTCTTACTTATTCTTCTAATTCTCTTGATTTCTTGTACTAAGTAGCTCAAACTCATAATTTAAGAGTTGGCTTTCTAACCTAATCCTTCAGTTGAGTTCTAGATTCCAATTCTCCTTCACCAAGCTTGAATGCAATCTCCCCTTATATCTCTCTCCTTCTCTCACGTTTTTGCTCAAAGAGGAGTGTAAAATAAGTTTGATGAGTAATAAAGGGCCTTATATAGGTTTCACTCATCAATCTAGCTTAGCCTAATCAAATTGTAATTATTTATTCTGATTCCAAATCGAATTTCAATTAAACCTACCATAAAATTTTAAAAATTCTAAATAACTCATATACGTAGTCAATTTCATGTTCACATGTCGATAAGGCGTTCAATTCGCGTACCGAAATAGAATTTCAAATAGATAGTCTTACCATAGACAGGTATAAATACAAATAACACATGCAATTAACTTAGGATTTCATCTTAATTACTTGTTAGGCGTTCTTAATCAAGGATTATAGGCTAATCAAAGGTCGAGGTTGTCACATTTACACTCTGCAAAACTATTGAGAGTTTGATATCTACGCTCAAGCGACGCTTCTTGTGCTCTAGTGAACTTTTACAGGCCTGAATACTAGGAGGGGTGCATTGTGCGCTCGAGCGACCATTCTTGGGCTTGAGCAGTGTCTTCTTTTGTGTATGCATACTCGAGCGGTAACATTGTTTGCTCTAGCAGTCTCACTTATTGTGTCTGGTCATGAATAGTCTCATACAAGATATTAGTCTCTAAAAGTCACTTTTTGAGTCATTTTCACCTCTCTGTCTATCTCTCTCTCTAAACATTCTAAAATCTCAGATCTTCTTTCTCTCTCTCTGGAAACTATCTCTAAGCCTTAAATACACCTTGATCCGTTGATATCTACACCATTGCCCTGTAGGAAAAAGGATAGAGCTTGCTTAGAACTTCTTTTTGATCGGAGCAAAATTCGTTTTAGGCTTCATCAAGTTCCAACCTTTGATCTCCCTTGTCTATAACTTTGAGGTAGGGATTTCTCCACACTTTTGTATGGTTTTTAACTTAGTTATTTGCTTCTCTAAATAATATTGTGATTTGGAGATTTTTGGATAAATCTAGGGTTTTGGCTTTGAAATCAAAAGAGGGATTTTCAAATAGATTCTTAAAAATGGTTATAGGTTTGTAAATGTGGTTAAGATGTGATAAAATGGTGGATTTTCATTCTTGGAATTGATTTATAAAGAAAAAAAGGGATTGGCCCTAAAATGCGAATATTTGATTGGGGTACTTACGTGTAGGTCCTAATAAGTGGACTTACTATCTAATAGGTCATATGTGAAAAATTTATCATAAAAAAAGTCACTAATTGTAAGTTTGAGCGACAATTTATAAAAATCATGACAAAAAAAGTCACTAATTGTCAATTTTTAGCGACATATATAAAAAATTGTCATAAAAAATTTATTTTTAGCGACAATTTTACCAAGACTTATTTTCAATAGGACTTGATGGGAATTAAGTCCTACTATTAGAACCTATTGGTAGTTTACCCTATTTGATTTTGTAAAGAGGGAATGGAATTGATGTTGGGTCTTATGAAATTGGAATGATGATAATGATGGTGGTGGTGGAGTTGGCTATGCCATATCACTTCCATCTTCAAATTTTGAGAAGTTTATCTTTATTGGAAATTATCTATCTGTTTAGAGATATCTGTTTTGGGCTATCAGTAGAGGATAACTATGATTTTTGTAGAAATTGTATCAGAATTAGTAGAATTGAAACTAATTTCTCATCCATTTGCATTGAGTATTGTTGTATACTTAACACATTGAAAATATATACTGTTTTGAGAAAAATAGGTGAATACCTTGATGAACTGGGTAAGGGGTGTGGTTATGGTATTATTATTGGCCTGTGTGTCCTTGGTTAAAATCCAGAAACCCACGTAGTTAGGTACCGAGCCTTCTGGTTAGTACCGATAAAAATGGCAATTGGTAGTGCTTGTATAGCCTACTTGTAGACACGTACCTAGAGATTCCCAGTGTTGTATCGACTGCCCCATTTTCGGTTGTAAAGGAAATGTTTTCATGAATTGTGTTATAATCTGGCTTTGCATGGTCTTGGACCAGGGGTGTCGGGATTATGAGACAGAGGTTCCCAGTCGCCGACTTCCTTTTGCTTTTGTGCTAATTGATACGTTGGGTTTCGATGTTATTTTGGGCATGCATTGGTTGTCATCCTATCGGGCCATTATAGACTGACACCTTCAGATAGTTACGGTATGCACCTCGAGTGGTGATTGTTTTTATTTCTTGGGGGACCGAGTTGGGGGACCGAGTTGATAGAGTCTAGTTACCAATGTGCGATCCGTGTGGTCAGGGTGAGCTTAGTCTCCTTCTTGCTACATTCTTGGGTGTTGAGAGTGATGTGGTCCAAGTAAAGTTACCGAGGGTAGTTTGTGAATACATGGACGTCTTTCCTGAGGATCTTACTAGTTTACCACCTCGCCATGAGATTGAGTTTTCTATTGATTTAGTGCCTGGAATGGCACCGATTTCCATGGCACCATATAGATTTGCACTCGTTGAGTTGAGTGAGTTGAAGTTTTAACTCCAAGAATTGCTAGATAAGAGCTTTATCTGCCCTAGTACTTTGCCTTGGGGAGCACTGGCTCTCTTTGCTAAGAAGAAGGATGGTACATTGTGATTTTGTATTGACTACTAGGAGTTGAACTGGTAACTGTGAAGAACAAGTACCCACTATCTCGTATAGATGGCTTGTTTGACTAGTTGAAAGGGTCTTGTTGCTTTTTTAAGATAGACTTGAGGTCTG